>OY730186.1:34308108-35516441 GCA_963422495.1 Polyommatus iphigenia
CCATTGCCAGCAAATTTCCATTTTGCTGGGAAAATAGGCAATGTTGCCGATCCATTTATATAGCTTTATTATAAAATAATTCAGATTATTTTGTCAGCAAAACAAAATACTTAATGATCAAAGCAACCTAATTTGTTTTTGGAACGAAGTTCCTTATCGCTCGTTTTTTCAGCGTAAATTTGAAAACTAGACAGAACGATATTTGACCTTTATTTGACCTCGACACTTTTTAGGGTTCCGTAGCCAAATGGCAAAAAACGGAACCCTTATAGATTCGTTATGTCTGTCTGTCTGTCTGTCTGTCTGTCTGTCTGTCCGTCCGTATGTCACAGCCACTTTTCTCCGAAACTATAAGAGCTATACTATTGAAACTTGGTAAGTAGATGTAGTCTGTGAACCGCATTAAGATTTTGATACAAAAATGGAAAAAAAAAATAGAATTTTAGGGGTCCCCATAGGTACAACTGAAACAAAAAAAATTTTTTTTCATCTAACCTATGCGTGTGGGTTATCTATGGATAGGTCTTCAAAAACCATATTGAGGTTTCTAATTTCATTTTTTTCTAACCTAAATAGTTTGCGAGAGAGACTCTTCCAAAGTGGTAA
Source organism: Polyommatus iphigenia (assembly GCA_963422495.1). Lineage (NCBI taxonomy): Eukaryota > Metazoa > Arthropoda > Insecta > Lepidoptera > Lycaenidae > Polyommatus > Polyommatus iphigenia. Next base: position 34,308,715 of record OY730186.1, read on the forward strand.
AATGTGTGTCCCCCCTCTAACTTCTAAAGTAGGGGCATGATAATTAAAAAAATATATATGATGTACTTACATTACTATAAAAACTACCAACGAAAATTGGTTTAAACGAGATCTAGCTAGTAGTTTTTTTTATTCGTCATTAATGGTAAACCTTAATTTAACTTTCATTAAATCAACTGTTATATAAAAATAAATCAAAAACCTGTTAATTTCATAGAAATAAACCTTATTGCTGCTGCGGAACCCTTCATGGGCGAGTCCAACTCGCACTTGGCCGGTTTTTTATGTCAGGGGCAGATGGCGTTGATAGTAAGTATTCCTGTGCGTCAATTAAATGGCGTTTTTTTAATTTAATATAATAAAAGTCTCGTTAGATGTATTTCAAGAACCGCTATAGCTAGACTTCTGGAATTTTCACAGATTGTGTCATATCTGTTGCCGCTATCACAACAAATACTGAAAACAAAATAAAATTAATATTGAAGGGGGACTCCCATACAACAAACGTGATTTTTTCGGCCTTTTTCGCTCTATATCAATAATGGCAAGAGGTAGGGACTTGAATTTTTCACACATTTTTTTGTTGTTTGTGTACTTTAATATTAAATAATAGTATTAAAATAAAATAAAAATTTAAGGGGTCTCCCATACAAAAAACACAATTTAAGCCTATTTTTGATATGTATCGGTACGGAACCCTTCGTGCGCGAGTCCGACTCGCACTTGGCCGATTTTTTTCCCTAGCGCAAGTAATATAAGTAACATATATTTGGAAAATATCTATTATTACAGGCAATTTTGTCAGCAATATTCCCGGCAATTTTCTGGCAATTTTCCGGCAACATTGGCAGTTTGTATCAAGGATATGTATTTTTTAAATATTTCTTATATACAACTCTAAGATACATTTATTTTATGAGTTTTCTAGACCTATCTGTCCAATATTGCTAATATTTAGTCAATGTTCCCCAAAATTTCCACTTCGGGCAATCTTGCCGGCAGCGTTGCCGGCAATATTCCCACCTTCGGCAATATTGCCGGCAACGGCACATCCGTACGTATGGAGCTGTAGAAATTCAAATAGAAATGTTGGCCTTGATAATGGACACGTTTCTTATCATCGGTACGTTACATACTAGTAGTAAAAAAGTGGCACGCTCGTTTTCATACAAATGGAGCGACATGCGGTATCTATCTTGATCTATGTCTGTGTAGGAGGCGTTTTTTAATAATGGCTTGATTACACCTACCGAGTAGAGTGGCGAGACAGTGCTCTCGACTTATCAAATTGACTGAGAGATCGAGTGCTCGGCCGAGAGCACTGTTTTGCCACTCGGTAGCTGTGATCATGGCATAACGTGTAGCGGTCTGCGCTGTTGTTCCATACATTTCGGTGTCGGTTCGGCGCCGACGGTCAGCGTAACAGCATAATTTTGCCTAAAATTCCACTACGCCATAACTACGGGGTGTTTGTTGTTTACGTTCATGCAGTTCGCGTTTCAAGGACGCGTTATTTTTGTATCTGAGTACCTATAGAAGACAATATTTAAACTAAGTTGAGAGCGAAAAATACTGATGAAATCTAGCTCATATGTGAAGGACGTGTCACATAGGCGACAGACATGCACCTGGCTCGAATACCATTCTATTTTTTTTTTTTAATGATATACTTTTCTGTTTTCCAGGCTTCAACAAGCTGTCGGCGGGCGAGGGCAAGCACCTCGCGGATCCCGAGGTGCTGCGGCGGCTGACGTCGTCGGTGTCGTGCGCGCTCGACGAGGCGGCCGCCGCCCTCACGCGCATGCGCAGCGACCAGCCGCCCCCGCACCACCGACACCACCACCAGGACAAGCCGTACGTACACGCACACAAACAAACAGCACAAACGCAGAGCGCACATATTGTCATTAATTACTAGTGCCCATCATCTAAAGGTCATTAATAAAAAAAGCGACAGGTTGACAAAGAACATCATACAACAACACATTATTTTACTGTTCTATTACTTTTGGCATATTAGTATGACCTAGAGACAAAGTTATAGAAGAGGCTAAGGCCAGTACAAGTTGTTTAACACAGAATGTATTAACGAGTCTTCCAATATTGCATATCTGATTAAAGTACGGTCGCGTAACAAGTACAATTTCGTACATTAACTCATTGCTACTTGTCTCTTTCACTCGCTCGCGAATATTTACACTTACACGAAGCACTAAGTTACTGCACGATATTCCACATGCTGCATGCCGCTTGGTCATTTGTCAAGCAAAGGTTTAGTTGAATAGAACTGTTAATGATGATAATCCGAGATTGAGTACGCATCGTCTCTCGGATCGATCACGGTTGAGTCTCTGATTCCCGGATCGGTCTGATGAGGCGAATATGCCACTGTGATTTGTGAAGCTTTGATCTTATCTGAAATCCTATTTAATTAGCTGCAACTTGCATTTAAAATTGGAATGTATTTTCTATTTTTTTTTTTATTTGCAGCACACAATGCGGTTCAACGGCAACGGGCACGACGCCGAGTGCGGGCGCAAGTGCGGGCGCGGGTACGGGCGCGGTGGGCGCGGACGGGGCGCCCTCCCTGGCAGAGGCGTGTTCGGACGGCGACGTGGGCACGGTCCGCAAGCTGCTCACGGAGGGCCGCTCCGTCCACGAGACCACGGAGGAGGGCGACTCGCTGCTGTCCCTCGCCTGCTCCGCCGGGTACTACGAGCTGGCGCAAGTGCTGCTGGCCATGCACGCCAGCGTCGAGGACCGGGGGATCAAGGTAAGTTTCATACAGTATAAACTATAAAGGCCGCCAATGTAGTAAAAATAAATATTGTTTAGTAAAACGAAGACGGGTTTTACAGACAATAATTGATCATGATATAGATAGAATCTCAAAACTGTGGCATTTCTTTCAAATTAAACATAACTTCAAAGACGCATCTTTAATAAAATTCACGATGTCGTTAAAAATATGAGGTAACTTTGAGTGTCTCACTAGTACAATACGTGGTCCATATAAGTGAATGGAAGTATGCAATAAACGAAAACCGAAGCACAATATAAGTTTGGATTAGCTGTTTGTAGTGTTTATAGCTTAAGAGCAAGCTGTCAAATTTTGCTGTGTTTTCTAATAAGTATTACGATCCCGGAAGACGATTGACTTAAATGAAATTGAGATTTATTTAATCATTGTATATTTATCTGATACTAGCCTAACGGAAAACACGATTCGCTTATTTTGACTCGATAGTTTTATTTTTCGAAATTATGAATATTTCTGGGCTTTTCAACAAATATCTATTACACTTATTCAGTTACTATCATTAAATAACTTGCACTACTACAATCATACACTTTGTAAAATCATAGCTGAAGGAAATATTAGTATTGTATTTAGTAATCATCAAAAGTTTTTAAGTAATCATCAAAAAACTGTTTTGGGACTTACGACCTTTACTTTCGTGCTATAATGCGGGAACCCTTGTTACGCGATATTATTCACTACTAGCTAGCTGCGGCTCAAGATACAATTCATGCGGGCACGATTCATGCAATCATTATATTACGATTGGAGGATAGCCGAGTATGTAGGCGGGGCTAGCGTGTTTTTATATTTTTGGCAGCCCGGTCTTAAAGCCATACCTTTATTTTAAACGATGTTTTGTATTAGTTTATTGTTTAAAAAATTCTGATATAGTTATTATCGTGCTCTTGGACGATACGGGGTTTCTAAAACTTTCTGTTCGTTTAGGGCGACTGCACACCCCTGATGGAGGCGGCGAGCACGGGCCACGTGGACATAGTGCGGCTGCTGGTGGCGCACGGCGCGGACGTGAACGCCGTGTCGGGGTCCGGCAACACGCCGCTCATGTACGCGTGCGCCGGCGGCCACGAGGAGTGCGTGCGCGCGCTGCTCGACCACGGCGCCCACGTCGAGGACCACAACGAGAACGGCCACACGCCGCTCATGGAGGTGAGTGTTTTGTGTGTTTGTAAACACAAAACGTGACGATGATGATGTACCCCGATTCTACTATTTCAACCCAGATTAATTTAAGTTGTTACCATTCTAGAAATAAGTTATAACGGCTGCACATAGAAACTTGTAACGATTATTTATCTTTAGTTTATAGTTTGCCAACGGTTAAGACTCTAGGTTAAAATCATCAAATGAATATTAAATCTTTCTGTGTGCGGTCGTAAAAAATTTAAGACCTTCGCCTGGGTTTCCGTCTAATTGAATCATGTGTGTCCACCAGGCCGCGTCGGCGGGCCACGTGGGCGTCGCGAAGATCCTCCTGGAGCACGGCGCGGGCATCAACACGCACTCGAACGAGTTCAAGGAGTCGGCGCTCACGCTCGCCTGCTACAAGGGCCACCTCGACATGGTGCGGTTCCTGTTGGCGGCGGGCGCGGACCGCGAACACAAGACGGACGAGATGCACACCGCGCTGATGGAGGCGAGCATGGACGGACACGTGGAGGTCGCCCGCCTGCTGCTCGACTCCGGCGCACAGGTAAATGTACGGCGCTTGTATCTATCCCCGCTACACACGTCGCAACACACCTACATCTATACGTCTACACATCTACATCTACACTTTTACATCTTCACATCTACATCTGTACACCAGCCTGCCTAGCATACGCCAATGAGATATCTCACTCTACATGTTTCTCGATGTTTGATAGTTTGTATCTTCATCTCTATTGACCCTAGCATGACAAAAAAAAATTCTCGCGTAGATCTATCATCGAAATAACACATTATATAGAGTTTTGTCGAGATAATGTCGAGATTTTGACATTATGAGACGAGTAGTTTTTAATTGTCTCGAGAGTGAGATATCTCGTTGGCGTATGCTAGGCAGGCAGTACACTTCTACATCTCTACATCCCTATGTTTGTCCGTATCTACACAAGTACATTTTCTACATACATCTATACACATTAATAATAATAATAATAATAATTTATTGACTCATCAAAATTAATTACATATTATATAGCACATAGAAAACACTTACAAGTAAAAGTTTGACATTATAATAATTTTGATATTCAATAATGTACACTTAAAATAAGTCATCTGTGTCCGAACTAGATCAAGTCTGTATTTCGGACCACAGTGCTCTTCAGTTTGCAATGACTCTATAATTTAGTAGAAACAAGTTGTAAGCTACGTTATTTCGACTCATTTTACAGTAATTAAATTAATTTACTTTGTAAGAAGCCGTTAAATACTAGTTTTTAGATCCCTTTTCGTAGTTTATATGAAATTTTATTTTATCCAACTAACACAAGACTTAATACAACAATAATTTTATCATGCTTAATGCTAGTATTACAGTAGTGCATGATACATATATAAATTTTGTGTCAAGTTATCAGGAAAGAAAGCCCGTATGTAATAATTGTGTACTTCATTCCTCGGATCCCAATTCATTTAGGTCAAATTACAGATCGATTTTGAGACAGTTCTGTAAAAGCATTGAAAAGTGTTACGGTTGATTATTCCACTAACATGTCTTGGTGTTCTTAGCATCAAACACAATCCACAATCTTCAAAAATAGAACAGCATAAAATGAACCCTAATACAAAGTGTTATGGTCGATTATTCCACTTAAACGCGTATTGCTGTTCTTAGCATCGAACACAATCCACAATCTTCAAAATTAGAACATTCCAAAATGAACCCTAACACAAACAACGCGTTCCACTTGACGTTAAAAACGATCAAAACGCTCAAAATGCCTCCTGTTTTGAGCGTTTTGATCTTTTTTAACGTTAAGTGGAACGCGGGGATTGTTAAGTACCCCAGAAACGATCAAATTGTTTGTCAAATTTTACGTGTTTGTCAAACAGTTTGATAGTGTACAGCTTTGTTTGAAGCGTTTGTCAAACTACGTGTTTTAACTGTTTGAAGAAAATTTGCATTGGCGCGGGCGTAGTGTTTGACAAACGTGTTTGAACGTGTTCCGCTGTATTTGTCAAATAAGATCTCATGATCTCAAACCGATTCTAGCTAATTGTTTGACAAACTTGTTTGATGCACGTTTGTTCATCTGCGCTGCTGTTTGATGAAAACGTAAATTACATCAAACATGTTTGTCAAACGAATTTGATCGTTTGCGGGGTATTTTACGGTTGATCATTCCACTAACGCGTCTGGTATACCAGGTGAACATGCCGACGGACAGCTTCGAGTCGCCCTTAACGCTGGCGGCGTGCGGCGGCCACGTGGAGCTGGCGATGCTGCTGCTGGAGCGTGGCGCCAACATCGAGGAGGTCAACGATGAGGGGTACACGCCGCTCATGGAGGCCGCTAGGGAAGGTGAGCAATTAAAAAAAGTTTTAACAACTTGGTTGAGGGTATAATTTATGCAAATGACAATGACAAAACTTTGTATAGTGTATAATGTTTTCTCCTTGTCTAAAACATTGGGAAAGTCCCGGAAAAGGCGAAGACAAAACATTGTATAGATTATACTTGTAATATTTTTGTTTTGTAAAATCTAATATTTTTATTACTAAGGAGGTCGTGACTAGTAAGGCCAACTATTGCGATACAAAAAAAAATATTTGTGTGTGCCTTCGGTGCTTAAGTAAAACAATATAATAGCGCCTCCGTGGTCCAGTGGTTTAGAGCGCGGCTTTTGACTCGGAGGTCGTGGGTTCGATTCCCGCGTTGGAAACATGTTATTTCCAAGTTTAGTTAGGACAATGATCCACGCGTCGGATGGGCATGTAAAAAGTTGATCCTGCGCCTGATCTCTCGCCAGTCGTGTCGGTCCTCCGTCCCACTGGGTCCCAGAGAGTAAAAGAAATAGAGAGTGCTCTTGGGTACTGTGCACACACTTGGGCACTATAAAATTACTCTTGCGTAACTGGCCTGGTTTCAATGAAGCCGGCCACCGTCACCGAAACCGGTGTGGAAGTTATTGTAATAATGCCTTAATTCATGAAGCCCCAAGCGGCCACATCCGGCCGCGATAACAATGAAAAAGCTATTGTGTCTCGTTTTGCCACGACTGATGGGTTAAGGATGTTGTGTCTCGAGTGAACGCTAGCCCCTAAAACTGATCTGCGTCCAGGTCACGAGGAGATGGTCGCGCTGCTGCTGGGTCAGGGCGCGGCAATCAACGCGCAGACCGACGAGACCCAGGAGACGGCGCTCACGCTGGCCTGCTGCGGCGGCTTCCTCGAGGTGGCGGACTTCCTCATCAAGGCGGGCGCGGACGCCGAGCTCGGTGCCTCGACCCCGCTTATGGAGGCCTCGCAGGAGGGACATCTGGAACTTGTGCGGTTAGTTACACCTTCAATATTGTATTATTGTAATTTTTTTAAACGGGCTCTGGCCCACCACACATTCCCACCACTGTATCTCCTGTGTCGCCAGGATCGACAGCGGTATCCAACCACGAAAACCCTTTGATATGATCTCAGGGAGCCCGAGGGACATGCTAAAGCTGTTTTGGGATCCGCAACGAACTGTATTATTGTAATTGCTAAAGTGGCAATAGAAATGCATGTGTGTGGAAATTTTAACTGTCGCTATTGCGGTTTTTGAGATACAGCCTGGTGACAGACATACGGTCACAACAAAGTCTTAGTAATAGAGTCCCTTTTCTACCCTTTGAGTACAGAACCCTTCAAAGGCAGCCGTACATTCGCGCACTTCTCAGCACTTGGTTCCATCGAACTTGCTTGTACAGTATAGTAACTCGTTTAAAAGACATAGATCGCGTCAAATTACTTTAGCTTATATATTATATGCAAACCCTGCCACTATATTTTCGGTATCCAGCAAAACATAACAATGATTGGGCAAAATTGATTAAAAGTTAGTCTTCAGAATAACTTGATGATACCTTAAGCTGTATGACTTTTAATTGAACGAAAATGAACGGTATACGCAGGTACCTACTGGGCGCGGGCGCGGACGTGCACGCTCAGACGCAGACGGGCGACACGGCGCTGACGTACGCGTGCGAGAACGGCCACACGGACGTCGCGGACGTGCTGCTGCGGGCCGGCGCCGCGCTCGAGCACGAGAGCGAGGGGGGGCGCACGCCGCTCATGAAGGCGTGCCGCGCGGGACACCTGTGCACCGTGCAGTTCCTTGTCGGCAAGGTACGTACTTATAACACATTGGTATAAAAAGCTTATACTTACTTAATACTTATGGACCGGGTTCAGCGGGAACTGCGCGGTTTAGACTCGAGCGTTTTATCTGCTTGCAGTTTTGTTACAAAGGCACAGGGGCCGTACCACGAAACCGTTTTGAGACTCAAACACGAACGAGAATGCTGCGTCCTAGTTTAACAAATGTGAAATGACGTTGTTAGAGCGGCATTCTCGTCCGATTGTTTGAGTCTCTAAACGGTTTCGCAGTAGGCTTACAGGCCACAACACTGCATTGCGGCGTCGTATCACAAAAACAGGCATTGCACAGCAATGTAGGTCTATGCGTTGCGACGCCGCAACGAAGTGATATGGAATAGCCCAAAGGTGTTGTATTACAACGTTCACACTCAACTGCTCGGTTCCTGCATGGAACTAGCACATAGCTCACACTTTATAAGTAACACCTACTTACACCATAAGCGTTAGGAATTCTTTAAAATAATGTTAAAGTATGGGTTTAAAATAGATATCCACAAAAATGTTTGATGTTTGTTCAGGGCGCGGACGTGAACCGCACGACGGCGAACAGCGACCACACGCCGCTGTCGCTGGCGTGCGCGGGCGGGCACGCGGACGTCGTCAAGTTCCTGCTGGCGTGCGACGCGGACCCCTTCCGCAAGCTCAAGGACAACTCCAGCACGCTCATCGAGGCGGCCAAGGGCGGCCACACCGCGGTCGTGCAGCTGCTGCTCGACTACCCGCACTCCGTCATGCTGCCGAGAGGTACTAGCTGACCCGGCAAACGTTATTTTGCCATAACAAATATTTCTAGTATCAATATAAAAAGTATATAAAAACCAATTCTCAGGCCTGATGAACTACATACAAAATTTCATTGAAATGAGAAATCGGTTGAGCCGTTTTGGAAGAGTTCGCGAACAAACACTGTGACACAAGAATTTTTTGTATTAGAAGTCTTATATGATTGTAGATAATAAATTTAAATTGAATGAAGATGCTCATTAAAATAACGATCGTATATTGTTCGTATCGGACTCTCATTAGCCACTTCTCATAGTGAGGCTTCTCTAGATCCGTTGTACCACAATAAAGGTATTTATTGGTTAAAACTAGTTTCTCGCATTGAAGAATAATAATTTGTATAATTATTTTGTGAGAAATAATGTCTAATTACTGTAAGGCTCAATTTCATCAACAACTGTTAAAGTTATTTAAGATTTAGTATCACGTTACCTCTTTCGTTTTTCATATGAATGAAACACAGGAAAACATGACTTTTTAACAAGCTGTTAGACTCTGGCTAGCGAAAGATGAGACTGGCATTTTATTCCAAAAATGATTATGGTAACACTGTCACTAACGTCATTGTCACTTATAGCATGTGTTGTTTATGTGTCAAAGTGAAAAATATTTCTGTGATTTACGTGATTTTCTAATTTAAACATGACGAAAACTTTGAAAAGAGATTTGCGAAAACTGCTTTTTGCTATGATTAGTAAATACGAACAAAAAAGAAGTGTAATTTTTAAACAAAAACAACATTGCTTACATGAAATATCCCAGTGCATTGGTAAGTACGGGTAAAAGATTTTGATACTTTCAATTATTACAATTAAATTTAATTAAAAATCTTTATTATTTATCACACGTATTTAAATATTATGAATTTATTGTTTTGCAGATAACATGGATGATGCAAAGGATTCAGATAAGCAAGCTATAACATCAACCATAAATAAATTAAGAGATGTGTTACAACAAGAGTGTTTAAAGACACAAAATCAGTTCCTTGATGAGATTTCTTCTTTGACCGGTAAGACCCTAACGTTATATTAAAAAATACCTGAAAGCAACCTTGTTATTTAATGCTAACTTTATTTATGAACATGTTTTCAGATATCAGCGTTTGTACTCTAAAAAGGATTAAAAAAGAAGGCCAAATAAATAAAGGCGTGTGGAATACACCAGGAAAAAAAAGACCACATAAACCAACAGTATCAGCGTTAGATACTTTTGATATTAATGCAATAAAAAACAAAGTCAACGAGCTTTATATAGTAAAGAAACAAATCCCAACATTAAGGTCTCTTTTAAGTGAATTAAGGGAAAGTATTCACTTTACTGGCTGTCGTGAAACATTGCGTCGCATCCTTTTATCAAACGGATTTGAATTCAAGAAAAACCAAGATGAACGTACAATCCTTATTGAAAGGTATGATGTAGCAGCATGGCGACACCGTTTCTTGCGGACCATTGCTACTAAACGTAGAGAAGGCAAAGAAATTGTATATCTTGATGACACTTATGTTCATCAGAACTATAAATCAAAAAAATCATGGCAGGGTCCTTCCACAAGTGGTGCTGTAACAAATATCTCTTCAGGCAAGAGATACATTATAGTTCATGCCGGCTCAGAAAGAGGTTTCGTGCCAAACGCTCTTCTTGTGTTTAGTACAAAATAAAAAAATGCAGACTATCATCATGACATGAATTCTCAAAATTTTATGAAATGGATGTCTGAAAAATTATTACCGAATTTAAGCAAACCAAGTGTTATCGTGATGGACAATGCTAGCTATCACTGTGTACAAATTAATAAGTGTCCAACGACTAATTCTAAGAAATCCGATATACAAGCATGGCTCTCTTCAAATGGCATTCCCTATGAGGAATGTCTAGCACGGGAAGAGCTAAACAAAAAACCTTTTGAATTTTTATTTAAAATGTGAAGAAACTTTTTCCTCAACCTAATATTATGTTTTGATATATATAAATTTAAGTAAACAACAACAATAAACTTAATTTTTTTGAAATGCGTTGTCCTAACAAAATACATATTATATTATTATTATTTATTGTCATAAATAATCAAGTATCAAAACTATATTTCCGACTATAGACAAGGTTGCCATACGTCGATTTTTTTAATTTGCCGCCTTTTTCCAGTCTCATCTTTCGCTAGCCAGACTCTAACACTAACAGACGTTGGTGAAATTGGGCCTTAACCATGTAATATAACATTGCTATCTGCCAGGCAACACGGGCGCGGAGGAGAGCGAGACCCTGAGCTCGGAGCAGGCGGCAGCGCTGGGGCTGACCCACGCCCCCGCGCCCAGCGTGTTCGAGGCCCGCAGTCTCGTGCCCCAGCACCAGCAGCATCCGCAGCAGCAGCAGCATCCGCAGCAGCAGCGGCCGCAGCACCCGCAGCACCCGCACGTCCACGTCCACCCCCAGGCGGCGCTGCCCCTCCTCGACCCCAAGCCCGACATGCCGCCGCACGTCGCCAAGGCCTATTTAGACGGTTAGTATACTCACCGCTTGGATATACAGGTGTAACAAAAGAAAGTGTTACACTTAGGGTGTGTAATGTGAGTGTGAGAGTAGCGATGCTTAAAGAGTTACTTTTAACTACCATGTTCCCATGAGAAATGTCCCAACATCGTGAATTTGCCTTACTACCTACCTAAAAAAATAAAAAAAAAACCTAATACTTTCAGCGCTACTTTAATAGTGAGTTCTATTCAAGGGACACATACACACCCCAAAGAATTATCACTCTTTATTACACCTTGTATGACTCTACCTGCTTTTATTTTAAACGTTAAATAAACGTAATTGTATTCTTTTACCAACTTCCTTTAAGCTGCTTTTATGTGCGTCCGCGCGAACGAGCGGTTTGGCCGCTAGACGCCTTAACCGCTCGTTTTCGCGAACACCTATAAATTAGGAGCCTCTGCAGTGATCAGGAGGTACTTCCAATGTAATGTTGTGACTTTGACACAGGTTTCGTGTTCGGCATAAACTCGGGTATAGCGGCGGGCAACGCGGCGCCGGCGGCGGGCGCGGGCAAGCACAAGTGCGCGCGCAAGCAGCGGCCCGCCGCGCCCCACTCCGACCACCACCTGCCGCCCCCGCCGGATATAACCGACGACCCGGTATTTATACATTACCATAAGCGCTATAACTCACCGGGAAGCCAACGCGACGTAACCCGTGATGTTACCATGGCAACATCCAAGCAACGTCTGGCGTCTCTACGTCGCCGCAAAGTGGTGTTTTTCTTAAAGTTTATAACAGCGCTTTGCAGCGACGTAGAGGTGACATGGTAATGTCACTGGCTACGTCGCAATGGCGTCCCGGTGAGTTATAACTCTAAGGCCCAATTCACCAACGTGTTAGAGCTACCGCACACCTGAGACACGACTGTCTTAAGACAGACTATCGCGTAATAAAATGCACTAGATGCGCACATTTGAGACAAAACGTCTAATAGACAAAGTTGTCTAATGCGCCCCGCGACAAGTCTGACTAACGACTGTCGCGGTCGGCTTCCCTTTAAAGTGTATGCAAGCGCGCACATCTACGACAAAACTCAAGGCTCGGAAACCTGGTTTATCTTCGCGATCCTGTTCGTTAGAAACGCCATACATTTCCAAAAGAGCGTTTTCATTTCGATTCCGCTCTGAACGGTCCGAAATTATTTCTGGTTTTGTTCTAAGAGCAAAATTAAATTGCTCACTGCTCAAAATACCGGTTACAACCGTTCGCAGTTATGTTCGCCCCGCCCACTCACACACACCACGACCATCATCCATTGTCCACACATAAACAAGTTATGGCCTATTGGCTATTAGATGGTGCACTAGAAAGGGATAGAAGATATCACTCCACTAGTTACTTTCCGCGAGAAATTAACCAGGTAATTTCAGAAGCAATACCGCTCGCATCTCTATTTCGCTCCGAACGAACACTTATCCAAAAACCTGGTTATAGAGCCTGGTTAAAATAATACCGGTTCCGAGAGTTACTTTCCGAGCTCTGGACTTCGACTGCAAAGAGACGGACGGGTTTCAATATATTATGTCAAATTCGTCGGGTTTCACTAAGATTATGAATGGAATGTGTCTCGCGCTGGCTGATATAATTTATTTTTAAATACTTATAGATTTCAAAATTAGATTCTGACAATTTTAATCACATGTGCCAAAACATAAACAATAATACGACCAAAAACAGAAACACGTCCAGCGATCCAAGTACTATCTTTCCCGTCGTGTCTTTCCTGTTTATTTTTGAAGTTATCTTTATCCGAATGAGAACTTTTCTATCTATATCTATAAAAATTTTCAGAACTGCTCGTAATAGACGCAAAATGCACTCGGTTTTAATTTTATTAATATACAATTTGTTATTTGAAATACCTAAGTTGTAAATATAAATTATTTCAAATTGACGTGTTTCACAACCCGTTTTTAACGTGTTTAACATGTTTAACATCTCAGAGAATTACAGTAATAGGAAACCCTAATGCCTGTAATATATTGTCATAGTTTTAAGTTCGTAGTGACAAGTTAACAACCCTAGCGATTTTCGTCATATACGTCAAATTTAAAAATTTCTAACTTCTAAGTCGGCATACTCTATAATTCTGTCTACTCTGTCCGGGCGTTCTCTACTGTTTAATATTATACAATTGTATGCGTTGCGTCATCGTAGTCAAGACAGTTTTGACTTGGTGTGCGCCACATGTGATGATAGACACAACTGTTTTAATTGTGTCGTAAGACTGACTTGTCTATGTGAAACAAGACTGTCTAACTACAGTCGTGTCTCCGATGTGTGGTCGCACTTAGGGCTGGTTTACACGTATTAAGTAGATAAGTAGTTAACTAAATTTTAAGTTACTTACTGCATGTAAACACAAAATTTAGTAGTAAGTAGCAAGTTAAAATTTAGTTAAGTACTAAACAAGGAAATTAGAATTTTGACTATTTTCTGTTAAGTTGGCAGGCGGGGCTTGTCACTTGACACATTTCGGGCAGGCACTTCAAATTAAGGTAAAATTTAGTTACTACTTATCTACTTAATCTTTCAGGCCCCGCGCGAGCACCGGTGATCGCGAGAACAAAAGAATACAATGGGAATTCCTAGAACCTCCGATCGAAGGATTAATACGTGTAAACCAGCCATTATGGCTGGTTTACACGTATTAAGTAGATAAGTAGTTAACTAAATTTTAACTTAATTTTAAGTTATTTATTGCATGTAAACACAAAATTTAGTAGCAAGTAGTAAGTTAAAATTTAGTTAAGTACTAAACAAGGAAATTAGAATTTTGACTATTTTCTGTAAGGTTGGCAGGCGGGGCTTGTCACTTGACACATTTCGGGCAGGCACTTCAAATTAATTTAAAATTTAGTTACTACTTATCTACTTAATACGTGTAAACCAGCCCTTAGTGTTATAAGCTTGTTAAAATGTCATGTCTTCTCTTTCATTCGTATGAAAAACAAAAGAGGTAACGTGATATTAATTCGAACATTAACTTTAACAGTCGTTGGTGAAATTGAGACTAACATTAACTCTTACATTAAAATTGCCATTGTATTTGAGAAGTTGATTCAAAGGCAGATTGCGGATCTACATTTGGTGGGATTATGTCAATTCAATGTCAACTGTGACTCTGTTGGGTTTGACATAAACCGACCAAATTACATAGGGTCACCATTTGGTCGAGTTATGTCAATTAAGAGTAAGTGATCCGTCTGCTAGGTTTGGCATAACACAACAAAATTACGTAGACCCGCCAACTGCCTATAGCGACGTTTACATTCAGCCACTGCCGCTCTATTTGCGCTGTCGGCAATACTTCCCTGAATACTTTTGCGGCAGTAACGACGCGAGTGAGCGTTTTCATTCAGCCTTCTACTCATTTGCCGCGTCGGGTAGCGGCATGACGAGTGGCAACGCGAGTGACTATTTACATTCTCGCGCTGCCTACTTCAGCTGAATATAACCGGCCATTAGAATCGATTTCTAATACCAAGGATGCTTACTACGGGTTAATAATTTTACCAAAATTCTTGCAGAGACCTGATGTGTTCAGTGGACAGAGGATTGACTCACTGCCAGAGACTGAAAGAAGCATTCTCGAATTAGCCGACGATTCAGGTACATGACATCTGGATCTATTCAACTTCTTGTAGCCGCACTAAGAGATATTAACGATTACTTAACTTTAATCAACATGTATGAAGTTCATGTCAAAATCTTCCATAAAAGTTAAGTTATCATTGGGTCTCCGAGCACGATGGTTAGTTATAATGTAGCTACGCAACAAAATTAACGGTATTAACGACAATAGCGTGGAAGATTACAATAATGTGGCATTTCTTTGCAGATGCGTCACTTTACCCGCCCGCTACACCGCCGTACCCCCCACCTCAGCAACTATTTCCAGTGCAGCAACTAGCCACCAGCCTTAACCAGGTGAATATAAGCTTTTTTTTCACCCTGACAAATTAACTAAAAAAAAGTTTAAAATGTCGTATTAGTGTTGCTAATGTTAATTTAACGTTTACAATATATACTAAACAAGAGCTAAAATATTTAGATGATGTCGCAATTGCAAGAATGGGTGTGGCCAAAATCAAGTCGTAAATTCACAAAGGCCGGCTGCAAATTCCTTTTTATGGACGCCTTGCCGTGGTTTGGTGGACACGTTAGTTAAAACTGTAGTTTAAACACAAGATAACATCATGTTGTATACTCACTCATAATTAAAATTTTAGCAAAAGTAGAAAGCATCGTGTATTAATGTCACAAGATAATGTTGTATTAGAAGTCGAATATAATAATTTGTCTTAACTATAATATTATGTACTATGTAGCATTATAGTTATTTCGCTTTTTTGCAAGGAAAATGTTAAAATGTAACCTATTTAATCTTCAGCAACAGTTGCAGGAGCTGCAACAGCAGCAATTGCAACAGTTGGCAGCCCAACAACAGCAACAGCAAAAGAAGCAGCAGCAACAACAACAGGTGCAGCAACAACAAGTGCAGCAGCAACAACAGCAGCAGCAGCAGCAACAACAGCAGCAGCTGCAACAACAGCAGCAGCTGCAACAACAACAACAACAACAGCTGCTGCAACAACAACAACAGCAGCAGCAGCAACAACAACAACAGCAGCAGCAGCAATTACAACAGCAGCAGCAGCAATATGTACAAGACATGCAGCAGAGGCCTGAGGCGTACATGCCACAGGTAGGCATCACATCATACTAAAGTTAGCTAACTCATAAATACAGTAGAGAAACTCATTTGATTTCGAAAGAGTAATGTTTATGTCAACGACAAAATTAGTCTGACCTCATTAGCCCGTACTAATAAATAAATTATCCAATGTTTTGTTCGTGTCTGATATACTCTGAAATAGCCACTTGACAGATTGGACTTGAAGGGAGAACATTGCATAAGTTATTCATTATGTAACTATTTTAATTAGCAACGCTGTATACCTAGTTTTATTATAACAGGGACCTTTTTGTATCAGCATACCATATTTATAAGGAAATCATTAGCGACGTCACGGAAACCTTTTCATCAGTGGCGTGCACAAAATACTGTGCCGCGTGTCACTGGTTTGCCATCCCTGTTATATAATAGGCATAACGATTTTTTTTCTTGTTGGTAAGTGAAGGACCATTCAAAAATAGAAATATCAATGAAAAAATGACTTAGATAGCGTAAAAACTCTCCAAGATATCACAATTCAAAACTCACATAAAATAGACCTTCCCAAAACGCTCCATACAAAATGTCAGCTAACTGTGACGTCACGCCTAGCTAGTTTGTTCGATTAAATATTGAGCTTATGAAAGTGGTTTCATAAGAAAAAATGTTATAAATTGCATAACTTATCGAATGGTATACAAAAATTAAGGAATTTTATACAAAAAAAATTCTATAGGAATTTTATAAAAAAAAGAAAAAACTTTGAAGGCTCAAAACAAAAAAAATACATAAGTTATGAAGCTGAAATTTTTGGGAATACCTATTTTTCATCGCTATGTCTTTATTTTATTTAAAAAATCAGCTAATCTTTGACCTTGTCGTCATCCCTATTATATTATAACAACGTGCGTACAGGTGGGCGAAGAGACGGGCGGGTGCGTGGAGGAGCGCGACCTGGGCGCGGTGCTGGCGTACCTGCAGCGCGAGGTGCCGTCGCTCGTCGCATTACCGCCCAACGAACTGCGCTCTCTTGTGTTACAGGTATGTAACATGACTTGAAGCATCTAACCATCTTGTAAAGATATTAAATATGCAGTATATGAGTATTCAAGGTTCGTTGTCTTTACGTAAATATATGCAAGACAAAGACAAGCAGCCCCATATAGGCAGCATAGTTACTTGCTGTGTTAATATCTTTATTGGTAAGGTGGTTAACGTTCATATGTATAAGAATATGGTTTGTACTCGAAACCATTAGAAGAGATTAAACGCAATTAAATTTTTTAATGCTACAGCTCAAGGTGGAAATACATGTGCCTACTGATAATGCACAAAAAATACACAAAGATTCACGTCTAAATTATTTAATTAACATTACACGCGTGGTCGTATATCCAGGTGATGCAGCAGAAGTCGCACGAGATCCTAACGGGCAAGTGTGAGCCCGCCCCTGAGCCGGCGCCCGCGCCCGCCTCGGACGGCGACGCACGACGCCTGCTCGCCGCCGCTGAGGAGGCGCTCGCAGCTGACTGGCCGCGAGACCACGCCGATATCGCGGTAAGAACTAAAGATAGGAGATCCATAAATTACGTGAGGTTTTTAGGTCAAGGGGATCAACACAAATACAAAAATATGTCGAGCGTAGCATAATGTCTAAGATTAAATGTGGTTCTCATAATCAAATGCTCAATACTAATTTTCTACATTAGAAATGTAAAAAATATAACTAGCTTTAGCTCGACTGCTAAACAGCACTAATGAAATAGCCGATATTGGGATTATAATTAGGCTGAAGGGCCAAATATTAATCAGAGATATTGACTTAAGGATTTGTAATTAGGCCTAAATCGAAGCTAACAAATTTTTGTAAATGTGTTAGTCAAAATAAGGCCAATATTAAGTTTGCCTCAAACGCTCGCGGTCTGGATTGTATATCTGGAACGTATTACCAACGGGGCATACAGTATATTACTATATCATCCCATCGCGTCTCATGTTATAGCCACTCGATTGCAATCTTATATCACAATCAAGTGAAATAACTCATTAAAATGGAATACACAGTGATAAGTTTTTTAACAATTATGTAGATAAAAAAAAAAGTTTATTTATTCCATCTATGTCGTAATAACAGGGTGCGGAGTGCGGGTACCGCGTGCGGCCGCCGTCGCCTGGCTCGGCGGGTGCGGCCGAGTTCCCTGCGGGTGCGGACGCGACGCTCGAGCCGCAGCCGTTCGCGCTCCCTCCGCCCACTCTCACCTACGACGACTATAGGTACGCGTCAATCTTTTTATTTTTTTAAATTTTTATTTAGGTAACAAACAGCCACTACACGAAATATGAATATATTTAATATTAAGTTAGTTAACTTATAATGTTAGTTTATCAGGCCATTAAAGTACAAATACTATTTAGGCTTTAGCCAAACCTACGCGTCAGTAACGCGCGCGCACGTGTAAATAAAATTCATATGTTTGTTGTAGATCGGCGGCGTACGCGGGCGCGAATGCGGGTAACGTGGCGGCGGGGTCGGAGGCGGGCACGCCACTGTCGACGCCCCCCGCGCAGCAACACAAACGCGACCCGCCCACCAACCCACTCAAGAAGAAGGTAAAAACTTGTTATATTTTGTAACTAAATACCGCATAAATTCATAAAGACGTTATGTTAATTCCTTCAATTAAAAACCCCTTGTTAGGTCAAGTATGATTTTTAATGTTTATGAAACATCTATGTATAATATAATAAAATTTACTCCCTATCTATTCTTGCATCGTCTTGCAAATCAAGATTAAAGTAAGGCAACTTCCATTTTTCAGTTGTCCGTTTTTAACAATACTTGTAATATGAAACATTGGCAATTACGTGTCCTTAATAAGTAATGTGTACGCAGCGAGCGCGTGCGCCGGGACGTCGCGAGACGTTCGCGGGGGCGGCGCCGCCGCAGCCCGCGCCCGCAGCCTACTCGGCGATGGACGTGGACGGCGAGACGGACTCCAACCACGACACGGCGCTGACGCTCGCCTGCACCGGCGGACACGAGGACCTCGTGGAGCTGCTCTTGAGCCGCGGCGCCGACATCGAACACCGAGACAAGAAGGTACGCAAATTCTCTTTATAATAGGATCGACACGTGCAGACGCTACTTTTATTAAGTCCGACGATATGTTATTCTGCAAAAAAAATTGGTTGTCTGTAAAGTCAGTTTACGGACGGTAGTTTTACGTGACAAATGACAATGTCAAACATTACACAGAAAAGTATAATACACAGAGGGAGCGATCCGATCATGCCTCTCTCTCGTTCGTGCCGCGCTCTCCCTTGCGGAACGCGACAATGAGCGTAACGGGACAATGACGTCATCTTTTTCGTGCATGCAACCCGTAGTATCGTTGTCACGTCAAAAATTTATGACGTTACCTAAACGTTTGCTATTTGTTAAGTGAAAATAAGAGAAGCAAAATATGCTCTCCGATTGTAACATAATGAAAATACAATATGATAGTAATGTCAAATTTTTTTATGTATTTTAATAGCTAATTTCTTTGATATAATAAACTCGATTTCTCCACAGGGTTTCACCCCGCTCATCCTGGCGGCGACGGCGGGCCACGAGAAAATCGTGGAGATCCTTCTCAACCACGGCGCGGACATCGAGGCGCAGTCGGAGCGGACCAAGGACACGCCCCTGTCGCTAGCGTGCAGCGGCGGCCGGTACGAGGTGGTGGAACTCATACTGAGCCGCGGCGCTAACAAGGAGCACCGCAACGTGTCCGACTATACCCCGCTATCGCTCGCCGCGTCCGGTGGATATGTTAATATCATCAGACTGCTGCTGCATCACCAGGTAAGCTGTTCATGTTTTATTGCTATAATATGTATAGCTTAAGGGGTTGTTTCACCACTTACTGACAGATAGAGCATGCTAAATATGTCAAATAAGTTGTGGATAGACTATCCGACACTTATCAGTAAGTGTTGAAACAGTCCCTTAGTGATTTGACTGCACCAATGCACCAATGCAGCCAAAAGTACTCGCTTTTGACGCTTTGTATAATAAACAAAGTTCTTGAACATCCAAATGTTCAAGAACTTTGTTTATTAAACAAAGCGTCAAAATCGAGTACTTTTCGCAATGAAATTATAAAAAATCACTTTGGTAACTTGAAGTGAAGTGCATAGGATGTTTTATAAGAGTAAAAAAAAAACGAAAACGTTAAAACGACTATTATGGACCTGCAGATCACTTACTTACAGATTTAGAATACACTAAGGGAAACGTTTTTGAAGTTGAAAACTTCTTTAGCGGCGTTGAGCACTTTTGTGGGATGGGTAAAAACTGTGAAACTCGCGTCAGATTCTCGTGCTGATCGAAAAACCGTTAGACGGTTGGAGAGTAGTGTTGTAACATCGAAATCGATTTATCGAACAATCGATTGTTTTTTTTCGATTGTCGATATTTTTTAATCGATTGTAATGTAATGGTTTCGATTAATTAAAAAAATCGAATTTTAAAAATCAATTTTCATAAAAAATGGGTTAAAAATTTAATCGATTGTAAGGGTTTCGATTAATTAAAAAAATCGATTTTATAAAAATCGATTTTCATAAAAAATGGGTTAAAAAAAATAATGCACAACGTTAATAATCAAGGTTTCACTTCTGCCGGCACTCCCGGAGTGCAACCCGTCTTTTTTTTGCTTTATCACGATTTATACGAAAGTGCGTACACATACTTAATCGCGGTTAATATTTAGCAGCTTTTATCTAATAAAGCAAATATACAAAATAATTGTTATGTATTAAAGCAAATAAACAAAAAATATTTGTTATACAGGCGGAGATAAACTCCCGTACGGGGTCGAAGCTCGGCATCTCGCCGCTGATGTTGGCAGCGATGAACGGTCACACGGCGGCCGTGCGGCTGCTGCTCGACTGCGGCTCCGACATCAACGCCCAGATCGAGACCAACAGAAACACCGCGCTCACGCTCGCATGCTTCCAAGGTAAGTTCCGCTTTCTTTGGTGATAGATCGTTGGTGACTGACAATAGTTAATAATATAACAAATGCTAGCCCCCGTCTTAATTAATATGAATACAGTCGGTATTAACATTTGCTATCGAGTATCAATGTAAATAAAATATGTATACGGTTTACCGCACAATAAAGACAATTATTGCAAAGAAATTTTAGTCAAGTTTCGATCATTTGCTTAGCGGGCCCCTAGACGAGTATTTTTATTGCGCAATGTGACGTATTGCGTAATAATATTGACTGTCTAGGGTTGATATTGAACATCGCGCGTGGTTCTATTTCTCAAATAAACTGTTCAATAAAATTGGAGGGTGATATTGACAATACAATTGATGGTCTAGGCTCCGGCTAACACATTGGATTATGTAAATTAAAATAAATAAAACGAAGTGTAGCTGTAGTAGTCCTTCGACAACTTACATTATATTTTATACGAACCTACGCGCAGGTCGAAACGAGGTGGTATCCCTTCTGCTGGACCGCAAGGCGAACGTGGAGCACCGCGCCAAGACGGGCCTCACGCCGCTCATGGAGGCGGCGAGCGGCGGCTACGTGGAGGTGGGGCGGGTGCTGCTCGACAAGGGGGCGGACGTCAACGCCCCGCCCGTGCCCTCCTCCCGCGACACCGCCCTCACCATCGCCGCGGACAAGGGACACACCAAGTTCGTGGAGCTGCTGCTGCAGAGGTAAGTTGGACGATGGTTGGATTGTGTGGTTTTACATTTGAGACATCCATACTAAAATTATAAATGTGAAAGTGTGTCTGTCTGTCTGTTTGATTGTCTGTTACCTCTTCACGCTCAAACCACTGAAATTTGGCATGGGGATATTTTGAGTCCCGGGAAAGGACATAGGATAGTAATTTTTATCCTGGAAAATGTACGGTTCCCGCGCTATAAACGAATTTTGGCGCATCGGAGCAGCGGGCGTCATCTAGTATAATATGAAGTGTGAAGTCAATGGAATTTGTTGATTGTAAAGTGTATAAAATTACTTTTCGAGAATATCAATTATAAAAGAGTGTATGTTCTATTTTACGGATAGTTTAAACTTTAAATCAAATGGATTTCTTTATCATAATCAATGCTGCACTGTGCATCAGTTAATTGACAGTTCTTGCTCTTATTGCACAACTAATTACTGGTTATATTTCAGGCGAGCAGCGGTAGAGGTTAAGAATAAAAAAGGCAACTCCCCGTTATGGTTAGCGGCGAACGGCGGACACCTCGCGGTGGTCGAGATGTTGTACGCCGCCGGCGCAGACATCGACTCACAGGACAACAGAAAGGTAAAGATGTTGCTAACTGGAGCATAACAACCCTGAATAATCAAAAAAACCCCAACCCGTATTCTGCTTTGGACATGCTCGTAGCTAAAAATCATCCACATTTTATACACTTTATATTATTACATGTTATAGTCCGTCAAGAAAGTTAAGAAATTAAAAAGCGGCAACATCGTAGTGTCATCCCTTTTTTCTTAGATTGATTTGAAACACTACGATGTTGCCACTTTTTAATTTCTTCACTTTCTCGACAGACTATACACATAATTTACACGGATGATACAGCAATAGAAATTCTTACTTGCAACCTTAATTGAAACGTTTATTGCCTCTTAAATTTTATATGCTTTTATTACACAACTTCCTAAATTTTTACAGGTATCGTGCCTTATGGCCGCCTTCCGTAAAGGCCACACTAAAGTGGTGAAATGGATGGTCGGTGTTGTTACACAGTTCCCCTCAGATCAGGAAATGACAAGGTATGTGTTAGATACAATTAAATTTTATTGTAACTTTTTCGTTGTTTACTCATTCGCGACATGGGTTTTAAGATATTTACTAATAAAAATATTTACACTGCTTAAGTAGTATTTTACTCGCAGATGCTTTCTTTGTTTGACATTTCAGTACAGTCATTTTACATACAAAGATATACTTATCAGCAACTTTATACTTACTTTTGTTTACCAAATAATAAAGGTCTGTTTTAGGGCTCCTGCACACGGGCCACCGGCCACAACCACAAAACGCCGCTACCGGCATATTTCCTGTACTTTTCATACATTTTTGGACGCCGGTGGCCGCCACACGCTACAACGATTCACTTTAAGACCAATAGACTAGCTTAAAATGGCGTTTGTGGCTGTCGCGTATGGCCCGTGTGCGGTGACACTAACAGTAAACCAGTATTAGCTAGCATTCAATAACAATAACTCCCCTGTTACCAGGTACATTTGTACACTCTCGGACAAGGAATTACTTGAGAAATGCCAGGAGTGCGTGCGCGTGATCCGCGCCGCAAAGGAGACGCAGGCAGCGCGCGCCAACCAGAACGCGACTATACTGCTCGAGGAGTTGGACGCGGAGCGATGCCGCGAGCAGTCGCGACGCCAGGCCGCCGCAAGACGCCGCGAGCGCAAGAAGAAGAAGAAGATGGAGAAAAAGGTTTGTGATAAGGTAAATGACTAGTTATTGGACAGTACCAGTCATTGGACCGAGCACAATAACACTATATTTATTAAGGTTGCATAATAGCTGTTTTTATTTAAAATCAGGCGTTCTATTACTTTAAAAACAGGTTTTAAAGGAACCTTAGTAAATATTGTGTTTTTATGCTTTGTCCAATGACTGGTACTGCCCAATCAATCACTATACTGTACTCGGCGAAACATGGCGGTAGCGGTCATTAACTCCCTGTCAAAAACTTGTCATTTTCTATATTTAACATGATATAAACCGCGATTGACAATGAAGTGTCAGATGTCAATCGCGGCTTTGTATAGAAAATGACAAGTTTTTGACAGGAAGTCAATGACCGCTACCGCCATATTTCGAAGAGTACAGTATAGTCATTTTACCCTAGATTGAATTGTTCGGAAGTAGCATCTGATTCTTTCATTGATGTTGATCTACTTTAGGGCTTTCACACATAATTGCGAATTCCCATCGCATCACAAATATCTGCGACAAAATTCATATAATAAAAATCGGCAAAGTGCGAGTTGGACTCGCGCACCAAGGGTTCCGTACCGTTATAGAGCAAAAATAGACCAAAAATTATGTTTTTTGTATGGGTTTAATTTTTATTTTATTTTAATATTATTATTAATTATTAAATAACACATAATTAAGGCCTTTGTGAAAATTTCAAGTGCCTACCCGTTGTCATCATTGATACCGAGCAAAAAATGTCAGAAAAATCACGTTTGTTGTATGGGACCCCCCCTTAAATATTTATTTTATTTTGTTTTTAGTATTTGTTGTCATAGCGGCAACAGATATACACATTCTGTGAAAATTTCAACTCTCTAGCTATTACCGTTCTCGAGTTACAGCCTGGTGACAGACAGACGGACAGACAACGAAGTCTTAGTAATAGGGTCCCGTTTTTACCCTTTGGGTACGGAACCCTAAAAATGACATTACGATGCGATGCGAATTCGCAGTGTGGGAGCCCTAAAGTGATTAGTTGATTACATTATGTCTTATGTTGGCTGGATTATGGAGGATATTCTGGTATAGAACCTAAAATAGAAGGTTAGGTCTCTTACCTTCTATATCAACTCCGTAAACTTCTTTAGTTGGGTTATTTACAAGAAAATGTTTTAGTTTTGCTTTGCCAATCTTTCTGCCTTCTGTAGTACAAATTTAGATGTAAATTAAACACGCTAATATTTTTATTATCCACATAGGAGGAGAGGCGTAAACTCCAAGCGGAGAACGAGAAGAACTCTATATACAGCGACAAGACGCTGGGCGAGTGCTCGGAGGGCGGCGACGGCGACGACGAGCCCGTACCCAAGGAGGAGGGCGACTCCGGAATCGACGCCAACTCACAGGTACACACACACACACACACACACAACACACACATACAGCGACAAGACGCTGGGCTAGTGCTCGGAGGGCGGCGACGGCGATGACGAGCCCGTACCCAAGGAGGAGGGCGACTCCAGCATCGACGCCAACTCACAGGTACACACACATTATACTCTAAGTGTCTAAACACACTAGGCCGGAAATACGCGGCCGAAGTTCTCTACGCATACAATATAACGCGACGTAATTTTGGCATGGTGTGTCATCGGTTATTTAAAATACATTGCAGGCGTAATCATGCCGAACTTCGGCCGCGTATTTTCAGCCTAGTGTGTTTAGACACTAACACACATATAGACATACACACAATATCTTGACACAAGACGCATGGTCTAAACCAGAGGTTCCCAAACTTTTATTTCTTATAGACCACTTTAAACATTTTGCAGGATCCGGTGGACCCCACAGCTATATGTTTCGCGATTCGGCTCTATAATTGGTCCAAATTTTGACAGCCAACCAATCACAGAGCATGAACCGTGTCTTGAGACCGAGATGCATCTTGAGTACTGACTATTTATACTTCATGCCTCATGTAGACTCGACGTTCTAAAAGTGTTAACTTTGTTGACCTATTTGGAAATAAATATTTTGATTTTGATACCGGCCTAAATGCCGCCTCTACTCGTCGGTGCATGTATGTGTGTTCACGTCAGATGGTGACGGGTGTAGAAGACGTTTGCAGAATATGTGTCTAACCACGTCAAGAGGCAGTTTATGAAGAAGTAATTTAAATTGTCTCTAATACGTCATATTCTCTAGTTTACAATATACCATCGTGAAGGCTTAGATACTCAATTTACAAACATGCCTTATTGGAAAAAAAAATCATTCCTTAGGGTTCCTGTTCCTCGTCGGACGTAAAGGCACCCCCCGTTCAAAGCACTAAATGCAAGAAAAAGAAAAAGGAAGAAAAGGAGAAAGTCACCTCTGTGCCTGCACAACCAGCGCCCAAGAAACAACCTGAAAAAGTATGAAGTTTCTTTTATTACATTCCTTTAACATACTATAATAATCTTTTAACGCCTCCGTGGTCCAGTGGTTTAGAGCGTGGCTCTTGACTCGCAGGTCGTGGGTTCGATTCCCGCGTTGGAAACATGTGATTTCCAAGTTTGGTAGGACAATGCAGGCTGATCACCTGATTGTCTGACAAGCAAGATGATCCATGCGTCGGATGGGCATTTACAAAGTGATACCGACCACTGTCACCGAAACCGGTGTGGGAGTAATTCTTATTATTATTTTATAACTAGCTGTCCTGGTGAACTTCGTGTCACTTTAAAACCTTCCCTGGACTTCTACGAATATTTAATCCTTCGATCGCGGCAAGACGAGACACAATAGCCTTTCAATTGTTATCACGGCCCACTTGGGCCTTACGGAAGTTGAAGCGTTAAGACTAAGGGTCTATACAGACGGACCGCATTTCAACTGCAATCCAACCGCAAATTGCAGTTCAAGTGCAGTTTGAATGCAGTTGATGGTTTGGTCCAATGGTTTGAACTGCATTCAAACTGCACTTGAACTGCAATTTGCGGTTGGATTGCAGTTCGTCTGTTTAGACCCTTAAATCCGTTTCGCCGTCCGTCCGTTTAGCCGTTTCCGAGTTTTAGTGCGACTAACACATTTGAAAATCCATTTTTATATATAAGATCTTTTCTGTATTTTTACCAATAAATATATTTTTATTAATAATTGCAGGTGAAAGTAAAAACAGAAACTAGAACTGAACCTGTGAAGACGGACAAGAAACAGGAGAAAGAGAACGTAGCGCCCTCACCGCCCGCCACCCCCGCCACGCCCGCCGCGCCCGCCGCGCCCGAGCGACGACCTGACAAGAGAGATAAGTGAGTTCACACCTTAATTTAATAGGTATAGTTTAGATTTTAGACAGTAAGATAACAATGAACAGTTCCATCTTTGAATTCTGTCTAAAAGAATCTAAGACGCATCTTATTATCATTTAACTGAATGGGTTATAGTTGCTGTACCAGTTTTTTCAGCATCAAAAGTGGTATATGTGATGCATAATTCTTTGAAATCTATAACCATTTCAGAAACTTTATAATCGGCTTTAATCATCGCGAAATATTGTTGCAGAAAACCTGAAGAGGACACCAGAAACCTGACAGTCCAGAATGTGGCCAAATATGGCAACAACTCTAGAAAGAGCCAAGTTTTCGAATCCACCAGGCATAACGTGGAGAAAGATGATGCTGAAACCTCCGATAAAAACAAAAAGCTACATAATTATCAGTAAGTTTATTAATTTTTTTTTTTCTGGTTAAAGACGTAAAATATTTGTTTTCATTTCACCGTATTAACTACTTACACAGCCGAAATCTCTTTAATGACATTGTGCTGGTCGAAGCTACCTCTAAGCATAGTAATAATTATCATTATTTAACTTTGGCTAGTGTCTTTGGCCTAAACCAGCAGTCAGCCTGCGAATGTTTTGCAAATAAGTTATAAAAATCAAAACAAAAGTTTATAAGTTAACATCCAAAGCGCGGCTCGCCTTGCCGGTCAAAAGTTTGCAGCCGACCACATACGCATCGATGATACGAGTTTCAAGCTATAATGTGTCTAAACACACTAGGCCAAAAATACGCGGCCGAAGTTCGGCATGGTGTGTCATCGGTAATTTAAAATACATTGCAGGCGTAATCATGCCGAACTTCGGCCGCGTTTTTTCGGCCTAGTGTGCTTAGTTTAGATACTATGAATTGATCTCTTGGTCGTAGCAAAATATTTTATAATGGATGACTGAGATAAGAAACTGTTTTCGTTGTATCAGATGGGAGGCGGAGGCCAAGGCCACGTCGCCAAAAAGCAGCGGCGCGGGCTCGGTGGCGTCGCGACGCGAAGACGGCTGGAAGGAGGTCGTGCGCAAATCCAGCGTGCAGACGATCTCTGCTGTCGAGCCTGGGTTAGTTGTCATTATTAATGCCATACATGTTGTGATTCGACACTAAGGGCCTGTTTCACCACTTTCCGATGAAGTGTCAGATAGGCTGTCCACCACTTAACTTGACAGATAAAGTATGGAGAATCTGTCAAAAAAGTTGTGGATAGCCTATCCGGCACTTAATCAGGAAGTGGTGAAATAGGCCCTAAATCTAGGTATATTGTAGCTTTTTCAATTAGCTATCGTTTCATTATTTTATATTGTACGCAACAATGCTCGCAACAAACGCTCAATGCAATTTTCTTAATTATAAGAGAGCAAAGAAATTATTGATATTCGTACATTTTTTTTTTTTTAATTGGACTCAAAATTACTCGCTACTTTAGTAGCTACTATAGTAGGCTATGGCCTATACTCCATACTAATGTAGAAATGTAAATCAAATCAGAAATTATTTCTATAACTCATGACGTGTTACAGATGTAAGAAGGTGTGCGTCGCATCGCACGCTATCTCGCGCGTGATCGGTCGCGCGGGCACCAACATCAACGCGATCCGGTCCGCCACGGGCGCCCACATCGAAGTCGACAAACAGGGCAAGGGACAGGGCGAGAGAGTTATTACTATCAAGTGAGTAGCTTATCCAGACACACATTTTCCTCTCTCCATAAACATGTGGCTATTGTCAAAGGTTGAGAATAAAAAGAAGGTGCTCGAGGAGGGAAAGGTCTATAGTTATTTTAATTACTTCCTCTATAATGGTATAAATGAACATGTAATGTTCTTTGAAAAAAATTAAACCTATGCCAATCTCAAGCTGCTAAATATGTAGTAAACTTTATTTACTCAGAACTTGCTATAATTTACTAGTTGTGACATAAATGTTTGCGTGCAGGGGATCAGCAGAAGCGACGAAGCAGGCGGCGAGTCTGATCGCGGCCATGATCCGTGACCCCGAAGCTGACATCGCTCAGCTACTACCGCGCGCCAAGCTGCCCGCGCCCGCCGCGCCGGCCGCCCCGCCCAAGCCGCCGAAACAACCCGCTGCTAAGGTAAATAGTTTTTTTTTTAATAAGATAAGGGGGCTTACGAGCGAGCAAACGGGTTACCTGATGGAAAGCAACTACCGTCGCCCATGGACACTCGCAACATCAGAAGAGCTGCAGGTGCGTTGCCGGCCTTTTAAGAGGGAATACGCTCTCTTCTTGAAGGTTTGCAGGTCGTATTGATCCGGAAATACTGCTGGTGACAGTTCATTCCAGATGATGAGGAAGTTATTACTAAATACACGGACTGAATATTTTAAATAATTTGAAAAATATAGTTTACAGACTTTTTTAGAAGATACTTGTTTGCAACTGTCTGTACTCTGTACGTCTTGTAACCATTACGTAAAATATGCCATCTTGTGTTAAGTAACCTAATTTTATTTAGGCTGTATTTTACAAAATTTGTATTGATTTTTATGCGACTATATTATATTTAATTGTAATAATGTCCTGTACAGGTGAGCAGTAGCAGCGCGGCTCCGGCTAGTGCCGCGGTCGGCTTGGCGGGCAGCCGCGCCACGCCGCCCGCGCGCACGCCTGCCAAGGCGCACGCCGCGCCGCGACCGCCCTCGCGCCCGCACGCACACGGTACGTTACTGCGTATTATATTGACTGATATATAAGTCAGCATAGACAGTGCTACCAACTCCTAAAATAGGTTACTGTGTAATGTGTATAATACTGACTGAGATATAGACTGCCTTCACATTGAGTCGCGAGTAGTGCGGCAGTCGCAGCCTTAATTTAGTCAATATAGTCAGTGTTACTGCTTATAATACTGACTGATTAGTGATTATTATGATTTAGTCAATATAGTTTATAGCAGTGATCCATCCCTTATCTAAGGTATATAACAAATGACACACATGCATGTTTAAATACCCATGTACGTAATTTCATTAATAAAAACCCAATTTCCTCTTAACATAAAAATATCCGCCGTTGTGTAATTCAGACGTGATTGCAGGCGTGCCCGTGACTGAGAAGCGAGTGAGCGGCGCGAGTGCGAGCGTGAGCGGCGCGATCAAGAGCGGCGCGCTGACGTACACGGGCGCGATAGTGGGCGCGCGCGGACACACGTTCGCCGCCAAACTCACCGCCACGCCCCCCGCTGACGTCAAGCCGAGGGTGCCGCCTCAGGTATGTTTAATGTGTTATTTTAAATATTACATTGTCCCCATTGGCCTTGACTAATTAAAAGAGTTATACAGTAGATATGCTAATCAATGCTTTATCCTTGTATAGCTAATTCACAGTGTAAATTTAATAGTATTAAAGAAAGTGTACAATTTGGTGCATGAAAATCAAAAACAAGAGTTTCTACAGTAATACAACATTTAAAAAGAAACACAGTTTGATAAAAAAGGTTCGCTCCACATTCACTGAGGAAACTGAGCAGAATTTGAACTTGGGTGCTATGTAGCACTTACAGTTTCTGGCAAAAGTTCTGCCGTTTAATTTGTAGTTAGCGAGCGCGACTTTCTTCTGTCTCTTTTATTTTATTATCGTAACTGTCAAAACAAAAGATGCGCACGGCTACAGACTGCATTCGAAATGCAGTAAAAAGTCACAACTATTACTCGATAGCCCTTATGTTTTGTAACTGTTATTGTTATTTTTATTCGCATTTCGGAACGCAGCATTAGTGAAAAATGTTGTAAATGCACCGAATATATGCATCATAACTAGATCTTAGGTCAAATATGCTATTACTGCTGAGAATGGCTAAAATATGCAAATGCATATGTAAATATGCAAGTGCAGATAATCCGGTCTCTAGTCATCACGATGCATTAACGTCATCCGAGTGAAAGTACTTTTCTAATGATATTTATCGTTAACAGACGGTGAGCGCCGGCAGCGGGTGCGGTTCAGCGTCGCCGCTGCGAGCACGCGAATCACCGCCGTCCCCGCCGCGCGCGGAGGAGGAGCGCGCGACCGACGCGCTGCAACTCAGCCCAGACACCAGCTGGAACGACGAACCGGTCAACGCTACGTCCGCACTGCATATTAATACTACGCCACAGGTAAATTATGAGGGTTTTTGCGATTATTTTTAACAGACCCGGCTAATACAAAGCACATTTTTCAAGTGGATAGTTTTCAACAATATAAAGATGCCGGATCTTTGCGGTTTTGAAAATTGTTTCCGCTTATTCGACCCTAAAGGGATAAATTATAGTAGTATTAGTACCTATAAGGAGATAAATTATTATCTGAAAAACTGTATAAAATTTGCACGCCGCCCAAAGGCAAAATAAGAGAGCTTGTTGATCACATAACTTTAACATCATATTGTACCTTATTTGAGCAAAGAAACGATTTCTATTTCTAAAGTTAACCATTTTTTCAATAAATTCCCTGTATATATCATGCGGAAGTTTACAATCAATCATGTTACAACGTGAAATGCACTGAAGTTCTTAGAACTTTTATGTGTCAATCTTATAAAGTTTTGTGTCTCAACTCTCGATATTTATGTAGTAATTTTACGGTATTTACTATTGAAGTTGTATTATCTAGTTTACAATCTTTTACAATAACATGGCGGATGTTACAGGGTGCGGGCGCGCACAGCGGCAGCGGGGGCGGGAGCGGCGGCGCGCCGGAGTACTCACTGTTCAAGGACCTGTCCGTGTCGGCCAGCGCCGCCTGGGCCGACGCACACGTTGAGCCGCCACCGCCACAGGTACGTACCGATGAGCTAATAGCGACGTAACATCACCATTCACACTGTATTCCGACACTTACCCTAAAGGGGAACCTAAAACACTTTCCCTAACTGCAGGTCCCAGAAACAGTGTGCTGTAATATCTGCTGTAGTGGATATGAAGTCATAACACTCGAACTCGTCATGCAGTTTCATTATTAAAGAATTTGAATTGAGTGATGCAAAGGTGCTTTGAGAGTATTTTAGGTTGAGTCAACTGTATAAATTAACGCCTATCATATTATTAGTCATTTCCTCAAGATTGCCTCCACTCGACTCAAAAATTGTGTCATTTTAGTTCAACAAAACGTCATAATTTTTGAGGATTGAGGTTGAGTCGAGTGGAGAAGATATCGAGGAAACGATTAACGCTTTCGTTCCCAAGCGGTCGCATGCGACCGCGAGAACAAAAGATTTCCAAGAATCCGCGATCGAGGTGCTAATGATATGGGTGTAAGTTTAACTATAATATTTTAACGCGTCAACCTTTTTATGTCTAGTCGAACCTTTGAGTGACGGTCTAGTATATAATGCACAATTTGTATAACCCCTTATTACTATGAACGAAACATAGTTTAAAATGTCGTCTTTTAAATAATATGTGCAGGTGGACGCGAGCAAGGCG
Organism: Polyommatus iphigenia; assembly: GCA_963422495.1. Classification (NCBI taxonomy): domain Eukaryota; kingdom Metazoa; phylum Arthropoda; class Insecta; order Lepidoptera; family Lycaenidae; genus Polyommatus; species Polyommatus iphigenia. The sequence continues at coordinate 34,341,089 of OY730186.1, forward strand.
CCGGGTTACCGCGGCGCGGGCGGGGGCGGGTGCTCGCCGTGTTCCCGCACCTCGTCGCACGGCTCCACGCCGCCGCCGCAGCAGTACCACCATCCTATGCCGATCGGTTAGTACTCCGACTTGAGCAGTATTTAATTTTATTATTTACAATTTTCTGCCATTGTGTATTTGAAAATGTGTAGAACGATTATTGATTTGTGCATGTGGCATGAGTTTATTGCTGTCGCGCCCATATTTATAAAGTGTATATTTTGTTGTCAAACAAAAGATACACTTTATAAATATGGGTTATATTTACAAAGTGTATAGCTTGTCAAAAAAGAGTAGATGCTGTACACAATTTTGAAATCACATAAAAAATATGAAAACCTTACTAAATCTAGATAAAAATGTGCAAGGTGATAGATAATATTTAAAGTGTATAAGAATCTGTGGAAATACAAAGAGAAAAACCACCTTTTGAGCGTGATTACGTTTAGAAAATTTTGTACTTACTGCGTCTACTCTTTCTTGACAGAATCAGATCTTGGAGAATCTATACCTTGGCTGCCGTAAAAGTTTCTGGTCCTATAACTAATTATAAAATATGTTTACAGGCAACGCTGTAAACGCGATGGACATGAGTGGATTATCCCGGAATGGACCCATATACCAGGACAACTCGAGAAATGGACACAACATGATGGTAAGTACTTCAATTACGTCTTCTACATCTCAATATCGAGTTACTTGTCTTTCGATCGAGAAATAAGAGTGTATTCAGCGTAGTTTGTTTAATGATATTAGAAATAAAAGGTGAAACTTATTTTTGTTTACGACAAACATTTATTTTATTTGAGTCTCTTTTTGATATTTAAAACAACAGTTGCTTGGATACATAAGAATAGACAATAGATGAAACTATATTATTATGTGACCTTTGTACAATTTGTTTAAACATGATAATGACAATTTGTGTAAACAAGTGCCATTTTCGTCAAAACCTGATCTCATGAACCGAAAATTATGATTTTGGTCTCATTCGATTCGGAATACCGTCTAGAACATTCTATCAAAATTCCAAGATGGGCTGAAAAAAAATGCAAAAGTTATAAACAATTAACCCATCAGTCGTGGCAAAACGAGACACAATAGCTTTTTCATTGTTATCGCGGCCGGATGTGGCCGCTTGGGACTTCATGAATTAAGTAAAAATAAAAATTAGGGTTTGTTTTTTTTTATATTTCAAAAACTATTTGAGATAATCAAAATTTGAAAATAGATCCTTATAGAGCATGAAATTTCCTAAAAAAAATCCTAGATCCTGGAACCTTACCAATAATCCTTATAGCTTTAATTGAGCGGCGAAAGTAACGGTAAAACCGCGTGGTTCGGGTTTCGCATGATTTGCCGCAATCTGCTACGTGAACTAAAAAAATATTTTAAGTGATTAAATTATTAATATTAAGGGATAAAATAATTTGGGTACTAGGTAGACATATCAATAAACAATAATCCGTTAACAAAAATAAATTATCACAATTTGTTTAATTATTATGCTTTTCTTAATTTGTTAATAGTCACCATTTTAATGTTAACATAAAAACGCTGATTATTTCTAAACAAGAAATCTAGAAATTTTTATTATTCTTTTGAGCTAATCTTAAAAGGGCTTAGAAAAGATTCCCGTTGAAAAAAAAATTTTTTTTTAATTAACATTAAAAAGCATTCCAAAATTATTCATGTAATAAAGCAATTACGGTACTTTTATATCCAATTATTGTTATTATTTTGTTTTGTTGTTGTTAGAAGCCAGATAACAATATATATTTTTATATTTATAACTAATAAAATTTAAATAATCATTTTTATTGATGAAAAAACCCTAATTGCTTTATTTACATGAAAATTTCATGAATGCTTTTGATTGTTCATAAAAAAGTGAAAAATCAAAATTATTGAATTTTTCCACCGGATATCTCTTCTAAGCCCTTTTAAGATTAGCTCAAAAGAATAATAAAAATTTCTAGATTTCTTGTTTAGAAATAATCAGCGTTTTTATGTTAACATTAAAATGGTGACTATTAACAAATGAACAAAAGCATAACATTTAAACAAATTGTGATAATTTATTTTTGTTGACGGATTATTGTTTATTGATATGTCTACTTAGTACCCAATTTTTTTTATTTCTTCATATTAATATTTAATCATAGGCCTGGAGATAGTGACACAAAATTCTTGGTGATTTGTGCCAGTATGGCGGTTTTACAGGGGTATAATTACGTAAAGGCAAAAAGGAAAATGATGGTCATAGCGCTCGCACTGGCAGCCCAAACGCGTGGGCGTTAATCGAACGTGTCGGAAAAATAACGAGTGTCGAACGATTTGTTCCACAAAAATGCTTGTATTTTCAGATAGTCGAAAAAAAAATAAGTAGGCGAAAGCGTAATGCCATACTTGTCGGGTGCGGCTTACAGCCCGCCATACCGACGCGAATACGTTAATTTTAATAAAAAAATTGAACCATTTGTACCAAGCTAATTTTTGCATAGCATAATCATCGTCGAGTAGCCATTCACGAAAATCACCTTGCCATACTTTTCCGATAGCGCCCAATGGCCGCCATACCACTGCAAAGGTGTAAGTTTTTTTTTTTTTTTCGCCAAACGATTTGTACCACCCTGAAACTTTTTTTAACAGTTCCCTGTATGATCATAAATAGGAGTCTGACAATGCCATACCTGTGGGAGGTGTGTTTTTTTCAAAATCCTAAGATTTCATACGTAATTCAAACGGTGTTTCAAGTATGGCGCCACTTTTTCCGTCTACTCCAAGTATGGCAAATATAATAATGGTCACATTGTATCGTATAATTTCCAAAAATCCAAATGCCATACTGGTACAAATCGTCCAATTTTTATCACTTTTTTGCTCAAGTCCGATAGTCATCCCGCCCCATGGTTACAATCTGTAACAATTTTTTTTTTTGTACAATTGCCAAATGACGAGACTACAATGATGCCATGATATAAAAAATGATTTTACGTATCTTATAGTCGTATTTTTAAAACGTGTCAAATAAATAAGTATTTCAAGTATGGCAGCACTTTTTCCCCCTACTAGAAGTATGGGAAAAATAATAACGGTCATATTTTGTCAAATACTTACCAAAAATTTAAATGCCATACTGGCATAAATCGTTTGGCGAAAAAAAAATCTTACACCTTTGCAGTGGTATGGCGGCCATTGGGCGCTGTCGGAAAAGTATGGCAAGGTGATTTTCGTGAATGGCTACTCGACGATGATTATGCTATGCAAAAATTAGCCTGGTACAAATGGTTCATTTTTTTTATTAAAATTAACGTATTCGCGTCGGTATGGCGGGCTGTAAGCCGCACCCGACAAGTATGGCATTACGCTTTCGCCTACTTATTTTTTTTCGACTATCTGAAAATACAAGCATTTTTGTGGAACAAATCGTTCGACACTCGTTATTTATCCGACACGTTCGATTAACGCCCACGCGTTTGGGCTGCCAGTGCGAGCGCTATGACCATCATTTTCCTTTTTGCCTTTACGTAATTATACCCCTGTAAAACCGCCATACTGGCACAAATCACCAAGAACTTTGTGTCACTATCTCCAGGCCTATCAGTTAAAACATATTTTTTAGTTCGCGTAGCAGATTGCGGCAATTCACGCGAAACCCGAACTACGCGTTTTTACCGTTACTTTCGCCGCTCTTTTATAGCTATAAGGATTATTGGTAAGGTTCCAAGATCTGAGATTTTTTTTAGGAAAGGGTTTAGCCGGATACGTATGACGAGTCGGCCCCCAAGTGGGAATCAAATCGAAACTTATGTTTTAATATTGACTTGGTGTACAAACACGATTTATGTACTTTTCGCGCCCGACTTCCGGTTTGTCCTGGAGATAGAGAGCAAAACATTCGTATGCTTGACTATTACTGAATGTGATATATCTCTAAAGCTAATTAAGATAAACAAATGAAACTAACGCGAGGTGTTAGGTTACATTACAGAGTATATCACCTAATTTTAATTTTTTTTAGAATAAAAATTCAAATTAAAAAAACAAAAAAATAAAAAAAATCATGTTTTTTTCTGTGTTCTCTGTGAGTTACAATCACGAAATTAATATATGTTATGCCCCCTTGTGTGATCTATTACCTATAAAAATTGCAGGAAAAAAATATTGGTGCAAAACAATGAAAAAAAAGAAAAAAGTGATTTCAGTCTTACGATGTACCACCCCTGTATTATAAGGTGCATATTACATCATTGTTCTTTTCGAAATTTGACATAAGTTGGTTTTAAAACATAAGTAAATAGTCGTAAAAGATAAAACAATAGTTAAAAAACCGGCCAAGTGCGAGTCGAAGGGTAAGGGAAAAATCGGCAAAATGTGTGTTTTTTGTATGGGAGCCCCTCTCAATTTTTGAGTTTATTTTAATTGTATTAATAATTATTAAAGTTAATAAATACAACTGAGTATTTTGTGAACATTTTAAGTGCCTACCTTTTTTTTTTGATGTGCAGGAGAAACCCATAATGGGTGACCCGGGTTGCGGATGTGCCTCAGTTAGTCTGAAGCACCCCGGGGGTATGTGGGACTCCCGACTTCGGGTTTACCTACTAAAACCACCTGCGGTTTGCCTTCAGCCGTATACGGAGGGATATCCTGGATCTATTTAACACAGGACTCCCTCCACTACCTATTGCCATTATTGCTATAGAGCAAAAAAATATATGTTTGTTGTATGGAAGCCCCCCTTAAATATTTAATTTATTTTGTTTTTAGTGTTTGTTGTTATAGCGGCAACAGATACCTATACACAATCTATAAACATTTCAAAAGTCTAGCTTTAGCCGTTCTTAAGATACAGCCTAAAGACAGACAGACGGACCGATATCGAAGTCTCAGTATTACTGAGATCGCGTTCTTATCCTTTGGGTACGGAACCCTAAAAATAAATGAAAAAAAAAACCTGGAAATCGTAAAGTGAAATCAGCGCAGTCTAATATCATTAAAGCAGAAGTTAAGTCAAGACTATAGACAATATGTAAAATATAGAAAAGTCTATCGAATTTACATAGTATTACACCGAAGTAATGACTACAATAGTATTCTTCGCTATTGCTGCGACTGCCCCAATGGCTAACCTACAGTGCTGTTGTCATGTAGCGGCTTTAATTTATTATCTATCATAATATGGACGATGTATGTTCAGAATCAAGAAAAAATAAAATAAATAAAATTAAATATTTATGGGGGCTTCCATACAACAAACGTAATTTTTTTGCTCGATAGCAATAATGGCTCGATAGAAATAAAAATAGGTAGGCACTTAAAACGTTCATAAAATACTCAGTTGTATTTATTAACTTTAATTAATATTAATACAATTAAAATAAACTCAAAAATTGAGAGTCCTATACAAAAAACACATATTTAGCGAATTTTTCCCTTACCCTTCGTGCGCGAATTCAACTCGCACTTGGCCAATTTTTAACTATTATTTTATATTTAGGACTATTTACTTAAGTTTTAAAACCAACTTATGTCAAATTTCAAAAAGAACAATAATGTAATATGCTCCTTATAAAGGGGTGGTACACCATAAGACTGAATCACTTTTTTCTTTTTTTTTTTATTGTGTTGCACCAACATTTTTTTCCTGCAATTTCTACAGGTAATAGATCACACAAGGGGGCATAACATATATTAATTTCGTGATTGTAACTCACGGAGAACACAGAAAAAAACATGATTTTTTTTATTTTTTTAATGTGAATATTTATTCCAAAAAAAAATTAAAAATTAGGTGATATACTCTGTAATGTATAGTGATCGGAATCTGGGTGTAATTTTCAATGTAAAGAATAATATGGATAAGACTTGTAATCCCGGGAATCCCAGGAAAATCGTACGTAATTTTAAATTTATACAAGAACCAAAATTTATGTTAATTTGTTTATAAAATGATTCATATTATATAAAATAGTTTGAATAGAAATTTCCAAATATTAGGGCGGAATGAAATAGGAAACATGAAAAAAACAAACAATTCTGTTCTACATATACATACATTACTTAATATTATATTGTACATAATTTATGTTGTTAAATAAAATGAAGAATGTTCACTTAATATTTTTTTAGCTCTCCGTAAACTAAGTCGAACGAACGAACGAACGTCGAAGAAAATAAAAATATGAGAGAAAAAATTATTACGATACGTCGTGTAGTTTCCGATATATTTAATTCAAAGATAAGTGCGCAATGGGCATTGTAAAAAAAAAATCACATGTACTTTTTATATTTTTTTTCGTTAAAATAGGGTATTTTAAGAATATAAATTAAATAATTTTGAAATTCATTAGCTAGTTTTTTCTCAATAAATTTTTAAAGTTTCGCTCTGACGTCATCATCGGCGGCCAATTGACCTCTGCACTATGTTTTAAATTTCCTTTCAATCTTATTTATAATGGCTGGTTCGTCAAATGCAAGTTCTCATTATGTGTGAAAGCTGATACGAGAAGCTTACCAAAAGTTCGAAACGTAATGTTGGTCGAATTTATTGCTAATTTAACGCCATTGAAGGTCAAACTAAGGTTAAACATATTTGTTCAAAAATATAAGTTACTAATGGGTATTTTTTTTCGTTTATATACAGAAAAACGATCACTGACCTTATTCCTCGAAATGTTTTTGTAATGAGCAAAATTAAAAAAAATGGACAATCCCCATTCGGGGTCGGCGCTTGACGCGATGACGTCACAGCACAGCACATCGCAATATTCCCTCTGTCCACTCGCGCGCTCCGGTAACACTGCGTCGCCCGTACCTTTTACTTACTAAGTATTAAAGTGAAAATAATATGACAAACAAAATAACACAAAATAATAATTTTATAGAATTTTTTTTTTGTAAAATCACTGTAAAATCATTCATGTTCCTAATCCTAGTAATGTGTTTAATTCTTTTACTACGTTTCTGGATCCCGGAATCCGAAAAATCTGATTCCGGGAAATCCCGGATTTTTGTGGTCATATCCATATTATTCATATCAATCACACCCACGATTCCGATCACTGGTAATGTAACCTAACCTAATGTAAAATATATCACATTCAGTAATAGTCAAGCATACGGATGTTTTGCTCTCTATCTCCAGGACAAACCGGAAGTCGGGCGCGAAAAGTACATAAATCGTGTAAACATAAGTTTTGATTCGATTCCCACTTGGGGTCATACGTATCCGGCTAAACCCTTTCCTGCTCTTTAAGGATCTATTTTCAAATTTTCTTTATCTCAAATAGTTTTCGAAATATTAAAAAAAATCCAAACCCTTCTTTTTATTTTTACTTAATTGTTTATAACTAATGCATTTTTTTCAGCCCCTCTTGGAATTTTGATAGAATGTTCTAGATGGTATTCCGAATCGAATGAGACCAAAATCATAATTTTCGGTGCATGAGATCAGGTTTTGACGAAAATGGCACTTGTTAATCAGACTATGAAAACCCCAGCAGGTTTCGATGTCCGGCGGTGTGAACATGAACGTAGCCAGCATGAGCGCTGCCAACATGAGCGCGGCCAGCATGAGCGCCGCCAGCATGAGCGCCGCCAGCATGAGCGCTGCCAGCATGAACGCGGCGAGCATGAGCGCCGCGGGCATGGGCTCGGCCAACATGGGCGCCAACATGAGCGCGGCCAACATGGGCGCGGCCAACATGAGCGCCGCCAACATGAGCGCGGCGAGTATGAACGCTGCGCTGGGGCTGGGCTACGTGGGCGTGGAGGGCGTGTCGCGGCTCAACCCGCGCGCGCCGGACTTCGCCCAGCGACACCCGCTCCTGCAGCAGCAGCAGCAGCAGCACAAACACGCCGCACAGGTATACATACTGATTCGTAAGCAGATGTTATGGTAGTAAGCGAATCCCGTTTGTCTTTATTGTGATACTATTAGGATAAAAAAAACACCGGATGTCATTTGTTGTGGTGTCTGGAAAAAACTGATGTTTACATTCTTGCATTAATTGTTTTTTTTTATTGTGCAAATACTAAATTTTATATTAAACTCTTCACGTCATTAATAATATTGTTTCAGAAGAATTAAATAATTCCCAAGCTTGCTTTCAAACCACACACGTGTTAATAATCGTTACTCAAATACTCCGTTTATACATTGCAGCTATTCCCGGGCGTGAGCGGCGCTAACAACCTGAGTTCGCTGCTGCTGTCGTACCAGCAGACCGCGCCCAAGATGCACGCGCCGCCTCACCATCCTTACCAGGTAAGCTTTTCATTTTCTTTTATTTTTTAAAAGTACCAGACAAATCCAAGCAGACCTTGTATAGTTATGCGCTTTATAAATATTCTATTATTACTTATTAGTAATGGCTATGGGGTACATTTATCTAAATGGGCATAGAAAATTACTATCCAACAAAAATAGAAGAGCCGTAATTTGGACTAAAATCTACGTTACAAAGACAGCTGTTACTGTATACGCCATTTTCATTAAATTACACTACTGGAGCAAATGCTCATAATTGACGGTGTTACACATTCACAGTCCCTACTGGAGCGCGGGGTGGGCGTGGGTGTGGGCGTAGGCGGCGTGGGCGTGGGGTGGGGCGAGGAGGAGGAGCGCAAGCCCCGTCCCATCGGCACGGAACGTGCCTGGAAGCTCACCGCCGCCGACGACTGGCACCCCCACCACCACCGCACCGACCACGATAGATACAAGGTGAGTGGTATTCGCGTACTAACTGTCCCTACGAATAATAAAAACTAAGGAAGAAAACTGTGTCAAAAAAATTGTCCACGAGTTTGCAAAATGTGACCCGAATACATGCATACTTTATGCATGTATTCGGTACACAATTTTGTGTAAATATACAAGTGACAATCAATGTCAACGGCTTTCTTTCGTAAATTTGAGTGTTAGTGTTTCGTTGCTATTGCCATATTATATTAGTGTGCGAAAAGGAACCAAATTCAAAACAAGTATGGGAGTTACGTTTCCTTAGTTTTTATTATTCGTAGAACTGTCATATCAGAGAAATTGTTTCATAAGCAGCAGGTCGAATGATGTCAAATCAATGTAAGTCGCGAACTGGGTAGTGGGTTTGATATAACTCGACCAAGCTACCCAGGTCCTCCAGCTGCCTTCTAATCAATTTCCCAGGTTGTTCAATAACGCAGCCTGACTGCCAAATATTCTGCTAAAAAATATGGAACGGAGCTAGGAATTAACATTACGCATGACGAACTTATGTGTATGTGTTTACTGTTGAACAATTAAGTACCACCGGTATGCATTGAACTTTAGAAAAATTTTTGTGATGTCACACCTTTGGTCCCAGCAGAATATCAGTGCAGCAGACTCGTAGTCGCTGCTAATGCTGAGCTGGGTCCAGTTTTGACGTGACACAATATTGTGTTAATTATTTTCTTTATGTATTTTAGATTGTTATTTAATATTGTGTTGTGTGATTGTCGAAATAAACTTAGTCTTATATCTTACTGACATAGTATTTACTGTTGGATACCAATTACTATGCATCGCAGTTTCATCTGCATTAAATCCGACATAACATACTGATATACAATGTGTGTCGACAGCAACAAGGCGCCCACAACGTGGGCATGTCGAGCGGGGCAGAGTACGGCGCGGCGGGTGTGGCGGGTGCGGGGGGCGCGGCGGGTGCGGGCGGGGCGGCGACGGCTGCGGCGCTGTCGCTGATGCACGCGCTGCCGCTACACTACCTGCCGCCCGCTGAGCCACCGCACTGGGACCAGCCGCCGCACCACACGCCTGATAAGCAGGTAAGAATATTTTAATGCACTTAGGGCCGCGACACACCGGAATGGCAGCGGCGAGGCGAGCACTTTCAGTGTCATATAATAATAATAATAATAATAATATCTATGGACGCTTCACACCACGTCAGTCTGACCCCGTGCTAAGTACCTAAAGGACTTGTGTTACGGGTACCAGACAACGGAAATATATTTAATACTTTTTATACTATACATATATTTAAGATTTTTATTATATAATACACATATTTAATACACATCCAGACCCGGGAACATTGAAAACTTTTTTGTTCCGTCGGCGGGATTCGAACCCGCGACCCCCGGCTTGAGCTACCAACGCGCTCACCACTGAGCCACAGAGGTCCGTATCCGTCCGTCCGTAATCGCCGCCGCCGGCGGCCGCCAGCGGCCACGGGCGGCCGTAGACTTCTCAAGCGATACTATGTATTACAATAATGAAGATAAAGTTTAAAATCATATGACACTGAAAGTGCTCGCCTCGCCGCTGCCATTCCGGTGTAGCGCGACCCTTAGAGCCAGCTCTGGATCTATGTATGGGCAGTATAGGACATGGCCTATGGACGGCAGCGTCAGATGGCGGCAGAGTTCGTACATAGGGGCAGCAAAATTAAAGTGGCCTATCCTCATAAAGAATATAAATCCGACCCTGCTTAGAGCACTCGCTTGAGAAGGAAAGTTTTGAGCACACAACATATTTTATTCCAAAGATGTTAAATTAAAATGCTACGTCTGAACTAGCGCTTACTAAGTTCCAAATAGGCGGGTTACTAACTAGTTAACTGCAGGACAACTGATGTAAAGATCGCGTGTTATTAGTGTGGTACATAGGTATCGAATAAACTATCAAGTAATTTAGATAATTCCATATTCGTATCAATGACAATTTTAATGAAAGTTGTCTTAAATATCTTGTATCTAACAACTAGTGTTTGTTTGTTACAGCAAGCCTGGAGCAAGTGGACTCACTAGGCCGCAGCCGCCGTATATATAACTGTAACCCTTGGAAACGGTGTAGATATTAGTGACAAAGAATTATATTATAAAGATTACCTATATACATAATAGAGAAATGTCCTATCGAGACCAGCGCGCACGGCCGAAGCGGGCGTCGCCGTTAGACAAATTATAGTTGTTAGAGGCGCCGACAGCGAGTAGCGCGCCTCAGTAGAGCTGGATGCGATTCGCCGCTGCCTGTTTTGAGTTGCCGCGCGGGCGCCACGCGGGCGCCGCCCCTGCCGCCGCCCGCCTCTATTATACATATTTTACACTATATTATGGCATAATACGATATGATTCAGTGAGATGCGCTCGAACGTGACCGATTATTAAACGTGTATTAATAAATTTGCTTGTACATGAAGATTAAATATCATATATTGATGCACTGTATCGCCTGTTTTTAATGCCACCCGTTTATTCGAACTCATTTTTATTAGGTTTATTTGGGTAATGTGTATATTTATAAGTAAATTATGACTGAGAACTTGCTATATCTCGAATATGATAAAGAAGGATATGCGGTAAGTTCTAGGCAAATAAACCGTTATAAAAAATACGTGTGTGTTCTTGAATAGGGCCCGTATTTAGTTCTTATAAAATAACGAAATAGCTAGTAATGTTCATAACAGTTTGAATAGATCCAAAAATCCACTACGACTACTGGACGACTATGAAAACCCTTGAAATCAGGAGCCTTTACCTAATTCCTGACCTTATTTTACAAAGATCAAATTAAAGTTTGCTGTAAACAACACTAATAGTTTTAGGCTCGACTCAAGGTGGGTTTACACCAAAAGAACATAGAGCAAGAACAGCACAAGAACATTCTTTCGTATTCGTTTAGTGTAAACTATAATTCGTTACAACATACTTTAGATCGTTTACACCAATCGAATCAACAAGAACATCAAGAATAAGAATTTTTGCTCTATAGATGAGAATCATATAGCTCCGTTTAGACCAAACGAGCGAATGCTCATTCTAGTAAAGCTCTTTTGATGTAAACTAACAACGAGCATTCTTTCGTTGTTCTAGTGTGTTCGCCACGTGTTCGGCGGTTCACATGGAGCGGCGTCGAAGAGACGTGTCATGTTTTTCGCCAAAGTATATTATTCACGATATTATTATTCATCTCTATTGTTCTATTATTTAAGTACAAATTTCTGTTAAAATATGGAAGCGTTGAAGAGCGAGTTTTCATAGCAAAAAGATAAATATGCCTACGAATAAAAACTACTGTAGCCGAAAAACATGACGCGTCGCGACGCTTCGACTCTACCCCAGTGTGAGTTAAGCCTTAAAAAATTAAAATTTCATTTAGAAAACAAAGCTCTACGACAAGCCGGAGTGTACGAGGGGCGGCTGAAAAGTTTTCAGCCTAAGTACCTTAAAGTATGACTAATTACTCGCGCACCATACCACTAATTGCGGGTATCCTTAGAAACATAAATGTCAAATTTCATGTCATTACCATCATTACGCTTTTAGTAATTGAATCGTAAACGTCACAATGTCTGAGTCTTCCGCACTTTGCACGAAATTGGAGTACCGAGCTGTGATAAAATTCTTAACAAAGAAGAATAAAACGCCGACGGAAATATTTGAAGAGATGACAGCTGTTTATGGGGAGTCTGCACCATCATTTGCGACCGTCAAACGTTGGAACCGACAGTTTAAACTTGGCAGGGAGTCACTCGAAGATGACCCCAGGTCAGGACGCCCAAACACCGCTGTTACCGAAGAAAACATTGAAAAAGTAAAAAAACTTGTTCTGGAAGATCGGCGAATTAAGTTGTGGCAGATAGCTGAAGCCATGGGCATTAGCAAGGAACGAATCGGAAATATTTTGCATTATCACCTGCACATGAAAAAGGTCTGCGCGCGATGGGTGCCGAAAATGCTGACGCCTCTGGACAAGCAACGTCGAGTCACAACTTCACAGGAGTTTTTGGACATCTGTGGCGATAATCCAGACGAGATTTTTTCTCGCCTTATTATTGTTGACGAAACCTGGATTCGACAGTACGATCCGGAGTCAAAACAGGAGTCAATGCAGTGGATAGAAAAGGGAGAAAAGCCGCCACGAAAGTTCAAAGTGGAAAGATCGGCGTCCAAGCTCATGGCCACTGTTTTTTGGGATTGTGAAGGTATTTTGTTTATTGATTACCTTCCGGAAAATACTACAATGAACGGAGACTACTATGCCGCATTGTTGACGAAGTTACGTCAAGTGATTGTTGAGAAACGGAGAGGCAAACTGACAAAAGGAGTCCTGTTTTTGCAAGACAACGCGCCCGTCCACACTGCGCGAGTTGCAAGGCGTGCCCTCGCCGAGACAGGATTTGAGGAAATCAACCACCCACCCTACAGTCCTGACCTGGCTCCTAGTGACTATTTTCTTTTTTCAAATTTGAAAAAAGACCTACGGGGACGGAGATTTTCCAATTACGAAGAAATGAAGATGGCCGTAGATGAACATTTTGAAGACAAAAACGGCGAATATTTTTTCATTGGGTTAAAAGCTCTTTACAATAAATGTAAGAAGTGCATTAAGATACAGGGAGACTACATTGAAAAATAATTTTTTTGTACATTTTTATCAGCATTTTTAATACCTTAGGCTCAAAACTTTTCAGTCACCCCTCGTATGTAGGTAGTGTTGTTTGGACGCGATGTCATTTCATAGTAAGTTGAATACAGAACTTTTATTACAATTATTTTCATATCATATCTGGAGCAATACCGCGTGTTTAACTAAAAGTTATACCTGAAAGTCAGGATGCGACATCTGTTTAACTAAAATAAAACAAAAGACTCAGATGTAAAATATATTAGAGATTCTTTTACACTTCATATAAAAGTCTGTTCAAGTATAAAAATTAAATTTGAAATACCAAAAAGTGCTACATAAAAAAACTAGTGTAAAATTATTTTTAGTCATATTTACTTACAAAAATTTATAACAATTATTTATTGACGTAATATTCATTGGGATAATGCACAATGTTAAACATTAATTGATATTAATCACTAAAGAACAATCATTAGAACCAATTTATTACAAACCACAAAATTATATAGTAATAAAAACTGAACTAGTGCGAGTCGGACTCTCGTAGGTAGGGTTCCATACTAAACAAAAGACTGACGCTGTCTTACACGGAACCCTAAAAGGGTCCATTCACTATCCTGCATTGCAGTCCTGTTGCAGGCCTGCACGGCGGACTGCAACAGGACTGCAATGCAGGATAGTGAATGGACCGTTTTACATACGGCATGCAGCCGCACACAAATATTTATTTTAATTGAAGCAGGATCCATTTTTTTTAAATTTAGTTCTGTTTTTACTCCTTTTATGATTCCCTAATAAAAACAACATCAAATTGATTATAAAGCCATAATATTTTATTAAATTCTTAAAAATATATTTCTATTCCTTAATTATTAAGTAAATGCAAATTATGCAAATGCTCACTTCATGAAAATGATATGATAGATGGCGTGCGACTGTAATGTTTTACTCCATACAAAAAATGGAACGAATCTACGAATATCCACATATTATGAGTTGAAGAATTCCCCCATAAATAACACAACATAAAGCTTGAATTTCAGCTCCATACTGTAAAGTCCAGTAAGTTTAGTTTTAGATTGCAATGTCGCAAGGTGTTGATGTACATTTTCGCTGCCTGTTCCAAATTTGAATAACTCATTTAAAAATGTATTGCGACGCCTCGGCCCTCGCATATATTAACCCCGAGTTAAAGCCTATGTTAAGTTAAGGCCCAATATCACCAACGTCTGTTAATGTTAACAGCTTGTTAAAATGTCATGTCTTCTTTTTCATTCGTATGAAAAACAAAAAGTGATACTAATTCGAGCATTAACTTATCAGTTATCAATTATCATAGAAGAATTAGTTGGCCGCAGCGACCTGGCCGCCTAATGCGCGGGGGCACTAACAGTCGTTGACGAAATTGGACCTAAGACATGTTTCACATTCAATCTACTTGGCACCGTACATCTTTAATAACTACAGCTCCGTGTGGCGCGCTAGTATCCTGCCCTCGAGGTCTGCGTGCATCTTCTCCACTTTCCGCGCGTGTTTCTTAATCATCTGCTGCTGCTCCGCGAAGTGATCCATCTTGTCACCGGCGGCGGCAATCTGGATAAAAGAAAAGTATTAAACTAGCTTTTCCATGGGCAAATCTTTATCGGTTCAAAATTTCATCAAAGTCGGTCTAGTAATTTAGAAGCCTCAATGAAAACAATATAGCAAATTTATATCTTAGATACATAAATCTATGTATACGAGTATAAAACTCAAACGTAACTGACTGACATGGTGATCTATCAACGCACAGCCCAAACCACTGGACGGATCGGGCTGAAATTTGGCTGCAGGTAGATGTTGTGACATAGGCATCCGCTAAGAAAGGATTTTAATAAATACCAAACCCAAAGGGGCCAAAATAGGGGATGAAAGTTTGTATATAATAATACTTCTTAACGCGAGCGAAGCCGCGGGCAAAAGCTCGTATCTTATATAAATAAATCTTTTCTGTTTATATTAGTAAAGGTTACAATAATATAAATTATAATCAACAAAATCTTTAAACTATAAAAATATTGGATAGCAAATAAAAACAAAAAGGCAAACCTTAGTGTGATGTTTGTCTACATTGCTTACATGATCGGCGTGCAGCGTGCGCAGCTTGAGTAGCCGGCTCTCGTAGTGGTGCAGCTCCACCTTGATAAATATGTAATAATAATTGGACCGCGTTTACCACTGACGCGGAGCGGAGAGGAGCTTAGCGGTGCCTAATTGACCAATCACCATGCTCGAAATCTTAGCTCCGCTTCGCTGTCATTCCGCTGGAATAGCACGATTGGTCAATTCGGGCACCGCTAAGCTCCTCTCCGCTCCGCGTCAGGGGAAACACGGCCTTACTATTATTGAAGATAACGCCGGCTGCAACTCCGTTGCGCCAGAATTAGCTGTTCATCGCGCGAGAACAGTACATTTTTCCGGGATAAAACGTATCCTATGTCCTTTCCTGGGAGTCAATGTATCTCCACACCAAATTTCAGCAAAATCGGTACAGCGGTTTGGGCGTGAAGAGGTAATATACAGACACACTTTCGCATGTGTATTATTAGTATGGAAGTATGGATATAGTCAGAGACGTCTAGAGATCCTTTAAAAAGTTATAATGTGACATACCCTACTTTGTTTCGCGGTCGTAAATATTGAGATAGCAATGTTCTCGAGAGTGGGAAAAGCAAAAAGAATTTAGTTATAAATTTCTAAAGCACATGGTGTGCATTGACGATACATCTACACTAATATTATAAATGCGAAAGTATCTCTGTCTGTCTGTCTGTCTGTTTGTCTCGCTTTCACGCCAAAACTACTGAACCGATTGTAATGAAATTTTGTACACAGATAGTCTAAAGCCAGAGAAAGGACATAGACTACTTTTCAACTGGAAAAAGGGGTTGTAAGGGGGTGTTTATGCATAAATCTGTTCAAATTAAGTTAGCTAAGAGTCGCCTACATCGCGCTATCGCTTGCTGAAACGTCTTTCTAGAAGTGGGGTATTACATTATCATTTATATTGGATCATTTATAGGATCCTATAATATATGATCCTATAAATGATC
This sequence comes from Polyommatus iphigenia, assembly GCA_963422495.1. Classification (NCBI taxonomy): domain Eukaryota; kingdom Metazoa; phylum Arthropoda; class Insecta; order Lepidoptera; family Lycaenidae; genus Polyommatus; species Polyommatus iphigenia. Next base: position 34,357,607 of record OY730186.1, read on the forward strand.
CAATATATATAATGTAATACCCCCCTAAGAGGTGACGTACAGTCTTAAGGTATAGTTTTCGATTCTTTCGATTGTTATACACGTATTTAAATAACTCACTACTCAGTACTTTATCTAAGCAGTGACGTAACCTTAAAACTATCAATGATAAATAGTTTATGGGTAAAGTTGTGTAATGGGGGGCTAAATAAGCTTTAAAATTTGGCATAAATAAAGTTTAATTTAAAAAAAAATAAATATTATGTGCACACTGCACAGCTGTTTTTGGGTATTTTGATTAAAGGGGTACCAGGGTTTTAAAAAGCTTTTAAAGGCACCAATTCTGTTGACACCGCGCGCTATAAACTGAAGTCCACGCGGACGAAGTCGCGGGCAACAGCTAGTCCAAATATTTTAAAAAATCCAAATGTCAATAGCCGTGTACTGACCAAGCGAGCAGCCTCGCTGCCTCGCCCGAGCGTGCCGCGGCCGAGCCGAGAGTTGTCGGTTTTTGTCGATGCTCAAAGGCGCCTCGGTACGTTTGCCGCGCACTAACACGTACTGACCGACCGAGCAACTGCGCGCGAGGCTGCCGCGGCGAGGCGGCTCGCTTGGTCAGTACGCGGCTGGGGACGATGCCGGTCCGTCCACGTTCGTGTCCCTGGGCACCTCCCCCGTGCCATCGTGAGCTTTTTCACGGGGACACGGGGGGGGGGGGGGGGGTGGCTGAACGCCGGTATGCGTGTGTGATTGTGTGTGTGCTTGGCTGCGCCCACAGTGTGACGAAAGGGCCCGCGACCCGGGGTGTCGGAGTTAGTTATGATGGAAGGTCGCATTAGTCCAAATAATCTCCGGGCGGGTACCGGCTCCTCTGGGGCCGGAGAATCCCGTGCACCTCCGCAAGGGGGTGCGAGGTCCGTGTATACGGAGGGGCCAACTACTGCGAGGAAGGACGAGGAGGCCGCTAAGGCGGCGAGGCAGAGGGCCATTTTAGCCGCTTTGAGTGGCGATGGCGGGAAGAAGAGCGACAGCCCGAAGCCGGCGCCCATTACCGCGCCGGCGGCGGAGCTTTTAACGGACGAGGACGTTGACTTCAGTCAGCCGCAGCCCAACGGCACTGAGCGGTTGCTGAAGTTGATGCATAAGAAGAAGCTGAGAGGCGACACACATGTGCCGCGTGTCTTTCTGACACGCGACGTGAATATGCCGCCTCCAAGCACTGGAAAGGTCCCGATTGGTAGAGACTCCCCTCGCGGTCGAGTCTCCCAACGTGGACGTGACTTACCCGGACATGACAGCGAGGACTGGCTTTCGGATTCCAGCGAAATGTCTGGCATGTCGCTGGACTCCGAGAGCTTGCCCGCATTGACTCGCCGTAAAAGGCGATCTGATGACGACATGGCACCGCCCCTCAGTAAAGGAGCGGTGCCCAAAGCCAAGAGAGGACGCGGCCGCCCGCCTACAGCCGGATATGTCGGTTTGGCAAAGGCTCAGGCCGATCTGGACCGTGAGAAGGAGGTGGCCCTTCGACTCAAGGCCGAGGAGGAGGTAGCCGAGGCGGTCAGGGTGGCGCGAGAGACGCGTTCTTCGCTTCTTGCAAGCCCCGCCGCCATGGAAGAAGACAGGTCAGAGCAGACCAACTACGCTCTGGCCCAATGTGTTGAGACTTCGCTGGAAACGATATCCATGGTCGCAGCGAAGTCGAAAAACCTTAAGGGGACGTTCCGGGGGCTCCTCAAGGAGGCGGTCAGCGACATACGCGCCACCGTCTCCGAAATGAGAAGTCACGGAGCAACCGAAGAGGTAAAGGCCCTCGAGGCTCAGAATGCGCGGCTCCAGAATCAAGTGGAGTCTTTGCGTAAAGAGCTAGAGGAGCTACGCCGTCAGGTGATGAAGCCGGCCGAGCAGGACATACGCCAGCTGTTGTCTGAGGTCTCTCGCTCTACCGTAGAGACCTTCAGCAACATGCTGAACGCTCGGCTGGCTGGTCTGGAGAGTCGGCTCCTCGTAGAGCCTCGACTGCGACCTCCGCTTGCGGCGGACAGAGCCCGGAGGATTACACCGGCCGCCGTCGTAAGCGTTGAGGCACCACCGGACGAGACGCCGGGGCCCTCGAAGCAGAAGGCCAAGGGGAAACCGGCCCCAAAGAAGACGCGGCAGCCAGCCGCCGCAGCGGCCTCGCAAGAGGCCACTGCCGCGCCCGAGGCGCCAAAGGCCAAGAAGGGCCGAAAGAAGAAGCGGCCGTCGATGGCCGCTCAGGAAGCGGCACAAGGGGGAGCGAACACCGGCTCCCCTCGTATTGAGGCCCCGTGGACCACGGTGGGTCCAAAGGGCAAAAAGAAGAAAGGGGCGGTTACAACATCTACAACCGCCCCGAGAAAGAAGAAGAAAACCAGGCTACGTGTTCCCGCTACTGCGGCCGTCGCTCTTACTGTAGAAGAGTCGGCCATTAAAGCGGGCCTCACGTACGCTGAGGCAATTGAGAAGGCCCGGCGGGCGATGAACATCGAGGAATTTGATATTCCTGAAGTCCGCTTTCGCCGGGCCCGAACGGGAGGGCGCCTCCTCATGATATCCGGGGAGGGCGCAGAGAAGGCGGACGCCTTTGCCGCAAGGCTGAGGACCGTCCTGCCCTCGGGAGTGAAGGTCGGACGGCCGGTTGCAAGCGCGGAGATGCGCATCGCCGGCCTCGATGACTCCGTGACGACCGCAGAAGTAGTGGAGGCGGTCGCACTGGAAGGTGGATGCCAGGCCGGAGATGTCCGGGCGGGGCCAATCAGAGAGGGGCCACGGGGGGACGGATCGTGTTGGGTCCGCCTCCCAGTCGCGGCCGCCAAGAAGCTTTCGAGCTCTGGGCGGCTGCGTGTTGGTTGGGTGTCGGCGAGGGCGGCGTTGTTGGCTGCGAGGCCAACGCGTTGCTTCCGCTGCCAGGACACTGGCCACGTGGCTGCCAAGTGCCAGTGCCCGGTGGACCGTAGCCGGACTTGTTTCCGGTGCGGGAAACCGGGGCACAAGGCGGCGGAGTGCGGGGCAGCAGAGCCTAACTGCTCCCTGTGTGAGGCCGCTGGCAGAGTAGAAAGGGGGCACGAGCTGGGCAGATGTCCATCTGCGTATAAGCCGGCCTCCGGAGAAGACAAGGCGCCGACCAAAAAGGCTCGACACAAAAAGTCGAGACCTAAAGGCGCGCGGGCTCCGCCCGTCTCCGCCGACATGGAGATTGACGCCTAGACTCGTGGGCGGTGATCGGGGGATCCCGCCCACAGTATGGGTCCCGAGAAGGCAGCCCCCCTACAGCCCGGGGGGCTCTCGGTGTGGTAAGATGGTGCCGGTTGTGGCTGCGCGCGGGAAGGGGCGGAGTTGAATTGCTCTGCGGTACCCGTCCCTCCCGCACTAGGCGCATGACGGAGGGCTGGGGGGGTTTTAGTGGGTAGACCTCTAGTAGGGAGTCCCACATACCCCCGCCCCTTCCCCCGAAGGGGTGGGGGATACGTAACGTATTTCCCCTCCTCAAAAAAAAAAAAAAAAATGGTCAGTACGCGGCTAATGACATAGAACCAGGCTTTCATACAAGCTGTTATCAAATACCTTGATTGAAGCCAGTTCATCAGTGGTGAAGTTAGATGCCGCTGCCAGCTTCCACAGACCCTGCACTTTCGGTTCAATGAACTCCTTGTTGTTTGGACCTAAAATAAATACCTATTAAAATTGTTTATATCCATGTGGCCAAATACAGTTTTTATGTCTTAAGCATTATGCCATAGCTCCAGTATAGAAACTGCTAGTATAGAAAACCATACTAGCAATTTGAACTGTGATTTCTTTACATTTCCTTCACAACATAAATAGTAAGATTTTTTTAGAGCGTCGAAATACTATACAATGTTCAGGAATTATCAAATAAAATTGAAATATGTCATGTATTTTGCAACCACTCAATTCCCCATCTCATCCAATTCCTCAAAATTATCTCTATATTGAGAGTGACACGGTTACTAAATATGAATCATTGTTACTATGTTGTTGGTGTTTTAATCAAAAAGGTGAAAGGTTATATAAAGCTGGATGGCTCTTAAATAAGATTTTTATAACTTCTACAAACTGGTAATATAAAAAATATTAGGTCCCACTAGCCTGGGTCTATCAGTTTATTATGTCTTCGGACAATTACCACTAAACTGGTTTGGATGAGAATAGAGATATTTTATGTCCCAGAAAAGGACATAGGAAATAGTGTGGCCAAGATGAGCTACTTCATAAAAGTATTTTGACTATATTAACCAACAAGCCGTACAAAAACTTTTACCTTTAGCAGCAATTCTCTGCAGTCTGTCGTACCCATCTCTCAAGCTCCTGTGTTTTTCTCTCACAAGGTTTGCTTTGTCTAGGAAATCCTTACTTAGATTCTCACCATTGTCCTTTTCATAATTGTAATTTATTTCATTGAATTTCTCAATCTCATCTTCATTTATAGCATCTAAACAATAGAATAACAATTGTAGTAAAATATTTAAGTTTGTAGTGAATTATTATTATCAATATGAATACCTAAATTTACCAATTTGCCAATGAAAGTAAAATGAATGAAATAAAATAACTTTTTATTCAAATTAGGTATTATGAATACACTTTTTTTATCACACTATCATGCCTGTCTGCCTGTCTAAAAGTAATCTAAAATACACAGATTTCTCACTGCAAAATAAATAAGTATAGAATATAGTGTTTTATGATAATAATTGTACTGAAAGAATGCAATAAGAAATAATGTGACATACTTTTATATTCTTCCTTATCTTTGGTGTCTACATTGGCCAGTAGGTCATAATATTGATCAATTTTCTCCTGGTGATGGGTAAACTCTTCCCTTAATGCAGAGAGCTCCTCGCTAGTAAACCCTGATGCTTCAGCCTTAGCCCAAAGCATATTTAACTTTTTGTCTTTGAACAAGCTCTTGTTAATGTAATCCTCATTTGCGGAGTTGTAGGCCTATAAAAATTTGGTTCTGCAGTAAGTAGTAATATGGACTGTCAGTGTAATGAGAGCACCATGTTTATTTGAGCCCATAAACAACTTACGTAGTATAAAATCGGTTTGGACTGTGAAAGCCACATTTTTGAAGTGAAAACTTCTTTAGCGGCATTGAGCACTTTTGTGGGATGGGTAAAAACTGTGAAACTCGCGTCAGATGCTCGTGCTGATCGAAAAACCGTAAGACGGTTGGAGAGTAGTGTTGTAACATCGAAATTGATTAATCGAACAATCGATTGTTTTTTAAGTGAAAACTTCTTTAGCGGCGTTGAGCACTTTTGTGGGATGGGGGATATTTCGATTGTCGATATTTTTTAATCAATTGTAAGGGTTTCGATTAATTAAAAAAATCGATTTTTTAAAAATCTAAAAAAACATATATCATGTCTCCATTGTTGAAAGATCTAAACATGATATTTTCCGGATTTTTGATTTTTTTATCTTTTAATTTTTTGAAATTTTGGCCCAAAAATATAAAATCAAAACGAAAAAATCAAAAATCCGGAAAACATCATGTTTAGATCTTTTAACAATGGAGACATGATATATGTTTTTTTTTTAATTTAGATTGATTTTAACCTTGATATCCGTCGCCAAAAATTTAAAAAAATCTAAAGTTAACGATATTTACCGTTTCCATGACAAATTTCAAAATCAAAAAAATATCATGTTTAGAATTTCGGCAAATACAAACATGATAATTGTTATTTTTTTTGTTTTTATTAATTATTTTTGAAGTTATGAGCCCCAGAATGATCAAAATAAAAAATCAAAAAAGTAATCGATATCATCTATACAACATAAAATTGAGCATATTTATACATTTTTGTAAAATTTTGACGATAAGAAATTGTTTGAGAGCTTCCCAAAATTTTATTTTTAAAATAAAAAAAAATTGTTTATTATCATCTGTACGCAATTCAGCAACAAACAATTCCCATTTTGTTAAAATTGAAAAAAATAATTTAGCTCGTGTATATCCTTATCTGAAAATTTATTTTGTCTGCTGTCTGCTAAGTTCAGGCTCATATTTATTTTATAATTATTAACAAATTCGAACTGTCTTACCTCACTTTCTTTTTGTCTGCCCAGAGTGTTATCTTCAAAATGTTCACTAAGGCCATACACATTTATGAGATTAGACAGTTTCCGTCTAAGTTCAGCTTCTTTCAAGCCCTCTTTGTCTCCGCCCTCATTCTTTACTCTCTTATACAGGATCTCCTCCTTATCATGCAGCATCAGATCGCTATATAGAGACTTTAACTTTGGCTCTGTTAGTCGCTAAAAGACAAGAAGTTCAGTTGAAGTTTCGCTACTAAAAATTTATAGTAAATGTCAATTCCACCGGTGTTTATAAAGCTTACCTGTTGCGCTTTAGTCCACAATAAATTGAGCTTGTTCATCCTAAATGGTTTTTGTAATGTCCTAAAGTTTACATCTTCATTAGTGGTAGCCTTTTTTTCGTTTGCTGAGCGTGAATATTTATTTTCCCCGTTAACACATACAATAGAGAATAGTAAAAAACCACATAAAATATAACGATACATTTTTATTAAAATATTTCAAACCCAATGAAAAACAAGGAAAAACAATGAAAAACAATTAAAGATTTTCGACACAAAACCGCAGTGTCTACAATATTATACCACATACACAGATTATTATTATATATTTGTAGAACTACATATCTATACCGCAGTGTCATTTTTTTTTTTTTAACTTCTTTTTTGGCAACTTGACACAAAGGATGTGTATGTTGTGCCACAGACAAGGTAAAAAGGTAAGGAATATGGCGGGAAAACCATATTCCTCCTATTATAATTTTCATCATCGTTTTCATGTATCGTCAGGTCTAAAGTCTAGCCAAAGTCTAAGTAAAAGTTAATACAGTCACAGGAGTCAAGTCGGTCGATTCAGTAAAGTGGTAGACGCTTTACTGAAACTTTCGATGGAGTTTTGGAGGGAACACAAAATAGCACGTTTCTGGATATTACATCACTTTCCTACACTTGTGCATGAACACGAATATCTAATGGTTAATATTCTACCAATATTACACATTAAAAACCCAGCTAACACAATTTTAGGAAAATAATACAAAAACACAACAGCACTCTTTCACATGCCCGCCAAAACTCCCAGTGTCAATTGTCAAAGAAATATTTTTTTGAAAACAGTTTTGGCGGGCATGTGAAAGAGTGCTGTTGTGTTTTTGTATTATTTTCCTAAAATTGTGTTAGCTGGGTTTTTAATGTGTAATATTGGTAGAATATTAACCATTAGATATTCGTGTTCATGCACAAGTGTAGGAAAGTGATGTAATATCCAGAAACGTGCTATTTTGTGTTCCCTCCAAAACTCCATTGAAAGTTTCAGTAAAGCGTCTACCACTTTACTGAATCGACCGACTTGACTCCTGTGACTGTATTGACTTTTACCTAGACTTTGACTAGACTTTAGACCTGACGATACATGAAAACGATGATGAAAATTATAATAGGAGGAATATGGTTTTCCCGCCATATTCCTTACCTTTTTACCTTGTCTGTGGCACAACATACACATCCTTTGTGTCAAGTTGCCAAAAAAGAAGAAAAAAAAAAAAGAAATATTTTCTACTTCTACTTCTTCTTATTTTTTTTTTAATGGGAAGTTTTCTTTTTTAAATCTCCACCAGACAGCGCGACGGTAGACACTTCTAGATTTTCTATTGGTTCCCCACCCATCTGAAATTATCTGCAGGTTGGCATCACTGACAACATATTGGTAGTGTTTCAAAAAAATATCAGTGTACTGTCAAGTGTGACGTAAATCAAAATATCTTAAATCTCAGCCATCATTGGCCTAAGCGATTAGGCCAGTATACTGGTAACAGTTTAGGAACATGCAAATTGTCAAACTGAAAACTGACAACTGACAGACAGTTTTGGCGGGCATGGCACTTTCAAAAGTTCTTCTACTTTTTATTGTTGGTATGGTTTTTATTATTTTTTTCCAAATTGTGTTTTTTTGTGTTTTTGATGTTCATTATTGGTAAAATATTAGCCATTAAATATCCGTTATCTTGCACAAGTGCAGGTAAGATGTTGTCAAAACCAAAATGTATATTTCCTGTGACATTTGGTGTGAATATCGGTAAACAGGGCTATTTCTTCCGTGAGTTTTAACTAAAACATCGTTATAATAACTCTATTATCCTATTCATTGGAATATTATTGCGTCTTTTTCAAATTGAAATGTATCAAGTTTTACATTCTTTTGCCCAGTGTTGTAGCAAGTATTGATGGTATTCCCTGGTATTACCGATAGTTGTCTACCCATACGCTATCTAGTTACTAAAATGGAAACTGTTTGACAATCAAATTAAAAAAATAATAAAATCCCTCATTACAGACACTAGTCGTGTTCGTTTGATTTTTCAATGCACATTGCGCATGCTCAAAGTTATAAATTGGTGTTAGTGTGAGTGTCATGTTCTAAAATACCTGTCAGATTTTCTAAAATCTGACAGAAATTGATCGGTATTTTAGAATATGACACTCCCACTGACACACAAAAAAGCCGCGCATGCGCAGTTGAAAAACCAATCGAACACGACTAATGACCGTGTACCGGACCAGGGCTTCAAATAACGTTATTTTTTCATAACGTTACTGCTTCAAGGGCATAGATAACGTTATGAAAATTTAACCGATATTAAAAATAACGTTAAAAATTGATTTTAATAACGGTTAATGTTATAGCGTTATATAGGATTTATAACGGTAAATATATGTTCTTTGATAACGTTATAGTCCGTCAAGAAAGTCATGACAGGCGGGAAAATTTTCTACACATAATCACGCTTTTAAGGTGTATTTTTTTCTTTGTATTTTCACAGAGAACGCCTATTACATTTTAAAGATTGTCACCTTGCACATTTTTATCTCGAATTAATAAAGTTCTCATATTTTTTATTTCATTTAAAAAATTTCCCGCCTGTCATGACTTTCTTGACAGACTATACTTTTTGTAGAATAAGTACTTAATTAATTAATCAGTCAGTTCAGTATGCAGTATGCACAAAATTAAACTAGAGTCTAGACGTGTCTGGTGACCAGTAGGTGTATATTATAAAAAAATGATGTCTAATGAGAATGACACGGTCAGTAGTTCAGTACTCAGTATCTTTGTTCAAATATTACTAATTTATGGTTTGTAGAGTAAATTATTGTATTGCCAGCACGTGCGACGTGCGCTGGCTGCCGGGCGGACTCTGTTGTTTTGCAGATGACGGGGCGGGCGGACTTTTTGTCCACGAAGGAATAAAGATCGCGTCTGCCCGTCGATGTCTGCAGCTGCCGCGTAGGTACACAAAGCACACGACGGGTGGAGGCAGTCAGTTCAGGACGTTCGTTATAGTGGAGATAGAGAGAATAGAGCTAGCTGCCGCCCCACGCCGCCGCGCCGTCTGCGTTACTGCATTTTTTTTATGAAATAAGGGGGCAAACGAGCAAACGGGTCACCTGATGGAAAGCAACTTCCGTCGCCCATGGACACTCGCAGCATCAGAAGAGCTGCAAGTGCGTTGCCAACCTTTTAAGAGGGAAAAGGGTAACAATCGAGGGTAGGGAAGGGAATGGAATGGGGAGGGTAGGGAATGGAATATGGTAGGGGATTGGGCATCCGGTAAACTCACTCACTCGGCGAAACACAGCGCAAGCGCTGTTTCACGCCGGTTATCTTTGAGAACGTAATATTTCTCCGGTCGAGCCAGCCCATTTCATGCCGAAGCATGGCTCTCCCACGTATACTATACGCATGTAAACTGGTTTGTGTGTGTGATCCACGGTGGGCAGCCGCGGACATGCCGCGCCAACAGAGCCCGCCGGGGACCTGCGGCGCGGTCTTTTTGCCCTTGGTGTGCGTTGGTAATACTAAGGCGCGCCACAGACGTCACACTTTTTGTGTGATCGAGTCTGCGGCTTACGTACAGTCCGCATGGCGCGCGCCATGCAGACTGTATGTAAGCCGCAGACTCAATCACACAAAAAGTATGGCGTCTGTGGCACGCCATATTATAGGATTCCCTTTGTAATTACAACAAATTGCAGCAATCACATTTTTAAATGCAATTAATAAAGAATTTTCAAATTTGAGTTTTTTTCGATTTTTTGCATTTTCTGAAAAGATTTACTATAGTATAATATATATGTTTTTTCACCATTGGAAAGTAGAGATTTCAACGAATAGAAAGCATACCAATTTTTTTTAAAACAGCTGATATTTTGACGGGTGAATTTTCGATTGAAAATTAGGGTATTTTTTCGATATAATTTCGAAAAAAGGTGAAAAAATAAAATATATTTCTTTTCAAATAAATTATAGCGTATTTGGTACAACAAAAGATAAGTTTTCGCCGAATTTCGTAAAAAATTTTTTTTTTGAAAGATATTAATAAAAAACCAAAAACATGTTTTTTTGAATTTTTCACATAAATTTTAAAGTTATGTGGAAAAAGCGTAACTACAAAAGTTTTAGATCTTTCTATTACCTACAACTTTGCCATTTCACTTTTTTCTATAGGACTTTTAGTTTTGTCGGAAATCGAGATAAATCGTTTTTTACCTAATGATTTCTTAAGTTTTCGCGAGTATCACTCATGATATTATAAGTTTAAACACTTACGGATTTTGTCGCGGAGCACTTTTATTAATCCCGACGTTTCGGCTACTTTACAGCGGCCGTGGTCACGGGCGGACTGAGGTGACAGGTGTCCAATTTCTTGAAGTTATCCAACTACCCGACGACTCATCAATATTTGTTTGTGTTCCGATCTACGCAGAACGAACTCACAGTGTCTTGAAGCCGAGGTATCATAGATTTGTGCTTTAGTTTGTTTATCACTGGATCCCAACTAGATGGCAGCACCCAACCATCTTCGCGCTTGAAATTAGGGTGTTTTTTAATTTCTATGGCCTCGCGTATCATTCGTGGGCGGTACCCACCTTTTTACCCTTAAAAACCCACCCCCACACCCTTCCCGAACTCAGATCGCCTGTAAATTATTTTTCCCTTAATTTTTATATTATTCTCCTCCTTTTCTAATGGGTTTCATCCTACTATTATTCTTTTTCACTTTTTATTATTTTTGAAGGTATCGGCACTGGTCTACATTGTCTTTATTTTACTTAAAATTATGAATCTGTTAAATTATGAGTATTTTTTATTATTCTGTAATGTTCTTGATTTGTTTAAGTGTAATTAGAATTTAAAATATTGAATAAAACGTTTTTAATGTGTCCAATGAGTAAATACTCATACAATAAAGTAAATACTTATTTTTATTATTTCTCTATGTATTAAACTCCTAAAAGTATTAGGTAAGCACAAATCTCGCAAAAAAAGTGGGCTGCGAGTGAGATTTAGTGCACCGTGCACGATCGCATACCTGATACCAGAAAATAACGTTATATTTACCGTTATTATTATAACTATATTTGTTCGTTTATACATAACGAAAAAATATCGTTATAATAATAACGGTAAATATAACGTTATTTTATTAGATATCGTTAAAAAAAATAACGTTATCTGGCTACCAGGTAACGATATTTTTTCTGTTATTCGATAATGTTATGAAGCCCTACTTTTTCAGCGTCAGCAGAGTAGACAGAATTATAAGGCTATGTTCCGAAATGTACTGCGACCACTGCAGAGTGTGACGTCATTTTAGTATACTGCGAAGCCGTTCCTTTATAGTTAGTATACTGGTGTCTACAAACGGACGAACCCGGTACGAAGTGAAGATAGGCGTAGGCGAGTTTGACAGCTGTCAAACTCGTATGCAGCTACTTCACTTCGTACGAATTTGACAGTTTTGACGGTTCGCGACGAACCGTCAAATTTGACACGTGGGCTTAGTGCTGCCAATTTAACAAATATCTGCCTATATATAAGGAAAAATATTTATTGTATTAAATTTAACGCAAAACCTAACATTACTTACGGCTTCTGTCTTTACTTTTAAAATAATTGGGGTTAATTCTTCTTGAATAGTTAATTAATATTTTCGACCCAGCTCTAATGCGACCAAAATTTTAATTGCAAACTAAGGATATTTTCCACGATAATCATTAAAACCACTTCTAGATACAAGTTACAACCATGTTACAACCGATATATTCTCAAATAATTAATGGACACCATCAAAATCCGTTCTACTTCTCACAAAAACATTTTTGTCCTTAATCTGTGATTTTTGTATCACGCCAGCGGCCGGAGTTATACAAATACAGTGTGGGGAAAATATTTCTTTCAGAATTGGTAACACTTTACGAAAATGAAGCTTTTGGGCATTTGGAACTCTATTGCAATGTAATAGAGTTTAAAATCCGAAAACAATTTTACAAATGTCATTCCGGTTTGACGGACGAGGTTCGTGTAGTGTGTAGCGGGACGAAGAACCGTCAAAACTGTGAAATTTGTCTCTCACGGACGGACGGCGTCCCTCACGGACGCGGTCTGCAGACCGGGTTCGCGCAATCTGTAGAAGCCATACTGTTGGTATACTGGTTACTATTTAACTCCATACGAAAACAAAGAAAACGCCATATTGTTTTTGTCGTTTGACGTTTGTGGTGCTTTATACCATTTTCCAAGTGTTGCCTAGTGTAAATGTAATAAAACTACCTACCATAATTTTTAAATGTCGTGAAACATAACATTTGGATATATCTGGACCTACAAACTTTTGCATTCAATATTTTTATAAGTATACAAGTACAAACATACAGCACGTGATATTCATAAACAAAATATTTGTCAGTAGTCGTGTTCGTTTGCTTTTTAAACTGCACATGCGCAGCTTTTTTGTGTGTCAGTGTGAGTGTCATATTCTAAAATACCTTGTCATGTTCTAAAATATCTGTCAGATTTTCTAAAATTTGACAGAAATTGATCGGTATTTTAGAATATGACACTCACACTCATGACACTGACACACAAAAAAGCCGCGCATGCGCAGTTTAAAAAGCAAACGAACAAGGCTTTTGCTGCGAAAGAACTGTTCTTGAATTACCTACCGTTAAACTTAAAATATTTTACATGGCAATTGTGCGAAAGAGACACACCAAGAAAAAGTTTGTCTCACATGCCCACGTGTGCCCACACTTCCTAGAGTAAATATAAGTTATTAAAAAAATACTTTATTCTCTTGAAAATAAGGTTCATTTTGACACACAAGAAGATAGCAAGTGAGCATTCCTGTTATACGTAGTATATATTAATTCCATGTATTCGTTTATTTTAGAATATGACACTCACACTGACATACAAAAAAGCGTTGTTGAAAACTTACGTATGATATGTTAAATCCACGTGTTTGAGGCACTCCTTGGCCGTTTTTATGGTTTATTATGTAGCGGAACCACAAAACCCAACAAGATATTGCATTTGACGTTCACTTAACACTTTTATTAGCACTTTTTAAAACATGAAATATGCAGACCGACTCCTTTGTTATGTCCTATTAGGTAGGAACTAGGACCAAAGGACATTAGGCTATGTTCCTAAATGTACTGCGACCACTGCACAGTGCTATCACTGTAGAAAAAATCGTTCCGTAATGGAGTTGCAGTACACTGCCGCAGTACCCTAGTGAAATATATGACGTCATCAATCGTCGCCATATTGTACTGTGAGCACTGGCGTTTTCGAGGTAAGGCACTCGCAGTACTTTGATCACGTGATCAGTTAACTGTCAAAAGTCAACTGTCAAGTGTCAGAACCACTCGAGTGTCTAACGTTTTATAACAATACCTACAGTTTAATCCCAAAGTTATAAATTTCTGTAATTAATTTGGATTAATAATAATAAAACACGAAGAATTGCAAAAATTAACCATATTAAACTGTGTTGAAAATGTTCAATACGAGCTGTCAAAAATGCGGCTGATAGTATACTGGATTGAGTTCCGTTTTAAATAGTAACCAGTATACTAACTATAAAGGAACGGCTTCGCAGTATACTAAAATGACGTCACACTCTGCAGTGGTCGCAGTACATTTAGGAACATAGCCAACATTACAATCTTTTGACGTTTATACACCGATATGAGCTTTCTCTTTCACTCAACTTACTGCATCGTTAGTTAGAAAGAGTAACATGATCAACTGTCAAAATATAAAGCGCCCTCCAGTAGTATACCTTCCTCATTGAATATGACACTCACACTGACACACAAAAAAGCCGCGCATGCGCAGTTGGAAAACAAAACCAAACGAACACGACTTGCCTGATGCCTCATGAGGGATCTTCTTATTTTTTTATTTTGATTGTCAAACAGTTTCCATTGTAACTAGATGGCGTATGGGAAAACAACTATCGGTAATACCAGGGAATACCATCAATAATTGCTACAAAACTGGGCAAAAGAATGTAAAACTTGATACATTTCAATTTGAAAAAGACGCAATAGTAGGATATAAATAGAGTTATTATAACGATGTTTTAGTTCACGGAAGAAATAGCCCTATTTACTGATATTCACACCAAATGTCACAGGAAATATACATTTTGGTTTTGACAACATCTTTACTGCACTTGTGCAAGATAACGGATGTTTAATGGCTAATATTTTACCAATAATGAACATCAAAAACCCAAATAACACAATTTGGGAAAAAATAATAAAAACCACACCAACAATAAAAAGTAGAAGAACTTTTGAAAGTGACATGCCCGCCAAAACTCTCTTTCAGTTCTTTCTTTCTTTCTTTTTCTTCTTTTTTGGCAACTTGACACAAAGGATGTGTATGTTGTGCCACAGACAAGGTAAAAAGGTAAGGAATATGGCGGGAAAACCATATTCCTCCTATTATAATTTTCATCATCGTTTTCATGTATCGTCAGGTCAAAAGTCTAGTCAAAGTCTAAGTAAAAGTCAATACAGTCACAGGAGTCAAGTCGGTCGATTCAGTAAAGTGGTAGACGCTTTACTGAAACTTTCGATGGAGTTTTGGAGGGAACACAAAACAGCACGTTTCTGGATATTACATCACTTTCCTACACTTGTGCATGAACACGAATATCTAATGGTTAATATTCTACCAATATTACACATTAAAATCCCAGCTAACACAATTTTAGGAAAATAATACAAAAACACAACAGCACTCTTTCACATGCCCGCCAAAAACTCCTCTCTTTCAGTTGTCAGTTTTCAATTTGACAATTTGCGTGTTCCCAAACTGTTGCCAGTATACTGGCCAAATCGCTTAGGCCAATGATCGCTTAGGCGTATGCTCTTCGTGACTTGACAGTACACTGTAATTTTTTGGAAGCACAGACTACATGTAGTCAGTGATGCCAACCTGCAGATAATTTCAGATCGGTGGGGAACCAATAGAAAATCTAGAAGTGTCTATCGTCGCCCCGTCTGGTGGAGATTAAAAATAAGAAAACATCCCATTACTAGATACTGATGTCTATGGATAATTGAAATTTTTGTTGCAACATAAGCTTAGTGTTTATGGTAGAAAACAGAGAAATGGCTGTATGGGCAACGCTCCCTTTGCCTGTCCCGACCGGGACGATTTAAAAAAAAAATGTCTATGGTAGTATACTCAGATTTCAGAAAGAAATGTCATTGCGCGCCATCGTTTCTACTTTTTGCACGTCGTATCTACATATATTAATCTGTGCGTCGTATTTTCGATTTGAAATATCAATTTGTGCACTTGTATATACAATCAGTGAAATAAGAATAAATTTACGAAGCAAACGCACATAATACTAGAATCTACGACAACACTAGTTGTATTTGCATACTCGTGCCATACATCGGACGTTCGTGTCACTGCACTGCATGCAATCAGTGCATTTGTTTTGATAGAAAAAATATTAACCCCGTATCGTCTGCTTTGTGCACATATCGAGTAGTGATTAACGAAATAGATTTTTTCTACCCTTATGTGTATCAGTAATATTCCATTGTTTGTTCAAACATCGAGCCCATCGCTATCCTCGTACTGTATATCGTAGAAGATCGCGGCCATGTACGATTCAATTTGACCGTCGGTACTTTCTCTCGCTGATGCGTTCATTACTCAATAGTCGGGCGCGTAAAGCCGGAGCGGTCGCCGATGGTAGCGGTAGTGCGTGAGCGGCGTCTCGAACCCCAGGATTCTCGTGTAGTGTGATGTGCATAAAGGTGTTGTGATGGTGGAACGCGAGGGGATGAGGCGCGGGGGCTGCGGCTGGGGCAGCGGCGTGCTGGGGCGCTGGTCCCTGCGCCGGCTGCTGCTCGACAGCCCCCTCGTCGGCAGGAGGCTCGCTAATTCAGGTATGTGTTTACTCTTTGACTGCAACCGATTGTTACCAGGAATTTCGGGCTAAATTTAGATCCTGTAACAACCATTGATGAGGATAAATCAAATAGGTCATTGCCACCGGCTCTGGCTGAACAGGATGACCTCTATTTCTCACTGACATTGTTATTAATCAACTCATAATTTGTGCTAAGTATAGAGCTCAGCTGACTGTTGTCTTCATGCCACTTTAATCTTTGTGTAAAAATCTGCAGGTGTTCTTTGTCTGTGAGAACAAACAACAGGTATACTGTTGTTTTTTTCCTTGTAAGTGTAAGTGTGTAAACACTAATGTGTTTTTAATATTTAAACTATTTTTTTGTTAATGTTTTTTATTTATTAATGTTAACAATGACATTAATAAAATCATTGGAAACATAAAAAACTACTTTATTAAGAGTACTGGTGGGTATGTAATTTAATCTACATAGTACAAGAACATTACAAACAAAATAAAATGTGTTAACAAAACAAATGACTTTTGACCACTTTTTTGCACATACTTCATTAAATACTCAAATACATTATTATTCCAATAATCCAAGCACAGTTTTAAACAACCAAACACATTGATCAGCAATTATATTTATCCCGTGCGGTAATTTTTTCATACTTATTTTTTTACGTAATTTGCTACTTAATGGCTGGTTTACACATATTAAGTACGTACTTACATAACTAAACTAACTAAAATTGAACTTGCTACTTGCTACTAAATTTTGTGTTTACATGCAAATAATAACTTTAAATTAAGTTATAATAATATAACTTATAATTAATAATAATAAATAATATTTTAACAACATTATTTTATAGGTTGACCATATTTTATAGTGATGTGTCACACTGGCTAAATTTTTTACAACTTTTGTCTTTGAAAGTCCATAGCCACGTTTTGCAACCAGTTGCACAGGTGTGCTGTGTTACTGGTTTTTCTTGAAGCTGTTATAAAAGTGAATACATATTATTTGGTTGTTTGTAATAAATAATAATATATCAGTACAATATTGTTTTAAATAATCTTGTTCTTTGTAAAGTTTGGAAGTTTGAAAAAACTTAGATATTTTTATTGTTTTTAGGGTAATAGAATTTAAAGGATTTTGATTGTAATAAGCTTCACTAAATAGTGATAGATCACCCTTACAATCACTGCTCACTGTGCATTTTTTTAACCCATTTTTTATGAAAATCGATTATTAAAAAATCGATTTTTTTAATTAATCGAAACCCTTACAATCGATTAAAATTTTAACCCATTTTTTATGAAAATCGATTTAAAAAAAAAAACGATTTTTTTTAATTAATCCAAACCCTTACAATTCGAGTTCGAGTTTTCGAGTTCCAGTTTTCGAGTTTTCGAGTTTTCGAATTCGAGTTCGAATTCGAAAACTCGAAAAAAAAAACAAAACACTACTCTCCAACCGTCTTACGGTTTTTCTATGGTTTTTCGATCAACACGAAAATCTGACGCGAGTTTCACAGTTTTTACCCATCCCACAAAAGTGCTCAACGCCGCTAAAGAAGTTTTCACTTCAAAAATTTAACGACTATCACGTAGACTACGTTATTTTGCCGGTGGGCGTGAATTTCAAAATTTTTTAACATCACGCGGGCCACAAATAAAGTCCCGGCGCGCGGCGGGCCGCATGCGGCCCGCGGTCCGCGGGTTGGGGATAGCGGCTCTAGAGTCTAGACTCGCGCCAGTGACGCGCGCTTGCATGTGTACGCTTCAATAGAATCCGAGGTTCTCAAAACGTGCGTTAGCAAAGCGCGCGCTTCAAAACGTCCAATGTGTACCTGGGTGAATCTACTCAAAATGTTATTTTAGGCCAAATTTGTGTTTTTTAAAAAACCCTTAAATATTGCTCTGAATGTTTCTGGTGTTAAAAGGCACCGAAATAGAATTCCCTTTCTGTAAGAGTCACGAAAAAAAATTAAATAATTTAAGAGATATTTAATATTCAGTAAAAACTGTTGTTCATGACAATGACGAAATTTGTGGAAAATGACGTGTTTACTTAGAATAATGACAATTTGTTGAGAATAATGATTATTTTAAAAATCTTATCCATATTCGTGCTGATAATATTATTATTATTATTATAAACGCCTCCGTGGACCAGTGGTTAAGAGCGTGGCTCTTGACTCAGAGGTTGTGGGTTCGATTCCCGCGTTGGAAACATATTGTTAATTGTTATTTCCAAGTTTGGTTAGGACATTGCAAGCTGATCACCTGATTGATACTCAGAACAGGAAAATATGGTCTGACAAGTAAGATGATCCATGCATTGGGTCACGGATGGGCATGTAAAAGTTGGTCCTGCGCCTGATCTCTCGCCAGTCGTGTCAGTCGTCCGTCCCACTGGGTCATGAGAGTTAAAAGGAATAGAGAGTGCTCATGTGTACTGCGCACACACTTGGGCGCTATAAAATTACTCCTGCGTAACATGCCTGGTTTCAATGAAACCAGCCACCGTCACCGAAACCGGTGTTGATGTGTTATTTGTTGGTATCGAATAGTTTATTAGTTCTTTATCTTCAAATTAACATTAAGTTTTTAATCCTTTCTAGCTCATTTATTTTTATAAATAATAAATTATAAGCGGCAGTATCGAAACGACATGCAAAAATTTCACAATTTGGTCCTTTTTTTTATAATAACTTTTGAAATATTAACTCTACTTTAAAATAGTTTTAGCAGCATTTTCGTAAGTTAATTAGACATTGAAATGTATAATGTTACATCAAATTTACGAAGGCGTTTTGGACCCAACTTCAAAGACATGAATTTTGTCTCTCTCAAATATTCGCCCACCTGCGCTTAGAGCTGCTTCTGAAATTTCACAGATTGTTTATAATCTGTTGCCGCTATAACAACGGATACTAAAAACAAAATAAATTAAATATAATATTTATGGGAGGCTCCCATATTATCATAACAAACTTTTTTTTTTTTTTTGCTCAATTTCAGTAATGGCAGCGGGTGCCAGGTAGGCACTTGAAATGTTCACAAAATACTCATTTGTATTTATATTTTAACTAGCTGTTGCCCGCGACTTCGTACGCGTTAACATAGTATAATAACAAAGATGGATAGCTTTCCCCTTTTTGTGGTTCCTTATACAAAGGGTAAAAACGGGACCCTATTTAAGCAAACGTCAAACGCAAACGTCAAAAAACTTTCATGTTTCTAACTCAAGAAATGATGGACTTTAATTGAATCTTTCTACCCCAATTTCACCCCCTTGGGGGTAGAATTACCAGAAATGCTTAAATACGTATCCATTCATTTTTAATCAGTAGCACAAAAATAAAGTTTCATGTTTCTAACTCAAGAAATGACGGACTTTCATTCAAACTTTCAACCCCAATTTCACCCCCTTGGGGGTAAAATTTCCAAAAACGCTTAAATACCTATCCATTCATTTTTAATCAGCAGTCCAAAAATAAACTTTCATGTTCCTAACTTGAGAAATTACGGACTTTCATATAAACTTTCAACCCCTATTTCACCCCCTTGGAGGTAGAATTTCAAAAAACGCTTAAGCACGTATTCAATCATTTTTAATCAGTAGCCCAAACCTAAAATTTCAAGTTTCTAACTTAAGAAATAACGGAATTTCATTCAAACTTTCTACCCCAATTTCACCCCTTTGGGGGTAGAATTTCCAAAAGCGCTTAAATACCTATCCATTCATTTTTAATCAGTAACCCAAAAATAAAGTTTCATGTTTCTAACTCAAGAAATGACGGACTTTAATTCAAACTTTCAACCCCGATTTCACCCCCTTGGGGGTAGAATTTCCAAAAACGCTTAAATACCTATCCATTCATTTTTAATCAGCAGTCCAAAAATAAACTTTCATGTTCCTAACTTAAGAAATGACGGACTTTCATTTAAACTTTCAACCCCTATTTCACCCCCTTGGGGGTAGAATTTCCAAAAACGCTTAAGCACGTATCCAATCATTTTTAATCAGTAGCCCAAACATAAAATTTCAAGTTTCTAACTTAAGAAATAACGGAATTTCATTCAAACTTTCAACCCCAATTTCACCTCCTTGGGGGTAGAATTTCCAAAAACGCTTAAATACGTATCCATTCATTTTTCATCAGTAACTCAAAAATAAAGTTTCTTGTTTCTAACTCAAGAAATGACGGACTTTCATTCAAACTTTCAATCCCGATTTCACCCCCTTGGGGGTAGAATTTCCAAAAACGCTTAAATACGTATCCATTCATTTTTAATCAGTAACCCAAAAATAAAGTTTCATGTTTCTAACTCAAGAAATGACGGACTTTCATTCAAACTTTCAACCCCTATTTCACCCCCTTCGGGGTAAAATTTTCGAAATTCCTTCCTTAGTGGGTGTCTACTTAATAAAACAACCTTACTCACCAAATTTCGTGGCTGTAACTTTAACAGTTTTTGCTCAGCGATGATGAATCAGTCAGTCAGTCAGTCAGTCAGGACATGTAATTTTATAAGTATAGATAATTAATAATAAAATTAAAATAAACTAAATAATAATTAACTTCCACACAAAAACACAATTTTTGCCTATTTTTGCTCTATTATAGTACGGAACCCGTCGTGCGCGAGTACACCTCGTATTCGGCTGATTACCTATTTTTGACAGCGTTCAGCAGTCAACGGCGGTAGGTACTGATTATGATGATATAATATAAGATTTAGGGCCTGTTTACCACTTTCTGATAAAGTGCCGAATAAGCTATTCACAACTTTTTTGACAGATTCTCCATATTTGATCTGTCAAGTTAATTGGTGGATAGCCTATTCGTCACTTATCAGGAAGTGGTGAAACAGGCCCTTAGCACAAACTTTTAGCTATTAGTTTTTAGCAATTAGCAATGAGCATAGTCATATCGTGAGTACGCGAGTATTGCGCGGGTGAAATATCGAGGAAGAGTGCAAGGCTGGAGTGATGATAATTAAACGAACATCCTGCAATCAGCGTGATTGGAACATACGGCATTCTTCCTACACCGAGTATGCAGTAGGAAGAGTACAATTCCTATGTATTGACTCTATCATAATGATAGAAATATTAATGTGTTGAATTGTAGTTTAAATATGATGTAACCTCACTAGCCCATTATAATAATATTATGCTGTCGATATAATCGATATAACTTACAGTAAAATTACAAATGATAAGGCCAAGTGCGAGTTTCGCGCATCGTTTATTGCTCCAAAATCTATGAAAATTTAACTCTCATGGTCCCATTGGTACACGCCTTCACCCGGGGTCAAACCTGCGTCCTCTGCGAGGCCACCAAAGGCCACGGACCGTGTTCGAATACAGAAGAAGCACCTTTAGAGCGCATTTCCATTAGTCGTATTTTCATTACTCGTAAGTCGTACGGTGGTCGTACGGTATACAGCATACGGGGAGTTTATTTATACAACTAATGGCGCATTTAAATTGGTCGTGGCATGCGTTTCAGAAATCTCCCGCACCCCGCATTCGGGCCCTATCGACCAGTGTAAATGCGCCATTATAATAGGTAAAGGCAGAAAGAAGAAACTGAGGTAGAGGTCCTTGAAAGGATTTTAAACTTCCAATTTGATTGTGCTTCAGCCTTCAACTTTCAACAAGTTTTATTCCTCTTTACAGCCTTGGTCCTTTCGAGAAAAGAACCTAACAATTTGAGCGTACATAACGACTTATTTATGTAAACATAATTTTGTTTACGTAAGGGCTGCAGTAGACAGTCGGCGTCTGTCTCTGGCTGATTCCGTACAAATTATTGTCTGTCCGAAGGTTAAGTTTAAAAGTTGTATAGACGGCCCGTTGTTTTTTTTATATAATTTTTACTTGACTTCTTTGTATCTTTGGCGAGATCTAGCACTGCCGGAACGGGCTTGGTTTGATAATACTATTGTGGACTGTGGTATCATTTCTATTATTATCATTAGATTCGTCGTGGGTCTTAACTCTTAAATCTTAATACAAAGCATTCGGTTTTTTTTTTACGTAGAGAAATGCTGTGACGCATTCCGCAGCTGGGGATGGGGACTCCCACTGCGGATATGTGGGGCTCGCCGCGGGCGAAGATGGTGTGTGCCGCGGCCCTACCCACTAAAACTCTACGGTGCTCCTAGCCACCGCTTCCTGACGAAGTCGCAGGAACTGTACACAGTCTCAATTCTGCCTCAATGCTTCTGAAGTAGGGGATGCAAATCTCGCGAGATTGGGGCTCAAGCGAGATCTCGCGAGTTTATGAATACAATACCGCGAGATCTCGCCAATTTCGAGATCTCGCGAGATTAGTAGTTTGGTGGGTTTTATTTTTGCAAATAATCACAATATTTGAATAAATTACGAAAAAAAGTAATAAATATTATAAGATTAACATTCATTTTCACGATTTTTTTCAATAGAATTTTAATTTTTATGCATCAAACATTGTTTGATGTATCTGTCTATAATTTTCAAGTAATAAATTTTGACATACGTATCTACTTTCTATCAAATAACTAAGTAACAAATGAAAGAAACAACCAGTCTTCTCTTTTAATGCACTTTTATAATTTTGGACGTGGCGGTAATATCGTGGACGTCCGCGGTAAAACGATAACATAGGGAAGTAAAATGTATGGAAATATAATATTATGAAGACGCTTTTAAATTTCCGTCGACGATAACTTATTAACGCGCACCCCGCACGTTAGAGGATATCACAAAGTTTACATTTCTGAAACGCACAAAACGTCTGCGGTGCGTAAAATCAAAAGGGCATTTAACGCACACCCAACGTTTTATCGTGGAAGCCGGCGTCCACGATAACGTGACGTCCAGAAATAAAAGCGCACTATCAAACACAAATCTTTTCAAATAAAACAACGAGAGTCAAAATTCAGGACCTAGTTGAGAGTGATTCTCAACTAGGTACTGAATTTTGACTTCTGTGGACGCACAGTTGCTTAGGCCAGCTCCTCTTTGTTTTTACTCCGTGATCGCAACTCCGTCCATGTCAGTCCGCGCTTCATATAAGGCGTTTTCTCGCCTTTTTTTCGTCCGAGATCAATCTCGCTAAAAAAGGCCGAGATCTCGTTCTCGGATTGCATTCCCTATTCTGAAGTAAACAACCTTGTTTATTGTTTTCGACCGAATAGTCTTTGATCCTTAACTAATAACTATCCTATCATAATTTATAGCATAGGTAAATATAAAATAAACTATGTTTTAAATTAACTTATTTAAACCTATCAAGCCCCATAAGAGCACCGGTGATCGCAACAACAATAGAATAACAATAGTAAAAATTGTTCTTGCTCTTAGTTTCCAGTTAGATCGCGTGTTTTACGTAGGTAATTACTAATTATATACCCTTGTCGTTTTGGTGCTTGACGGTCTCCAGACGATTAGTATCGATTGGTGTGTTTTGGTTGGGCGAGGGCATGGACGGGACTTACGACAGATAGAGTTTGTTTACATGACTTTATTATTAAATATGTGTATTGCTAGTAATTACTTAGTTATAAATTATAATAGTTAGTGACAAATGAAGGACAATGTTTTTATTGAGTCGCTTTATGATCTTATCATGTAATTAATAAAATATGACCTGAGAAAGGTCACAGAAGTGCACTTTATAAGTTTACTAGACGTTCCGCGCGGCTTCGCCCGCGTAAATTAGATATTATCAGACAAATTAGTCCACAAAGAATAGCCTATGATCCTTTACGTGGTCTACTTCTATATCTGTGCCAAATAACAGAAAAATTGCTCCAGTAGTTCGTAAGATAAGCCCTTTCAAATAATTTCCCCCGTTTTTTCCACATTTTCCCCTATTTTTTCGCTCCTATTAGTCGTAGCATGATAAATTATAGCCTTTACTTTTTCACAATGAATGGACTATCCAACACTGAAAGAATTTTTCAAATCGGACCAGTAGTTCCTGAGATTAGCGCGTTCAAATAAGCCCTTTCAAATAATTTCCTCCCGTTTTTTCCACATTTTCCTCTATTTCTTCGCTCCTATTAGTCGTAGCGTGATAAAATATAGCCTATTAGCATTTCTCGATAAATAAAATATCTAACACTAAAAGAATTTTTCAAATCGGATCGGATTCTCAGGTCGTGTAAATTTTGTAACACACATACACAGGTTCAGGTCGATCTGTTATCAGTTTGATCGGATTCGATCGACTTCCCTGTATGTGAGAGCCTTAAGGCTAGAGTCGCTTGAGATATTCGGTATGAAGTTGTGTCTATTTACTTGCCAGTCTCAAGTCTGTTGCCAAAATGTCTTTGTTTCTTTTACTTAATAGTTGTTCAGTCAGTTTCAACTTGCTAGTTATTCTGTATTTTATTTACCATTAGGTTCAAAATCGCAAAACCTGCAAAAGAACATTCCTACCACATTGCGATATTATCTAGAGGACGCCCGCAACTCCGTTGCACCGAAATTTGTTTATCGCGCTGGAGCCGTACATTTTTCCGGGATAAAAAGTATCTGATGTACTTTCCCGGGACTCAAAGTATCCCCGTACCAAGTTTCAGAAAAATCGGTTCAGCGGTTTGGCCGTGAAGAGTTAACAGACAGACAGAAAGACACACTTTCGCATTTATAATATTAGTATGGATGCATGGATCATGGATTTTGAATATTCCTACCACATTGCGATTATTATTTATCATTATATATGTACATTGTACAGTAACGGCGTTGATGTAGCGTAGCGGTGTGTACAGTTAGGTTTTTCTGTAGCGTGGTAACTGGTAGCGGGATGCTGGAGAAAGTGACGGTATGCCACCGTTACTGGGTTACCTTAATGTCTTATCTGCAATTTGTCTATGACATGCAGTTTCTCTATGGTAATTGTATGTCAACTCAAGAGATGATCGCAGATGCTTTTTTTGTACTCACTCTGACATTAGCAACTCACCAAGGAGCCATTTAAAAAGAAGAAGAAGATTCCTTTTTTTACGTAGGAAATGCTTTCCGCATCCTCAGCAGATTGGCCGAGGTATGTGGGACTCCCCAGGCGTGGGGTCTACTCTATGACGTTTCACTGCCTCCTGGGCGAAGTTGAGGGAACGATAAAACCCACCGCAACTTAGCCAGTGGCCTTCTACATCGTGCAGACGCATAATAATATGTGAGTCTACACCTTCTTGTCGTGTGTCTACACAGGCTATGTTGGTTAATACTTCTATGACATAACAACTTAAAAATAGGCTGTTACAAATGGCCTGTAACGTAGCTAACTTGTTAACTTTTAACACAATGCTGTTTACTGTTTAGTTTATTTGTCTGCTAATAGCTGGCAAACATTTACTTATCACAAACAAAATGTAACGTTGGGTGATGGCGTTGAAACTGTTGTAATTAATGCGATTTAATTATGCATTCCGAGCCAGTGAGTCTGAAATAATGAATATTTTGCTCATATTTTGTTGTTTTTGTAGGTTACCCTGAAGCTTTAATTATAAAACAGTAAATCTTACGACTTTGAAACTGAAACTAGGTTAGGCATCCGGTATTTTTGGCATTAACTCACCTGACCCTCATTATTTTAATGATAATGACAATCTTGAATTAGAATCACACTAATTCATTATAAATTTGCGTTCATTCTTTTGAATTTGTAGAGTAATAATTATGTGCCTAACGCGGCCTTCCAAGTATCATGTTAAAATCTAAATGCTGTATGAATTTTCCAGCAGTATTTCCGGACTGATACGACCTGTAAAGGCGTAGTAAACCTTCAAGAAAAGAGCGTATTCCCACTTAAAATGATGTTGCGAGTGGCCATTGGCGACAGTAGTTTTTTTTCCCTCAGTGACCCGTTTGCCCCCTAATTAAAAAAAAATAAAAATTAAGTGGTTTTGCACCCTAAAATCTGTTGGAAATGGAAATACATGAAAAGGCTACTCTAGAATCGCTCTTTTAGGGAAGAAAGAAGCATTCAAAATGGTAAAGCTACTAGAAATGAAATGTTTTATGCATTCAATATTACGTATTCAGCGGCTTGGGTCGGCTACGCAATGCAATTCTGCAAATACGTAAAACGAGTAAGTAGGTCGGTGTATTAACTCGAAGCTGTTAAGAAAAATACGCCCTTTGTATGTTGTTGAAAATTTTATTGTGCTGGGTTTTGTGCACAGAATCAATGCCTTTATTTTATAATGAGCTGGGGTTGCCATCTGTCGGGCTTTCCCCAGATTTGTCATAGTTTCATAATTTAAGTAAGTTAGGTACCTCATTTTTAGGGTTTCGTACCCAAAGGGTAAAAACGGGACCCTATTACTAAGACTTCGTTGTCTGTCCGTCTGTCCGTCTGTCTGTCCGTCTGTCTCCAGGCTGTAACTCAATAACGGTAATAGCTAGAGAGTTGAAATTTTCAGAGATTATGTATATCTGTTGCCGCTATAACAACAAATACTAAAAACAAAAGAAAATTAATATTTAAGTGAAATTGTGTGTTGTGTGTGTAAAAAAGTGAATTAAAGAAACGTGATTTTTTTGGCTTTTTTTGCTCTATATCAATAATGGCAACAGGTAGGTACTTGATTTTTTCTCGAAGTCCTTAGTTATATGTCTTCTTTAATATTTAATAATAATATTAAAATAAAAATAAAAATTAAGGGCGGCTCCCATACAAAAAACACAATTTTTGGCCTGATTTTGCTCTATAATAGTACGGAACCGTTCGCGCGCGAGTCCGACTCGCACTTGGCCGATTTTTTATTTTCATATCCGGATTCCGGAACAAATCTGTCCGAGTTTTGGGCTGTAATAGCGGTTCATCCCGCCATGTCCTAGTCTTTAAATCGGATAGCAATCGAATGATGGCAACCCTATGAGCTAATATTATACTTGTCCGTAAATATCAGTGATATTTTTAAATTAACAATTTAGTAATTTTTTGTTCATCGAGCCAATATATTTTTGTTTGACCGAAGTTTGTGGAAAACCCCGCTGTAATCTGAAAAAAAAACAATATTTTATATTAAATTCTCATTATTACTTTATTTTGATACATCTTGTCATTATTTATGTTTTAGATAATATAATATTTTTTTGAAATTTTGTGCCATTTTACCGAACTGCGCCAGAATTTAGCATGACGCTTGTTCAGACGTACGCTCCAGAGTAGTCTAGCTCTAGAAACTAAAAGGCTTGTTGATTGTTCAGAGTTATTGTAAGATTGGTTATAGTTGTAGGAGTAAAACCTGTGATAAAACTAGGTCGGAATTTTTAATGGTCACGTGACCTTTAAAATCCAGTTTATCTCGAAAAATACTTTGAAACACACCTGTTTCATAGTATTTTCGTCAACATAGTATCTTAAAAGATAGAAAGCATCGAAGCTTTTAGCGCGAAAGTGGGGAAGGGGGTCATGAGCGTCCGACGCTAATCATCGTCAACTTTTACTTATCCCAAAATATTTCACCGACAGCGCGCCGCGCCGGTCGAAGGTTCTGGATTCCATTAACGTCGCTTAATAATGCAGGTTCCGTGTTGAAATCAATTTGTGTCGCTAAATTTAAAGGACAAGGTCCAAATTGGGCTAATTTTAAAAGTGCCGGCCAACGCAAATTTAATATAGAACATAATCTAAGGAATAATTTTTATTATTACACCAAAGTTCTAAGTCAAGTCTCCGAGATGTTATTCAAGGTCAAACTTTTTTTTATAACATGTAATAAAACTTATTTTATTAATTAAAAGTAATAAGTAATCGATCCCAACGTCCATATTCGAGTCATAGAATAGATTAGAAGCCAAATACCTACAAATGATTTGGAAAAATTGACGGACGGAAGGTAAATAAACCTTCCCCCAAGACGAGCCTGCTATACCCCAAACAGCAGGCGACCGCCGATGGAGTCGCGGATGTAATGTTGTGGCTCCTGCGGCTCCGTCCGTCAATTTTTCCAAATCATTTGTAGATATTTGGCCTCTAATCTATTATATGACTCGGATAGGGACGTTGGGATCGATTACTTATTACTTTTAATTAATAAAATAAGTTTTATTACATGTTATAAAAAAAAGTTTGACCTTGAATAACAACTCGGAGACTTGACTTAGAACTTTGGTGTAGTAATAAAAATTATTCCTTAGATTATGTTCTATTTAAATAATGGGTTTATTTGCGTTAGCCGGCACTTTTAAAATTAGCCCAAAATTGTATGGACATTGGATCTTGTCCTTTGAGACTTTCGAGGGTCTAAAATGTTTACCCGTTTACCTAAAATCTAAATCCCTCAAGGAAAACGTCTTAATGTCGAGATTATTGTTTGTTATTTAAAATGTAAATCATGTTTGAGAAAGCTCGAATCGAGTTGAATCTAATTTAAAACAAAAGAAAGCATCAAAAATCGATTCAGCTCGGAAAATTGCCCTGCCGAAAGTGTGAAAATCTAAGAAAATTGCATCGCGAATGCGATCAAGTAAAAATGTCGACGAAATAGGGCAGAATTTCTGCAGCCGGGTGTAATAAGTAACTGATAATGGATTTGGATGGCGCTTCTGAACCGGTTCCAAGGTTTGAGCGGAACTAAGAGACAATGTTCTTGCCAAATGGTTGTGGACCGACCTGGTTCATAATTTGTTGCTAATATTTATAAGTATTTATCTTTGTGAACAAACATTACTGATATGGCTTTCCCATCTGATGCTGCTTACAAATTAATACAACAGAAAAAAACGAACATTTATGAACAACGCTAGTTCTCCTCGAACAATTATTAAACTCAACCGTATATTTGGAGTGTAGTAAAATTTTATGTAGTCGCTTACATACTAAAGATAACTATGTAAAAACGAAAGATAATGATTATGCAATTTAAAACGTTTAATCCAAAACGAAAACGCTACATAAAGACCGTATTGAAAGTGTGTTCATTAAATTCTAACACCTCGATGCGTTCACCGTATTTAGCGTTAGCTTGGTCGAGGAGACCTTAAGCTATATTCTAAGACTGGTTTAAGCTAGGTGTACATAGCCTACATACCCAGTACCCCCAGGCACAATCGTAAGCGCAACAGAATTGTAGGGTCCTGATTTAAGGCTCGTTAATCCTTCAAGCCCCATACGAGCACCGGTGATCGCGACAACACTATTGTTGTCGCGATATAACACTATTGTTGTCGCGATATATTCTATAATACAATAGCATTTCCAAGAATCCCCGATCGACTAATATCTGTGCGCCAACTTGTGCCATTCTGTTTCACTCTTCTATCGTAGAGTTTTTAATTGCATTCTGTGCAAACGAAAACGCTACATAAAAAAATTGTGTGAGTGCGAAAAATTGCAAACAGCTCTTATATATATCTGTGGTTGCATAATACATCATTCTGAAGAGAGGAATACGCTTTTCTACTTTGAAAACAAAAAGGTACTAGGCCTACCGCCTGTAGGTCAATTATTGCTCCAATTTTATATCTTTTAAAGATGGTTTCTACTTTCTAGTGGTCCTCGAAAGGGTCTAAACTGAGCATAGTGTGTGCTTAGCTTTATCTCGCCGCTTTATATAGCAATCGTGCTTATCCCCATACACGAGAGCGATACGTACTTGACCTCTTTCAGCGCCGAGCTTAAAGGTGTTACTTCGAGCACCCCGAGTTCCATAGGGGAGGTAAAAATGGATCTCGAGCGTATAAACTCGAGGATTAGCCCTTTCATGAGCGCTTTTGAGGCTCCTTTTCAGGAGGCGTGTTTTGTTTGATGTATTTGGGAGCTCTCTTTATTTATCTTTCGCTTACGTCTGCTTCTCAGCGAATTCTGGTGCAAAGAACTACATACTTCTTTCATAATACAAATACTAAATAGCCTATATTATACAAGAGCTTATACGAAAGAGCTCACGTTCACGTGTATCGCTCACATGTATGTTTTGGCCTTTATGTTCCATATTGACCTCGATTAACATAATTGTATGCACTTATTAAAAACGTTCGCATTCCGCTCGAAGAATCTTTTGACGTGAGTTTTAACAGGGTTTGTACTTTTTGAATAGTTGAAACTTGAGACTAAAATATAAAGGAACCTTAATGGCGCATTTTCACTGGTCGATAGGGCCCGCATGCGGGGTGCGGGAGATTTCTGAGACGCATGCCACGACCAATGACAATGCGCCATTAGTTGTCAATTAGTTGTCATAGACTCCCCGCATGCTGTATACCGTACGAGTTAACGACTAAAGAAAATGCGCCCTAAAAAAAGTTAGCATCATTGATGTTCAAACGTGATTTTCAAATCATCCCAATCTTAGCAGGAAAAAGAGTGTTATAAAAAACTGATACTCTTTAATTTGTAAATCAACTCCTTTACATGATATCATGGAATTAAAAAGACCTGAGGATATGCTTAATGTAGGTCATTTTATTGTCATTCCAAAATTGCAAAAAATTTATTCGCAAAAATTCCGAAACCGCAGTGAATCACCTGGTTTAAAAAAAGAATTTGGAGCACCAGGGCACAACGTTAAATTTTTTTACAGGAAATTACAATGACTATTTACTTAAAATGTTTGGCTTAATATAATATCCCGGAACTATGGATACTTCACCTCAAAAAATGACGGTAAAAAACCTTGAGAATTTTGACAGTCAAGATCAACCTTCGCATTGAAACCTTAAAGGTCGTATTTTGATAGGTAAATAATCCCCCAAGATATGCGATACATTGAATTCCAATACGAGTTTTCATTGTGTTCCTTCTTTGTGAAATTAGTTTTTAATGTTCGTAGGAAATTACATTATAATTTGCGTAATATGAATTTGGATCATGGGCAAAAAAATACGGACATTAAGGTTTTTAGTCTAGGAATAGTTCACTTTATTTAAAATATTAATAGATTCTCTAAGCATAGGCTCTAGAGAAGTAATCATTTTTTGAGGTGATAAGATTCGTCTAAACTCTAAAATGTTTAATATGAGAATAGGAAAATCATCTTCGTTGCATGTGTCCTATTAAACATGGTGCCTATATTACTTAAATCGTGTTAATAAGCTAGCTCGACAACAGATGGACCATTAGCGAGCTAGGTTTGTGGCTGTTTAGGGTTTGGCATGGAACCAAACTAGTAGATTTCCTAATCGATTGTTCGGATTAATATTCCCACCACTTGGTGTTACGGCATAATTAATCGGCTGACACCGATGTTGATCGTAGATGTGGCGTAAGAGTGCATGCCTTTAAATACTAGGTGTAATGGTGACTGTTTCAAATCGGCGAAGTATTGAAGGCTGAACGGAGGATTTCGTTAAATATTCCGAAATTCGTGAATGCTTAAAAGCCGTGGCGTTTTGCTAACCTACTGGTTCGGTTATTTACAAGGAGCTACTTATTATTTGGCATTAGCTACTTCGGATAAAGAGCTAAGTCTAATTGCTTCCGAGAAATCTTTGTTCCTTCGAAAACCCAACCGAGGAATGCCCACAAATCCTGATGCAACATCATGATGCATCAATGACTTAATTTGTAGCATCACAAAGAAAGAAGACTTGAATTACAAAAAAATCTGATCCTTTGTGAAATTTGAAGAATTTCCTGATTCATAAAAAAAATCTTTCCTTTAAACAATTTTACATGAGTCATTCTGATGGTCATCATTGTTTTTGCTACGATCGTCGTCAGTACGTTGTTTTTGTAGTACCATGTGGAAGATATTATACCGTTACACCTTTTTGTTACAACAGATTGTAGGTAATAGGTGTGTGTAACACTGTAACTGGTGAGCTGAGAGACATAAACTATTTCATCACCTGTACCACGAACCTTGCCACTTACATGATGAAATTAAATTATATAAATATGCATGTACTTATTGTAGGTACTGTTACATAATGTTTACTATTAGATACATGCTCGAAGTTTCGGTTGGCTTTACTGCAGCAAAAAACTTAGAAACCGGTTGGTAAAGATGACTCGAATTTCAGTTTTCGTAGCAAATTTTCTTTAATATACCGCTAGATATTTATTGTTGGTATTAATATGGTATCTTTTAATATCGAAATCTATTTGGAACTTATTGGAAATATTTAAGGTCTTTGCCAACAAATAGTTTCTAAAGTTCGCAAACTAGCTATCTGCCTCAGGACTTTCAATGTTGGACGAAAGTTGTCGCTAAAGCTCAAATCAATAATATAATAATTTCTGATTAGTGCACTTTCATCCAAGACTTTCTATAAATAATAGGTCTGAAAATAATGTGTTGTTCCATCGCCATTAGAATTTTTGAACGTTTTTTAGTAGATGGCAAAAAACGCCTGATGAATAGCTAATTATGTCGCCAATGGATACTGGCAACACCGGATAAGTATCTGCGTTGTCGATATTGACAGAGCTTGCTACGTTGGCAAATATGAACAGCGGTCGTGATACAATGCACAGGTGGTTGTGATACATCAAACTGATGAATGATTCGCTCTGCATGCCGGAGCACGCAATACTAAAATTGGGTGAACCAACTACAGCACACATAACAAAATTGTAATGTTTGAAAATGTGAATAATTAATAATTCAATCTCGTTTTGTTGTTGTCACTATAGTATTAGCGTCATGATAACTCTTTTGGTTGCCTTTAGATCAGCACTTAAAATGCTTGGTGCTAAGGGTGTGTTTACATGCGTGATTCACATCAATCTGTGATTGCATGTGATGTGATTTCTGAAATGGCACACCCAATCTTGACGCATCAGCCTAACAACTCACACAACTCTTGTCTCTTCTTGGTAGAAGGTGGTTAGGCAGTAAACGTTTGAAGAATTATGTCCCTATCCTAGTAGGCGGTGGCAAGGATGTTATAATGCAATATTATGATGAACGTTAGGTTATTTTCTGTAGTAGTTAAAGTTTGAAATTCGAATACCGGTCCGGTTGTGCAAATATCACACGACTAAATTAAGCTAGTGATATTTACCTCGAGTTCCGTCACATCCTCGTCGCCACACCCGTCACCCTCGATCACGCTAGGCGGCTAGGTGACTATCTATAATAATATAAATTCTGTTTAACATAACTTTAGTAAGGGTTCCTTGTTACGGTGGATAAACAACGTAAATGATTGAGTTAATCTGTCTGTTTGTCCCTAACATCTGTCAGTTTTTATATTCTTTCGCATTGATGCGACTATTCTAAGCCTGGAATAACGTACTCTTAATTTGGCATCACCCATGGTCAACGAATTTATTTTGCTCGTGCAAAATCAGACTAACAAGCGCCTACATAACATAATCACTACAGGAATTTACCTAGTAGGTACGTCTACACTCTAATTCTAATGGCTCTTGGCATGCAACCAGGAAAACTATTTGGATTTTAGTATTAAAAAAATATTCGTGAATATTATTTGGATATTTGGAAAATCCACCTTGATGATTAGTTGGCATGACGCGAAGAACGTGCCGAGATTTTCATAATGATAACATAAATATTATTGACAATTATAAGTAGTATGTATTTTTACGGAGGAACGGTGCACTGATACGATGAAAATTTGGCCAATAAAATTCGGTCATCGTTCAGTAAAATTTGGTCTGTGTTTTACAGTTTTTGTTTGCACTCCTGCCTGCACAAATTCTAGTTGAATGTTTATAGCATAAGCTGACACGAGCCGTCCACTTGTACACCAAATGAATATTTTTAAAAGGACGACGGTATGATAATTATTTGGGGAACTACGTGGGTCACACTGAAAGTGTTAAGAACCAGCTAGTTAGAAACATTACTAATGAAAACTTTTTTTGAATTACAATTTTGGAACTCTTTGGTAACATAATGTGGTATAATGCATTCATTTGTCATTTGTTTTGGTGAATTGGCGGCAAATCTAAAACTCGTGTTACACGTGAAAATTTACTTAACGCGAGAAAATTTTCAGTTAATGATTTTTTACGACTTTCGTTGTGGGCTTACTTAATAACAAAGCTTTGATAGGCTGCTATTACCATTTCATAATGAAGCCCCATCTCGTGCCACTATTTACAATTGGTTTAAGCGTGGACGTAGCAATCTCAGTGATGATCCGCGTGAGGGACGTCCTTTAACAGCGACTACTGAAGTTAACATTAGTGCTGTGCGACGCATGATAAAGGGAGATAAAAGAGTGACCTACCAGCAGATACGGGCAAGCCTAGGCATTGCTATGAGTGCAAGTTCAAAAAATATTACATGAACATTTAGGCGTCAGGAAGCTTTGTACCAGATGCATTCCCCATACTTCAATCGACGACCAGAAACGCCTTCGCATAGACTGGTATCACCAAATGCTAGATAAGTTTAACGGCGGTGACTCAAATACTGTATTTGACATCCTCACAGGTGATGAAAACTGGATATATTGCTTTGAACCCGAAAACAAAAGACAATCAGCTCAAGGGGTGTATCCTTTCGAGGTTTGGCGAACTAAGGTAAAGAAAGGAAGAAGTTAAGGCAAAAAGATGATTGCCTCATTCTTTGGTCCGAAATGTAATTTTACGACAGTAATTGTGCTAGAAGATGAAAGGGCAGTTACTGTAGAATGGTATATCAGTCGCTGTTTGCCTGTTGTCTTGGAAAAATTTCGACAGCAGCGCCCTCGAAGCAGGACACTTCTTCACCACGACAATGCCTCAGCGCACTCCGCAAGACGGATTGTTGAATATTTGACTATGGCAGGTGTCGAGATATTGATTCATACGCCATATAGTCCAGCCATGGCGCCCTGCGACTTTAATTTATTCCCAAGACATAAAGATAAAATTCGAGGTATTCGCTCTACGAGCCCTGAAGATGCGATGAAAGCGTACGAAAAGGAAGACTGGGCCCACTGCTTTTCTCGGGGGTTCCATCAAATGCGACGATGCGTAGAGAGGATCGGAGATTACTTCTAAAAACAATAAAAGTATTGGCAACTTTCTAAACATTTTCAGTGTTACCTAGGTATTTTAGACTACCGCGCCATTTGGAATTTGGATTGATGTACTACAGCCAACCTAGCAAGAAGGAGCGAGCGTAGCGGAGGAAGAAGAGCTGTGCTGCAGTTTTTACCACTTATTTTCATATTTAAAATTAATTAAAAATCAAAAAACCCGACTGCAAAAAATGTTAACTAAAAAGAACGAAACAAGACCTAATTCTGCCGGAGGCATCGAATCCATGTTTTAATTGATACGACTCTTGCTTACGAGTTTCATGCCAGGATAAATAGAAGGCTACATAGAAAAATGTAGAAGAAGAAAGTGGATAATACAATGCAGTCGGAGGCATGTCGTACCAAGTTTAACATTAATTCATAAATCATAAAATATTATGCCTCCGACTGCATTTTATTATCCACTTTCTATTTTATTAAAATAATATGTAGTCCAAAAAAATTTCAAGATTTTTAAATAAAAAAATGGTTATTGTGCCTCACTCGACATAGATAGGTATAGTGTGTCGCGGACTTTTTTGTAGATATTTGTAAGTTCTACAATTACTGAGAATTTTATGGTTCTATCTTTTATAGTTTAGGCAGCGTACGTAAAATAAGTAACTTTTCTGGTTGATTTTTTACACCTTGCATCCGAAGAACCCAAATATCTTACGGTACCCTATTTTTTTCCAAAATAAAATTCAGCCTATGTTCAGCAAAAATAATGTAGAATTCCAATGGTAAAAGAATTTTTCAAATCGGTCCAGTAGTTTCGGAGCCAAACAAACAAAAAATCAAATCTTTCCTCTTTATAATATTAGTGTAGATTTATTGTTCTATTTAATATTAAAACTGCATGTTATATACATATTTAGAATCAGTGTTTAAAATCCTTTATTTTGATACCCCACTCGATATGCTTGGTAGAATTTTTATTTTTTTTACCTCACAATATGGCGTCAAACATCTGCCATTTTGTTTTTTTTTTTAATGTCACCTATCTAAGAACACTTGGGTCATTTTAAAGACAAATCTAACGATACCTCAAATGTGAAAATCCGTTCAGCGGTTCTGAAGATACAAGGTAAGGAAGAATATTACAAACATACAAGATACGCGCTAAACACATAACCCTCCCGGCAGTCGGGTAAAAAGTAATTATAGCAAAATCGTGTTCATATTATATTTTGAAGTTTGAACTATTTGAGTCGGGTCAAACTATTCGGCCTTATCGATTGACTTGTGAAATAATATTTTATAGTCCCATGATTGCTAATTCGCATTTAAAGGTATTACAATTCCTTGCTTATCTAACTTAGATAAGCACAGCCCACTTTCCGCTGATTATGGGTATTATTATGTTATGATAATTTTGTATTGTGCACTTAGGGTTGTCACATATTGAGCAACATATTATAATATGAGCATAAAATATTATAAACATTTTGATATGGATAATGTGCTCGCTAGACGGAAAACTGTAGGTATACAGTTTTCCGTAGACTTAATAAGCTATGTCCACATTATGCAATTTCATCTTCAATTTTCGTCATCTTCTTTTTATTCAACTTTCGTTTGGCATATTCAATAATTGAATGCGTCAAAATCCACCCGCGTTGAAAGAAAAGTGTCGTAGCCAGCGCTACTATTTCAACGCGCGTCACGGGCATGCCTCACGTTCGCTGTTGGCTGCGCTATAACGCATGCCCTTGATGAACAAAAAAAGGCCCAGTGTGGACAAAGCTATAGAGCATTTTCGAGATAGGAGAATCGGTCCAGATTATTATAATCTGGACCGATTCTCCTATTTTGAAAAAGCTCTATGCTCTGAGTCTCTTTTTCGCCTGAGACAGCATGTGCGTGACAGCATGAGGTACGAGAATCGGGCACCTATGTATAATAATATAAAGAATTTGAGCATCATTACTGATAACTGATAACCTAGTGACAGCCCTATGTTCATCGTGCATCGCTTCATGCGAATGCTTACGAGGTATCGCTAACCGCGTTGGGCAATGTTTGCAAAATTTGTGATGAAATGGAGCGTCGCTGAATCAGTTGTCGTCATTGTGTTGCGACAAAAGTCGCAGAAATCACCAATCATCATTATGTTCGCTTTCGCTGATTCAGAATTTGAGGTCAAATACATCAAAACTTGCTGTTTTGTAACACACCAAGTATTTAAATTCCAAGAATGATAATTGAAATAGCAATGTCTTACATCACATTCTGATTTGCTTCAACCGAAGATATTTAACGATATTGGCTAACGGCCTTATAAGCCACCTGTCCAAACTGCGCGGCGGTATATTTTTGGGAAATCATGAGCAGGTGATGTAAAACAGTATTTTGTACCACTCTGATGTATCACTCTGATGACGGTTTCTTTTATGCTGCAGCTGCAGTATCACCGTAAGTAGCTATAGGAACTCAGGTTCCTATACTTATGGTGCTACTGCAGCTTCACCCGGATGGCGTTAGCCCACAAATCACAATACAAGCGATTGCGAACGTGTAGGCATATTCTTCTATGCTTATTGCTTGCTCATGCAATCGATGTCAATTATGAATGGTTAATTACTAATGGGCATTGTCCAAAAAAAATCACATGTACTTTTTATATTTTTTTTCGTTAAAATAGGGTATTTTAAGAATATAAATTAAATAATTTTGAAATTCATGGGCTAGTTATTTCTCAATAAATTTTTAAAGTTTCGCTCTGACGTCATCATCGGCGGCCAATTGACCTCTGCAGTATGTTAAATTTCCTTTCAATCTTATTTATAATGGCTGGTTCGTCAAATGCAAGTTCTCATTATGTGAAAGCTGATACGAGAAGCTTACCAAAAGTTCGAAACGTAATGTTGGTCGAATTTATTGCTAATTTAACGCCATTGAAGGTCAAACTAAGGTTAAACATATTTGTTCAAAAGTATAAGTAACTAATGGGTATTTTTTTCGTTTATATACAGAACAACGATCACTGACCTTATTCCTCGAAATGTTTTTGTAATGAGCAAAATTAAAAAAAAATTGACAATCCCCATTAGTTATCTCTTAAAAGTGAACAACGATTTTTAAGTAATTGCAATTACATTCTTAACCCCTAATTGGCATAAGGGCATGTCACAGGTAAAATACGCCTGAATAGTCTGTAGGAACGAAGCCTTTTAATTTATCGAAGGCATAAATTCTAATATGTGCCCTTTTAAACTGAACTGCGCCTTTCGAGTTTGACGCGAATTGAAGGCTGTTCGATAAAGCCTTTACAAAGCTCTCAATAAACTTTGACATTTGCTTTGTAACCGTCAACGTATAATTATAATGATACTTGCGTTGTAACTTTACTTGTAGGATATTGATTTGTATTTTGTACAGTACCTGCGAACGGGATATCATTGGATTTAGCGGGCTTAAAACTTAAAATTCCTACTAATTGATGAAATTTACTTTAAATGAGGGGTCTTGAAAATCTAAATTCTAAATAGTTATTAATTGTGATCGTTAGAAAATGTCGAATGAAGGAGACTTGGCTTTTGTACTAGGACGGGCCTCCGAAATAAAAATCTATACTAATATTATAAATGCGAAAGTATCTCTGTCTGTCTGCCTCGCTTTCACGCCAAAACTACTGAACCGATTGTAATGAAATTTTGTACACAGATAGTCTAAAGCCTGAGAAAGGACATAGGCTACTTTTTAACTGGAAAAAGGGGTTGTAAGGGGGTGTTTATACGTAAATTTGTTCAAATTAAACTAGTTCCAAAAATTCATAACAGATGGCGCTGTGCCGTCTCATGCATCGCGCTGACTCTTACTCAAAGGGGGCGTCCACAAATTACGTGAGGTGTTTTTTTGGATTTTTGACCCCCCCCCCCCCAAATCTCACGTGAGATTTTTCAAAATGTGGGTTTCTTACGTAAACGTTTGGTTTGACAGTCAGTAGATTTTCTTTCAAACTAATTTGTGACTGATCTTAATCGTATAACGATTACGCTTACGTTACGTGAGATTTGCCAAGACCCCCCCCCCCCCCAACACCTCACGTAATTTGTGGACAAAACGACTTTCTATAAGAGGTAGTATCATCTTACATTGGATTTCCGATTTTTTCGATTGTTATTTCTTTTTTACGTTATTAAATAACTCAGTACTTTAAGTACCAATGATAAATAGTTTATGCGTA
Organism: Polyommatus iphigenia; assembly: GCA_963422495.1. Taxonomy (NCBI): domain Eukaryota; kingdom Metazoa; phylum Arthropoda; class Insecta; order Lepidoptera; family Lycaenidae; genus Polyommatus; species Polyommatus iphigenia. The sequence goes on from OY730186.1 coordinate 34,397,033, forward strand.
AAGCTGAAGTTTAATTAAAAAAATAAATAAGTTATGTGCACACTGTACAGCTGTTTTTGGGTGTTTTAATTTATGGGGTGCCAGGGTTTTTTTATAAAAGCTTTTGACACCAATTTTGTTGACATCGCGCGCTATAAACTGAAGTCCACGCGGACGAAGTCGCGGGCAACAGCTAGTATTATTCAAATTAAAAAACGAAACCACAACGGCTGTCGACTAATAAAATTAAGACCATTAACCAATAAGACCAAATTTATATTTTTTATGAGAGTACCCTGCCACTTTATTTCGGCCGCCCCATGTACGTAATCTGTAGGGACTGCAGGGCATCTATGGACGCTGCATGCCGCCCCTCTAGGACGCTGCCGGCCGGCTCTAGACCGTGGCCTATAACGGCCTATTTATAAATCCGGGCTGATTAAGACGTATGTGTGTGCACTATTCCACAGCGCTGTACAATTTTATTCGTACCAGTCAAGGGACAACTTTGATGACAGTCTACCTGCTCCGCGACCGCACTATAGCAACGCTTATCCAAGCACCAATAAAAGCAACTATTTGACGATAAAATTAATTGAGTGTTAAAGTGATAACACAATCACTTTGTTATCGCTAAACAATAGCGGGTACGAGTGTCGAGGAAGCCACGTCAATTGCTATTTCCAGGAAGGTCTGATCTATTGTGATAATGTTTCGATGTTTGTTTGGCGACCCCAACCTTGTACTGGTGATTAGTGATTACATTGAATCCATTGAAAACCTCTGATAACTATCACAGTAATCGTACAGTAGACTAACAACTTAGGCGTGACCTTGAAACAAAAGTAGTTCGACGTTTGACAACGTTTCTGTCAATATTTTGAGATGACGTGTGCAACATGTAGGATTTTGTTCGGATTATTTTCCGTTTAAGTGCTAGTAGAGCCATCTGCAGGCTTGCCATGGTCATTGGTGACCATAGAAGCGGTTTCTTTCTATGAAAGAATAGACAGAGTGACAGCCAGACAAAGGTAATTCGCCATTTTGTCACAAAAATCTGTCGTTACTCGTTTCCCGTTTCTAGTATTGTTTAAACGCTAAGCCTGCAGTTCCGACCTTTGCGTAATATTCCCTATTTCGGACTAGGTTGTGGATGATGATTGTTTCAATTTCGTAAATTTTTTAAATGTGCCTTTAACGAAAGTGTAATAAAACAATGTGTGACTCACATGTTTATCGTTACCTGGAGCTATCGGTCTCCAGTATGCAAAACATGAGTCAAGACTAACGTGACCATTTTTTTTTGTCAGAACGGGACATCTACGAAGCGGAATGTTAATTAATACTTTAGGTTATGTACGCACTGTGAAAATCAAAGCGCTGAAAGACCAAAAATTTGTATCCAGGGGTAGTGCTTCAGCGCGAGCTGTAAGTGGTAGATATTAGAGCAAATATTTGCTCTTTCAGCGTCTCTACCACTTTTACAGTGAACTCTATACACATTACGCGGTAGTCATAGACATTACACACTAATTAGTATTATCACTTACGTTTGTTACATCCAGTATATCTACCATTATTGATATCGAGAAAAATATGGCAGAATCAATCAATCGAATCGAAATCGAAATTTTCGCGCGGCTTCAGAAAACGGGACAATTTGGCGTCCCAGATCATTTCGGGGACACCGGGACATGTAACTATAAAACGGGACAGTCCCGTTCAAAACGGGACGTCTGGACACGTTAGTCAAGAGTCATTCATTGATGTGCAACGTTGCTTGTTTATTTGTCTGCATCCTGAGATTCCTGACTCCTAAACCTTCGATGACCGTTGATTCAAACGACAAATTTAAGCACTTAATGTCATTACTCAATATCCTTTCCTGACAAGATAAATTAATGCAATGCCGCTAGACGGCAGCATTAGCAGAGACAGTAAATAAAAAGTTTTGTTCGATGTTTGACAATATTTCTGTCAATAATCTGTATAACGCGTGCAACATGTTGGATTATTTACTGTATGTGCTCGCAACGCACTCTGCTCCGAATTCCGATCTTGGCCTAGTCTCTGTCTTATTTTAATACGTAATAATTAATTTATTAATCGTTTTGTTGCAGGTAATTATCGTTCCAAATGTGGTGTATTAAAATCATGTGATTGTAAGTATAATAGTAATAGGGTACTGTTTTTGCCCCTGGGGCAGGGAACTCTACAAATAACTTCGGTTCCACCGTGTCTACTAGTGCTTAAGGAAAAAGAACAGATTTGGTAACTACAATTTTTTTAAATTGTGTATTTCGTTTCCAAAATATTTTGCTACAACATAATTATAATGCATTAAAGATAACCGCCGATCCATTAGTCACTAGTCAAGTAGTTACTTCTAAGTTCATCATGTTGATCGATATATTAAGTCATTCATACAGTCATTAGCAAAGATAAAAGAACGGGGAAAATCCATCCGTTATGTATAACAACTAACAAGTATAATACACTCATTATTTACTGGGAAATGTATCCAATCAGCCATATCATTTGTATTGAGAACTAACTTGTAAGAATGTTTTGAAACAAAAATTATTTACGGCTAAATATCAAACCTCCTCCATTTTGGAAATCGGTTAAAAATTAAGCTTCTTCTATTAACTATAAATAGGGGAGTATTGTTTGTTTACATCGAATAAATTCCGAAAGCCCTACTATTGGCGACGCGACCGCCGCCGTACTGCACCTTGCCACATTTTAGATATGTAAAAAAGTTAATGTCTATGTTTCTCAGGAAAAGGAAGTTATGTTTTTTGTCTATTGCGAAGCGACGCCTCGAGTTTCAATTTTCTTGTGCTCAGTTGTTTAAAAATAAGAAAGGAATGTCGGCGGATAAAATTTAGATTTAGTTTATAAAAAGTGTATTTTGAGTTTTCCGTGAATATATGGACTTTCTCGTGGATCAAGAATTTTATTCTGAAAATTCCTCCTCCTGTAGCCTACACCTACCGTATGTGATGAATATTGGCACTTAAATAGAGTTGGCCGCGGGAAAGAATAGAGGCAAATTTTTATTGCGACGTGCGATAGAATTTTCAGGGACATAGGGACTTCAGGGACAGGCGCTGTAGAATTGTCAGTGGAAAACGTAAAAGTCCTTTAAAATAATTTTAAAATTTAAACGCAGTTGCTAAATAGCTGCTACGTATCTTAAAGTTAGTCGAAACTAACACCTTCGTAATATAATAAAAATAATTATTATTGTTCTGAGATAACATTGGCATTCCTCTGATAACTTTTTATTTCTTAAGAGGGCGACTAACCTAAAAAATCAAACATCGTCCTTCTCTCTTCACACTCACGCTCGTCTTTCATATGCCAGGTGAAAAAGGACGACGCGGATTCATCGCCAAATTAGTTTTTTCTCAATAACACGATAACTGGGTAAGGCCGAGAATTTTTACACTTTTCGAAAGTAAAAAGTGTCCCAATTTTTGTCTGCATATTAAAAAAAAACTAACCAGTAATTTTTACTTAAATAACTTTTATTGTATTTTGTAGGGATCTAAATCATACATTTTCATATCAAAGTTAAAATACTCTTTATGGTTTAATAACTACAGTGAGTTAAATTCGTCGGTTACCCAAAATATTGCAAAAAACTCGCTGTCTTTTTCATGTATCCAAATACTTGGAACTAAAAATTTGTTTTTGTTTCCATTGAAAGACAAATTCACAAGAACTGACTTAAATACTCTGATACTTAGCAATATAATCTAGTGATTGATCTTTTTAAATAAGCAGATTTCATGACTATCGAAATTTAAATGTTTGTCCCCATATTTTCGCTTTCTATGTTACAATTTTGTATGTTACCATAATTTCACCTCTAAACAATGTTAATCTTTTGTGGCACTATTTTGTATTGACACTGGCAACAGTAAGTATCTAACAACAGGACAGGCAACAGGAAGTCCGGTCCGAGGTAGACCGGCCAGTCGTGGAGGGAGTCCTGTGTTTGTTAGATCCGGGATATCCCTCCTCTATACGTTTTAGTGAGTAGGAGTCTCACATACCCCCGGGGTGCTTCAGCTAACTGAGTCACATACCCAACCCGGGGCACCCATGATGGGTTTCCCCTGCGTAAAAAAAAAAAGTATCTATGCGAATAATAAAATTTAAAAAAGACGCTTGTTTGTTGTCTGTAGAATCGAGCAAAAGTGCACGCATGTGTTTGGTCGGAGTTTTTTTTAAATGAATTTAGACGATTTCAAAGGTAAATAACAGTTTTTATTACACCTGTTTTGAATAGAAATATGAATAAGCGGTGAAGCAATGCGTGACGTGTGTATTTGGTCCAAATTGAGCTCAAATTATCGATTTATGGTCAATTAAAGCCTAAAAAATCTTGCTTCTATGTTACTTCTATGTTACCGGTAACGTTCATTGTATGTAACGTAACGTTGAAGTGTTGTAAGGATTTGTTCATATCGTCGTTAATTACGAGTACTATTGTAATTACTATTGTTTTTTGTTTGCTTAGTTTTTTATGAAAAACTAATTTTATAGTAGGTATTTTAGTACCAAAGATTTTAAATAACAATTTTATTTAATTATTTGGTACTTAGTTATGTACTTAGTCAAAGTAAAAGACATGATTTGATAAAAAAATGGTTTTATATTTTTTGTTATGCATGCACATCATACATACATATACTGGGTGTAAGCAACAGCGTCGTGCAAACTGGTAGGGGTTGCTCAGTCAACGATACTGAACAACTATCACCAGGATTTTTTATTTCAGGAAATAAAAAAAAAGACGGGTTGCACTCCGGGAGTGCCGGCAGAAGTGAAAACTTGATTATTAACGTTGTGCATTATTTTTTTAACCCATTTTTTAAATTAATCGAAACCCTTACAATCGATTAAATTTTTAACCCATTTTTTATAAAAATCGATTTTTAAAAAATCGTTTTTTTTTAAATTAATCGAAACCCTTACAATTTTTTTTAACCCATTTTGTATGAAAATAGATTTTTAAAAAATCGATTTTTTTTAATTAATCGAAACCCTTACAATCGATTAAATTTTTAACCCATTTTTTATGAAAATCGATTTTTAAAAAATCGATTTTTTTTATTAATTGAAACCCTTACAATCGATTAAAAAATATCGACAATTGAAAAAAACAATCGATTGTTCGATTAATCGATTTCGATGTTACAACACTACTCTCCAACCGTCTTACGGTTTTTCGATCAGCACGAGAATCTGACGCGAGTTTCACAGTTTTTACCCATCCCACAAAAGTGCTCAACGCCGCTAAAGAAGTTTTCACTTCAAAAAATGTTTATCCATACAAATGGTCTGATCGAGCAATTTTTTTTCATTCTTGAAAATAATTCCTCATTCCTGGTGGTGTTTGTTCAGTTTCGTTGATTGAGCAACCCCTTTAAGTTTGCGGGACGCTGTCCCTTACACTCCGTATAAGGCATAAAGTTTTACATAAAAAGGTGCACTATGAAATCGGCCTTACATACCTTTCGCGTTACTTTTACGTTACCGTAACATAGAAGTGTCTATGTTACTCGTACTCTATGTTACTAAGTGTAAAAATTCTCGGCCTTTTACCCAACTATGCAACATTAAAAAAATCCGCTAGGTCGGTTTCTCAATGATAGAATTTTATATAATGTGTTAAAATATTAACTTAGTTCAATGCATGGTTTTGGCAATAAAGGAAAAATTCGTGGAAATTTGATGCATCTTTGTGATTTTTTTCTATCGAGAAAATTTTAAGATATCGTGTTTTTGCTCAGATTGAATTCTTGGAAATGTAATGTAGTATCTAATTTTAGAAAATGAAACAATTCGGGACTTATTTTCATGTATAGAAATGAATTATAAAATCGAAAATTTTGGGCTAGTCGCCCCCTTAAGCTGGGGCTACTTGTTCTTGTGGCATACAAAAGACAATACAGTAATGCAGGAAACTCCTGAACTATAAGATATCTTTATCACTGGCCTCGCCTGTTGTTTTTCATAAGTAAAGGTCAATACTCACTACCACCCACTGAAACAATGAGTGTCACCGGCGCTCTTGAAAATTTTGTAATTATACTTCAATGCCGTATCATATCTGTACTTTTCGAGTACCGTCGTGGGCCGTGGCCTATAATGATCGTCCTCTACTTCTCGAAAGTTAGATCTTTGTTTGATGTGAACTGACGAGTGATGAGTAGTCAGAATCTATTTTATCTATGATTGTAAACTTTCGGGTGTCGATTATCAAATGACAAATTGTAGCCTGACAGCTGTCAAAATGTACACACACTTTTTTTAATCGTCATTATTCTAGCCAAGACTTTTTTAAATAGTTTCGATTCCGCTAGCTTGGCATCATAGTTTATTACACTCAGGGCCTGTTTCACCACTTTTTGATAAAGTGCCGAATAGGCTATTCACAACTTTTTTGACAGATTCTCCATACTTGATCTGTCAAGTTAATTGGTGGATAGCCTATTCGTCACTTATCAGGAAGTGGTGAAACAGACCCTCAGCGTACTACTTAGGCCCGTATTTTTGGTCTGTACTTAAGATGCGACCCGGTCTCAAGACGCGGTTCGGCTCTGTGATTGGTCCAAATTTTGACAGCCAATCAATCACAGAGCCTGAACCGTGTCTTGAGACCGAGATGCATCTTGAGTACTGACCAAAAATCCGTGCCCTAGAGTAGTACTTAGCCTAGATCGCCTTACTTATGACGGTCGTATTGGCACGTTAAAATCATTTTACAGTTATAGTTGTAATTACTTGATAATATTAATTGTTTAGAGTTTAGATTCTAGAGTGTAGGGCCTAGGCAGTAGTGTAGCTTGGTAGCGGGAATAGCAGGTAGTACTACCACTTACCAGTAGGTTAGACTACTCTAGAGCCTATGCAGTAGGAGTTGTAGCTGGGTAGGTAGTAGGACTTGTGGCTAGGAAGCACTAGGTCACATATACTCGCAGTGTACAGTGTTATCGGATTTACGAGTCGGTTCGTTCGCCGATCCCGACGAATCGATTTCACGGCGCTCGCTGATTGACTAACTTACGTCAATTGAAAATCCGCAGCCAATGCAGCGTGCAAAGAAATTCTAACTATTCGTGTTACGGCTATTGCTTTATCAATACTAAATTTTCAAAGGACTCACTCGGACGAGGTGAATTAGTGTTTGTGCGTTCTCGGAAGCATGTGACATCATTTCCTTTATTATTCGTTAAATCCCAGATAAGCTTATATGTCATTGCTTTTATCTTTTAGATCTTTTACTACCGATTGAATTAACGCAGTTTTCGATTACAGGAGGCCTAATATTATATCTAAGAATATTACAATAGATGACAAAGTAGAAAAGTTACAAGGTTTGTTCAAATTATAAGAAAAAAAAAACAATTTTTGGATACCTCAGAACTCTACCAAACTGCATTATATTCAAAATAGAACTTCGTAGAGTTCCTTGTCGCGTCTTTCTAAGGATATCGTGTTGTATTCCTTCTTCCTCTTAATAAATGCTTGATTTATAGCTTATAGCTTAACACAGTTTCATAAAAATTGGTCCTGTAATCCTGTTACCTGTTGGTCCTCGCGTTTCCTCCTGTCAAGTTAATGAACTATGTATGTAACAAATACATAGTTTTGGCTTTAGAAACTCGTCGAAATAGAAATATTAATATTTAATTTAATGAGCGACAACCGCAAAAACACATTTCCGAATGTTATCGAAATCGTCCATTCCGATACGGACGTTTTCCTCGTAGATTTGAAATTAAAATTTTGAAAGGTCAAATATTTTAACATTTTAATTGTATCTGTAATATTGCGAGTTTGCGGTTAGAGGCAAATGTTAATGCCCAGATATAGTTTAATAAATTACATTTTAGCTAACGTTTCAATGTGTTATTATTAATTGAATTGTTGCCTACTTATATATTTTATATATAAAATTCTCGTGTCACAATGTTAGTCCGCGAACTCCTCCGAAACGGCTTTACTGATTTTTACCAAATTTTATATGCATATTCAGTAGGTCTGAGAATCGGCTACTGGGTACTTTATACATTGATAAGTGCATTTGTTGAATAAATAATAGTAAATTATTACAACCTGAGACTGACGGCGACCATTGTTTGTGCGACGAGATAGCGATCGACGTTGCCATGGCGACATACTTAGTCACTTCAATAAAATAATATGGGCGAAATACTTTATATTATGGCAAAGCAACGTTTGCTGGGACAGCTAGTTTTACTATATATTTTTCACTATATACACTAGATGAGGCCCGCAGTCTGTTGCGCCAAAATACTTTTATGGCGCGGGAACCATACCATGTAGGTACCAATGTACCATATTCTGATTTGTATTGTAAATTTCACCAAAAACGGTTCCGCGGTTTGCGCTTGAAGGAGGTTACAGACACACTTTTGCATTTATAATATTGTTATGGATATTGTGGATTATGGATTTAATAGCTGCTGTCAAAAATTCTCAAAAGAAGGAAACTGCGTGTGCCATAGGCGAAATAGACTTTATTCTTTCCTTGTGGTATCAAATATGCCTTTCATCAGTTTGTTTTTCAAGACTATGTACAGACTTATGCAGTGACTAGACTATTTAGGGTGTTCCTAAAATATTATGTCGGTCATCAAGGTTTAAAGTTATGTAAACTGAGGTGTAAGAACGTCTCATCCAAAAAACCTCATTTGCATAAAATATTGCAAATTGCAATACAGAAACTGAAAAACGAGAATAATGCCTAGGTATCTGTTATTAAAAATAATGCTGATTGTCGATATTTTATGGCTAATCTTATCGATCTTATTAATGATTGTCTATTTTGTTTCGTATTAAAGACGAGTCACAACGAACTATAAATAGGTGACCGCATTGTAGCTGCACTTATCACTAATTACTGTGATAAAAATGCTCGATTGATAAGCAATATAAGTGAATGTAAACAAAATCGATTCAGTACTGAATCGATCGAGATGGCCTTAGATGTGCTAGACTTTCAAGGCTGATAGGGCTCGTTTGCGAGGATCGGGGTATGTTGTAACATAAGTTATTATGTCAATGCGGTTATGTTCATCCGTAATGGCCGGTTTAAATTATTGCAATCCAGTGATCCAATCCAGCGCTGGATAGGATTGGAATAATGTAAACCGGCCATAATGTAAATACAGGCGGTTAGGTTACAAACTTGGTGCGGAACATTAAATTTGAAAAGCAATCTTGGTTATTCATTGTTGTCCAAGGTAAAGAAAGGCTCTAAGATTAGCTTTGTGAGAGTACGGAACCTCATAGAAATATTCTAGGTATGTCAAAATAAAGTTTTGTATCCCGATTCCCGTCTCACGGCTTTGACATTGTTTAATTAGGTATATCAGCATTATGAACCTTTATAAGCGGTCTTCATGACTCTACATCACTATTCTCTACCGGCAGATAGAAAGGGTTAAGCCAGATGGATTTTCCGTTAACTGTTTGACCAGTGTTTTCGATCTGGGCAGTTCCCGAAGGATTGGAAGAGGGGCCGACTCGTCCTTTTGCCTAAAGGAGGTCGGCCACCGGACCAGGCGTCGGCGGTAAGGCCGATAGTGTTGCTGAACGAAGTCGGGAAGGCATTGGAACGTATTGTGGCTTCACGACTCGTTCAGTACTTGGAGGAGGGCCCGAGACCGAAACTGTCCAACCATCAGTACGGTTTCCGGGCTGGTCGGTCTACCGTTGACGCAATGCAGTACCTACGGTCGGTGACGCAGGAGGCGGAACGTGAAGGGGATGTGGTGTTGGGGGTGTCGCTCGATATAGCCAATGCTTTCAACAGCCATCCTCACAGCGTGATACTCGGGGCACTGGAGTACTTCGGTGTCCCCTTGTATATCAGAAGGCTGGTGGGAGATTGGCTCTCCGACAGAGAAGTCGTGTGAGAGAACCGGGACGGGGTCCTGGTGTTGGTGGAGGTCGACTGCGGTGTCCCACAGGGGTTGGCACTTGGGCCGGGTCTGTGGGTCATCGGCTATGACTGAGTCCTGCGATGCTGCCTCCTCCCCGGGATAGGTGTCTTCATCACAGCCCGGGGGAGGACTTATCAAGAGGCGGCGCGGCTGGCCGAATCGGCAGTATCGCTGGTGGTCAGCCGCATAAGACGGCTAGGGCTTCGGGTCCGTTTTGAGAAGACCGAAGCCCTTATGATTCGCGGACCCGGTAAAAGGGGACCTCCACCAGGTGCACGACTTCGTGTCGGAGGTGAGGAGATCAGGGTGAGCCCCACCATCAAGTATCTTGGGCTCACCCTAGATGGAAGGTGGACCTTCGGTCCCCATTTCCAGCAGCTGGGACCGAAGGTCATAAGAGCGGCATCCTCTCTGGGTCGGCTCCTGCCGAATGTAGAAGGGCCCAGTCAACTTCCGTCCCACGGGGCTCCGGGTCAGGATGGGAACCTGCCCGGCTTTGTTAGTCCCGGCGCCGAGGGGAACGCTTTAGTTTGCTTAAGCGTTCCCTTACTTTGGTGGAAGTCCGGTCCGAGGTAGACCGGCCAGTCGTGGAGGGAGTCCTGTGTTTGTTAGATCCGGGATATCCCTCCTCTATACGGCTGAAGGCGAACCGCAGGTGGTTTTAGTGAGTAGGAGTCTCACATACCCCCGGGGTGCTTCAGCTAACTGAGGCACATACCCAACCCGGGGGACCCATGATGGGTTTCCCCTGCGCATAAAAAAAAAGATGGATTTTCCGTTCATTACAACTGCCTCATTATTATTAGTCAGAACTCAGAAGTCGGAGACCTGCGATGATTGATGATGAATTTTTTAAGATGTCAAAAAGTCAGGAGTCAGACAGACGCTTCTATACGCTGCCGCTGCGGCTGTATTTTCTTGCAACAGATTTAAATTACTACTTATTCACACCTTAATTATTCCATCATAATATTTAATTGCAATGACACCATTTTTTGTGTAGTTTGTAGTCGTAAGTATAGTAGCGAGTTACGCCACAGTTACGTCTCCGTTGCGATCAGGCGATGTTTTTTGTGGACCTACCCAATTAATGAAACCACATTCACCACTTTTAAACAATACACAAAACGGTGTAAAATCATTGGATTAAGGTTTTAAATTGTCCAACATTATGATGATATACCTCTATGTGTGCTATATCATACAACACCAAAGTCGTCGTATTATGAAAATGTTAATTTTTAATCAGCTTAAACTTTATATTTTTTAACACTCATGACTGTGGCTTAAAGTGTTAGCATATTTTGTAAAAGTTGTTATTAAAATCGTACTATCAGTCAAGTTCTCGAATCTTCTACTGTAGAACACGTCAGCTCCCTAAATCAAATCTGTCTCTTTTCCCCACTGAGCAAAATTCTCATTTTGCGCAATGGGGAAAAGAGACAGATTTGATTCTCCCGTCAGTCTCCCAAGTCGAATGCTGTCCTGGCAAGGACAGCATTCAAGATGGGAGTTGGGAGACTTTTACCTACCTAACTTTAGCCACAGAATAAATAATAGTACCTTACGGTACAGAAGTCTCACTCCCGAGTTTAGGTATGATAAACGCAAGCGTCCGGTCACCGGACTAGTCTCAATAGGCTGGCACTCGTGCTTTAGCGTTAATGTATTTGGGTCTCTATATTATGCATATATCAGAACTTGATTATGTTTACATTATATTTTTGCTTATTACACAACGGTTTAATTCGCGAGTCGTTCCGGTGAACGCATTCCTCCGATTACTGCATTCGTCGTATCACGCGATTGTTGCGAAATTGCTTAATTAATAGCTCTAATATTATATCATCCGATATTTTGTTTACTTGACTGCTCGATGTTGTACGTTGGAGCGTTTTTAAATCGTCCGATATGATATTGAGAACTCAAGTTGTAAATGTCTCAATTCTTCTCGATAATGTAGCGGTTTCAAAGCGTCCGATATCTGAATTGAATATCGCCGATACGATATCGATGTTCACATATTAAGGGCCTACTGTCAAAACGCTAGCTTCGCCTACACACAACTATCCACACATCCAACATCCACACACACAGCTATCCTCCAATCGTGATACAATAATTCCATGAATCGTGCTCCCGGGCAAAGTGCTTTAGGCTGCAGCTAATAGTGAACAATATCGCGTAACAACGGTTTCCGCATTATAGCACAAAAGTAAAGGTAGTAAGTCCCAAAACTGTTTTTTGATGATTACTTAAAAACTAAATACAATACTAATATTTCCTTTAGCTATTATTTTATAAAGTGTGTGATTGTAGTAGTGCAAGTTATTTAATGATAGTAACTCAATAAGTGTAACAGATATTTGTTGAAATTACCAAAAAGATTCATAATTTCGAAAAATAAAACTATCGAGTCAAAATAAGTGAATCGTGTTTTCCGTAGCTAAATATCAGATAAATATACAATGATTAAATAAATCTCAATTTCATTTGAGTCAATCGTCTTCCGGGATCGTAATACTTATTAGAAAACACAGCAAAATTGCACAGCCCGCTCTTAAAAAAGTTATAACCGCGATATAATTGTCAAGATATTCATTTATTATTCATCGGGGTAATAACTTTTAGTTCAAATATTTACTGCTGAAAAATAATGTTATCCATGTTTCTGTCATCATCTTACGCATTGGAAAAGACGTACTATTTTAGAATTACCGTGACTCACGGTCCGTGAGCGTGGAGTAAATATCAATTAGATGGAAGATATTTTACTAGCAATGATATCGGATTATATATAAAAGCTTACTGGCAGTCTGACTTTAAAAAAATTGCAAACATGAAAAATATTTGAGGTCAGACAGAGACTGCCAGTTAATCAATAAAAAAATATTTTTTGGTAAAAATCGAGGAGTTATTTTAACAATGTATTTTAAAAACTAAAAACTTTTGCAAATAGTTTTGCTTGCCTAAACGTATGGGATATTTAACCTCTTACATAACGACTTTGCCAGAAAATCCGGTCGCCGGATACAGAGGAATTCGCTTATTGACTTATCAAATATGTATAGGCCTTACTCGAGTTTGAAAATATTGCTCTATATTTTGACGCTAGCCAATCAAAAAAGCTAGTGAATAGATAAACTCCGACCAGAAACCCCAGGAAAACGGGCATAGGTGATGTAGGTAAACCCACCAAAGTGACGACATCATTTGAAATCCGGATCTGGGACAGACATCAGAATGGAATGGTTTAATCACACACAAACCGGTCCACCGTGATGTCATCACGACTGCCACACGACCAGACTGTTCGAAATTGGTGTAAACGAGCGAATTCATGTGGTTATAGACGGCAAAAAAAATCTTGTGAAATAAAGAGGATAGACCCAGTGATTGATTTTTGACCGACTTCCAAAAAGGAGGAGGTAATATGTTCGGCTGTATGTATCTTTTTTTTTTGTATGTTCCACGATTACTCAGCCGTTTGTGGTACGATTTTCAAAATTCTTTTTGTGTTGTATAGGGTTTAGCTCGAATTTGGTACCATGTTCACAAAAGTGGTGATCTGATGATGGGATCCTTGAGGAATCGAGGGGACTCCTTGAAATTTCTATGGAAACATATAGTGATTTTGATTTTTTCTGAAGCATTCTAGGTAAATGCTACCAAAAAGTAAGACTTTGCACCAGGTTATACCCTGGATCCGAAGGTACCGAACAGAACTTTTGAATGCTTATAGGTAGAGGTTCGGGGATTTCGGCGTTGTTTAAACAACTGAAAGCATAAGCCAACACATCAATTTGATTGATTATCATCATCACAACCATAATTATACCATGGGTCATCACACTATGACCTAATTATTGGTACTTTTCGTGATATTTTGCATCGAAGCAGATGTTTTTGATGATGATTTCGCTGTTTGTGGACCGATTTTCAAAATTCTTGTGTTATTGTATAGGATATAATCTTAATTTTGTACAACAATTACGAAAGTGGTGAACTGATGATGGGATCTATGAGCAATCGAGGGAAATCCTTTAAATTTATCAAAACACTCATAGTGGTTAAAATGATGTTTCTAGTAAGTTAAATATATGTTAAGAATAAGAGAAATTTCATACGAGGGTGTCTCTTGGTACAAAGGCACTGAACAGAACTCCTAAACCTTTGTAGATAAAAGTTTGGAAATTGCAGCATCGCTTAGATAACTGCAAGCATTTACCACAATTTCGCTTACAGTAACATCATGTGAATAGTTGACATTCGTATTGGTTATTTACGCATAAAGCCTTATTTTGTAGATAGCTAAAAAGAGTGAAATTATTATTTTTAAGAAAAAAATTAAAACCGACTTCCAAGGTAACAACAATAGTAATATGAACTAAAAAGTATTAAATAACTCTTACTCTTTAATAGTGCCTTTTTCAGAATTCTTCTAAATCTCAACTATTTCTGTACATACTACAGTCTTCATTACTTTGAAGTCGGTACCAGTCCCAAAAGTTTCAGATATTTAGACTTTACTGAACTCACGATTAAATTAGCTGGTACCGACTTCAAAATAATGAAGACTGTAGTATGTACAGAAATAGTTGAGATTTAGACGAATTCTGAAAAAGGCACTATTAAAGAGTAAGAGTTATTTAATACTTTTTAGTTCATATTACTATTGTTGTTACCTTGGAAGTCGGTTTTAATTTTTTTCTTAAAAATAATAATTTGGACTATAAATTCTATACGCTTGAAGATACTCTTGGTAGGTAAATCAGACAAGACGCATTTAGGATCACAACGAGTTGGTGACATCACAAGTTAATGGTTGCTACTGTACGCTACATATTTTACCAGTTTGCTGAGTAATCATAAAATTGTGCGAGGCCCATACCATAAGCTGTCACAATAACTATTATCGGCATTTACATGAAGAAGGAAATGTCATGAAAATTATGCACATTATGCACCTAGCGGTGGCGGTTTTGCAATTATAAATCGCCCGTGCGTTAGCGCCTAAAATTTATTACAGAACTAGCTGTCCCGGTAAACGTTGCTTTGCCATAATATAAAGTATGTTATATAGCCTATAGCCTTCCTCGATAAATGGGCTATCTAACACTGAAAGAATTTTTCAAATCGGTCTAGTAGTTCCTGAGATTAGCGCGTTCAAACAAACAAACAAACTCTTCTCAATTATAATATTAGTATAGATTTCGCCCATATTATTTTATTGAAGTGACTAAATAAGTATGTCGCCATGGCAACGTCGATCGCTACCTCGTCGCACAAACAATGGTCGCCGTCAGTCTCAGGTTGTAATAATTTACTATTATTTATTCAACAAATGCACAACTTAACAGTTATCAGCGTCTCAACAAATAGCAATAAATGTGTTTTTGACATCTAGGGAATTTTAAGTCTTAATACGTACAATATACTTACATACAATTTTGAAGTTAATTTTATCTTTTTATAATAGTATTGGAAGTTGGAACGAAGTTCCTTATGGCGCGTTCGGCGTAAAGAGGGCTAGACAGAACGATATTTGACCTCGACACTTTTTTATTAGTACCTGCATGGTAGGGGCAGAGGGCGTTGATAGTATTTCTGTGCGTCAACTAGATGGCGTTTTTTGAGAATAAACAGCGACGCGTTGTTCCTGGGCGTCAATATATGGCGTTTTTTTTAAATAATATTTTTGAGTGTATAATATGTAAACAGGTTTTTTGAACATAAGATATACTTAACTTCGTTCCATTCGGGTGTCCCTTGGCACCTCTCAAGTTTTTTTATTTCAAAGATAAAACCGGATTCAAAAAAGTTTTGAATACTCAACTTTTTTTTACTAAGTTGAACTGCGAAATCATCAATCATTGAAAACCTTTTTTGTCGAATAATTGTCGTCGAAACCTCAAAATTCTTCAGAAGATTTTGCAGATTTCTGGAAATTGGTACCAAAAGAAGACTTTCCTGTTACAGTTTTTATGTAGTTTTGGATCAACATAATATTACCTATGTCTGTGAAAAAGTGTTTTCAGACCTTAATTTGTAAAAATCTGATTTAAGTCAAAGTCCGTGCAAGAAACCGTGTGTATGCTTAACGTGTTTTTATCTTTCGTTTATTGCTGCATGAGTCATGACTAAAAAGTTAATTTCTCTCAACAAAAGTGTCCGGATTTTACCCGGACAATTTTAAAAAACCCTGCCGGACGCTCCCCGGACGCCCTTTAAACTATGACAAATCCGGGGAAATCCGGACGGATGGCAACCCTAATTGAAACGAAGTTCCTTATGGCGCGTTCGGCGTAAAGAGGGCTAGACAGAACGATATTTGACCTCGACACTTTTTTATTAGTACCTGCATGGTAGGGGCAGAGGGCGTTGATAGTATTCCTGTGCGTCAACTAGATGGCGTTTTTTGAAAATAAACAGCGACGCGTTGTTCTTGGGCGTCAATAGATGGCGTTTTTTTTAAATAATATTTTTGAGTGTATAATATGTAAACAGGTTTTTTGAACATAAGAAATACTTAACTTCGTTCCATTCGGGTGTCCCTTGGCACCTCTCGAGTTTTTTTATTTCAAAGATAAAACCGGTTTCAAATAAAGTTAACTTCAAATACTTAACTTTTTTTTTTACTAAGTTGAACTGCAAAATCATCAATCATTGAAAACCTTTTTTGTCGAATAATTGTCGTCGAAACCTCAAAATTCTTCAGAAGATTTTGCAGATTTCTGGAAATTGGTACCAAAAGAAGACTTTCCTGTTACAGTTTGTGACTTCTTTGAAAACTTTTTTGAAACCTAGACAGAACGATATTTGACCTCGACACTTTTTTATTAGTACCTGCATGGTAGGGGCAGAGGGCGTTGATAGCATTCCTGTGCGGCAACTAGATGGCGTTTTTTGAGAATAAACAACGACGCGTTGTTCCTGGGCGTCAATAGATGGCGTTTTTTAATAATATTAATTTTGAGTGTATAAAATGTAAACAGGTTTTTTGAACATAATAAATACTTAACTTCGTTTCATTCGGGTGTCCCTTGGCACCTCTAAAGTTTTTTTTATTTCAAAGATAAAACCGGTTTCAAAATTCAGACGCTGATATATAAATACGAAAACGAGGCAATTCTGGAAATTTTACATACATACGGTTCGAAATTCGAATTAATAACCCTTTTTTTTAAAGTCGGTTAAAAATACTATACCTACCTACTATTATTGTTTTTATAAATTAGTAAGTAGGTACTTACCTACCTGCCAAATGCCAATGTAGAGAAAAAGACTGAATGCAAGAGAAATTATTAACCTTAGATAATGTTGATTTGAAATAAAAATGTTAAATTAGTATGTAAAACTTTTGCAGTTTAATTAATACTATTTTTAAATATAATGAACTAAGCTATACGAATCTTTACGAGTCTTGCTTTCCTTTAATATTTCTTGAGAAAAGAAGACTACACAAATATTTACCTACATTTTGTACATATTATATGTGTATTGAGTAACAAGTTTACCCGAGCGAAGCCGGGTTTTCATCTAGTCAATATATAAAGTACCCAGTAGCCGATTCTCAGACCTACTGAATATGCATATAAAATTTGGTAAAAATCAGTAAAGCCGTTTCGGAGGAGTTCGTAGACTAACATTGTGACACGAGAATTTTATATATAAGATAATTATTTTGTTGCTATGTTGCTAGGGAATAAACTAACAATTAATAATTGAAGTACTAGACACAAGTCCGCCGCAGCGTCCTTAGCGAGTAGACGTTGAGAGAGCGCCAGACGAAGATGCCTCTTAACCTTATTAAAGTTTACTCCTGAACTCATTCAGACTGCAGTACTGACTACTGTTAGTGCAATAGGGTTTACTTTAGCATATATTTAGTTTATAGTGAGATGCTTCTTTGGTCAAGTCGAAAACGAGGCAAAAAAGCTTTACATTGTCAACTGAAGACATAATTGGATAAAGTGGATATGTACTACACTCTATCATCTTGCTAATATAGGTCGTAAAGCCTCCATTTATGCAAAAAAAATCAAATTCATCCACTAAATCAATCAACTTCATCCACTTACGTCTTAGAGTGGGTTACACCAACTAACTTTAACTGTAACTTTAACTTTTACTTTTACTCCAGTGCAAAATGTCAAATCTTTGTTTAAAGTTAAAAATGGACGCCATCAAGACGCCATATTTAACCATAACCATAGAGCTCGACAAGGTTTTAAATGCAGGTGGCGAAAAACGGAACTAACGCTGTCATCATACAAAAACGCCATTTTTGACAGTTCTCCTTTACCAGCAGCGCCCCCGCCCACGTTCATTTATAACCTTGTTGGACCAGCTGTCATCTGTCAATTTCTCCGGTCAAAGTTAAGGTTAAAGTTAAAGGACGCCATATTTAACTATAACCATAACTTTAACCTTAACTTTAACTTTAACCACGCCTCTGGTGCAACCCAACCTTAGAGTCGTCGTCGTCATCATCTACGGCGTCGTCCAAATGAGAACTATCGCGCTGCGTCTCACGGTTTGACATCGTTTGACGAACTCTTCAGGTACGGACTACGAAGTACTATCTTGATAAACAGCGTGATAAAAACACAATTGATTTGATAAATTTTGAACTTGAAGTAGGTCACATCGATTTGACATTTTGTTTTTGCGGGTACAGTGACCTTCTTTCTAATCGTATTTAAATTTTAAATTCGATGCCTGCGTCATGCGATTAGGCTGTGTTTCCACCGGAGCTTGTAGTTTTTTAGATCCAATAGAATCGCTGTGCTTGGCGATGTCTGGTAATGGATGCTGTTCTATTGGTTTTCAAAAACTCATTCCTCGCAAAGTATTTGATGTGGAAGATACCACGGTGTCTAACACTGGCTCAGAGTCGGACACCACGATGCTTTCGCATTCACCATGTTGACCCACGGCATATTACCACACTATGCGACTACCTTCCCCTGTAGGCTGTAATACCGGAGCAATTACAAGGGCTTTTGCTCTTAAAACCTTCGGTAACTTCAAAAACAATGGAAGCGCCTGCTCTTAGTAAATCCATGTCAGTCCATTCGAGCTTTACAACACCTCTTCCAATTAAAAATTAGCTTCGCCATAATGTGTACTAGTTGTGGTCCGAGTAAATACTCGGGACGTAACGTAAATACGTTTGGGACGACATCGCCAACGTGACGACTGACGATGTATTAATTGATCCAATCACGTACGGCGACTCGCTAATGATGCTCTGTTATACATCGTCTCCGTATGACGCTGTTTGGTCGTGTTATGATTTGTTGGAGGTATGTGTTGTCTGGAATAATTGTGATGCAAAAACATTGGTCCTGCTTTACTCTAGTTCTAGAAATGCTGTCATCAGCATTTATTAAAGAGCAGGTTATAGGTCTATGCCCGCAATTTCAGTTGCACGGTAATTCATTGGTCGCGCGAGAACCGTACATTTGCTGCGATAAAAACTATCCTTTGTTGTTCTCTAGGACTCAAAGTATCTTCGTACCACAAAAATCCCTTAAAATAAATAAAGATTTAAGAGTCCGTATACGAAATTTTCCGATTTCGTTGATTTTACAGACGTGATTTAACAGTTAAAATTCAGTATTTCTATAAGTTTTAATGCACAACATGTAAGATCATTTCAATTATAATCGAATGTCTCCAACATTAGATTATAATTGAAATGATTTTTTATTTTTTCAAGTATTTTTAAATAATCCAACTCAAACCCGCGGCAGTTTTGTGATTTTTGCTGTAAAAGGTTTAGAATATCACCTGTTTATGGATTGTATTGACGTCTTAACGGTATGAAAAAAATAGAATGTACTGTTGAGAAAATCGTCTATAAAATGTTGGAATTACTTTTTCCCACTTTAATATGAAATAGTTGAGTAAAAAAATATGTAACTCGGCAAAATTTTAGAGAAAATGGGCAAAGAATTGCTGTTAATTTCGGTAACTTGGAGCTGTAATTCATAAAAAGAAAACGATAGAAATAATCTATAGATAAAATTCTATCCAATTCGAGAAAAAAGAAAATAAAAACAAATTGTGCCAAAAAAACACGATTCAAAACAACCTAAATCTCACATTATATTACTCGCCGCAAGTTCGAGTCGGCTTTCCGCGCTTAAATATATTTTAAATCTTATAATTAATATATTTTTTTTAAGTCTAATAAGGGGAAAAAACGTAATAATATTTCTGTAGCGAACCTTTGCAATTTCGGCAAAATCGGCAAAATTTCGTATACGGACTCTTAAAAAAAAAAATTCGTACCTAGTTAAAACTAAATCGGCTCAGCTGCTGTCTTGAAGAGGAAACAGACTTCATGACACTATTTACAATAGTATTGTAGATTGTGTTCAACACTTTTAGGCTAGTTACTAACTGAACTGCCGGAGCGTTCCCTTACTTTGGTGGAAGTCCGGTCCCTTGTGAGGTAGACCGGCCGGTCGTGGAGGGAGTCCTGCGTTAGACAGATCCAGGACATCCCTCCGTATACGGCTGAAGGCAAACCGCAGGTGGTTTTAGTTGGTAAGAGTCCCACATACCCCCGGGGTGCTTCAGTAACTGAGCACATCCCCAACCCCCCCATGGGTCCCCCACCCATGACGGGTTTCCCTTGCGCATAAAAAAAAGACGGGTTGCACTCTGGGAGTGCCGGCAGAAGTGAAAACTTGATTATTAACGTTGTGCATTATTTTTTTTAACCGATTTTTTATGAAAATCGATTTTTAAAAAATCGTTTTTTTAAGTAATCGAAACCCTTACAATCGATTAAATTTTTAACCCACTTTTTATGAAAATCGATTTTATTAATTAATCGAAAACCTTACAATTTTTTTTAACCCATTTTTTATGAAAATCGATTTTTGAAAAATCTATTTTTTTAAATTAATCGAAACCCTTACAATCGATTAAATTTTTAACCCATTTTTTATGAAAATCGATTTTTAAAAAATCGTTTTTTTTTAATTAATCGAAACCCTTACACAATCGATTAAAAAATATCGACAATCGAAAAAAAAACAATCGATTGTTCGATTAATCGATTTCGATGTTACAACAGTACTCTCCAACCGTCTTACGGTTTTTCGATCAGCACGAGAATCTGACGCGAGTTTCACAGTTTTTACCCATCCCACAAAAGTGCTTAACGCCGCTAAAGAAGTTTTCACTTAAAAAAAAAAAAGTTACTAACTGAACAGGACATGTTATATTCGATGTGTGCACGTTGAAAAGACATCCTTTTACGATTTACTCAAAGACAATATCAATATTTGTTTCCTCGTTATACGTACAATGCCAAATGAACATCCTTCGACGAGAAAACTCTGTCGCGTGACTTATACACACAGCTTAGCCACGCTCATGGCTACCATATAAAGAGTTTGTTTCTAACTACTGTACTCGTAACAATAGACAAGGTGACAGATTGGCTTGCATTGCAGTCCTGCTGCAGTCCGCCGTGCAGGCCTGCAACACCAATCACCATTCACTATGGCCTGCACGGCGGACTGCAGCAGGACTGCAATGCAGGATAGTGAATGGGGCCTTTAAGGAAATAATATGCCAATGTGTCCCTAAAATCTGTCAATCATTCATTCCTATCCATTTCCTTTTTACTCTGGTCATGCAGCATTTACGGTAGTCTGCCTAAGTTTAGATTAAATTAGATTTGAATAGATCATAACAAGCTAGCCCAGTAGAAGTTACTACTGTTTTATCAAGTTAGCACATTATGTAGTTTGTACTACATACAAGAACGGGTTGGCTCGGTTCCTTATGTAAACTTTATGTAAGAGTGACACAGTGTCACGTGTGTTAACTAGAGATATATAGTGGCTAATTTGAAAGTATAATAAAAGAAAAACAATTAGATTTATGTTAATTCTTTGTGATCTTGATTTAAAAATTCAAAAATTTGCACTTCCTTACTTAGCTTTGCCCTCTATACGGATAGCGTACAAGCGTCCTCAAATTATGAAGACTCATCGATACTTTTTGCGTAATATTTTGCGATGATTGATGAGTGATTTGACGGTGGTCGGTGACTGTACCAACAGTAACTGTACACCGACCGGCGACCGCGCCTGTGACCGAGACCACTCTATTACAGTATAACCACATAGACCTGCTGGCCGATTCTGTATCGTACATTTGTGAGTTAATAACTGAGTTAGTAACGAAACCGAGGAGTGAGTAACGGAAAGTGCCACTTTTTGTATTCACTTGCATACAAAAGTGAGACTTTCCGTTGCTCACTCCTCCGTTTCGTTACTAACTCAGTGATTAACTCGCAAATGTACGATATAGAATCGGCCAGCTGATAGAGTTCATTCTGCACTCTTTCTACTCTATCTATTGCAGTATTTTATATTCTATCTCCTTTATAAGAATATTTTGACAATTCATACATATTATATGCTATGCAATCTCTATCTTTTTAAAAACGTGTTTGATAGATGACATTTAATATTGCATAGCGTATCCATAGTGTAACATTTTTATTAGTGTGGGACAGAGGGGAAAAGATATCTAAGATTATAATTATTTGTATTGTGCTCTGAAGCCACACATTGTTTAAGAATTGCTCGCCTACTAAATGTAAAACGTCATCTAGGTAAACCGTTAGGTTTCTTATGAGTAAAATCGCATAGAAATGAGACAAGTGTCAAAAGTTATAAATCGTCGTGCAAAGAACCCGGTTATTCTGTAATTTTCCCACGTGTTGCCACAACCAAGTTTAACAATATCTCAATTAATGCACCTGTGACTAAAAAACAATAAGTTTTTGCATCAACAGTCAACACGATCATTGTTCGAGGCTTCGATCTTTGTATCTTGTGGTCTAAAGGTTTCATGTTAGTTCTCCGCGCGAGCTCAGGATTTTTAAGAAATATGGGAGCGAGTGCGGGATGATTTGCCATAATATTGTCCGGTTTCAAAGTTTTTTCTTTACAGGAGTTCGTTATTTGACGTTAACTAATCGAAAACGCTAGCTAGTAAATAAATTTCGGCCAAACAACCTCAAAAACTTAGCATGAGTCGAACAAAACTCCGCAACGTCTCCTTAGCCTTTATTGTTCTATATCAAATAATAAGTTTACTGTGTTACACAAAACGATAAATTTATTTCCTAAATAAATGGGTAAAGGTAACGAGAAATCAAAAATGTATAGAGCAATTTGTGTAACGGTCCTAACACGATTAGCTCCGAATGCGTTACTTTTTCCTTCCCGAGCATCTTCGGGGAATTCACGCTATGAAATTGTAAAAGGTGGGATTCCCGCGTGCCATTTGCTCCAGTTACGGCCGGTTTCCCTGACTTATTGTTAGTCCTGCGAGCGCTGAGTTTCCACGCTTTGGGTTCATACATTTTTATGCTTAATTAGGTCCGAGTATCTTTTGGTGTGGCAATGACAGCTGATTTTGGAATAGTCTGCGTATCCATAGGAGATGCGTTGAAATTAATGTTTTTATGATCCGATATAAACGTTTTTATTGGTCCTTTAAAAAGCATTCTTCGCGATCTTTTTTTTTTACTAAAGCTAAGCTAATTTATGAAAAATCTTTTTGATCCCCTCCATTCTCAATGCTAAATACTCATCTTGCGATGACTTTATATAATAACTAGCTGTCCCGGCAAACGTTGCTTTGCCATAATATAAAGTATTTCGCCCATATTATTTTATTGAAGTGACTAAATAAGTATGTCGCCATGGCAACGTCGATCGCTATCCCGTTGCACAAACATAATGGTCGCCGTCAGTCTCAGGTTGTAATAATTTACTATTATTTATTCAACAAATGCACTTATCAATATATAAAGTACCCAGTAGCCGATTCTCAGACCTACTGAATATGCATATCAAATTTGGTAAAAATCAGTAAAGCCGTTTCGGAGGATTTCGTGGACTAACATTGTGACACGAGAATTTTATATATAAGATTACAAATCTAGAAAAACGTATTACGCCATATTTATTTTTAAAGACTGTTTAACCAGTGATGATTATCAATTCAAGAGGCTGATTAAAACTACATAAGTAGTGGATTCGAACAGGAATTGAATCTGGTAGTCGCGACACTTTCTCTACGCGATGATTGTGTAACGGTCTATGGGAACGAGCTTTATCTGTTTCGCTATGAATAAGGGCTCCCGCACACGGGCCACCGGCCACAACCACAAAACGCCGCTACCGGCATATTTCCTGTATTTTTCATACATTTTTTGACGCCGGTGGCCGCCACACGCTACAACGATTCATTCACTTTCGACCAATAGAATAGCGGCGTTTGTGGCTTTCCCGTGTGGCCCGTATGCGGTGACACTAGGGCCGGTATAAATAGTCAGTACTCAAGATGCATGTCGGTCTCAAGACACGGTTCAGGCTCTGTGATTGGTTGGCTGTCAAAATTTGGACCAATCATAGAGCCGAATCGCGTCTTGAGACCGAGATGCATCTTGAGTTCTGACTATTTATACCGGCCTAAGTGAAACATAATATTCCACTAGCCTAGCCTTGTTATTGGTTAGGAGAATGTATCCCCCCGGACCCGGGAGTCGGGAATTGCAAAGATGTTAAGTGAACGAAACTCGAAATATATTTTGTTCTACTTCTATAATTTCATCTGAGACTTAATATATTTCTGTTATCAAGTGTCTCATTCATAAGGACCTTTAGCATAATTTTTTGAATGAACGTGCTATGCTTGCATTCCATTCCAAAACTCATAAGTCATATGAAATCATTACCCGTGCTCCTTAGTCAGTTTTTTTCCTTTACAATTTGCAACTTTTCGGTTTTTAAGGATTTATTGGAAACTATTATAGATTAGCTCGTTTATCGACAGTGTATGCCGTTTTAGTGTGATCGAACGATCGGCCATTTGCCCACCCAAACCGTCAACTCCTTTGAAGTTGTGCAAAACGAACAAGTGTCAGCCGCGCGCCAGTCGATACTGGAGCATCACAAATAGTCTTTGCCACGAACAAGTGTCAGCCGCGCGCCAGTCGATACTGGAGCATCACAAATAGTCTTTGCCACGAACAAGTGTCAGCCGCGCGCCAGTCGATACTGGAGCATCACAAATAGTCTTTGCCACGAACAAGTGTCAGCCGCGCGCCAGTCGATACTGGAGCATCACAAATAGTCTTTGCCACGAACAAGTGTCAGCCGCGCGCCAGTCGATACTGGAGCATCACAAATAGTCTTTGCCACGAACAAGTGTCAGCCGCGCGCCAGTCGATACTGGAGCATCACAAATAGTCTTTGCCACGAACAAGTGTCAGCCGCGCGCCAGTCGATACTGGAGCATCACAAATAGTCTTTGCCACGAACAAGTGTCAGCCGCGCGCCAGTCGATACTGGAGCATCACAAATAGTCTTTGCCACGAACAAGTGTCAGCCGCGCGCCAGTCGATACTGGAGCATCACAAATAGTCTTTGCCACGAACAAGTGTCAGCCGCGCGCCAGTCGATACTGGAGCATCACAAATAGTCTTTGCCACGAACAAGTGTCAGCCGCGCGCCAGTCGATACTGGAGCATCACAAATAGTCTTTGCCACGAACAAGTGTCAGCCGCGCGCCAGTCGATACTGGAGCATCACAAATAGTCTTTGCCACGAACAAGTGTCAGCCGCGCGCCAGTCGATACTGGAGCATCACAAATAGTCTTTGCCACGAACAAGTGTCAGCCGCGCGCCAGTCGATACTGGAGCATCACAAATAGTCTTTGCCGATAAACTTCACTATTGTTTTATTTATAGGGTTCAAAAGTAGTACCTACATGACGTTGGCCTTTTCTCTGGGTAGCAACTATTTAAATTGGTGGAAAATTTAATCATCAAGAAAAATACTAAGTGGTTTTTCCAGCTCAAAAAAGCGTACGACATTTACAAATTGGATATCCTGCATAATGCGTTACATTAGAATAATCCATCATCGACAAAAATATCGCTCGCCACACCCATGCTCACCTGTTTCATGGTCAGTGCTGTATGTGACTACACAACCAGCCATATACATATTCCATCTATTGTAACATGTCATATTATGTTTATTCACTGCTCACTTGGTTATATTTTTGACAGTGAATAATATTACCTGGCACCTACACAGTTTTTAAGCAAGCTTCTACGTAGAATGTAGATATTTCCTATATCAGGTTTTAGGAGTTCCTTCTCAATACTACACGGATGGGACATACCTTTATGGGATCAAGAGGTCTTTGTGCGGTAGTTGGCTGAATTCTGTTGTTTATATTACTATACACAAACTTTTACAAAATAACTTTTCATTTAATAAATAATTTAGGCCCTGATAAGTGATGACATATTCAAGAAACACACTTTAGGAATTCTTGTCTTCTTCTGTAGTCTAATGTTTAGGGAAAAGCCAGAATAGGTATGATGAAAAATACCTTTTACACAGGTGAGAAGTCCCAAACTGTGCGATGTCGGCCTTGTTATGACATTGTGTGGTTGTAAATAAAGCAGCGCCGTAGCGTTTGTTTTGTTTGTAGTAAGATGTTCCTAGCGCGTGCCGCGACGGTTGAGTCATCGACCTATCTTAGGTTAGCTAACTACTTGTTTCAAAGTTCAACGCGAACGCAGAGTTAAGGTACGCGGTTATTTTTCATACAAGTTTTATGACTAAGTGGACGATGGGCCTTCAATGCACAGATCGGCAGACTGCAAGGCTCTTTTGGCGCATCAGAGCCTCCAAATTGTAGTGTCACTTGAGATACTATTTTATGCTCATTGGTACCCAAATGGACCCCAATCTATTTTTTGGGACACCTGCTTCGCATTCACACCGCAATGACAATGTAATCCAGGTGTCACAAAAACCTTGTAGGTCTGTTGATTGATGTTTTCGTAGATATCTTTTATCTAGATTCGAGATTCGTTGATTGTAGTTGGTGGTCGTAAACTTTTAATATTTTGTGTATGTACGATAGTATGACTCACTTTCCCTGTAAATATTTTTTAATACCACGAATAAAGGCGTTTAGAAGGTCATAAAATACAATTTTATCTGATAACATATCGAATATCAATGTCTGTGACACATTTTTATAAAACGTAATTGGTAACTAAACTATTTTAACAAAGCCTATTGTTGTTGGTTTTATGCCACAGCTTGTACAGGACTAAGTCATCCTCAACTGTTTCTGAGAGATCAACTGTCGCTAGGATCACTATTAAAGACGGTTCAGCCTGGTAACATATGGACAGACACAGCCCCGGATTTATAAAATATAGGCTTTTATAGGCCACAGCCTAGGGGCGGCAGCGTCCATAGAGATTAGAGAGTTAGAGACCCCAAAGATTTCCTACGTGGGGCGGCTAAAATAAAGTGGCCTACTCAGAAAAAATATAAATTCGGCACTGGACAGAATGAGACCCGTCACAGACTTAGCTAAAATATATATTAATATTTTTATAGCTAGGCATATTACTATATATTTTCTATACTAATTTTCGCGTGACGCACACTCAGCTATAATATATTATATTTCTGTGACATGTGGATTTAGTATACAAAATATATAGTAAGTAAGTTGGACCATAAGAGCAATTGCACGTTGGAATGGCCCGCTCGGTAAACGTAACAGAGGCAGACCGCTTAAAAGATGGGCAGACGACATAAAATCGATAGCCGGTCCACGATGGACAAACGTAGCCCAAGATAGAGAAAAGTGGGCATCTCTGGAGGAGGCCTTCATCCGCGGAGGGGTTCTGGATGATTAATAATTAGTTTAACTCTTACATACTTAGTTTTTTTTATTCTTAGTGTTTAAATCGTCTATGAAATAAAGGCTTTTTTATTTTTATTTATTTTATAGCTAAGTCTGTGACGGGCTTGATAGTCGTTTTTATCCCTTGGGTACGGAACCCATGAAGCATTTAGCTGTCGCCTGTCAGCATTAGTCAAATGTCCGTCCGGACCTGAGAAAGATGTCAACGCGCACGCTGACTGTATTATAATAATGGAGGTGACCAAAAATTAGATTCGGTCCGATTATTACTTTTAGATATTTTTGTTTAAAGTCACAAGAGCAAACTACATTTATTATTATAATGAATAAAAATTGCTCGTTTATTTGTTTTTGGAACAAATATTTTCTACCAACGGGCTTCAAATTTCTTAGGCTTTCTTCAGATGGGGTCCCTCTCAATTATTCTTAAGCTGGGATTGACATAATTAATAGCTGTAAAATGTACATACTAGTTTTATTTAGCTGTATCTGCTAGCTGTATTAATTGTTATTTGTATTGTTTCAGTATTGGAGCAGACGGACGGGAGACCAGTGAGATTAGGCGCGGAGCAGGCGCAGGTGCGACCGCCACCGCCGCTGAACGTTGCTGATGATGACGAGGTAATTCCTTGTGCAAACCCTTACTGCCGCTGCCCGCACTCAGAGTGGAACATTAATTAAGGCTCCATTCCACCGCGGCGCACGCTGTGCACGGCCACGTGCACGCGTGGACGTGCACGGATTTATTTCTTTGACTTGAGTCAATTCGTGCCGCTACGCACGAATTGACTCAATTTAAATGTCCGTGGGTTGCAGTGGATACAATCACATATAATATTTCCTTACATTGCGAAGCTTGACGCACGTGCGTAGTCTCTCCGTGCGCCTCGGTGGAATGGAGCCCTTACGTAAATGTAATTAATTTAAAATTTTGACATAAGCCTCATGGCTACATTATCTGTCAAACTCTTCAATTAAATTGAAGGAATCTTCATTAAATCGTAATCATTAAATGTCTCTGTGTACGGCAGTTACACTTTAATCCTTCGATCGCGTATTCTTGGAAATCTATTGTTATTATATTGTTGTCGCGATCACCGGTGATCTTATGGGGCTTGATAGGTTAATATAGGAGTAACAAGAGTTTTTATGCATTAAACCTAGGGTATCTCATCTTATCCCATCGTCCCCCAATTTAGCGACTTTATACTATTTTGGAGACGCCTCAGCTCCGTAGTGGTTAGGAGCTTCGAGCTTGATTTTGGAGCCCGAAGGTTGTACTGTATTCCTCTGTGATACTCTTTTAGTTGCTGGCTGTCTGCTATTACCGATGTGGAACGCATTATTATTTATTATATTTCGACGACCTCAGTGGCTCAATGGTTAGGAGTGTGTCTGCCACACACTCCTCAAGCCGGGGGTCGCGGGTTCGAATCCCGCCGCCGACGAAACAAAAAGTTTTCGATGTTCCTGGGTCATGACTGACCTAGTGATCTATCACAGCCCAAACCACTGGACGGATTGAGCTGAAATTTGGCATGCAGGTAGATGTTATGACGTAGGCATCCGCTAAGAAAGGATTTTGATCAATTCTACCCTCAAGGGGTTAAAATAGGAGATGAAAGTTTGTATGAAACTTTGTCAATCTTTAAACCGATCGGGCTGAGACTTTGCATGCATAAAGCTACTATGACGCAAGCATCCCCAGAATTTGATAAATTTCAGCCTAAGGGGATAAAATAGGGGATGAAAGATTGTATATGAAGCTGCGGGCAAAAGCTAGTTAAAAATATTTCTGTTGTCTGGTACCTGTAACACAAGTCCTTCACGTACTTACCACGGGGCCAGACTGACGTGGTGTGAAGCGTCCATAGATTATAATTTTATTATTATAATTTTCTTGCAAATATTAAGAAAGGAAATAATTCGTTTTTGAAGTTTAATTTTAAGATTTTTGTCCTAAAATTATAATGATTTACAAATATTGGAATTGGGGCGGCCCGCGGCGAATCAATTCAGCTAAATGAAACGATTCTAAATCTGTCTGATATCGACCTTGCGCAGATCTAGATGTCCTCGCCTGAGAATTAACTTTTGGTCAAATAGAATCGCTCAAATGTCTAGACTTGGCGCTATTAAATTGCAATCCTAGTTATGAGGGAATTGTAAAGAATTCGATTAGGCAGAATGACAACAACATGTTACATAACACATTATGTTGTTTTTATTTATTTATTTAACTCAGGCATCTTGGCCCATATTGTATTTTAGGGTTCCATAGTTCGGTGTCGGGATCAAACCTCTTAATAGATTACGGTTGGATTTATTTGAAGACTATCTAGTATCTACCTTAAAAAATTAGGTTGATTTCATGCTGTACGCGGTTACAACTTACAAGTCGCTATAAGTAGATTAGTAATTATAAATCAAACATACGGTTACACGAAATTGCTAGATATTTTACGTTGTTCGTAGATATTGTTGTGGCAACCAATAACCATTGCGCCCTAGTTTAGTAGACGAGCGAAATTAAGATATGCGCGGCCTATTACTAAATTTTAACAGTCTGCAGTTTTTCTATAGCAGTGGTTCTTAACCTTTTAGTCATGAGTGACCATTTTACCAAATGTTTGTCTAGCCAGGGACCACCCAGTTGGTTTACCTAAGGCTAAACTAAGGGTTGTTTGATAAACAAAACAAGCACAACTTTATAATTAGCACTCATTTTTTTTATTTGGCAAAAATCTAAAAGTTACAGATTTTAATTTAGTGTGATTTTTGTAACTGCATAGTGCATATTTTTACTAACTTCTGAATTCTCTCATATTATTAGGGTGGCTTCGCGGACCACTTGGAATGCCTTCAGGGACCACCAGTGGTCCGCGGACCACCGGTTAAGAACCACTGTTCTATAGTATCTATTTTGTATCGTGTATAAATTTCGCGTCACGTTGAAATCTGGAGGCATTGCGTGTCGGCTCCGTACATCACTTTCTACACTTGCAGCTGGCTCATAGGGTTGTCAACTTTTACTTATCTTTTTAATTGCTATTAATTTTAAAACTGGAATTTTACAGCCATTCCAGTCGATAATAAAAGTAAAAATAAATCAATTTGATACGTCATAATAATTTAATGTAAATCATAATTAATGTGTTATTGTAAATATGCGAAGTTGATTTGGAAAACCCAGTGGATTCACTTATTTATTAGCTGATAAATATAACATGAATTGTGATCAAAATAATTTTAAATATATTCTATTATCTACCTAACAGGTTATGTAATGGATACAATTAATAATTATTTTTTTATTTAATCCTTCGATCGGAGGTTCTAGGAATTCCCATTGTATTCTTTTGTTCTCGCGATCACCGGTGCTCGCGCGGGGCCTGAAAGATTAAGATAAATTTTGATATAGGTACAATAATAATAGCTTGGGGAAAAAGTCGTTCGCATTATAGAATGTATATTGTATGACGTTGTCATAAAATCTCTTGGGCTATACCAATTGTATCTGTCTGATTTTGGTATCATTAAAAAGTTTTAATTTTACAGAAGACAATTAAAAATTGAAATTAGGTAAATGTGAGATTTTCATTTGTTTTTCTTGTTAAAACGAGTGATTCTAATGAAGAAATTCGATACATTTTAAAAATTTATTACAAAAATGGTAAAAATGCAACACAAGCCGCGAAAAAAATTTGTGATGTTTATGGACCTAATGCAGTACCTATCTGTGAGAGTAGCGCAAATTTGGTTTTTAAAGAGTTTTCAATCCGGAATTTCTTATTAAAAGATGCACGTCGCTCTGGTCGCCCTGTTACGGACAAAACTGATGCCATTTTTGAAAAAGTGGAGCAAGATCGGCATATTAGTAGTTACGATGTAGCTGAAGAACTGGGGATTGACCACAAAACGGTTTTTGGCGCATTTGAAAAAAGCTGGGTACTCGAAAAAGCTCGATATTTGGGTGCCTCATGAGCTCACTGAAAGAAACCTAATGAATCGTGTACTCATTTGTGATTCTTTATTACGACGTTATCGGCTTCTGCAAAAATGGTTCGGTTTCATTAAACCGAACCATTTTTGAAGAAGCCGATAACTGGAGATGAAAAGTGGATCACATACGACAAGAACGTGCGAAAAAGATCATGGTCAAAAGCCGGTCAGGCTTCACAGACTGGCGAAACCCGGGTTAACTCGCAACAAGGTGATGCTGTGTGTGTGGTGGGATTAAGGGCATCTGGCGGACCTGCATTATTCATTATGAGCTGTTACCGCCAGGCAGGACCATCGATTCTGAGCTGTACTGCAAACAACTGATGAGATTAAAGCAAGAAGTTGAGAGAAAACGGTCGGAATTAATCAACAGAAGGGGTGTGGTTTTTCACCATGAGAACGCTAGACCTCACACATCTTTAGCCACTCAGCAAAAAATACGGGAGTTTGGCTGGTAGGTCTGCATCCACCGTATAGTCCTGACCTTGCACCTTCAGATTTCCACCTGTTTCGGTCGCTGCAGAATTCCTTAGGCAGTGTCAGGTTGACATCACAAGAGGACTGCCAAAAGCACTTGTCGCAGTTTTTTTATCAGAAGCCCCAAAAATTTTATAGCAATCGGATCATGTGACATGTCCCTACTCCCTACCAACAAGATGGCAAAAAGTTATCGAACAAAATGGCACCTATAATAAATTATATATAATACAATAGTCAATTGTAAATAAACTTTATAAAAAAAAGTAAAAACCTATTTAATTTTTATATAAAATGCGAAGAAACTTTTCCCCCAACCTAATATGTAGTTGTTAGATAAATCGAAAACGCAAAAACAAGAGTCAAGACTATTATTATACATAATATCATTATTGTTATAACCAGTTATTAAAGGCCAATAATATGTATAATTATGTAGTTAAGTAAATGTTAGAAGTACATACTACATACGCTTAGTAGTCAGTACTATGTTGCAATATCAACCGATCGTTCCAGTGCGATTAACGTCCTATAAAAGGGTAAATTACCTTCTGATTTCACTTACATTAATATAATTTATCCGCCATTGGGCTTACAAAATTTGGTAATCACTAAAATGTACATAGATTCTAATGTTGTCTACAAATTGTTGACCTATATTTTAGGAGGCGTTACCTATACTACGCCTTATTTTTCTGCGATAAAAATATTGATTTTCTTCATGGTCTAATCTGGAATATTTTATCAAAATCTGTCCAGTCCGTAAAGAAGGGACAACTGAGTTACTTCTGTTACATTTATTTCACACTTTCCTATTATGAATGTCTTAAATATTTGGTACATTTTTATGTTTGAAATTTTGATTATCTAGATTTTGGCAGCCCTGCTCTTATGCGCTGTCAGCACGTTCCAAAGACACATGCAAAGCGTGCGAAAGTCATCGCATAACATTGTTTTTATTGTGGGTTATACAATTATTTTGCATTGCATTGTAATAAGTAAGCGTGAAATTCATCGTCAATCGTCAGATTTTTTCAGAAAATTATTTTCACGAATTTAGCCCAGTAGGGTTAGTTCAGCCTTGTGTGGGAATCTGAAATTAATAAGTCAGAAATTTTCCTCCTATTTTCCTACTAAAATCCTATTTTCCTACTAAACATGAATTAATAATTTTTTTAAGAATATTGTTCTTTGATTTGTTTTAAAAACGTGCTTCTCTACTAGTTTCATATATGCCAAGCTATTCAAAATCATTTTATTGAATTTAATAAAAAATAATTTTATCCACTCCAAAACACTACACTATAGTACCTATTAACTACACTATAGTACCTATTAAATAGGTACTATAGTGTAGTGTTTTGGAGTGGATAAAATTATTTTTTATTAAATTCAATAAAATGATTTTTGAATAGCTTGGCATATATGAAACTTTCTGTTTTTAAAACAAATCAAAGAACAATATTCTTAAAAAATTATGAATTCATGTTTAGTAGGAAAATAGGAAATTTTTTTATTGAGAGCCCATAGAGTCCACAGAATAAAGTATTATTTTTCATTCAGAATGTGGGCAATGTATCAAAGGTCGTAACTAATCAAACATCTTCATACAAAAGTAGACTGTAATTCAACGAAATACGTTTCATAATCGCCGGATTTTGCTCGCCCCGAATTTTTTAACTTTAAACCCTTGCAACCCGCATTTACGACTGAATTTTCTCAAGCAACTTATACTACGTTATTTCTAATTAAATTGCTTACATTTTGAGACTGGTTTCAATTGGTAAACAATAAAGCGCAATTACTAATATCAATTTACCTGTTTAAACACAGCAACCAGGTAATAGGGACAAAAAAAAGGTCTGGAACTGAGGTGTAGCATATTGTATACATTATATACTTTCCATCGGAGTCAATTTTATTTAGTAGACACGCCAGTGAAATTAAAAAAAAAATATTTTTTTATAAATTTAATTAAAAATAATAATGTCAATTTCCATTTCCAAAGGGGTTGCCTAATCTAAACATATTTAAAAAATTATCTTGTTCTCTAAAATATCGTTTTTGTCTGGTAAGGAGTTCGGTGAAGGACGATTTTAGTACGGATCTTAGACCATTAGCTTAAATTCCTCCTCCTGCGTCTTTCTTTTATGTGAATTTATGGATAAAACCGTGATCCATAAAATAGTCGCTGAATTGAACGCATTGGGTATTGTTGTTTGTTCGGCTGTGGAGTTCTCGGTATGGTCAATAAATAGCGAGGATTTAGTGCGAACGACCCCGGTTAACGCTCTGCCCACTGTTTGTTACGGCCAGCCGATATTTCACGCGGACACCGCTATCAATATCCGTGTTTTAGTGGTTTGAGGTATAAAGGGCTGATTCATCATGAGATGGATTAATGATCTGTATTCTGTATAAAATGGGGTTTGGCGGGAACTATGGATTAAGGTAGTTCCGTGAAAGTTAGTATTAGTATCGTAAGGGTCGTAGGCCGTAGCCTAAGGTTTCCTGAAAACTGATACAGGGTTGCTTAGTGTTTAGTCAATTAACAAATTAACGATGTTCTTTTATAGACTACAGGCCCATGTCGAAAGTGGATGGGTCATATGAACCACCTGGTGACGTACATAGGACGATATTAGAGCATAAAATAATAACATTTAGCACTATTCCGTCACTTGTAAGCTGTCCAACTGAGTGCTGGTGAGAATTCAAAAGTGCATGGAGGGTGAGTACATTTTGGTCATATGATTCTGTACGGCATTTTTACCATCGATAGACACACGAAAAATAATAAGAAAGTCCGCAGTGCCGTACAAAAATGATGCGCCACTAAGTCGGTATTTTTATTTTATTTTCTGACAATTTCCATAGTAAATTTGGTCATTTGATTCTTTACGGCATAAGTTTCATACTGTTTAAATACAGCTTCGAATAAATTATTCCACAACGCCGTACAAAAATAATGCGACAATGAAAAAAAATCGAGGGTTACAACCCCCTCTTTTCCAGTGGTCCGGGGGAGTGATTTGAATCAACATAAAATTAATTAATTTTGAAAGTATCTTATGCATAGATAATATTTTTTTACATGCCGTACATTTTCGTTAGTCCAAAGGTTTGTAGGAGAAAAAAAAAACTCAAGCAAATATCCATAGAACGAAATGTAAGAAAAGTCCATACAACGAAATATATCGATTTTTTTCTAAAAAATAGTTGTTTTATTAGGGTTCCGTACCCAAAGGGTGAAAACGGGTAACCTTTTAATAAGACTTCGAAGTCTGTCTGTCTTCAGGCTGTAACTCAAGAACGGTTATAGCTAGAGATTTGAAATTTTCAGAGATTATGTATTTCTGTTGCCGCTATAACAACAAATACTAAAAACAAAATAAAATAAATATTTAAGGGGGGCTCCCATACAACAAACGTGATTTTTTTCCATTTTTTGCTCGATATCAATAATGGCAACAGGTAGACACCTGAAATGTTCACAAAATACTCAATTTTATTTTTAATTTAAAAATCAATAGTAATATTTTAAAAAAAGAAATAATTAAGGGGGGCTCCCATACAAAAAACACAATTTTGCTCTATAATGGTACGGAACTTCACTTACTCTGCATTAAAATGTACGGCATAATTTTTTCCTAATTTATTTATCTTACTATTTAAGACGAAGGAAAAATGTAGAAAATTGCTTTATTTTATTAATCTATGAATACATATTTAAAATTTCAGATTTTGTATTTCTTGTTGTAACCGTCGATTTTTTTCCGTTGTCGCATTATTTTTGTACGGCGTTGCGGAATAATTGATTCGAAGCTGTATTTAAACGGTATGAAACTTATGGCGTATAGAATCAAATGACCAAATTTACCATGGAAATTGTCAGAAAATAAAATAAAAATACCGACTTAGTGGCGCATCATTTTTGTACAGTCACTGCGGGCTTTCTTATTATTTTTCATGTGTCTATCGATGGTAAAAATGCCGTACAGAATCATATGACCAAAATGTACTCACCCTACATGCACTTTTGAATTCTCACCAGCACTCAGTTGGACAGCTTACAACTGACGGCATAGTGCTAAATCTTATTATTTTATGCTCTAATATCGTCCTATGTACGTCACCAGGTGATTCATATGACCCATCCATTTTCGACATGGGCCTGTAGTCTATTAGTATGGATTACAGAATTTCTCACTTTTTATGAATTCATCAAAAATAATTGTAGTAGGTACATTCTATGGAATTTTACAAGTGCATCTTAAGCAATGTTATTTGTTGGCACAATATATTTTAGTAACTTCTCCAGTCTCCAAATGGTGTCTTTGCCAAGTAGCTCCAGTTGCTCCCATATAAATCTATTATTTATACTTTACTAGATTGTACCAGAACGAATCTAATACTGTCAAACGAACCGTTCGGCCCGTACAAGGCCCGACTGGATTACCTTTTAGGATTTCATAACCAAACTCCTTTCGCTTACACATTAGGTACATGTAATGACTAATGACTAATGATTTATAAATATACGAGTAATCACCATTATTTGACGACCTCTGTGGCTCAGTGGTGAGCGTTGGTAGCTCAAGCCGGGGGTCGCGGGTTCGAATCCCGCCGACGGAACAAAAAGTTTTTCAATGTTCCCGGGTCTGGATGTGTATTAAATATGTGTATGATATAATAAAAATCTTAAATATATGTATAATATAAAAGTATTAAATATATTTCCATTGTTTGGTACCTGTAACACAAGTCCTTTAGGTACTTAGCACGGGTCCAGACTGACGTGGTGTGAAGCGTCCATAGATATTATTATATTATTATTATTATTACTTTTCGTTATTATTGCTTTAAATTGGATGAAGTGGAAAACATTTTCATAACATAAAGGGCAATGACCAATTTTTTCCTCAATAATTTGTAATATTATGTTGTACAAAAGTAACTTACCTACTTCATCATCTGGCTATACATTAAATGCACATGATTTCAAATCGTTTTCCCCAGTCATAATAATGGAGGCTTCCATTTATGCAAAAACCTGCAACCTATATCGAGAATAAGTCGAAACTTTAATTTAAGGCTTCATTATTTTTGGAATTAATATCTTAGCACAGTGTTTTTAAAACTTATTTATGACGCGACATGACAAAATATTTCACGACCCCCATTGGCTTTTTTTATTATCATGTATGTATTTTTGAAGATTTCCTTCGGTTAAATTGCATTTTTAATCTTTTTAATTTTTTACTAAAATAGTCCTTTCAACCTTTGGCGAGCCCCCTACAGAAGCTTCGCGACCCACCAAGGGGTCGCGACCCACAGTTTGAAAAACAATGTCTTAGCAGAATCAGGACAGTTTTCTAGAATACCTAACACTTTAAATGGGCACGTAGGCGGGTCAGTGAGAACTTGTCCTGATTGTCTTTGCTTTAAATAGGAAAGTGTAGGTGGCATGAAGCAGTAAAAGCCAGGATTAAAAACCTCTGGTTGTCATCTAAGTTTGTCACTATAATAAAACAAACGACAAGATATTTGTTAAATATTAAGAGTTCTTGTTAAGCTTTACGAGGGCTGCTATTTATGTATCCGGAATTAAAAAAAGAAACAAACATATATCATTTAATATGGTTTTATTGCTTTTCAAAATATTCGCCGCGATGATCGACACACTTTTGCATACGCTGGAACCAATTTTCATAGCACTTTTTCCATTCTGATTGAGGTATCTCCAAAACGTGCATTTTGAACGCATCAACAGCCTCTTCGCGGCTCGAAAAACGTTGACCACGTAATTTGTTCTTCGCGTATGGAAATAAAAAGAAATCGTTAGGTGCCAAATCAGGGCTGTACGGCGGATGACCAGTCAATTCGATCTTTTGACCCTCCAAAAACTGAGTTGTTTCAGCTGAGGTGTGACAGCTAGCATTGTCGTGATGTAATATGATTCTGCGTTGTCGGTTGTCCTTTCTTATTTCTTCAAAGACTTCTGGTAAACAAATGGTCGTATACCATTCAGAATTAACCGTTTTACGATTCTCTAATGGCACTGTAGCCACATGTCCATTAATGCCAAAAAAACAGGCGACCATTTGCTTTAAAGTACTTTTTGCACGAGTAACTTTTGTTGGTTTCGGCTCATCTTGGAACACCCACACCGTTGACTGTTGTTTAGTTTCGGGGTCATATGCATAGATCCAAGATTCATCACCTGTGTAGATATTATAAACGGCTTTTGACATACCACGGTTATTTTTTTTTATCATTTTTTTGCACCAATCGACACGAGCCCGTTTTTGATCGATTGTCAAGTTGTACGGAATCCAACGCGAACATATTTTTTTTACAGCCAAATGTTCGTGTAATATCTTATGTATGCTCGTCATACTTATGCCTAAGGACGCCTCTATCTCGCGATATGTAACATGACGATCACGCATTATTAGTTCCCGCACAGCATCTATATTTTGTGGGACAACAGCTGTTTTTGGGCGACCTTCTTTATTTTCATCCGTGAGCATAGACCGCCCACGATTAAACTCATTGTCCCAGTGATAAACAGTGGTTTTTGATGGTGCTTTATCTCCAAAAGTTGCGGTGAGTTGAATAAAGCACTGTTGTTGATTTAGCCCACGCCGAAAATCGTAGTAAATCATTGCACGAAAATGTTCACGCGTTAAATCCATGGCAAATGAAGACACGCAATTTTCAAAATGACACCACAATGGAAAAATAATTGACAGTCACATGAAACAAAATGTATTCTTCAACCAAAGAGATTTTCAAATGTTGTAATTACTTTTTAAATATTGTTCTTGTAAGTGGCCAGTTCCGGATACATAAATAGCAGCCCTCGTAGTCTAAGCTTTGGTCTCTGCTACCACTTGCACTATGAAATCACTGTCAGTCTCGCTTAAGATACCGGTTGAGATACTAGAGCAGTGGTCCCCAACCTTTTTTTCATGCGGGCCACAAACATGTTTTGGTCTTGGTGTCGCGGGCCGCAATAAAATTTTTTTAGGGTTAAAAAACAACATTCTTCAAAATTAACGATTTAAAAGTGGAAAAACTTTCACGACTATCACTTAACATTATTTTGTCGGTGGGCGTGAATTTCACAATGGTTTAACATCACGCGGGCCACAAATAATGTCCCGGCGGGCTGCATGCGACCCGCGGTCCGCGGGTTTGGGATAGCGGTACTAGAGTCACGGGAATCTAGTACAAAGTTTCAGTCATAAAAGAAAATTATTATTGACGACTGGACGCTGCGCTGTAAAGAGCATATTTTGTGTATCATCCTACAAAAAACTTATGTATTGAGTTATGAATGCAGTCATGTTCATTAGATCATTTAGAACAAGACTGCATTCATAACTCAAGAATAAAAATTGTGGGTAAATACTTAATACACGAATGCTTACTTGTCTTCCTTCGAAGATTGCTTATTTTTATTGAAAAGGACGTAGGTGGCTTATACCACATGCCTAGATTTCAGCTTAACTAGGTTGACCTAACCCTAGATCGTACCAGGAAATAGAAAATTGTACAAGGCACGCGCTCAGAGCTCAGCTTTTGAATTGTTAAAGGTGTTGTTATGTAAACACATGGAGGTCAGAAGGTCGTCGTTCTGACTAACAAAGATTATGCCGTAGTTTCTGTAGTATAGACTCATATACACTATGGAGTATAGACTATAGTCCAGTGTTTCCCAAACATTGTACTGTCATGGCCCGGGAATTTTCATTTTGGCCCTTTGTGAGTGGTGATTGGTGACTTACTGAATACTTTTAAATCTAAACTGGTAGATGGTACATAAGTATTATTGTGATAATAGTTTGATATCGCCTACTTAGTCACTAGTATCCTAGTATCGTCCAGCTGACGAAATATCGCGACCCGGCAAATGGAAAACGCTGCTATAGACTATATCTATGTCTTGTTTTTTTTTACTTGCAAGGAATTACTTTAGAGTAATTCTTACTAGGTATTCAAATATGTAATTCCGTTATCATAGAACATATTAAGTTTTTATTCCAATGAAAAATTGCGAAAAAAAGACAAATAACCGTACAAGTAACGGAAATTTATACAAATGGACTGTCCGCAACGAGTAATGTGCTAATATGGCTTCACAAATTACCATTTTATTTATTTATTGACCGAAATTGGTTTTATTTGTGTCGACTGCTGTATATTAATGAAGGCTACTCGATTATTTTAAATCGCTTTTAGCAAGACCCATTTTAATTGTACTACTTGAGGGAAATAATGATTTGTTTATTTGTTTAATTTACCAAGATAAAATAGAGAGCTACTTTGAATCTAGATATTTGAGCTCATAAAACTCTAGAGTCTAGGTGATATTAAACAATGATGTCATAATAATAATATTATATCCGCTTTAAAATTAATGACTAGTCAAGGTTCAATAATACCTAATTTGAATGATCTCAGTAACAAATAAACACGGTTTCCTAAAAAAAAATCTTAAGATTCATCGTTGGTGAAATGCTTCGACCTCTCAACAGTGTGTTAACTACTAACAACAAATTATTATCCAATCAACAAAGCTATTTGAATAATTAATTATCTTTTCATCGGTGTTGTTCACGGGTAACTCAGCTACCTATAGGTAAATTAAAGAGTTAAGTTATCATTTAATCCTTCGATCGCGGATTCTTGGAAATGCTATTGTAATCTATTGTTGTCGCGATCACCGGTGATCTTATGGGGCTTAAAGGATTAGATAATATC
Organism: Polyommatus iphigenia; assembly: GCA_963422495.1. NCBI lineage: Eukaryota > Metazoa > Arthropoda > Insecta > Lepidoptera > Lycaenidae > Polyommatus > Polyommatus iphigenia. The sequence goes on from OY730186.1 coordinate 34,438,040, forward strand.
TGTGAGTGCGGGCGCTGATTGCCGCACTCAGAAACCAATATTAATCCTTCGATCGTGGATTCTTGGAAATCTATTGTTATTCTATTGTGTCTCGCTCACCAGTGAGCTTATGGGGCTTGATGGGTTAATTTAACTTAACTGTCAATATGTGCCTGAGTGCGACAATCAGTTCTCTGAAGTCTGAACACACTTCGTACACTCGTGGTAAAGCTATAGCTCACCGTGATCGCAATACCACTAATACGAGATAAGCTGGTACTGTTTGTCTGTTGTTGTTATACCTTGTTAATGACTCACCTTCGTGTTTCATGCGACCCTGGTAGATCGATTTTCTTTGTCTTTGTTTCCGTTGGGTGTTTCCCACTGCGCTGGACTTAAGAGCTTAAACTTAAGCTTTCAAGAAAGGAACGTAGGATCATAAATGGGGAGACTTGAAATTGCAACCTAGAACACTATCCCTCTTATAACTGTTAAAGAAGTTTACTACTCAAGTGCAGTTGTCTTTATCTATCCTGCGACTTTTTCAATGTATCAGAAGAAGACAAGAAGACCTGTGGAACTCATTAGAATTTCTGTATCTTTAAGTTGCCCGATTATAGAACTTATGGCTCTCCTAAGAAAGACGAATAGTGAGACTTGAATCTGCGACCTAGCATTAACGGTTGAATATATTGCGGTAACCGCAGACCAATCAAAGCCTCTCCGGCGCTAGATAACCGCAGGTTGTAGAGCGACTGCGGTGTGGAGGTCGCGGAGGAGTAACGGGACCGCATATTACCTTTGCGGAACGTAATGCAATATGCATAAACCTTATGTGGTCCACTCTCTGATAAAGTGCCGAATAGGCCATTCGCAGCTTTTTGACAGATTCTCCATACTTCAGTTATCAAGTTAAGTGATGGATAGCCTATTCGGCACTTATCAGGAAGTGGTGAAACAGGCCCTTAGTATAATGTCGTAATCGTTTGCCTGAAATTGTTTTTTTGACGGATTGAAATCCATATTTCATAGACCACAGAACAACGACCAGTAGAAACTCGATTATCCGGCCTCGGTTATACGGATACGCGATTATCCGGACTGCCACGGAAAATGTATCTCTTAATAATTAGTAACGACCTTATACGCAGTCGCTGCAGGTTCACCATATTTCTAGAAATAATATTAGCACGTGGTTACTGTTATGGCTCAAAATACTTAGAAGTACATATTTATAACATTCCAGAATTATATTATAAAGTCTCTTCCGGCCATTGTTTGATTAATAATATTCATGCATCGACATTGGTGTTCATCTTGAGAATAACTTAGATGCTCGCTATATTTAGATGTTCAAGGAGACGTCTGTTTAAAGGCTGGTTAGGAGTTTAGGCATATCGGTATGTTACATAGGTTTGGTTGTTTAAACTTTAACATCCGTTATTGTTTTCGTCCAAAATTGTTTCCGTCAAAAATATTTGCAATTTTAGGATAATATTAAATACTAGATGTTCCGCGCGGCTTCGCCCGCGTAATTTAGGAATTTACGCAACCGCACATTTTTCCGCAAAAAATAGCCTATGTCCCTTCACGTGATCTATTCTTCATGTTTGCCAAATAGCATAGCTCCAGTAGTTCTGAAGATAATAAGCAATTTCATATACTTTTCCCCGTTTTTTTCACATTTTCCTCTATTTCTTCGCTCCTATTAGTCTTAGCGTAATAAAATATAGCCTATAGCCTTACTCAATAAATTGGCTATCTAACACTGAAATAATTTTTTAAATCGGACCAGTAGTTCCTGAGATTAGCGCGTTCAAACTATTACTAAATAAGCATTTCATATAATTTCCCCCGTTTTTTCCACATTTTCCTCTATTTCTTCGCTCTTATTAGTCTTAGCGTGATAAAATATAGCCTATAGCCTTCCTCGATAAATGGGCTATCTAACACTGAAAGAATTTTTTAAATCGGACCAGTAGTTCCTGAGATTAGCGCGTTCAAACAAACAAACTAACAAACTCTTCCGCTTTATAATATTAAGTATAGATCTAAGCTGATTTCTCGAAGCCTGTTCGCACCAATCCAAAGTCAAGACTGTATCTTATTATCTTGCCTTTTCTTTCATAAATATATCGGGAACGAGAGGAACAACGTAATAACTAATAGCTAACGTAGATAGCGTTAAACTAAAGTTTACCGCTGCCTGAAAACCCAGACCAGCAAATGGACCTAATGCTGCCTATGCGGAAGAATAGGCAAAACGACTGATGGATAAAGATTCCGAGATGGATTATGATAAAGATTCCGAGATGGATTATGATAAAGATTCCGAGATGGATTATGATAAAGATTCCGAGATTTATAATGATAAAGAGTATGTCAGTGTTTACATAAAATCCGTCAGAATTACTATCCTTATGCATTTTTATGACTGCGATTATGCTCTGCAGATGTAAGTAATACCGTTTGATAGCTAGCCATTATTGTTAAGTACTCATTAGCCGCCATAGGGGCCAATATATCTCACGAATAATAATGTCGACGACAGAAAACATCGTAACATTGGCACTAATGCGATTCAGATTGTGCCATTATTCTTAGCTCGGATATTATCTTCAGGAAAACTGTATAATACAGTGTGACGTCATTTGGAACAGCTGGTGGGGTCTTTAGCGGTGTAGCGTCGTTTTACGTCAGCCGACGGTAATTCTTGCGTAGGAATTACAGGTGTCTCATCCGACAGCGATGTTGAGGTTATTATTAGCCCTAGATACAGTCTTATAGAGTAACTAGCTTAGAAGGTGTATATTGAAAGATTTATCTGTAAAGCAATCGTAATTACGTCTCCGTGATCCAGTGGATTAGAGCGTGCGTTTTCATTCGGAGGTAGTCGGTTGGATTCCCGCGTTGGAATTTTGGGTTTGGTTACCTGATTGTCTGACAAGAAATATTATACGTCGGATGGGCGTGTAAAAGGTCGGTCCTGTGCCTGACTTCTAGCCGGTCGTGTCGGATTATTATCCATCGCACTGCGCTACGAGAGTAAACCAAGTGAGTGCACACACTGTGTGTCTACACTCATTTGTAAAGGAATTTTACTGTAAATGTAACACTATTTATATAAATTACTTGATACTAGAAATAATGGGAAGTTGACGACGCTACTTAGAGTGTCTAGTCTGATTCTTTAACGATTCTTCGGAATTGCGAATGCACGCCTCGGACCGACGTTACACGTTGAATTATTCATCATGGTAGTTATTTTAAATGGCTTCTTCTGGCACGCCATCTAAATAAAACTAGTTTTTCCAGTAACAGATGCGACAATTTCCGTATATTGTAGTCTGGTTACGTTAATGGGTCTGCTAGCATTAAAAATACTCCAAAAGTAGAAAAATAATATCGCTTTCTAGATATATTATCTTTTAAAGAACAAAACAACTATAGTCTACAAGTTACAACTGGCTGCACAATCGTTTTGTTTCTAAATAATGGTCGATTTTATTTGAATTCAATGACCATTCAATCCATTTTCTTTGCAATATTAATTATCTGTGGGCAGTTTGACAGTGACGTTATATTTTTTTTAATTTTCCTCTTTCAGGGCGAGGTGCTCGACTGTCCGCTATGCCTGTCGGCGTTCAGCTCGGCGAGCCTGGTGCGGCTGGCGTGGTGCTCTCACCGGTGCTGCGAGCAGTGCCTCCGCCAGTACCTCGCCATTGAGATCTACGAGGCGCGGGTGCCAGTCAACTGTCCGGTGTGCCATGAGAGCATGCATCCTTCCGGTGAGTGTCGCCTCTGGATGTTTTTTTTTATGGCAGGCACTTAGTGCATTGTCAACGACAAACGGGAAAAGCGATGTTATGAAATTAAAAAAAGAAAAGCGAGGAATTTGGAAAAAAGATAACAGAGAGACAAAGAATAAGTTAAAATATGGAAATAAAGAATAGTCATAAAATTCTCTGAATGTTACTCTATGAGCAAAGAGCTCTTTGAGTGCCAAGAATAATAAAGATAGAGAGTGTATTGGAGATGATTCAGAATGTTACCTACTTGATGGTTTTCGACTGATAAGTGTAAGTGGCGAAAGTTGTGAGTTAGTTGATTCAGTTGTTGTCTTTTCGTTGCATTTCTTTGTTTTCGCGTGTTGTCTCAAATTCCAAAGGAATTGTCTATGTGAAACGTAGAGTATTTAACATGAAAACGTAGACCGCGACGGGACATCCTCGCAAGGTTTGTAAGATAATATCTGGCCAGTATAATATGATCGTGCCTCAAGGCGAACCTACTCGTTAACTCTTATCCGCGTCAGTATTTTGATATTTCGCGCCGTTGCATTTGCATAATTATATGCCCGTGTGTAGAAAGACATGCGAGGTGTACAACAGAATATTTTCCATTAATTACCCTTTTACTATCGATACAGATTGCACAGTGTGTCACGCGATCGTTAATAAGAAATTAATAGTTGCACAACTCGTTCGAATGTAGCTCGATGCTTGTGTTGAAATCGATCGAGTAATGGAATTGATCCACTGTAAGCTTTATTTCGTCCTTCGAGCATGTTAAATGGGAACTGTACCCTGCCACATAGCAATTAGCAAGTAACAACTCGACCCCTGCAGATAAAATATGTTTTAGCTTGGTAGAGCATCATCTCCGCCAAGCTCAATCGAATAACCGAACTTATGTACACGAATAATCAATGTAGTCTACTGTAAAACTTATTTGTTCTTTGATTATTTCAATGCCAATTAGACCGCAGGTCGTCCCGTGATATGTTTAGCTTGGTGGAGATCTTTTTCAATCGCAAAACTATAACCACAAAATTTTACGTTTGCTGTTCAATTTAACAAAGCCCTATTTCCTATTGTATCTTAACAAACATCTGACAAGATCTGAGTCTATTTTGAATCAATCACAATAAAAGTTCCTCTTATCTGTACAGGAATTCTGTCGTGGGCGGAGGCCTATAACAGTAATTTGTCATGGGCCATGGCCGCCTTGATCCAATGATAAACTTTGTGGTCGTATTCAAACTAAAAGCCGATTGAGTTTAATACATTGTATGACTAGATGACGTTCGATTCGTTGCGCCGAAATTCCATTATTTTGTAAAAACCGTTAATTTTACCAAAACGAAAACTATCCTATTTCCTTTCCCATCTTTCAAAGTATGTACAAGCCAAGCAAAGGTAATCTAGTTAGTAATAATGTTGACGGTATGGGGTTATCGATCATAACACCGGTAAAAACCGTACAAGTAGTGTTGTAGGTCATGGGCTATGTCGGCTGTTCATGTCAGCCCACATTGTCGCCGAGGACGCAGCATTGAATGCAGAGTGTCGAGGCTGATATTATAATAATCGATTAGCCATGTGGTTATATTGTTCTACTGTAAAGGAAACTAAAAAATTGGAGGTAGGCGCCAAATTAATTATAGCTGTAGGCGGTGGTCTATTCTACCAGCGTGAACTGAGAAGCTAAGGGAACATTACGATATAAAAAAAACATCAAAAATTGAAATAAACAAATGAGATTATATTATTACTCTCTCACTCCAAAGTTATGTACCTCGAAGTATAATATTATATTATGATCTATCTTTGTAGCAAATTTTAGAGAATATAGAGCAGATATAAAAAAAGAAAGTCTACCGAGCTATATCTAAAAATAGCTGCAAGCGGCTAAAGAAACTAAAGAAACTCCACCGTGGCGGGTAAATTATAGTCTGACAAATTGATTGTTGATAATGGAAAAACGAGATAAAGTTTAAGATCAAGGGCAATTAACCTCAACGAATGATGGAACGGCATTTCATCGCGTTAGTCATCCTCTGTGACACCCATTACACGCATTATGTGATCATCTGTTTGCGGCACATGTTTATAAACAACGATGGGTGCTATTATGTATATAATTAAGATTACGATTAAGATTACGATTCCATGATGGAAACTTTTGGGTTAGCCCATTGTTAAAGAAGCTTCAAGCATCTTCAAGCTTGAAATTTATAAGTAAGGTAAATGACTAGTAGATTGGACAGTACCAGTCATTGGAAAGAGCACAAAAACACAATATTTATTAATGTTGCTTTAAAAGTTTCCTGTTTTTAAAGTAAAAGAACGCCTGTTTTTTAAGAAAAACAGTCAGTTTTTAAAGCAACATTAATAAATATGGTGTTTTTGTGCTTTTTCCAATGACTAGTACTGTCCAATCTACTAGTCATTTACTCTAGCTAACTGCAGGATGTACCGACTTACCACGAGCCTTAGCCTTAGCACGAGCAGAGTAGAAATGCAAAAGAATAAAAATCCTGCCAGATTTTAGGGATAAAATGACAGGTCTCCAGTCTCCTTAGCCAATCTGTCAATTTTTCTATTCTTCTGTGATAAAAATCCCTCTCTATAGTGGCCACGCTAAGTACGGAAAACGTTTTGCAGAACGTCCATAGATTATGATATCAAAAAAGACCATTTCAAGGGGTGCTCAATGCTCATTGTAATGCGTTACACAACTTTGTGTAAATTTTCGACCGTTTAACTGATTTTGACTTTAAAATGCATAGTTGCGTACACTCCCGGCATAATACCAAAAAACCCAGGAGCCTTACTCAGAAAACAATGTTATTCTAAACAAATGAATCGTTACACATAGCTTATAAGTCATGGGGTTTACCGGTATCGACCACGGCGTGTTCTAAAGGGTACACCAACCTGCATAGTTACAATTCCCGTGCGGTTTTCCTGCTTGGTTTCCAGAAAAATTATATCCTTGTGCATTTTTTACAAAAGCGGTCTATGTCTGAATCGTTTTATGATGGTTTTCGGTACAGATCACGGGGTAGTCCATTGATTCATAAGTTATTTTGTTAAAGCAATAATGTGTCGTGTATTGTTGTCTAACCGTAACCATGTTTAAAGTGGATTTCTGACTGCAACACAGCCAACCCTTCGTACTAAAAGACAGTTAAAATGAAACTTGGCTCATAATGCAAAAACATGCATTTTCAATTTATTCTTCTTTGTTCTTCTTTGGATTTGAGTGAGGATTGACCTGAGTGAGGAATGATCTTCAGAATGAAGTGAAATCAATAGGAATAGTGTTATCAGTTTTAGGAAATCATTATTATGCAGTATGATTATGTATACTTGTGTGATTAATGATTATGTTGTGTTACAGACGTGAGGCGGATAGTGGACAACCCGGCGCTGTACGACAAGTATGAGGAGTTCTCCGTGCGGCGCGCGCTCGCCGCCGACCCCGACACGCGCTGGTGCCCCGCCCCCGACTGCAGGTACACGCACGCACGCACGCACGCACGTACACACGTTGATACGCACATACGTAGTACGCAATGTCGGTTTTAGCACTACAGCGCCTTGGGCAAATTTTTTTACTACTGTACTGATAGTGCTAACGGGCGCTCCCTTTTTGTTTTTCTTTGGCGCCTCTTTTTATCCGGCGCCCTGGGTGGTCGCCAAGCGTGGCCTAACGCCGCGACTGGTGCGCGTATGTACGCAGTAGGTACGCACTCAGAGTTCAGACACATAATCACGTGCCACACAGTAAAACTAATTCACTGATGATTTCAATAATCTTTGTTTTTATAGACATTGACTTGCGCATTGCGATGTATGAATCACATAAAAACAAAATGTATTTTATTGTGTATTTTATTATACACTGCGAATACTACTTACTATTGCGAATCACGCTAAGCTAAATTCTAATTCCCTTCTAAGTATGCGCTTTAATTGGACTTGATTAGAATTTTTTAATTAGAAAAGTGCAATAAATAACAGACTTAAGACACAAAGTCTAGTCTTGTTCTTAATGCTTTTAATTGAAGTTAACATTAAGTACAATTAACGAAATTAAGACGGGCTAGATGTACTTCGTTCCTAATTCGCTAAATTAGTGACTGAGTCATCCTACATTGTCAAAAGACAAAAGTAGTATGATTTAGTGGTCCATTGAAATAGGAGTTGTAAAGACATCAATTGTAAGCAGCTGCATAATATTCTGTCTACTCTGATATTATAATGTATGTAAGTCAACACGACATAAAATTAGACTTATTAATTTCGAAGATTTGCTTATATTAAAAATGTAGGTTTGCAATACTGTACTTAATAGTTATTTGGTTCTAATTTTGACACATCTCACATTTTTTCTTTCGTTTTCCAAAAGCGGGAATATCTAAAACTAGATGACGCCCGCAACTTCGTTGCGCCAAAACTCGTTTATCGCGGCGGAACCGTACATTTTTCCGGGATAAAAAGTATCCTATGTCCTTTCCCGGGACTCAAAGTATCTCCATGCCAAATTTCAGCAAAATCGGTTCAGCGGTTTGGGCGTGAAGAGGTAACAGACAGACAGACAGACAGACAGACAGACAGACTGACAGACATACTTTCGCATTTATAATATTAGTATGGATGGTTGATAGAAATCATGTTTTCAAAATCAATTTCCGATCTCCCGGTTTTGAATAAAGAGCATTTTTCTGACTGGACAGATTTTAATGATATTATTGATACCTATTTGTTACTTTTCAGTTTCGCGGTGGTGGCGACAGGGTGCGCGTCGTGTCCCAAGCTGGTGTGCCTCGCGCCGGGGTGCGGGTGGTCGTTCTGCTACCACTGCAAGGCGCCCTGGCACCCCACGCAGACCTGCGACGCCGCAAGACGGTCAAGACAGCCGCCGCCGCGCGCCGCACCGCCACAGACTGATATGGACTCCGGTATGAGAATTGAGATATAGTTTGAGTATGGTGAAAAAAAGTGCAGCTAACAATAACTAGTTAGTAAGCTACTATGAGGTGGGATTTTATATTGAAGGTATTAGGGTTGGGCTTTGACCTCACAGTGGTCATTAAATGTTTGGTGTCAATCAAAAAACTCAGAAACCGGACATAAATCAGTTAAAATGAATGCAACATCAATAAACCACCTTTTGTGTCTGTGTTATTCTTTAGTTGCATATTTTTGCATCTTGACAAACAACAGCGTGTTCTTGTCCGTCACTCACTTTAATCTTATATTATCTTGCAGGCGAGGTGAAGCCGTGTCCGCGGTGCTCGGTGCTGATAGTGAAGGTGGAGGACGGGTCCTGCAACCACATGGTGTGCTGCGTCTGCGGCGCCGAGTTCTGCTGGCTCTGCATGAAGGAGGTCTCCGACCTGCACTACCTCAGGTACATATTAGTACCGGCCACAAGCTTTCTTTGGATTTTTGTATATTTTGTTTAAGATATCTTTGTAATAGACATCAAAGAGAAAGGTTTCTTAATTCGACGGTATAATTATTATAATATGGTTTGATTTTGGAAAGAACATATGTATTTCAAAGGTTCTTTTGTTGAAAAATATCTTGTAATGTCTGGAGATAATATTAGTAACATATATATGTATTAAAAATTGATATGTTATATATTTGACAGTCCGAGCGGGTGCACGTTCTGGGGCAAGAAGCCGTGGTCGCGCAAGAAGAAGCTGTTGTGGCAGCTGGGCACGCTGGCGGGCGCGCCGCTCGGCATCGCCGTGGTGGCGGGCGTCGCGCTGCCCGCGCTGCTGGTGGGCCTGCCGCTGTGGGCGGGCCGGCGCGCGCACCGCCGCCTGCGCCGCGCCCCGCCCGCGCGCCGCCGCGCCGCCGTCGCCGCCGCCGTCGCCGCCGCGCTGCTCGTCTCCCCGCTCGTCGCCGGCCTCGCCGTCGGCATCGGCGTGCCCATCCTGCTGTTCTACGTGTACGGCGTGGTGCCCGTGTCGCTGTGCCGCGCGGGGGGCTGCGCCGCCGCCCCGCCCCCCGACCCCCGCGAGCCCCCCGACCACCCCGACCCGCCCGACGCGCCCGACCTCGACGCCGCCTCGCGCCGCCTCGAGCCCAGCATAGGTTCGTGACATTTATATTAAACTACACACTAATTTTTGAGAATCGATCTGCTTCTGTACTAATATATATATTTTTTAATTTTATTTAGGAACAAACAGTTTTTCAATACAAAATAATCTTAAGACTAAGTACATAATTTATAACATAAACCTATAGTTCCATAAAATAAAGCAAGTATAGATTGTGTTTTAAGAGACTAAAGTTACAACACATCATATTATTCTAATGATTATCATAAATTAATCATTTTGCTTAAAGAGCAATTAAACAGATCCAAATCGTCAAAGTGGGTATTATACATATTGCAAGAACGTCTTATGAATGAGTTACTACCATTACAAGTCCTGGATTGTGGAATACTAAAGAGGTTTCTTTTTCTTACAATTCTTTCTTGTCTCCGGGGCACACGAAACTCAATATTTTTAAGCAGCTCAGGTGTGTCTACAATATTATTAATTATTTTATACAGATATACAACATCAGAAACCATGCGACGCTTGGCTAGATTAGGTATTTTATATTTAGAAATTGACAATTCATAGTTACTATAAACGTTACCCATTCTAAATTCAAGACACTTAACAAATTTTTTCTGCAGTGTTTCAATTCGTTCACAGTGAAATTTGTATTGTGGAGACCACACCGTACTAGCAAACTCTAGGTGACTGCGAACATAACTATAATACAATATTTTATAGGTAAATTCCTTTTTAAATGGCTTAGAAACACGTAGAATGGATCCCATTTGTTTATAGGCTTTATTGAGAATTTTATTAATATGTGAAACAAATTTAAGTTTGGAGTCCATGAGGACACCAAGATCTCGAATTTCTGATGTTCTTTTTAATGGAAAATTTTCCATTAAGTTTATAATTAAATAAAATCGGAGTACGTTTCAGACTAAAAGTAATTATATTGCATTTGTCAGAATTAAGAAAGAGGTTATTTTTAGAACATTCATTTTCGAAATTGGTTATCGTTGAAGAAGTTCGCAATCATGTAAATTCTTTATAACTCTAAAAATTTTTGTATCGTCGGCATATAGAAGGGAATTGCTATTTTTTAAAGCATTACTTAAATCGTTTATGTATAGTATAAAGAGTAAGGGTGCCAAATGTGATCCTTGTGGGACACCAGATGTTATATGTCTATAATTCGATGTGAACCCCTTTAATACTACAACTTGACATCTATTTTGAACATAAGAACAATAACCAACGAAACAGATCACCATGGACGCCAAGATTCCAAAGTTTTAATAATAGGGTGTAGTGGGAAATTTTGTCAAAAGCCTTCGCAAAGTCAGTGTACACTGCGTCGACTTGACAATTTTTATCAAATGCATTGCGAATGATTTCTGTAAAAGACAAAAGATTACTCTCAATGCCACGACCTTTATAGAAACCATGTTGTTGCGGAGTTATAAATGGACGGGCAACAGCAAATAGCTGTTGAGCAACAATATCTTCTAAAATTTTTACAAATACACAGGTTTTTGAGATAGGTCTATATTTCTCTATATCGTCACTTATGGATCCCTTGGGTATTGGAGTTATCCAAGCCTTTTTCCAAGCCAACGGGACACAACCTTCAGATATAGATTTTTTATATAAAATTGTTAAGGGAGTTGTTAAACTGGAAGAACATTTTTTTACGAGAATCGGATGGATACCATCTGTTCCAGCGCCTTTTTTTGAATCAACTGATTTTAGAAGTTTATTAACTAGTCCTTCAGTGATCTCAATAGTTCCGATGTCGAATAAAGAATTACTAGGCGGCTGTAGATTGTCTAAAGATTGAGCGTTTACAGTAGGTGGTTCGAAAACTGAATGGAAGTACTCATTAAACAAATCACAAAATATTGTTTAAAATATTGTTTTCAAATTTTATAACGAGTTAAAAAATATTGATTAACTCGTTATAACATTTGAAAACACATTCCTCCATGGACAGATTCTTAAAGAATAAATTCCAGTTTATATTTGAAAGTTCATCATTTATGTTATCAAAATTTGCCATATGAAAATTAAATGCGATACAGTTAAATTGTTTTGAGATAATCATTAAAATCTGCAGATATGTCAATTAATAAAGATTTGTGATGAGCATCTTCTGAGGTTAAAGGCTCGTCACAAGTAGTTACTTCACAGTTTGAATTGCTGAATATAAGTTCAAGAATCCGATTATTGACATTTTTAACGGAATTATGTTGTTTTAAATTTGTAAAAGCCATAAATTCATTTAAAAATTGTACCACTGTGTTGTTATTTGGGACGAGAGAAATATTTCTATTAATAAATAAAAATAGTATTTTATATTGCATAATAAAATAATATTTTATATTGCAGGCGACGCGTCGCTGTCGGCGGGTTCGGGTTCTGCGGCGGCGGAGGTGCGCGCGGCGTCGCTGGCTGGCCTGGCGGGGTCGCTGGGCGGCGAGACGGCGTCGCCGGCGCGCGGCGAGGACGGCGGCGACGCGGCGTCGGCCGCCAGCTGGGGCGAGGAGGCGTCGTGCTCGCGGTCGGCCGCGCGCCTGCGCAGCCTGTTCCTGTACGGCAGCGCGGGGCCGCCGCCGGACCCCGAGGCGGGCCCCTCCGCGCCGCCCCCGCGCGCCGCGCCGCCGCCCGTCCTCACCAGCGCCTGCGAGACCGCCCGCCCCCCGCAGCCGCCGCGCCCGCCCAGCCCCGCCTCCTAACGGTAGCGGGACGAGCTTCGTGGTATCTGAGTCCCCGGGCGGAATCGCCTAGATCCGAAGTGCGTCTCGAATTTGGTCATGTATCGGCCGGCCGCCCGCGTCGTCCCGCCGGACCGGGCGAGGCTCGCCGGACCTCGCGACCTCGAAATTGATTTTCACCCGCCCCCTACGTCCCCGCGGTTCGTAGGCCGCGGTCGCCTCGAGCGGAGGAGGCCCGCGGCGGAGTCATTTTCTTTTGAATCGTCCTTGCCACTCTGATTTCCGCGCCATTGTGTGATCCACGATCGTCGGCCGACGGCGGATCGGGTCGAGAAGCGATGGTCGTTACGTCCAGACTCAAAACTGACGAGTCGAAAACTGAGCTCTCGCATTAATATAGAGATCCGTAGTAGAAAATTTATTAGTACGTATGTAAACGTTAAGGAAAAATGTTAGAACTGCTTTTTGTATATAATAAATGGACTGCAAGTATCTATGTGAAATGTAGTATGATCATGACATACTGTTGCCCCTTTCGCCGATGTAAAGGGGCGAACTTAACTAGCCGTAAGGATCGCCAAAACTTCGAAATTAGCTAGCGGTAAGGGCTGGTTTACACGTATTAAGTTGATAAGTAGTTAACTACATTTTAACTAAATTTTAAGTTAATAATTGCATGTAAACACACAATTTAGTAGCAAATAGCAAGTTAAAATTTAGTTGCAACTGGCTACTTGCTACTAAATTGTGTGTTTACATGCAATTAAGTAACTTAAAATTAAGTTAAAATTTAGTTAACTACTTATCTACTTAATACGTGTAAACCAGCCATAAGACTAGGCGAACGCTGTCTACGATAGATGCTTAGCGCTTCTCGGTGCAGTGCCACTCTATCAGATATTTGTGATAACTATTAATAATCTAAATTATTTAATTTTTCACGTTTGTAGATCTATGATTAAGCGATATTTTATGTTATAATAAAAATTGTAATACTATGATTAAAATGTGATTAAACTGTCCAAGTTTTTCATTTCTGATGTCCGTTGTGTGTATTATAATTAGGTATTTAGGCTTAAATTCTGTTACAAGTAATTTCCCCATTTTTAAGAATATAAACAAGTACGTTCTTATTTATACAATTTATAAAATAAAACTAGTTCATGACAGAAACTAAATTTCTTTTATCTTAACATGTTTATTAAATATTTACCATTTAAAACATAGATTTAAATAGAGTATGGAGTATGGACCATGAAACTAGGTACAACACATTTATTTTACACCTAGGTTTTCTTAAAATAAGTTTTAGGAATCTACTTAGAGATTTCATATTGATTTTTATTTTGTTGTATGTTACAACTTACAACACATGTTGGTCGTCGCATTCGGTATCTGAAAATAAATATAGAACCTATTAACTACAGTAGTAAAGAGGGTTTACTACATATCCCCAAAATCTTGTTTGTGATTTTACTTTACTTAGTACAATACATAATATTATTATACTACTAAAATATAAAACTTGTACCTAAGGAAAATATTTAATCTCTTTCTAAATCGTAAATAACTTTTTCTAAATCTACACTATAGTGTAGAAGGCCCCGAAACATGGAGAATGGCCTATAGGCCGGCCTATTAGTTTCTGCGCCTTGAGGCATCGCAACTCGCAACACAGTCTCTTAAATACAACCTTACGCATGATAAGTATGACTTAGCATTTTTTTTAATTATATTTGCTAGAGATTATCAATAACAATATCCACTTACGTGTTACTACGTTACTTTTTCCTTATCCTTTGACGGCGAAGTGGTTGTTTCTTTCTCATCTATCGCCTCATCAGTCTCCTTTTGTTCGTTCTAGAAATTAGACATTAGTTTCTTAAAATCTTCTTATCTATAAAATTCTCGTGTCACAATGTTAGTCCACGAACTCCTCCGAAACGGCTTTACTGATTTTTAACAAATTTTATATGCATATTCAGTAGGTCTGAGAATTGGCTACTGGGTACTTTATATATTGATAAGTGCATTTGTTGAATAAATAATAGTAAATTATTACAACCTGAGACTGACGGCGACCATTGTTTGTGCGACGAGATAGCGATCGACGTTGCCATGGCGACATACTTATTTAGTCACTTCAATAAAATAATATGGGCGAAATACTTTATATTATGGCAAAGCAACGTTTGCCGGGACAGCTAGTATTCCTATAATACTTATAAACCGTAAAACTTCAATGAATTTGAAATCAGGGCGTGCATTAGTGATTAGAGCAGTGGTTCCCAAACTCATTCCCAAACTTGTTTTGTCTACTGCCCATTTTGAAAACAAATTATGTTTTAGCGCCCCCGTTGTTTTAATTTAAAATGCATCCGGATAAAATTACCCCCAAAGCCTCTACACAACGCCCCCTTTTTTTTTCTGGGTCCTACACCGCACCGCTCAAGACCTTCAGCGCCCACAATGGCGTTATCGCCCACTTTGGGAAAGGCTAGATTAGAGTATAATATATGGAAGCTTTTATCTATTAAACTTACCATATTCCTCAAGATATCAACAATAATTTTCATTATGACAAACGAGTAGACTATTAGCATTTTATTCATTTTGGACGCTTTATTATCTTCCGGGTCTGAAATACAAAAACAGTAATAAGTAATAATCTTTACTAATATTATAAATGCGAAAGTATCTCTGTCTGTCTCTCTGTCTGTCTCGCTTTCACGCCAAAACTACTGAACCGATTGTAATGAAAGTTTGTACACAGATAGTCTAAAGCCTGAGAAAGGACATAGGCTACATTTTAACTGGAGAAAGGGGTTGTAGTTGGGTGTGTTTATGCGTAAATTTGTTCAAATTAAGTTAGTTCCAAAAATTCATAACAGATGGCGCTAAGAGTCGCCTACATCTCGCTATCGCTTGCTCATGCGTCTTTCTATAAGAGGTGGTACCATGTTTAGTAATTGTTTTCGATTCTTTCGATTGTTAAACACGTTATTAAATAACTCACTACTCAGTACTTTATCTATGCAGTGACGTAACCTCAAACCTACCAAATATGATAAATAGTTCATGGGTAAAGCTAAAGTTGTGTAGCTACTAGCTAAATAAGCTTTAAAATTTGGTATAAATAAAGTTTAATAAAAAAATATATATTATGTGCACACTGCACAGCTGTTTTTGGGTATTTTGATTAAAGGGGTACCAGGGTTTTCAAAGCTTTTAAATTTGACACCAATTTTGTTGACACCGCGCACTATAAGCTGAAGTCCACGCGGACGAAGTCGCGGGCAACAGCTAGTATCTAATAAGATAACCAGTAAATACGTAACTTTTGTTTATCAATCAAAGCTTTGCACTCTGAGTTTACTAGAAACAGCAAATTTTATGCACTTACCAAAATAATGTAAATAAGTATATCAATGGCAGTTTATTGCATAGCTTATAATATTATATTTTTATCTCTTTATAATATAGTTTATTTATTTACATTGAACACAAGTAGAGTGGGTCGGTGTCGACAGGATGTTTCCCATTGGGCCATACCTTGTGCATGTTATTGATCAACGTCGCGCGCACTTCTAAACTACTTTCAGGAATTTTCACTCTTGAAAATCGTGGTTATGGTTCTCTACTTATTTTATAGGCTTAGAGACGTCAACGAGCAGAAAGATCGCCTCATGGTATGCGACACATTATGCTTATGTTGTCGCTAGCAGGTTTTTTTTATAAATAATACAACGAATAAAAAAGAATCTGGTCTTATTATCACATTATGCTTATTAAATACATAATACCTAAAGACTATACACACTATATTGTTGCCTATTATTAATGCTATTATTCATGTTTTTGGTTTATATTTTATTTTTCGTAATAAATGCCACTGGTACCATTTTTATACTTATTGTCCATAAACTTGTTAGTCAATATGAGATTGCTAAAGTTGCTTACAAAGTTGTGAGTGAGGCAACATATTCTGTAGTAAGCCTATTTCAGAATCGACTAGGTTTAGTGAACACTGAACTCACTTAGCGACATTATTTTTGCCACCTACTAAACGATTATGGAATAGGTCCTAGATGATAAATGAGTTTCACATATTTGCACTTATTTAGTGAATAGCAATCACATCTGCTTGAAGGAGAGGCGTAGCTACCGCCGTATCAATTTTATACAGGGCCCCTGGCCCACGGGGCTCCCATCCTTCAAACAAATTATTATACGAGGCCCCATCAAGGCACGCTACGCTTCTGGCTTGAAGGCACATGTTTAATTTTAAGGATAGTACACAGAACACAGAAATAGTACCAATGGCATTTAGAACCTGTTTTACAAGCTCATATTTAAAGAAGAACAAGCTTATCCAAATGCTTGGCTCTGTCACTCAGAATGAGGTAGCAACAAAACATATCCAGATAAGCTATTCCTCACATAAAAGGACATTGTGAAACAGCTTACACATATCATCATTTTACATTTACAGTATTATATTTTACAAAATAATCTTAAAGGCGTTCCGCGTAAGCGTGTTTACACACGGCGCCGCAGCGGCAGCATTTTTCGCCGTCGGCGCGATCATGGGTCCGACTAGTCTCGTATGTTTGTTGAAAACTGCGGCACCACTCGCCGCCGCGGCAAAGAATCGCCGCCACCGCGGCGGCGCCGTGTGAGAAGGGCCCATAGAAATTAGAAATACAAGGATGAGTATGCAGCGGCGCCGCCGCGGAGGCGGTGCCGGTGCCGCTGCGGCGCGTGTGTAGACACGCTAATATGGGACAAATTAGAAATACAAGGATGAGTATGCAGCGGCGCCGCCGCGGAGGCGGTGCCGGTGCCGCTGCGGCGCGTGTGTAGACACGCTAATATGGGACAAATTAGAAATACAAGGATGAGTATGCAGCGGCGCCGCCGCGGAGGCGGTGCCGGTGCCGCTGCGGCGCGTGTGTAGACACGCTAATATGGGACAAATTAGAAATACAAGGATGAGTATGCAGCGGCGCCGCCGCGGAGGCGGTGCCGGTGCCGCTGCGGCGCGTGTGTAGACACGCTAATATGGGACAAATTAGAAATACAAGGATGAGTATGCAGCGGCGCCGCCGCGGAGGCGGTGCCGGTGCCGCTGCGGCGCGTGTGTAGACACGCTACAGCGGCGCCGCCGCGGAGGCGGTGCCGGTGCCGCTGCGGCGCGTGTGTAGACACGCTAATATGGGACAAATTAGAAATACAAGGATGAGTATGCAGCGGCGCCGCCGCGGAGGCGGTGCCGGTGCCGCTGCGGCGCGTGTGTAGACACGCTAATATGGGACAAATTAGAAATACAAGGATGAGTATGCAGCGGCGCCGCCGCGGAGGCGGTGCCGGTGCCGCTGCGGCGCGTGTGTAGACACGCTAATATGGGACAAATTAGAAATACAAGGATGAGTATGCAGCGGCGCCGCCGCGGAGGCGGTGCCGGTGCCGCTGCGGCGCGTGTGTAGACACGCTAATATGGGACAAATTAGAAATACAAGGATGAGTATGCAGCGGCGCCGCCGCGGAGGCGGTGCCGGTGCCGCTGCGGCGCGTGTGTAGACACGCTAATATGGGACAAATTAGAAATACAAGGATGAGTATGCAGCGGCGCCGCCGCGGAGGCGGTGCCGGTGCCGCTGCGGCGCGTGTGTAGACACGCTAATATGGGACAAATTAGAAATACAAGGATGAGTATGCAGCGGCGCCGCCGCGGAGGCGGTGCCGGTGCCGCTGCGGCGCGTGTGTAGACACGCTAATATGGGACAAATTAGAAATACAAGGATGAGTATGCAGCGGCGCCGCCGCGGAGGCGGTGCCGGTGCCGCTGCGGCGCGTGTGTAGACACGCTACAGCGGCGCCGCCGCGGAGGCGGTGCCGGTGCCGCTGCGGCGCGTGTGTAGACACGCTAATATGGGACAAATTAGAAATACAAGGATGAGTATGCAGCGGCGCCGCCGCGGAGGCGGTGCCGGTGCCGCTGCGGCGCGTGTGTAGACACGCTACAGCGGCGCCGCCGCGGAGGCGGTGCCGGTGCCGCTGCGGCGCGTGTGTAGACACGCTAATATGGGACAAATTAGAAATACAAGGATGAGTATGCAGCGGCGCCGCCGCGGAGGCGGTGCCGGTGCCGCTGCGGCGCGTGTGTAGACACGCTACAGCGGCGCCGCCGCGGAGGCGGTGCCGGTGCCGCTGCGGCGCGTGTGTAGACACGCTAATATGGGACAAATTAGAAATACAAGGATGAGTATGCAGCGGCGCCGCCGCGGAGGCGGTGCCGGTGCCGCTGCGGCGCGTGTGTAGACACGCTAATATGGGACAAATTAGAAATACAAGGATGAGTATGCAGCGGCGCCGCCGCGGAGGCGGTGCCGGTGCCGCTGCGGCGCGTGTGTAGACACGCTACAGCGGCGCCGCCGCGGAGGCGGTGCCGGTGCCGCTGCGGCGCGTGTGTAGACACGCTACAGCGGCGCCGCCGCGGAGGCGGTGCCGGTGCCGCTGCGGCGCGTGTGTAGACACGCTAATATGGGACAAATTAGAAATACAAGGATGAGTATGCAGCGGCGCCGCCGCGGAGGCGGTGCCGGTGCCGCTGCGGCGCGTGTGTAGACACGCTACAGCGGCGCCGCCGCGGAGGCGGTGCCGGTGCCGCTGCGGCGCGTGTGTAGACACGCTAATATGGGACAAATTAGAAATACAAGGATGAGTATGCAGCGGCGCCGCCGCGGAGGCGGTGCCGGTGCCGCTGCGGCGCGTGTGTAGACACGCTAATATGGGACAAATTAGAAATACAAGGATGAGTATGCAGCGGCGCCGCCGCGGAGGCGGTGCCGGTGCCGCTGCGGCGCGTGTGTAGACACGCTAATATGGGACAAATTAGAAATACAAGGATGAGTATGCAGCGGCGCCGCCGCGGAGGCGGTGCCGGTGCCGCTGCGGCGCGTGTGTAGACACGCTAATATGGGACAAATTAGAAATACAAGGATGAGTATGCAGCGGCGCCGCCGCGGAGGCGGTGCCGGTGCCGCTGCGGCGCGTGTGTAGACACGCTAATATGGGACAAATTAGAAATACAAGGATGAGTATGCAGCGGCGCCGCCGCGGAGGCGGTGCCGGTGCCGCTGCGGCGCGTGTGTAGACACGCTAATATGGGACAAATTAGAAATACAAGGATGAGTATGCAGCGGCGCCGCCGCGGAGGCGGTGCCGGTGCCGCTGCGGCGCGTGTGTAGACACGCTACAGCGGCGCCGCCGCGGAGGCGGTGCCGGTGCCGCTGCGGCGCGTGTGTAGACACGCTACAGCGGCGCCGCCGCGGAGGCGGTGCCGGTGCCGCTGCGGCGCGTGTGTAGACACGCTAATATGGGACAAATTAGAAATACAAGGATGAGTATGCAGCGGCGCCGCCGCGGAGGCGGTGCCGGTGCCGCTGCGGCGCGTGTGTAGACACGCTAATATGGGACAAATTAGAAATACAAGGATGAGTATGCAGCGGCGCCGCCGCGGAGGCGGTGCCGGTGCCGCTGCGGCGCGTGTGTAGACACGCTAATATGGGACAAATTAGAAATACAAGGATGAGTATGCAGCGGCGCCGCCGCGGAGGCGGTGCCGGTGCCGCTGCGGCGCGTGTGTAGACACGCTACAGCGGCGCCGCCGCGGAGGCGGTGCCGGTGCCGCTGCGGCGCGTGTCTAGACACGCTACAGCGGCGCCGCCGCGGAGGCGGTGCCGGTGCCGCTGCGGCGCGTGTGTAGACACGCTAATATGGGACAAATTAGAAATACAAGGATGAGTATGCAGCGGCGCCGCCGCGGAGGCGGTGCCGGTGCCGCTGCGGCGCGTGTGTAGACACGCTAATATGGGACAAATTAGAAATACAAGGATGAGTATGCAGCGGCGCCGCCGCGGAGGCGGTGCCGGTGCCGCTGCGGCGCGTGTGTAGACACGCTAATATGGGACAAATTAGAAATACAAGGATGAGTATGCAGCGGCGCCGCCGCGGAGGCGGTGCCGGTGCCGCTGCGGCGCGTGTGTAGACACGCTAATATGGGACAAATTAGAAATACAAGGATGAGTATGCAGCGGCGCCGCCGCGGAGGCGGTGCCGGTGCCGCTGCGGCGCGTGTGTAGACACGCTAATATGGGACAAATTCCTAGCGCTTTCTGCTGCAGCATATTACTTTAAAATAATATAACATTAGCAATAGTGTAGGAATATACGTATTTAAACTTATTGAACAGTGGTAATGATTTTGCTTCAAACATTTTTATCTGCTGTGAACTGGTAGATGCTGAATAATTGTTTTATTAATTGGTTTAAATGCATAATATAATCTGAATTTCGTTTTAAATCCTTGTTTACAGTGTTAAACGTAGGGCACACAAATTTTAAAATAAAAATCTTACACCTAAATTAGTGCTTACACAATATTTTGTCTTTTAAGTTTTATAAAAGGCTGTTTAAGCTATTTCAACTTTACGTACCTAAAGGTACACTCGAGGAAGTTGATTCCTATGCAAGTGGTAGGTTTTTCAGTTTGGTCCGGTTACGTTGATCGGCAAAGAGAGTATAACAGAATTATATTTCCATCTTGGTCATTTTGTGTTTGCCAAAATATTATCAACATAGCGATCTCCTTAGCAACGATAGGTTTATTGGTCGCTATCTGTCGGCTATGCTCGTTCACGATAGAATCGTAATTTTATTGGTCGCATTGCTTTTGACAAATAATCTACTTAGCTACCGCCTTAGCAACGAAAGTATTTACATTTTGAAATTTTTGACACAATCATCTTTTTGCAAATATTATGTATTCGGAACATTGAGATGTATTCGGAATTGATTTTTATTTTATTTCTCTAATCCGAACTCACTGGCTTATTTTGTCCAATATGTGCTACAAAAACAATGGATTTATTAACAGCAAATCGTTCGAGCAGATCAAAGTGGCCAACCTAATTCTACTCCTAATATCTTCGTCGAATATCATAACCATGGACGTATAAAAAAAGGTGGACGGAGTCCCACCATACACAAAACTGTGTCGTTCAGACAGCTGGCTGTATGTACACGGTCCGCACGCACACATTCTTGCGCTAGTCCATACCATTTGACAGGAATCAGAATGTGTGCGTGGCCGACTCTGAAGAAAAGTGAAGACACAGTTTTGTATATAACAAGACTCCGTCCGCCTTTTTTTCTACGTTCATGATCATAACTTGGTTAGTTGGAAAAGGCTACCCAGAACCCAGAAGGATTAAGTAACACTTATGTTATGTTTTTGAATTATAGGTCATAGGTATTCACATTGCTGATCATTATAACAACCCAGAGTTCAAAATAATACCACAACAAGAAAGTTCATAATAATTTTATAAGTTTTTAGTTTTATGATATTGTTTTAACGCTCAAATAAAATATTATCACGTTATTATACTTGTGTTGTGATTTTTATAAAAGGTTCTTGTAGATTAGAAATATGTTAATCTTTAGAGCGTTTTTACATTACGCAAAACATAAAAATGAATAGTAGTACAGATTCCCTAGATTCTAGAAAATTGATAACATTTACTATCAAGCAAATTTTTCGTGAGTAGCTTCATTTTGATAAGACCAAGAAGCTTATATTATTATCAGACGAACAACAATTTCCCGTGCGAAAATTCTCGCAAGTTCATATTTCGATTTGATGGTCCTAAAATATGGATTGTTCTATTTGTAGGAAAATGTTACTGTTAAATTATATAACTAGCTATTAACCTATCCTATCCTATCTTACCTATCAGTATTCAGTATACAAAAAATCTGCTGGTTAGGGTTCTGTTTTTGGGTTCCATAGTCAACGAGGACTTGTTAATTACAGAACCCTAAAATGGGTGACAGACGTGCGTAGAAGTACGCGGACTTATGGCTCGACGATCTTTTTCGCCTGTGCGCGTTGATTGTCGAGCCAAAAAAAAATTTAAAGGTGAGCGCACATTTATCTTTAAAATTCATTGTATGAAATGATGTGAAACCTCGCATATTCATCCGCAGTCCGCACCATTATGCCCGCACCGTAAGCGTCGCATTTCGTGTAGGTATTTATGCGGTGCGGGTGAATGTGCGAGGTTTACAACAAACGAGGCATGAAACTAATTTTAAGATGCGGGCTAACAAATGTGCGGTCACCTTTAGAAAATTTATCGGTAGGAGAGCTTAAATTACGACAATATTATTTTTACAGTAATTATTATTATTGGTTTTGAATTGTTTGCCTCCAAGTATCTGTGAAAATGATCTTTAAGACGTGGTCAATAAGGTGTGACCTTTATTACCACGTATTAAAGTAATAATTTTTGATATCTGAACAAATTGCAACAAACTGAGGTGTCAATTTTTGAGTTCGAATTCAAGATGAAAAATATCAAACACGAAGCGTACTCTTACTTACGTATAATGGAGGTCAGTGAACACGAAACAATGATTTCGAAAGTAATGGACGGGGCATCTGGAAACAATTAAGTACGAAAAAGAGTAAACATTGTGAAATCTAAAAACTTATTTAAGGCCGAATACTATAGCGTCACTTAGGTTTGAATTGCCTTATGTGCCTGAAAAACTCATGTTAATCCTTCGAGCATGATCGGTGATCGCAACAACAATAGAATACAATAGAATTTCCAAGAATCCTCGATCAAAGGATTATGCTAAGTACCAAAAATTTAGTTAGCGCTTAGATTTTAAGTGATGTAAGTATTATTATCATATTTTATCATTAAAAATTTAAACGCCGATTTCAAAATCGACCGTAAGTCTTGTCTACTAGTAGTACTACTGAGAGCAGTGTAGCCATAAATATTATTTTTAAGATCTCGTGGACCTTAGACTTCTGATAGAGTTGTTCCATTCGGGCAAACACATAGAAATTTTTAATGTATGTAGGTAAGACCTGTCCTTACTTCAGAAATACCTATACCATGTAAGCACAATATATATTGTAGATACAATAATTTTACGTACTTTGCAATGCGACGTTGCCAGCTCGAACGTCACAATATGTACCGTGCGAAGAGGCAACAGCGCGCATATGTCGTATACAGTACGCTGCAGCCTAGGATGAAGGTGGATGAAGTATGCTCTGGATTTGCTACGCAATTATTATTTCCATGTGTGAACGAAATCACAATATACGAAAACTGTAAGGAATGAAAAGGACGGAAACAACATTTTTTGTCCTTGTCAGAATTTCTGTTGGTCACAACTGTCACAAGGAAAACTTGTGACCAGCAAATTAGTTGCGACCGATATAACTTCGTTTATTTATGTGATTTATGTGATTAATGTTAATTTATGTGGTGAAACAAAGACGTAGTTGAGTGCTGCATAAACTTAACATGGTTATTTGTAGTATAACCGGCTGTAAAATCCGTACTGAGTCCCATACTTCTGTCCCTTTCGGATGTACACGCTTAGCAAATCCAGAGCATACTTGATCCTAGGCTGCAGCGTACTGTATGCGACATATGAAAATGACTGAATATCAAATAAAATACTACTTTATGACCGATGCTATAGGTTTTATGTTGCTCTTCTCAAAGCAGTAGCGGCATGGGTCGCTAGACCAATGTCTTTAAAAAATGAAACCTACAGGGTATGTTATAAAGGGGCATTTTATTTGATTTCTTGTCAGTCGCGGCCGCTTGTGGCAGGAATCAAAAAGTCACCTAGGCCTGATTTATATGAGTGCTCCCGATCGCGCGGTTTTGTGGCTACACCGCGAAACAAGCAAAATATTATGTCGATTTAAATAGCGGCGCAGCCGCGCTACCATTTGCGTATATTGGCTTGCAATGTAGCAATAATGATATACTTAGCCGCTAAACCACGAGTTCGGGCGGACGCAAATTTTAAAATGACTGGTTAAAATTTAAACAAAACGATAAAATATTATCATTATACAATATACATATTTATTTGGATATAACAAAGATACTTTATTTAAAAAATGTTATGTCCTTGGCGAACTGCAACATGAATTAAACCAACAGAATTCGGTACCCTTTTTCCACTCTTTACAATTTCAGGCATTTTAGAGTTCTCGATTTTGAAGCGAACTGAATTTATTATATTATTGTAGCCGCCGAATTCATCATTCAGTGAAAATATTGCGTTGAGACTTCATGTATAAGTACCAAAACTTTATCACGAATAGCACTTTTGGACTTTCATGTTTTGCACAAGACACATTGCACATAGAGGCATGTTGAAAATTTTCTGAAAATATGCCTGACCATTAAACTATTAAGTATTAATTAATAAGCGATACACAGGATATAAACTTTATGTTTACAATCATTAATTTTCTTGACAAAATAACTTCGTTGCTAACGCGGTTGCTATGTTTTTGGCAAACACGAAATGACCAAGATGGATATATAATTCTGTTATACTTTCTTTGCCGATCAACGTAACCGGACCAAACTAAAAAACCTGCCAAATGCATAGGTATGTACACTCGAGGAAGTTGATTCCTCGAGTGTACATACCTACTATGATTCTAATATGGTAGCTGAATTTTTATATTTATTACATTACAATACTTGAAAATTACTTAATAATAGTATAAGTTGATTAACGCCTAAACTATAGAGCCTGTTTCAAAATCCCCATATAAGAGACAGCTTATCCACAAGTTTTGATTCTGTCGCAACTTGGAAATGAGCAGCGCCAATACATGTAGAAAAGCTGTTCGTCACATTTCAAGGCGGTTGTGAAACAGACCAATGTAACAGTTAAGTTATATGATGGCCAACGAGCCATTTTATAACTAGGTTTATTATTTTATATTATTTTGTTTTACTTTCAAGTAGCTAGCACTGGTACGAAATATTGTAAAGATTAAATAACAGTAATATATTTCTATACACTGTGCGCGCCGCTCTATGGACAGAGTACCTTTACTAGACACATTGTAAAAATCTTTTTGACCCATTACTTGAGGGCAGTTTTTTTATCACTTCCGATGATGGCTGAGCAAGCGAACAATTTCAATTTAGTAATCTGTATATAAATTATGCACTTACAAGGCTGCGCGCACAAACTGACTACAGTAAGTCTATTCACAGTAAATTCGCAGTAAGTTATTAGTGCAAACTGAAAACGTTTGAAATGACCAATGAGCCCTCTGAGCTCATCTGTTGTCATTTTCACATTTGCCGCTACGGCGCTGAGTACGCTCAGACATTTAATTATGATTAACCTCCAATTTAATGAAGAGTTTGACAGATAATAATGTACGGGGCTTATGTCAAAATTTTTAACTAATTACATAGTAAATAATTAGTAATTAATGTTCCACTGAGTGCGGCAGTTGCACTTATAAATTAAAACTTACTGGAATTTGTTGAAAGTACTAAACACAAGATTAATATTATAATTCCTTTACACGAATTAAAGTAGAAATTAAACTATATTACATTAATTATAATCGCACACTTTCTTCTTCTTTTTCAAATATTTATTATATTTACATTAACATTAAAATATACAAGTGTATAGTCGCCAATTAAAATACAAAATTTTGAAAATATTTAACAACAAATAAAACTGAGTAACAACAATAAAATAAATATTATGTGTATATTTAAATAAAATAAATGCATAATTTTAAAATGTTGTTCTAATTCATTTATTGTAAATTAAATTCGACACTGTTTATCGGTATGGAGGGCAGACGAAAAACTTTTACTTGGACGTAACAAAATTCTTATTCTCACTCTGTCTCAAAGGACACTAGTTTAAGGGTTTGTATTATTTAAATTCGTACTATTGTGACACATTATTAAACTTTGGACCCAAATCATTTTAACGAATAACTCCTGGAATTGGCTACCAGTTTCTGGAATGAAGAAATTTGGTCATGGATTGGCACATTTCGAATCCCAATTATATTTCAATAAAGAATGCTAGTGTGGGATATGCGTAGAGGCCAAAGGAAGATCTTCCGACCGGGCGAGGTGGTATGCCCGGTCAGGCCGAAGCCCACGTGATATATTTCAGCTGTCGTATATATACGACGCGCTCAGAAAACTTCGATAGCGCGATGCAGGAATGTTAGGCGAATTATGGGTACCGCCACACTAGTTATTGAATGCACTTAAAATTTTAGTAGATATAGAAAACTAAATATACAAGTTAAATAAAACATAAAAATGTATGTATTCATATTTGAGTGTTAGTCACTTAAAAATGAATAATGAATGTTAATTAGCATACACATACTGCAATTCGGAAAGATTTGACCCTGACGATTATTATAGATATCAATTATTAGTTATGAAACTGTTCAGTGTTTCACAGTAAGGTCTAATTTTTTGCTCATCATAATAAATGCTCTAAAATAAATATAAATTTATTTTTAAAGACTTGTGTACTGTCGACGAAGTTGAAGATTAACCAAGCACCAGTTTTAGTGCCGTTCAAAATTGCACACGCACACATGCTCGAGATTAAATAAGCAGTTCAAGCACGTCTGCAGTTCTTGCGGCCATTTTTAGGATTAAATCTTTTGAGCCGCAAACTCGACCAATCACTTAATTTACAAATCTATAATTTACGAGTACTAATGCTTCGCAATCTTCCCTTTTTAAAGCTATTACGTATGAATAACTTTAATTTTATTTTAAACAATAATGCAGGTGTTTCTTACGACGGTTCTTCTCGCCGGGTCCTAGAAGACCATTCTGAAAGCAGGGGCGGCCCTAGGGGGTGGCGAACAGGGCAATCGCCCGGGGCCTCGCGCTTGCAAGGGCCTCGCAAAGACCTTCCGTCCGGGGCCTCGCAATGGGTAAGGCCGCCTGACTGAAAGTATTTTAGCAATAAAATACTTATTGGGAAGTCAATAGAGTTGGAAATCGTGTGTAGTGGAGCCGTCTCGCCAGGTGGGCTCGTCGGCGACGGAGGCGCGGCACAGCGGGCAGGTGTGGTCGCGGTCGAGCCACGCGGCGATGCACAGCTCGCAGAAGATGTGCCCGCAGCCGAGACGCACGGGCAGCGAGTACTCGTCGTGACAGATCGGGCACGCCTCGCCCGCCGCGCACAGCTGCTCGCCCGTCGGCTTCGTGCCCAGGTTCTGTGGAGATACAGTTAGTATGGTTTTTAAATAAGAAATCATTAATTTATAAAACATAGATAATGTAATATGTTTAATAGGGGGAAATATTGTAACTCAAGTCTCAAAGGAGTTTAGAGCAATGTGAATCATCACTTCTTGTTTCTTACTCACGCACGAAAATATAGTTATAGCTGACTCTTATCGCGTACCTATTTAAAATCGAAAGTCAATATATACGACATAGGAGTGAGAAAGGAGTGATTGATTCAAATTGTTAAAATCGGGACTGAAAAACGGGACAAAAATTACTGAATAGGAAACTAAAAAAATTACTGAATAGGAAACGAAAAAAGTTACTCAAAATAAGTTCTAATATTAGAAGAATGATCAGGTATTCAGCAGGCACAACAATAGAAATGCGAAAGTAAAAAAAAAAATCGAGGAGATTTTAGGCATGAAATGACTTTCTCTGTCAATCTATAATAAATGGCTTTGCAATGTGTATGCTGATGTTTAGTAAACATATTTTAAAACTCACCACACTCTGTAACAAGGTCCATGTGGCGTTCTTGAAGAGCCTCAGTCTCACAATGAGTTCAATAACCTTGGCGAACACATACAAGGATGTGAGGAACATCCCTAGGATCTTCTCGGAGCCCTCGTACGACTGCATCAGGTAGTATATCCAGGGCTGGATGGTGATTAACGACCGGTATAACTGAGATACCGCCTCAGTGAACAGATATACTTTGCCCTGAAAATATTTATGACACAATGAAGTGTACAGTTGAAAATAAATTCAGCAAGACAGGTTTTGTTATTTAATGATATTGGACATCAAAGTCATAGCCAAATTCAATCATCATAAATGCTTATTACTAATGTAGTCTTCAAAATTGTAATTTACTTTTTAATTATAAAATAAAAGCTATTTCTATATTTCTCAACATACTAAAAAATATATATTCTATAATTAAAACCAAACTGAAACCAGTAAAGAAAAGATGTCAAAGTGAAATACAGAAACAGGGGTAGTAAAAGAGATAGAGGTAATAAAAGATAATTATTTATCTCTTACCCTCTTCTGGAACGGTAGGATGCACACAGGCATCATGGTTATCACCATCTTGATGTCGACTGTAATTATTTTCACAATCAAATCTGTGAGCACGACCAGCCATATCAATTCCCATACATCAATTGGCTCCGTGTAACCAGGGAACATTATCACATTGGGCAGCAGTCGCCCATGACCAAACAGAAAATGAACTATTGCTATACAACTTACTGAAAATATTAACTCAGTCAATAAAGTTTGTATACTTCTATTCATTTGTTTGCCATATTCCCTGAAAAAAAAATGTTCTTATTATTTTATTGCCTTAATTAAAAAAAAAAAGCAATAATCAAATTATTAATTTACCAGTTTTACTTAAAAATTTAGTAAAACACTGAACAGTTGTGTTCAGTGTTGCAGAGTAAGGTTTATACCTTGACACAGGTATAAAAATAGCTTAAAGATCATTCCTAATCTATACTAATATTATAAAACGAAAGAGTTTGTTTGTTTGTTTGAATGCGCTAATCTCAGGAACTACTGGTCCGATTTGAAAAATTCTTTCAGTGTTAGATAGCCCATTTATCGAGGAAGGCTATAGGCTATATTTTATCACGCTAAGACTAATAGGAGAGAAGAAATAAAGGAAAATGTGGAAAAAACGGGGTAAACTATTTGAAAGGGCTAATTTGAACGCGCTAATCTCAGGAACTACTGGTCTGATTTGAAAAATTATTTCAGTGTTAGATAGCCTATTTATCGAGGAAGGCTATAGGCTATATTTTACCACGCTAAGACTAATAGGAGAGAAGAAATAGAGGAAAAAGTGGAAAAATGGGGGAAATTATTTGAAAGGGCTAAACTACTGGATCAATTTTTATGTTATTTGGCACAGATAAGAAGTAGACCACGTGAAGGATCATAGGCTATTTTTTGTGGATTAATTTGTCTGTGAAATATCTAATTTACGCGGGCAAAGCCGCGCGGAACGTCTAGTAATAGTTATAAAGCAAACTTTGGTGGTGTGAGATTGAAGGAGATTGTATACTGAACTAGCTGTTGGCCGCGACGTCGTCCGCGTGGACTTCAGTTTATAGCACGCGGTGTCAACAAAATTGGTGTCAAAAGCTTTTATAAAAAAAACCTGGTACCCCTCAAATCAAAATACCCAAAACAGCTGTGCAGTGTGCACATGATATAATTTTTTTTTAATTAAACTTTTTTATACCATATTTTAAAGCTTATTTAGCCCCCCCATTACACAACTTTAGCTTTACCATAAACTATTTAGTATTTATCATTGGTAGGTTTCTGATATCTATGTTGGTAGGTGAGTTATTTAATCCTTCGATCGGAGGTTCTAGGAATTCCCATTGTATTCTTTTGTTCTCGCGATCACCGGTGCTCGCGCGGGGCCTGAAAGATTAATAACGTGTATAACAATCGAAAGAATCGAAAAACCTAACTCAACATGGTACCACCTCTTATAGAAATACGTATGAGCAAGCGATAGCGCGATCTAGGCGACTCTTGGCGCCTTCTGTTGAGTTTTGGCAACTAACTTAATTTGAACTTTACGCATAAACACCCCCTTACAACCCAAAGGTTGTAAGGGGGTGTTTATGAAGAAAGGACATAGGCTACTTTTTAACTGGAAAAGTTCCAGTTAAAAAGTAGCCTATGTCCTTTCTCAGGCTTTAGACTATCTGTGTACAAAATTTAATTACAATCGGTTCAGTAGTTTTGGCGCTGTTGTTTCTGATATCTATGTTGGTAGGTGAGTTATTTAATAACGTGTGTAACAATCGAAAGAATCGAAAAACCTTACTCAAGACGGTACCACCTCTTATAGAAATACGTATGAGCAAGCGATAGCGCGATCTAGGCGACTCTTGGCGCCATCTGTTATGAATTTTTGGAACTAACTTAATTTGAACACATTTACACATAAACACCCCCTACAACCCCTTTTTCCAGTTAAAAAGTAGCCTATGTCCTTTCTCAGGCTTTAGACTATCTGTGTACAAAATTTCATTACAATCGGTTCAGTAGTTTTGGCGTGAAAGCGAGACAGACAGACAGAGATACTTTCGCATTTATAATATTAGTATAGATAATTATAGCTTTAGAGAAGCCAGTAAAAATGATTAAAGAGAAACTTACCTCCTAACAATTGCATTACTGTGTGCAAAAGTACAGAACAGAATTGCAAATGTGAACAGTCCCTCTCTGCTATCATACATGAACTTTATGAATAACAGCAAATAGAATGGTGCATATTTTATTAACACATTTAGCATTGCTCTTATATCTACAACCTGAAAACATACATGAAAATATGATCAATATTAAATTATTATGGCTGGTTTTATCGCTCAGCTGCTCAAGCGCTGCGCAGCGCGCTCGACTATAAAACGCTACTACTACCCCCATACATCTTCGAACGCGCGCGCTCCAACGGCGCTGTCGGAACGCTTAGCGATAAAACTAGCCTATGATTTGAATCATTATAAGAATAACATGCATATGCATTTTAAAGTAATCAATTCATGTCATTTGGATTTAGATGAAACTTATAGATAAAAGCTATTTTTTAAGATAATTAATGTCCTACAAACCTCTTGACCTCCATCTTCACTCTGGCTTTCGTTATCAACATTATCATTAATATTGTTATTGTTTGAGGGGTTAACGGAGGAGTTTATGTCGGCATGCTCCTGAGCATTGTCAGACAAGTTGGACTCATTTGACACACTATTGCTCACACCCGACTGCTGCCGCTGGGTCAGAGCTGGGGTGGATCTCTCATTAATTATATAAGTCTGGGCACCCGGCCCCAAGTTCACGTGGGCAATAGAGCTCTGTGGTCTCTGCGGCCCTTCCCCCTGCTGGTGCACTGCGGGTGCATTTCGAGGAAGCCAAGTTGGAAGTGATAGCCTGGCATTGTTACCCTGAAAATCAGTTTACAAACAATTATATTCAACATTCAACAATTTAGCTGTAACAAGTAGTTGCTCTTGAAAGCGTTCTACGTCGTTTTGTCGTTACTTCGACTATTGTTTGATAACACACGAACGCTTGATTATTATAATGTGGTGAAATCTATTGACACATTTTTTAAGAACGTAGGTAGTTGTTATGTTAGGTATGACGTCATATATTTTAGAATATATTTACCATGCGAGCATTCTCGACGAGGGGTCTGATTTCTCTAAATACATGATTTAAGCGATCTCCTAGGCCTATAGTTGTTCTATTCGCTCCTACTGGTCTAGTCACTGAATCAGCTCTCCGAGGGGCATTATTACCGCCTGGGTGCTCCGCGGACTCATCGTCTTCGATATCGAGTGTAACTTGGTTAGGTTGAGTCATAATGAGCACAAAACTATCACATTAAGTTTAATTTTATAGACTTAAAACACTTATTTTTCATTTTATTTCTGCGGAACTGAAGGTCAAGTTTTGAAGTTTGTAGATGTTTCAAAGATGTTTTGACAATTTTGACATTTCATTTTATTGCTTGACATTGACGTATACTTTTTTTAATAAGATAATTTCTAAAGCCAATCAAATAAACTACCCGAGTCCCGACACCTCCATAAGATTTTAATTAAAATGCAGCTATTGTTGCAAATTTGTAATCTAGCTTGGCCTAAATATTATTGGCTCATTTTATAACAATTTTATACTCGTACAGACTCATGTCTCCACACCATAAAGGTAATATAAATAAAATAAAAATAGCCTTTATTTTCCTACCACCAATTTACAGAAATATACTAGAGAATAAACACAATTTTTACTAACTAAACATAATAAAATAATGTAAAATTTCTCTTACAGTAGAATTTTCAACTATAAATCTAAGTATATATTTTTAATATTACATTTTTAATATTACAATTTTTTTTTATGTAACTAAATTTTTGGTAGTAGTCGCCTCTACGGCGTAGGCCTCTCCTAAATCCTTCCAAATAGTTCTTTCTCGGGCTAGTTGCATCCAGTTATTTCCACACCTGTCTCTGAAAATGTCTCTCCATCGTTTGTTGGGTCTGCCTTTTTTCCTTTTTATGTTTCTTGGTATCCATTCTGTCAACCGTTTTGTCCATCTATTCTTCATTCTACAAACATGTCCAGCCCACTGCCATTTAAGTGTTCGGATTCTTTTAGTAACATCTGTAATTTTAGTTTTGGTTCTGATATCAGTGTTACGAATTCTGTCAGATAATTTAATTCCTAGCATACTTCTTTCCATCTTACGTTGACAGATAGCAATCTTATCTTCTTCCTCTTTTCTTATAGACCACGTCTGACAACCGTACGTAAGACAAGGTAACACTGTTGCATCGTAAACATATATAATAATAATCTGTGATCGTAAATTCGTTTTTTTAAATTATGATTTATACAGCCGGTTTTCATTATTTCTCTTAAACTCCAATATTTTTGCCATGCTAAAGTTATCCTTCTTTGTATTTCTTTCCCACCGTTATTTTCAAATGATATTAGCTGTCCAAGGTAAGTATACTCGGTCACATACTCTATATTTTCATTATTTACTTGAATATCTTGTTGAGGGCCATTTGTTAAGATCTTAGTTTTGGTCGTGTTGAGTGACAATCCTACCTTATACCTAACTTTCCGACGCCAGCCCACCAATCATATTCTCTAGTTCTATTGGGCTTTCTGCAAATACTACTATGTCGTCCGCAAAACGCAGATGGCTTTTTTTAGATCCGTGGACTGGGAATCCAAAGGTGTAAATATAGACGGAGAATTTCTAAGCAATAAAGGTAATATACCTATAGGTATATTAACTTGCTCCACACACAAATATAATTTTGTAGTTTATTATTATATTATTATGCAGGATCATATTGTGCAGGCGTGGTAAAAATAAGGCGGTTAAATTAATGGGATGATTAAAATAAAACAACTGTTTCGATACAATTAATAATAATATAATCCATGTTTAAATAATAGTCAATAGACCACGACGAGTATTGCCACACGGCTCGATCACCGTCTTCGATTATTTATTGAAATCACACATTTTAGCGAATATGATTTCGTTAAGTTAATATTCAGTCTTTGTTCAGGCTTCGCTCGAGAAGATGAACGATGCGTCGTTGAGCGTTTCCATATTAACGATCGTTGTCCACTACGCGATTTTGTAAAATAACATAATACGAACACCTCTATTTTGCGCTATCAAATAAACAGGAAACACTATAAACAGATCCCGGACTCATTCGATGAACGGTAAATTTCGAATATTTTAAATATAATACCTAATATTC
Source organism: Polyommatus iphigenia (assembly GCA_963422495.1). Taxonomy (NCBI): domain Eukaryota; kingdom Metazoa; phylum Arthropoda; class Insecta; order Lepidoptera; family Lycaenidae; genus Polyommatus; species Polyommatus iphigenia. The sequence continues at coordinate 34,472,055 of OY730186.1, forward strand.
TCTTGGCACTCACGTTTCAGTATCTGGCTTTAAGTCTAGGATGCCCTGCGCGTGAAGGTCCCGGACCGCCTCCAGCAGCCGCCGCTCGGCCCGCGGCTCCCCCAACGCGACGTCCACACTCCCGGCGCACAGCAGGAGAGCTCGCAGGGCGGCTCGAGGCCAGTCCGGTTTCAAGTCGCGCCGCACCGTAGCCCCGGACGACGCGGAGCCCAGCCGCGCGCACTCCGCCTCCAACCTATCGCCGTACTCCTCTATCAACGCGTCGCCCGTGCTCCTTCTGATCTCGGGCGTGAGCGACGACAGAAGCAGGAGCGCGACGTCGTCCATGGGCCGCCCCAGTGACACCATCTGCCAGTCGAGCGCGATGCACTCGCACGCGCCGTCCCGCTCCCGGAACAGCAGGTTCCCGCTCCAGAAGTCTGCGTGCGCGAGGGGCGCGGGCTCCGCCGGCTGGAGCAGGGTTCCAAGAAGTGAGGGGGCTCGCGCGCTCAGAGCCGACACGGCGGCCGCCTCCTCGGTGCAATCGGTGCGACCTCGGAGAAACGCCTCGAGCTGCGGGAGGCCTCGGCGCACCAGTCGGAGGTAGCCCGCCGCCGCCCTCTCGCACGGGAAGAGAAAGTCGAATCTCTGATCGAGGGGTCCCTCCTTGTCTCGAAGGGCCAGAGATAGGGCGTGCAGCCTCGCCGCGGCAAACAGGGCCGCGCGCGCTCGCTCCACGGTCAGACCCTCGGCGAAGTCGGCGGACTGGTACCCCACCGCCGTCACGTCCTCTAGCACCAGCTCGCTGTCTCCGATTTCATCTGAAAATAAGTTCATTTGATTTATCAATAACGGGCGAGACACTGAAGTCATCCACGGTGGGCGTATATCTAGTAAAAAATAAAAATAAATCCTAAGAAAAGAATCGAAACTTTATTTATTCAGATTGTCGGCAAGCCTCTAAAGTCTAAATAATTCTCGTACGTTTTCTGTTTGTGATTACGTATTCGTACGTCACCCAACGTCATTTAAAATGTAGTTACTAGTGGAGGCAGTGAAGGTTTTCACCTCCGATTTCGTTGAACCTCCATCGATTTTCATGAAAATTGGTAAGTAGGTGGAGGATACCCTAAGAAACAAAAGTGACATAGTGCCAACTTGCGCTTTTGCCCTGGGGGTGGATGCCAACCCTTCTCGGGGGGTGAATTTTTTTTAATAAAAATAACCCCAGAAATCAATAGACACACAAATTCTAAGCAAAATTTGTTATATAAAGTTTTTTGAATAAATCAATACTTTCGGAGTTATTAAAGATCAAAGATCATGTTTTTGCGTGAGAAAAATACTTGTCTTAAAGCGGTTTTTCATAAATAACTAAGAAACTATAGGTTTCTACGAAAAATGTGTAATTACCAAAATTAAAGCCAATAAAAAAACAAACTAATATCTACTCTAAGATGCCTTCCTATAGAATATTCAAAGTGAGCTTTAGGTGATTGTATATATATTTTCTTTCGGCGAGTACCTAAGTCTAAGCATTCAAACTTAAATAACGGTAAACCGATGCATTTTATGACATGTACTTCCTGACAACTTTTTAAAGTGCTTAAAAATACCTTTCTAATAAGCATTGTAAAAAGTTAAAAGCATCAAAATTGAACAAATTATGATAAAAATAAGATGACACTTTCAAATTGTTTTGGAAAAATCGAAAAATAAAACATTGACCATTTCTACAATAATTCAAATTTATGATTATCCCCAAAGACTTTTCTTTATTTTAGCATAAGTAATGACCTCAAAAAATTTTTTTGGTTTCGAATGCTTAGTTTTTAAAAACAGAATGATTTAGTAAAATTGAAATTGTTCAAATTTTCGTAAATATCATTTTGTTTTTAACATAATTTCCAAAATATTGAACCTTCGTAAAAATTATAAAGAACGAAATTGGTGTCCACTTTTTAAAAAATCTTTTAATTTTCTTTTGATTTTTATGGGATGAAAAATAACGAAGATAGAGACGTTTAAAGCCTAACTTTTACTGCAAGAACCATGAAATCGGGACCTTTTAACCCTATTTTTTTTTTAAACCAAGGGATTTAAAAGGTATTGTTCAAGTTGATCTTAAAGCTCTTTAAATTACCTTTAAAATGGTCCATAAATTAACCCGATAACTTAAAAATTAACAGAGCTATTGTGATAAAACAAAAATATTTTTTTGGAAACAATTTTGTAGCAGAGATTTGGGATGCAAATATTGTAGGAAAACCTGCCAATAGGTACATCTATACTAATATTATAAATGCTAAAGTGTTTTTGTCTATCTGTTACCTCTTAACACCTAAACGGTTCAACCGATTTTTCTGAAATTTAGTATGAAAATACTTTGTGTCTTGGGAATGGATTATATGGACATAGGATACTTTTTATCCCGAAAAAATGTACGGTTCCAGCGCGATTGTACGCGTCATATAGACCTTACTAAATATACCTACGTTAATCTTTTCAAGTCTTTCGATATTCAGAAAGTAAACAAAACGGTAAATGTCGACTCGATAAAAACGTGGGGCTTTTTATAATGATGTACGTCTATTAAATATTTCAGTCTAGCAGATTCAGCCTTTGCGTCAATTTTTGCACAGAGGGTAGTTTGAAATCGTTGTTTGAATATTTTGGACTAAATAATATCAATGTTTGAAATATATTAATAAAATTTATCTTAATCTATGAAAAAATATTCGAACTCATTAAAGCTGATAAAAAATTTAAAATAAAATCTTAAAGCTTATTTTTCAGACATGGGGTAGTTTACGGGGTGAAAAAATTTCGCAAAAAAACTAAATAAGAAATTAATACTAATTAAATAAACTGAAAAAATTGGGTTCAAAAACATAAACCTATTAAGTTTTTGAACCCAATTTTTACCGTTATTCCGTAATAAAGGGGTACTTTTAGGGGTTTATATTTCAGTCTTATCCAAAAATTATATCATAAATATTAAACAAACTGTTTATACAATGTAAATATGCGAGTTTAAAGTTCAGAAATAAAAAAAGTGTTTTTTCACGATTAAAGGGATGGGGTGCCATAAGGGTTGAAAAATTAATTAAATAATAATAAAATATCATGAAAAAAACATTAAAACATTTTTATTTTATCGAACTAAACCCAATTAGTTAATCCAGAATGGTTAAATCTGCATTTTTTCTATTTTCAACAAAAGGGGTGGATTTCACCCCTAAAATAAAAAAGCGCAATACGAGCGTATGTCACTTTTAAAGTAGAGGGCTTAATGTACTTAATCCCAAATTTTAATCCAAATCGATGGAGGTTCAACGAAATCGGAGGTTGCACCTGATTTTTGCCTTCGTTTACTGTGCTATACCGCAAATAAATAGAAACGACGTAATCGCGACGGAATGTCGCATACCTGAGTCACCCTGAGTGCTGAATCGAGAAATTAATTTTAGTGATTACCTGGCAGCTTTGCTTTCACACATTTGGGGACCGGTAGAGTTTCCCCCGGCCCCAGGGTCTCAGCCAGTCGGTTCAAGACCGGCGCCAACTCCGTGTAGAACAGTATCTCCCGCGTGTCGAACTGGGCTTCCGCCACGAACAGTCGCCCGAAGGGGTCGTGCGGGGGCAGTTTCACCACTAACGGCAGAGCTTTCCTCTCCCCTGACCGCTCGTAGCGGACAGTCACAGCGAGCACTCTGCTAAGAGTACCAGCCACTTCAGCTCTGGTCTCCACTCGGATCTGTAGAGAGAGAGAAAACATTCACGTACTAACAACAATAATAAATAGAGGTGGGCGGAAGGTACATTAGTAGATGGTACAAGACACAAGTATTATGTTGGTACTCCAACATAAGTAATACTTAAGTATAAATACTATAAACGGTGTATAATGTATTTTACTTAAAGTCTACCTACCTAATCTATTTTATTAAACCACTTTAAATTAACTTTAAATTGGTGCCTGTAGTCCCAAAATTATAAATACATAATTAACTTGACCATTGTAAACGAATTTTGTCTTGTCTGCTGAGGATTTGCATTTAGCCACAATGAGCCTCAGCCACAAGATTATGATTCACGTTTACAACTGACTCAGATCAGAGGCTAGGAGGAAAGTCAACCAAAGACGATAAAACACTGAGGTACAGTGACAACTGATGTACTTAACTACAAATTTAATTGGTAATTAACTATATTTTGATAATAAGTATCTAGGTAACGTAAAAAACCTGACGAGAAACCTAATAACCAATTTTATTACTTTAAATATGTTTATGATAAAATAAATAATATAATAGTTAACAATTACTTATAAATTATAATTAAAAATGTAGGATACCTAGGTTCCTAAATTTTTAAATAATAATTAGTTTTAAAATTGAGAAAAAAGAGAACTTTCTGTTAATAACACAAGCGTAAGAATATAAGACACAGATCGAACAGATACCAGAACCAGGTACCATCAGCTTGCATTCCCAATTTAATCCATCACTTTGTCGTGACTATCCACTGGTTCCTCTGCACCTACCTCCTGATGGTCAGCGACCCCGGCGCCGGTCAGCAGGTCGCGGGCCCACTCCTCGGTGAGGGCCGCCGCCTCCGCCTCGAGCTGTTCGCTGTCCGAGTCGTCGCTGCCGAAGCTCGGCTCGTCGGAAGCCGCGGTACTCTCCGAACCGGACTGCATTTTTCGATTCACAGATCGCGCATATTTTGTCTTAAATCTTTACCACTGTACGCGGGGTGTTGTGGCATCGAATAATCGGCACTGAGGCGGCGCATGCGCGTGACGATCTCAATTATTCATACCGCCGCCCCGGCCCGCATGCCCGCCCTCGATGGGGTTAGGTTAAGAGGTGTGGAGAAGTGTTCATATTATAGCCGGCTGTTTTGTCTGACGCTTGATAAATGAGGTCAAATTCTTTATGCGTTTATTAATTACACGTATCTTAAGATATGATGGAAGATGGTAAGAAGAATAGTGTATTTCTATGATGTTAAAAAGATATTATAGAAATACATTGTTTATACCTTATAATGAAAATGTCTTATGTGTGGGAAAAATATTACCCCTACATAATAGTATGTGGTCATTGCTATGATTAAAGCCGCGGGCACAATACATAATATCATATTAGAGTAATAAATATACCTGGTCTCTGATAATATTATAGTTTAAATACGAAATCTTAAATAATTATATTAATTATGTATTATGAATCATCATTAACAATTAATGCTTCGGTCAGTTCTCAGTGCTGAATGAAATAATTGGTGATATATATGAGAGTCTCTGCGATGTCCCTGAATGGTAAAAAAACGTACAGAAGATGCGAGCTTGTTTAAAGAAACATCAGTGATCAGACCGAGCTCTAGAGTCGTTCTAGAAAATTGTCGCGACACGTATCGCGCTTCGTGCAAAACCAGTGCCTGAGACGGGAGACCGAGTAGGTAAACCAGCTATGGGTTCTTATTTAAAAGTTAGCCTTTTACAACCTGTAAGTAACAACAACGCACAAATCATCCTACTTGAGTAAGGGCCAGGGCCCAGGGGCAACCAGTCAACCAGTTATCATATAAAAGCTGAAAGAAGTTTACTGTACAACTACAAGAATACTCAAGTTCTGTCATATTATTTTATTCTTGATCAAATTAGGGAGTGCCTCCGCTGCCGGCGCCGGCTCCCAAAAATATCAGTAACGGGAACCGGCGGTAAAAGTATACTGCCGGCAGACGAGATATAAAACAATGGCTGCCGGCGCTGGCACTCAAAATGGGAGCCGGTGATAATGCGTAAAGCGCTAGGTTCCAGTGCCGATACACAAATTTAAAAAATAAATAATTGTAATCTCAATTAATGTTAATTTATTCGACTTTACCGACTTCCAAAGGTGAAGGTTAGGTACCTATTTGTTCGGCTGTGGATATTTTAATTTTTTGTGAGGGAGTGCCTCCGCTGCCGGCACCGGCTCCCAAAAATATCAGTAATGGGAACCGGCGGTAAGTATACTGCCGGCAGCCGAGATTTAAAACAACGGCTGCCGGCGCTGGCACTCAAAATGGAAGCCCGTGATAATGCGTAAAGCGCTAGGTTCCAGTGCCGATAGTCCGATACACAAATTATTATTATATTCGACTTTACCGACTTCCAAGGTGAAGGTTAGGTACCTGGGTAAGGCCGAGTAACTTTGCCGCTTACAAATAAATGGCTATGTCCCCAACTTTATATTAATGTTACAGTAAAACGATGACGATGAATTATTAAAAGCATTTTAAATTATAATCATTAAGTATTTCGGTGTTATAAAATGCGATAAAAAACTATGAATTGACGTTTTAACATTATTATTTCCATTTATAAATTAAATCACTGAGTTTTGGCTCCATACAAAATTAGAGTGTCCCCTCGTCGCCTTACATTCATTAATGGTAATTTACTTAAATACCATGATGATCATTTACAAAAAGAAGTGTTTTTGTAGAAGTATGATACATGTAGGGTACCCTAATTCTTGGGTTAGGTATTATTAATATCAAAATCGTATAAATGACCACTACAAAATTAATGTCTCCGGTATTTTGTATTGTGTTACTTTGACATTGTGTTACCGTTTTAGACAAATTTTACTTTAGGTAATGGTAACATTTAACAGTTTTTTTAAAGCGGCAACACTGTTCGTTTTGACGCATTTAACGTCTGCTGCATTCGGCCATTTTTTTTTGTTGTGAGGTGAAGGGGAAGTTGTGTTTTCGGCGTGAAACTTTTGTTTTTACACTTTTGAACTCTATTTTCTTCACGGTAAGTACATTTTCAATCAAATTTTGCTCTCATTTTGTGAGTTATAGTACTATTTATGAGATAAAAGCAAAAAATATTCAAAAATCATAACAGAACAAGAAATAAGGTTATATTTGTCGCGAGTCAACTGATTGTGTTACCTTGTGTTACTGATTGTGTTACTTTGTGTTACCTAAAGCTGTGTTTATATACGTAGTACCTACGCTTTAAAAATAAAATGAAAGAAAACATACTTACCTTACGTAATTGACATTAAATTTTTTAGTACTTATGTTCTTTATCAAATTCTTCCCTGTCTACTACTACAGAGCACTAAAACGTAAAAAAAAGTATTTAGGTATGTTTATATTATTATTATATTATTATTATATTACTTTTAGGCGTTTTATATTTATTAGATATGTAAAATTTAACACTACTTTATCCTTATGTATATTTTATTTTAAATGTACTTAATATTTAAGTGTTTCTAAAGTTGCTTTTATTTTATTTTAGATGCCTTTAACACCTGCTGAGAAACAACGGAGGTACAGAGAGAGACTTAAATTAAATAATCCGGATACATTTGAAGAAATAAAAAGAATTTTTTTAATCGATTGTAAGGGTTTCGATTAATTAAAAAAATCGATTTTTTAAAAATCAATTTTCATAAAAAAATGGGTTAAAAATTTAATCGATTGTAAGGTTTTCTATTGAGTAATTAAAAAAATCGATTTTTTTTAAATCGTTTTTCATAAAAAATGGGTTAAAAAAATGCACAACGTTCACTCACAATCAAGTTTTTACTTCTGCCGGCACTCCCGGAGTGCAACCCGTCTTTTTTTAAGTAAGTAATTTAAATATTATTATATAATTATAAATATATATGAAAATTGTAATATTTATATAAATAAAAAATCTATGATAAAATTTTAGCGTTTTTATTTATATAGGTACTTACTTATTGCTTATTATTTTTAAAATTTCCAAACATTCTTTATTATTTATGATGGTAAACATAAAAAGTCTATTTTTGTTCAAAGTAAACTCCTGTGAGCTTAGTTTTACAATTTCGTTGTGTTACCTTGTGTTACTTTGTTTGGCTTGTGTTACCGTGTTACCGGCAAAGTTATTCGGCCTTACCCACCTATTTGTTTGGCTGTGGATATTTTAGTTTTTTGTGATGCATTTTCTTAGCTTAGCTTTACCTTAGTTACCTTTTTTCAGCTACCAAAAAGTAAGATTTTTCACCACAGATACAGTAATTATAAACCCCGTGGTATTATGGTATACTTCCGAAGGTACTGAACAGAACTTCAGATTCCTTAATACATGTTAATAGAGAGTTTCAGCGTTGTTTAAAGAAGCAAAGATATTGTATTATTATGCAGATCACATATTTTATCAGCATCATCATCACCACCATTAACCCATCAAGATTCAAGCCCCATACGAGCACCGGTGATCGCGACAACAATAGAACACGATAGCATTTCCAAGAATCCCCGATCGAAGGATTTAAATATGCATCCTTACAATAATATGACTATTTATGACCTTATTATTTGTACTTTTCGTAGTCCTTTAGCTCAAGACTGATGTTTTTGATCATTATCCTGTCATTTGACAAGCGATGTTTGCCGAATAAGCGCCGGCAGCGTATTCGGCAAACATCGCGTGACTTCGGCAAACTTTGGAGTTCGGAAAACGGCGCCGGCAGCCATTTCAGCAACCGGCGCCGGCAGCCATGTCGGCAACCGGCGCCGGCAGCGGAGGCACTCCCTTTTTGTGATGCATTTTCTTAGCTTAGCTTTACCTCAGCTACCTTTTTTCAGCTACCAAAAAGTAAGATTTTGACACAGCTACAGTTATAAACCCCGTGGTAGGTATACTTCCGAAGGTACTGAACAGAACTTCAGATTCCTTATACATGTTAGAGAGTTTCAGCGTTGTTTAAAGAAGCAAAGATATTGTATTAAAATGGTACTATGCAGATCACAATTTTTTATCAGCATCATCATCACCACCATTAACCCATCAAGATTCAAGCCCCATACGAGCACCGGTGAATCCCCGATCGAAGGATTCAAAATATATTATGCATCCTTACAATATGACTATTTATGACCTTATTATATTTTGTACTTTTCATAGCCCTTTAGATTAGATTTATGTTTTTGATCATTATTCTGTCATTTGACAAGCGATGTTTGCCGAATAGGCGCCGGCAGCCTATTCGGCAAACATCGCGTGACTTCGGCAAACTTCGGAGTTCGGAAAACGGCACCGGCAGCAATTGCAGCAACCGGCGCCGGCAGCCATTACGGCAACCGGCGCCGGCAGCGGAGGCACTCCCAATTATAAAAATTAAATTAAAAAAAAACTTGTGTCATATGTCAGTGTCAAATTGATAATTCGAGATTTTCTGAAATCGGCATTCGGCATATTTTCTTGAATTTTTGTAGTTTGGAAATTGGAAATTCGAATTACTTTAACGCCCAAAACTTTAAAATTAAATACGAACATAAATTTGGAAAAACAGACGCTCTACAGGTCTTGTCATTTCATTTGAGTTATTAAATTGAATTTATGAAACCGTTCGTTAATTATTTTGCGCTTATATCAATAGCCCTTTGAAAACGTCTAAGAATGGGAAAGGAAAAGTCTAAAAAGCGGCGCAAATCTTCTGACGACTCGAGTTCTGATTCAGGAAGTTCCGACTCAAGTCAAGAGAGAAAAAAACTACGCAAACTTAAAAAGAAGCTAAAGAAAGAGCAGAAAAAGACCGAAAAAGCTTTAAAAAAGAAGCTTAAAGAACAGAAAAGAAAGCTTAAGAAAAAGCGGGATCGCTCAAGAGAAAAGTCTAAGAGTGAAAGTATTGATAATGATGTACCTGCTGACATTCCAATAGGTATGTAAGATCTATTTTGTGTTCCTCTTCAAATTTTCTATAAATAGTATGAGGAGAATTCGGAATCCCATTTAATGTGATCCAGGCAGACTTCCTTTACTTCATTACATTCATAGAAGTTGGCTGGTTTCTTGTACTCCTGTGTAATTTACATTTAAATTAGTAAAACACTCTGTACTTGCAGAGTTAATGGAAAAATCAAAGGCTATGGCACCAATGACCAAAGAAGAGTGGGAGAAACGCCAGAGTGTTGTGAGGAAAGTGCTGGATGAAGAAACTGGCAGATACAGGTTATTCTATCTTTCTTATTTCTTTGTATTTTGTGGCTGTGATTTAGAATGTATGAACATTTTGCATGGAAAAAAGACTGCAGAATTGTCTTTGAGTAATGACCTATTTTCAGATTAATAAAAGGAGACGGAGAAGTATTAGAAGAAATAGTATCCCGTGACAGACACAAACAAATCAACAAACAGGCCACATTAGCTGATGGCGAATTATTTCAGTCACAAACTTTGAAAAAGAAGTAATATGTGCTAAAGTATTTCTATACAGCCACACTATTTCTACACAAGTTACTTTTTTAAAATATAACTAAGAATAAAATGGATTTATTTAATTATTTTCTACAGGTAAGTGGTAGAAAAATCTACTTGTATATTTTGTGAACAGAGATACTAAACATGCTTCCCATTATTAACCATTTATGGCAATGGTTCTATTATATTTATGAATCGCTTATCACTAATATATGTTTTCAAACATATTGTCTTTTTTTTTTTTCATTTTTAAGTCTCCAACATACCTGGTTGAGAAACTCAGTTAATTGACCTATTGTCCCACAAAAAATACTGCAGTGCGGGAGTAAAAGACATGTCTTGTCTCTTTTTTATTGCTACTTGCAAAAGCCAAGTCCAGACCCAATTTCTGTGTAGTAGCCTCGACATGACTTTATTATTGTGGTAAATAGTTAACACTGTTTACCACAATAATAAAGTCTTGTTATTATCTCTCATAATAAATTGTGTGTGTTAAAGAGTCATATTTTATCATACTTTAAAGTTTAAACATTCAAGCTGTTTCTTGCAAGTGTTAGAATTTAATACAAAAAAAAAAAAATTAAAGTCACATAAATGTTTAGAATAGTTTATTGTAGTACCTATGCGTATTACAGTTCATCTTTGGTTGGTTGTTTGGCATCACTCTCCTCTGCATGATCAGAGGCTAGATGCTCGTTGACCAAAGATATGAGACTGTCCAATGGTTGACCACCATTTTCAACACTCACTATTTCCTTATTCTTATACAATACTAAAGTGGGGAGACCATTGATCTGAAAATAAATGTTAATATCACTTTAAACTTGTTAATAAAAGTCCATCCTAATGGTGGGACCCTAAAACTACTTTACTAATGTAGATGAAACTTGGCAGAGATAAAAGGTCTCTATACATATATAGGTATAAAGTTATAAACGGTATGTGTGAGTTTCTACTACTGTACACATTTTGACTGCAAAAGTCTACATTTATAAAACCTAACATAAATGATGCCTTATAAAAAACATACCTTTTCCACTTCACAAATAGTTTTTGATCTCCCACAATCAATATCTGCTATGATCACCCTGGATTCATTTTGGAATCTTTCTCCTAACTTTATCCAGAGAGGGTTAAGCTGCATACAATGTGCACACCTGCAATGCATCAAAAAGGTATTAAATTCATACGCTCCGAAGGTTCAGAAAAAATAAAAAAATTAGCAACTAATTAGTTACAATAATAATATTATGATTGTAAAAGATTCCTACCATGGAGCAAAATAATTAACAAAGACTAATTCTTTCTGCAAAAATGTTTCAAATGTTTCTTCTGATATCCTAGCAACTGGGAATGCTTTTTTCTTCTTCATAAACTTCTCTGGATCATGATTTTCAGCCAATAACATTTTTTCAACATACTCTTTGAGCCCTTCTAAATTGTGTTCATTTGCTATGCCCATCTGAAATAAGGTACATATTGCTGCATTAAGAATGGAGTATGCATATACATTTTTACTCACAGCTAATAATTTACAGTCCTTCTAATCTATCTTTGTCTAACGTGACCATATGTCCCATACAACCGTAAATCCGTCGATATCCCGCTCTGACAAAAAAAAAAAAATGGTCACATTATCTTTGTCTGATACTTTGTAAAGTCACAAAAATAGACAGAAAGCAGACCCTGCGAATTGTGCGAATGACAGGAATCATGTCATGTAAGGGTCTACACAGACGGACTGCATTTCAAGTGCAATCCAACTGCAAATTGCAGTTCAAGTGCAGTTTGAATGCAGTTGACACAACTGCAATGCGACTGGAATAGAACTGTTAACCAAACAGTTCACACGACTGCACGCCGACTGCAACTGAACTGCAATCCGACTGCGCGTTTGGTTTGCAGTTCTATTGCAGTCGTGTAAACTGCATTCAAACTGCACTTGAACTGCAATTTGCAGTTGGATTGCAGTTGAAATGCAGTCCGTCTGTGTAGACCCTTAGAGAGAAAGAGGGAATAATGATTTTTGAAGATCCTTAACAAACTACAACATAATGCCTTCTCCAGGTTACCAGTTTAAATCAGTCTGTGTTCCCAATCAATTTTAATAAAATACAACAATGGAGAAATATTTAAAACTAGAATCTGTACTTACTATTCTTCCATTAACCATCCAAACCAAATAGGGATATTCTTTTACATCAAAGTTCCTGCATGTTACTTCATTTTCTATACAGTTAACTTGGCCAATTTCAATGTATAGATTTTCCTCGTATACCTTAGCAAGTTTTGCCCAAATTGGAGCTAGGCTCTGGAAATAGTATTTGTTATTTTTAATGTACCATACACAAGAAGATTTTAGTATAAATATTATTTTCAAATAATTTAGATTTATTATAAAAATAAAATTACCTACCTGTGACACTTTACACCATGGAACATAAAACATTATAAAATGTTGGCCTTTTGAGACAAATTTTTCAATGTTATTGTCATTTAAAAATGCTCTTCCACCATATGTTGTAACTTCAATTTTTTCTGATTCTAATTGTGATTTCTGAAATAAAATATTATGGTTTATCAATAAAATAAATTTTCTTTCAGATTTAGAAATGATATCATAATTTATGAGCCTAAAAACTTACCTTTGCTGATTCATCAAAGAGTTCATTTAAAAAGTGACTCAATGATGGCAAATCCCTTGCACCTTTATATTCAATGGGTGTAAATGATTTTTTGTGAAAGAAAAGTAGTGTTGGATATCCTGAAATCAACATAAAACTTAAAGTTTTTGCAGTAAAGCCATTTTGGCATGTTTCCATTGTTTGTAATTTCTATAAAAAACTAAGATTGGTGAGCAGCATTGTCAAAACTGTTTTTTCAGATTACATTATTACAATTACTTTATTCCATGAAACATTTACAAGTTAACAAAATATAATATGTATAAGCAAATACAAACCTGTGATATCAACTTCATGACAGAGTCTGGCGTGTTTCGTGCAGTCCACACGAGCAATGGCGAAATTGGTACCTCTAGAGTTTATGTGTTCTCCTAGCTCTGACCAAGTTGGATAAAATTCTGTGCAATGCCTGCACCTGAAATAATTGCATTTGTTTAATACCTCGATCGTGGGAATCGCAGGGTCCCGCTTGGGAGTTGATGGGTTAAAAGAGTAGGAAGTAAAGTGAAGCATTATCTCTTGACCTTGATTATCTTACCACGGAGCATAGAACATAATAAAGTTTCCATCCAATATTTCTATTTGCCTTTTAAAATCTTCAGGTCCATATTCATACACTGAGCTCTGTTCTGGAGTCACAATATGTGGTAGAAGAAGCATTGAAATAAATGTATATGCACTATTCATCTTGAATTGATAATATTGAATATTGATTTAATGTTACTAATCACTTATTCTCACATTTCTTTCATAGAAATATATAATATTATAATGTAAATTGTAAATCAGAGAAAAACAACAATTCCTTTTCAATTTTCACCACTGACAAATGACAATTATGTGACAGATATTAGATGACAGGTGATCACTGATCACAGAGTATAGCACGAACTACTCCTCCGAGTCCTCCTCCTACCTCTAACTCCTACCCTTGTCCTACCCATCTCCTACCGCAGGGCTTCAAATAACGTTATTTTTTCATAACGTTACTGCTTCAAGGGCATAGATAACGTTATGAAAATTTACCCGATATTTAAAATAACGTTAAAAATTGATATTAATAACGGTTAATGTTATAACGTTATATAGGATTTATAACGGTAAATATATGTTCTTCGATAACGTTATAGTCCGTCAAGAAAGTCATGACAGGCGGGAAAATTTTCTAAACGTAATCACGCTTTTAAGGTGTATTTTTTTCTTTGTATTTTCACAGAGAACGCTTATTACATTTTAAATATTGTCACCTTGCACATTTTTATCTCGAATTAATAAAGTTCTCATATTTTTTATTTCATTTAAAAATTTTCCCGCCTGTCATGACTTTCTTGATAGACTATACTTTTGTAAAATAAGTACTTAATTTAATCAGTCAGTTCAGTATGCAGTATGCACAAAATTAAACTAGAGTCTAGACGTGTCTGGTGACCAGTAGGTGTATATTAAAGGAAAAATGACGTCTAATGAGAATGACACGGTCAGTAGTTCAGTACTCAGTATCTTTGTTCAAATATTACTAATTTATGGTTTGTAGAGTAAATTATTGTATTGCCAGCACGTGCGCCGTGCGCTGGCTGCCGGGCGGACTCTGTTGTTTTGCAGACGACGGGGTGGGGCGGGCTTTTTGTCCACGAAGGAATAAAGATCGCGTCTGCCCGTCGATGTCTGCAGCTGCCCTCGCCGCGTAGGTACACAAAGCACACGACGGGTGGAGGCAGTCAGTTCAGGACGTTCGTTCTAGTGGAGATAGAGCGAATAGAGCTAGCTGCCGCCCCGCACCGCCGCGCCGTCTGCGTTACTGCATTTTTTTTTATGAAATAAGGGGGCAAACGAGCAAACGGGTCACCTGATGGAAAGCAACTTCCGTCGCCCATGGACACTCGCAGCATCAGAAGAGCTGCAAGTGCGTTGCCAACCTTTTAAGAGGGAATAGGGTAACAAGGGAGGGTAGGGAATGGAATGGCATCCAGTAAACTCACTCACTCGGCGAAACACAGCGCAAGCGCTGTTTCACGCCGGTTTTCTTTGAGAACGTGGTATTTCTCCGGTCGAGCCGGCCCATTTCGTGCCGAAGCATGGCTCTCCCACGTATACTATACGCATGTAAACTGGTTTGTGTGTGTGATTAGGCTTGCCAGGTGTCCGGCTTTAGCCGGACATGTTAGGCTTTTTGCAGTCGCGTCCGGCCAAATATGTACGTGTTTGGCCTGTCCGGCTTTTGTCAGGCTTTTTGTCAGAGTGGCGATTCGTACGACGATGGGCGGACGAGCGCCCGACCCGAACGGACAAGGGCGAGCGGAGAGCAAACTATCTTCCGGCCCGCGATTCGCGCCGCGCCGCGCGTCACGCGTGGCGTGCGTGAGCGTGGTTACCCCGCCCCGCTGCTCGCACCGTCCGCAGACAGGTTCGCGCCCGTTAGTCTGCCCTAGGAACGCGTGGCGTTTGCGCGTGCTTGGCGTGTGTTCACGTACAATTAAGTATTTCAGTTAGCGGCGACGGTATTTTTGGTGAGTTAGTTTTATATTTTCCTATTTGTAGCATTAATGTGTTATTGACAAACCTCAAATACAAGTACAACATCTTTGTTTCAGATCTCTCTATTAGTCATGTCGAAAAGAAAATGTATATTTTCTGACAGTTTAAAAAGTCAATACAAGATGTTCAAATCTGGCAAAGAGCCATGGGACGCAAAATGTGTAATTTGTGATCAAATAATTTCCATTGCTAATAAGGGCAAAGCTGACTTAGAAAAGCATTTAAATACCGAAAAACACAAAATGAAGATTCGTAGTACGGCATCTACATCAAGAATTGATATTTTCATGGAATCCAATGCGAACTTAAATCTTCAACGGAGCGTTCGGGCCACAGAAGCTACTCTGGTTTATCATACCGTTAAACATCACGAATCATTTAACTCACTAGATTGCACAGCTCCACTTTGCAAGAGTATATATCCAGATTCGAAAATCGCAAAAGATGTAACCTGTTCCCGCTCAAAAGCTGAAGCTATCCTAAAAAATGTTTTAGGCCCATTTGCCCAAGAAAATATGTTAAAAGAAGTGTCAAAAATCAGATACTTGAGCGTCTCCACAGATAGTAGCAACCATGGTGCTATTAAGCTATTTCCTGTGCTTATACAATATTTCAACCCTGAAAAGGGAGGAATTCAAGTTAAATTACTGGAGCTACAGGCCTTACCGAACGAGACTGCTGAAACAATATCCACTTACATACACACCATTTTGACGGACAAAAACTTATTGGATAAATTAATAGCTTTTTCAGCGGACAACACCAATACTAACTTTGGCGGTAGAGAGAGAAGTGGGACCAACAGCGTCTACAGTAGACTCAAATCAGCTACTCAAAACGATGATATGGTCGGTGTTGGATGTATTGCACATATCTTCAGCAATTCCGTACATCACGCAATCGAATCTTTACCAATCTGTGTAGACAGCATAGTGATGCAAATGCACAACCATTTTGCCAGCTTCACAGTTCGTACTGAAGCTTTAAAAAAAGTTTGTTCAGAATTGGAAATTGATTTTAAACGTATGCTTAGCCATTCAAAAACCCGCTGGCTATCTCTTTATCCCGCCATAGAGAGAATCTTGCAAATGTACGAGCCATTAAAGTCATACTTTCTTTCACTGAGTTATCCGGCCAGAACATTGCAAATGTTTTTCGAAAATGACTTCTCTGAGTGTTATTTATGGCTCTTACATTCTTTCATGTCTATATACCAAAGCCGAATCAAACACACTGAAACTGCTGATATTTCTGTCAATGAAGTAATTGATCAGTGTTCGCAAGTAGTGGAAAATATAAACGAAAGATTGGAACAAAATTTTTGCCCAATGAAAGTGACCGAAATTTTACGGCGTTTATCGGAGGCTCGTCGGGATGAGGTAGAAGATTTTAAACAAAACATGAGAAGAATGTACAATATTGCCAAAGATTACCTGAATTCCTGGACCAGTGAATTTTGTACTGACCTAAAACACTTTCAGTGGATGACTTTAGCTAATATTCCAAGCTGGGAACAAGGGGCAAAAACGATAGACACTTTGTCTAGAAAAAATGTACAGTTAAATGACAATAAATTTTTTGATCAGTGGCAAAACTTCATAAAATTTTTAAAGCAACACGAAGATGACTCTGACTTTAAAAAGCTGTTGGCACATCAGAAGTGGACCTCGTATTTTAAATCATTTAATAATGAAGAATTTTATTCGGAACTGCTTAAGTTGGCAGAATATTATTTTGCAATACCAGGCCACAATGCCAACGTTGAAAGAGTTTTCTCTTTAATAAACGCCCAGTGGACAAAGGAACGCAGTAGACTACAAACAGATACAATTGCTAAGATGATGTTCTTGTTATGCAATTTAAAATTAACATGTAAAGAATTTTACGATATGATTTCTAAGGAAAACGAAATTCTTGACAAAGTAGGTGCAAGTGCCAAATATAACTAGATTTTGTTATTTTTTAAAGATTTTAAATTGTTCTATAAATACCTACTATAAAGTAAATTCTTACCTAGCCGTAAAATTAATATTATCTTTTTGTTACTTTCCAGAAGAATGATTATTTTTATTTGTTTTATTATATTTTTTAGTTTATAGTATTAAGAATGCCAAAAGAGAGCTATATTCATTTGTTTTTTAGTTTTAATAATATTTAATTATCTACAAAAGACTGATGATCCATTTGTAAGTAAAACTGTAATAGTGTAACTTAATAAACATTTCAAATTCGTAAACGATTTTTTTTATTATAAATATTATGTCCATCTTTTAATAAATATCGAATATCCTCACTTTTCACCACGTATAAATACTTTTTTCAACAGCCCAGCTGTAAAAACATTATGTTTGGCAATAAAAAAAACATGTCCGGCTTTTAGGCTAAAATGTCCGGCCTTATATAGTGCGCAGTCCGGCCTTTGCATTTTATGGCCTGGCAAGCCTATGTGTGATCCACGGTGGGCAGCCGCGGACCTGTCGCGCCGCCTGAGCCCGCCGGGGACCTGCGGCGCGGTCTTTTTGCCCTTGGTGTGCGTTGGTAATACTAAGCCGCGCCGCAGACGTCACACTTTTTGTGTGATTGAATCTGCGGCTTACATACAGTCCGCATGTATACGCAGTATGTAAGCCGCAGACTCGATCACACAAAAAGTGTGACGTCTGTGGCACGCCATATTATAGGATTCCCTTTGTGCTATCGTTTAAAATTGAACCACATACATTAGGGTTTCTGTGTGTTCTGTCGTAGTGTATTGTCATTCGTCACATACGACCTTTCGACAGCGTGCGAAGGCCGTAGCTAACAGCTGATTGTACGAACGTAGTACGAACACGAGATCGTTGACCGCGCGCGGCACGCTTCTTATTGCTTATTTGGAGTAAAAATAATAAAATAAAATAAAAAAATATTTTAAATGATTTTTCTATGTGGTTTATTATTATGTTTAAAAGGTATTAATTATGAAAAAATTAAAAATTAAAATTTAAAAAAATAAATAAAAAATACATTTTCGTAATCAGAAAATGTAGTTACATAATCATACCCCAAAGTTATCGGAAGTGGTCTTATTACACCCTGTATACAGTGTTTTGCTTTTTACGGCCCATTTTTAGTCCAAAACAATAACTATTATTTTTATTATTTCTCTATGTATTAAACTCCTAAAAGTAGGTAAGCACAAATCACGCAAAAAAGTGGGCTGCGAGTGAGATTTAGTGCACCGTGCACGATCGCATACCTGATACAAGAAAATAACGTTATATTTACCGTTATTATTATAACGATATTTGTTCGTTTATACCTAACGAAAAAATAACGTTATAATAATAACGGTAAATATAACGTTATTTTACTAGATATCGTTAAAAAATAACGTTATCTGGCTACCATTATGAAAATAGCGGTACGTAACGATATTTTTTCTGTTATTCGATAACGTTATGAAGCCCTGTCCTACCGGAGGAGTGGAGAGTAGGTATGCGTATGCCTAAAGCTGTACTCGTCTATTATAATTCTTATTAAAAGTCAAACAAAAATCTGAATTTGTTATAAGTTTTGTTTTACTTTTGATTAGAATAACTAATGATATTCGAATAGATTCTCGATAACAATAGTGCTACAAAACACAGGATATAGAAGTCAGGTATGCTATTCAGTACATAAATGGTTCATAATAAAGACAAAAAATATTTTATCGTACCTATTCTAAATAAAAAAGGCTTGTGCTTTTTAATTCATAAAACATTTAAAAAAAATTAAAAAAAAAAAAAACGTGATTGGATACTCGCTATAAAATCTTTTTGAAAAGCAGTAATATAATATAATTATATACCTTAAAAATAACAGAAAAACATTATAGAAGCAGATTCATCCATTTATGTGTTTTCAAGTGACTACAGAACTTAGTTTTGCGTGTATTAAAACATTGAAAGATAAATTTAGATTGAAATACATAAACAATAACTTTTGATAAAAAATATGAACTACCAGTTGGTTCTATTATTCGATCGCACTTTGGAATGTGGTAATTCTTCAAAATGGTCGCTTTGTATGGTTTGCCAACTTGCATGTCTCAGTTTTAGACTCCTTTGTTTTCTTAGTTCATTTACGATATTTTTGTTTTGAAAAAGAAGGATCGTTTTATTACTTACAGATTTGTGTGTGAATTAGCAATGTTCAAAAGTTGTGGTGCGTTAAAAAGATGTCATCGGTAATGTGAGAACTGAGAGCATTCTACTAGCATTTTTATTTTTTGAGATTATGACGTCTAAGGACCTCATTTGGATTCGTAAAGAATAGAATAACACTTGGAGAATATCGAGTACAATTGGTATGTATGTTTAATTAATAACCGCGCTTTACTAAGAATCGATAAAACGAAGCTATTAAATTTTGCATTCCACAAGTTTATGCCAGTGATCATGTTGTTCGTTCAATCCAAAATACTTGCATTCTCAAATCCATATTGCTCCGTAGATTTATATTAGAATTCTTATTGTTTAGTAAAGTGAGACTCGCAGTCAAAGTTTTAACGTGCGAAATAGAAGATGTAAACATTTTTGGTACCTTTTTTTTTACAGAATTTCGATGTTTATAACAGCACGAATCTCGCATTGTGGTTTAGTTCGTTTTGATATTAGTTGACTAAATTTGTTTTCCCTTTCAGTTAACAACGCCGAGTCGTGTGATAATGCTAGTGGTGTGACGTCGAGAGGAAATAAGACCAATAAGAACAGTGTAGTGGTAAACAGTGAACATAAGTCCATACCATGAGAACAGCGAGTGCGCATGTGGTGTTCATGTGATGGGAGGGGTGGGGTGAAGGGTGAGGCGCTCGGGCGCGGGCGCCATGAACCCGCCGGCGCCCGGCAAGACGGCCACGCGCACCCCGGGGTACAATCAGAAGGCGCTCGCCGAAATCCGCAACTCCTTACTCCCCTTTGCTAACATCGGGAGCTCGGAACCGCCTGGCTCGTCAGCGGCTAGCACAGTCAGCTCCGGTGTCAGTTCGGGCTTTAGTTCTTCATCAGGAAATGGGCTCGATAAAGATTTGAGTGTTTTACCTCAGTCTTTGAATCAACTCATCGCTTTGGGCTATGACGAGGTAAGTTTTTTGCAATTTGTGTTTTATAATATCATTACTAGACATCGGATTATATGCACGATCAAAGTGCCGAAATATGCATGCAAATATGCACGATAGATGGCCGAAATATGCACAAAACATGCACAGTCAAAAGTCACTTATTATAAAAATGTATTATTTTTGGAAGAGTTTTCCGGTGTTGCTCATAATAAATGTGCCAATTTTCATAATTCCATTAAATCCAGGACTTTTTTCTTCTTTCCGATTACAATATTAGTGTCCATGGAAGTTCATTACCCACTTTATTCATTTTTTTTTCAAATGTGGCCAACTGCAAAGAAACATTTTGTTTCTAGAAAGATATTGTACCTATCGGGTGTATTGCGGAAGTCTTTAAACAAGGGTGGGCCACATATTTGAAGTATTTTAATCTATCATACCTCTATTTCGTGGCCTCGGTGTGTATTATGATAGCTAGTTTGGAGATAGGCATAATATGGCCAAAATATGCACTATCAACAAAAAAATGCCATTATATGCACTATCGCCTAAAATGCCCCATTATATGCATTTGCATATGCAAGTATGCAAATGCATATAATCCGATGTCTAATCATTACATTAAAATTTGTTAGATTGGTTGTTTAGATTTGTTATAACAAGAAGACTATAGTAGGACTACGAAAATGTGTGAGTACTTAGCTTTAGTTAGGTTACGTTAGGTACTGTCACTTCAACAACCATATTATATCATTCGATTGATGTGTTCATTTAGCACCTCCATTGTGGGTATCACAGACACAATAGATTTTCAATTGTTATGCAGCAGCAGCCGCTTGGGGATTGATGGGTTAAGCAGTGGTTAGGCTAAGTTTTTTTTTAATTTTCAAATTTTTATTCGGTAGCACAGTCTCCGTTCCTGTGTGCCTCTTGGCAAAGGTCTCCCCCAACAGCTTCCACACACTTCTCTGACATGCCACTTTTGTCTACATTTTGCCAGCCATTTGTACTATTTCATCTTCCCATCTTTTCAGAGGTCTTCCCCTAAAAGGAAAAAGGGCAGACCTCAAAGGGTGATGTTAAACAATAAAAATAATTATTCTTAATTTTGGTTGCCTTTATTCTGCTTTATGAGGCTGGTTGCTTTCAAACTACAGTTGGAAAAATCCTCCTACTCAACTGATTTACATCAAATTCTACAACCAACATTTTTTCAAACCAATGTTTGGTGCTAGCTAACAAAGGTTACATTTAAACATAATATTATTATTAATTTATTGTATTTTGTTTTCATTATAAGCCTATAATTAAAAGACAATCCATATTCTATCTAATACCCTAGTCTAAATAGAGAAATCTAGGCAGAAAATGATCTTTTTGTTTATTAACTGTGTTACTATTGTACAACTATCTATTTAATGAAAGAATATTTTAAATATGTTTTTAATGATGTACCATTTGTACTATGTCAAGCACCAATTTTTGTTGGTCAAGTTGAATTTGTCTAGTTTTTGTAATATTATGTTCAGATTTTTCTCATTGTACTTTTCTTTAATGATCGCTATGGACTAGGTACAAGCATCACTTTTTTGTAGACCTTTTTATCACCTCTTACATCAGAGGTTGACTCCTCTGTTTTGTAGACTTAGGACCCCCAGGAGCACCCACATGTTTTCTGATAAGAGAAATCTAGTAGTCAACATTTTTGTTCTTCACTGTAAACCATAATATTAATTTTCATGGACCCCCACTTACGATTGTTAACCCCATTTTCTTACGATTGTCAAACCCAATTTGTCAGGTTAACATAGCCCCCCATCGAGTCCCATTGACTTTAGAAATTACTGTCTTATGCCACGGCCGCACATGCATAGTACTTTGTGCTTGAGACGATACCATTGGACCGATCTACGTGTATCGTCCAATGATATTGTCTCATAGCACTAAGCTTTGTGACAATAGACGCATGTGCGGCCGCGGCAATATAAAGACAAATAAATATACACAAGAATATTGCTGTCCACTTCTGCTAATTTTGTTGTTTACTTTGATCTTGGTTCAATAACAAAGTATTAATTGTATGAATAGTTTTTGTTGAAGTTAAAGCTATTCAAATAGCTGGTTTTCATGGTGTCCTATAATAGTCATTTTGATTACTTTTAGATCTGAACAGTACATGGTTCAATCAGTATTTAGTAATTCCACTAGCCAATATTTTGAAATTAAAATATTTCAGTTTTTTAATCATAATTTACAAGGTACAATATTAGAATTATTGTAGCTGTAGAAGGCCTTGGATTCCTAATCCTATACATTATAATATTATACATATTCTAATATGTTCTATACTTATTCTGGTGTTATGTAGTACACAATATGGGTGCTTTAAATATTGTCATCTTATATCACAAGATTAACATTGATTAAACTATTATTATGAATTGTTTTCAGGATCCAGCACTGAAGGCACTGAAATATGCAGGTGGTAGATTTGATGCTGCCCTAGATTTACTCTCGAAAAAACATGAACCACACAATGGTGTACTCAAGTCGAGTAACCTGAGCGTTCTTAGTACTAAGCTAATAAGAAAGCCAAGCCTAGAGCGGGAGATCAATCTCCACAGAGGGAGCCCCGCCCTCGACTCGGGAGCTGGAAGCTCGAGATCTGATAGCCCGCGGCAGTCCGACGCGCCCCCGCTTCCGCACGAGAAACTAAGTAGACAATACTCCCCCTCCGGCTTCTCGGAACCGCCGCCCCTCCCTCCGCCGAGATGCCCGTCCACGCCCCCCGTGCCGCCCTCGGTGCAGCAGTACATGAAGCGGATATCCCCCGCGCCGCCCCTGCCGCCCGCGCGCGGCACCAGCCCCGTCGCCGCCGCGCCCACCCCGCCCGCGCGGCAGCCAATGATCGTCCAGAACGGCCCGCAGGCCCAGCAGCAGCTCACGCAGCAGATGCACGCTCTCAGCATGTACCCCGCGGGCGCCGCGAGCGCGGAGCTGCCGCCCCCCTACCCGCTCGCCGGGGTGCCGCCGCCGCCCTCCTACTCCGTATCCATGCAGAACAGGCAGAGCCCCCCGCAGTCCCAGGACTACCGGAAGAGCCCGTCGTCGGGGATATACTCGGGCGGCACGTCCGCGGGCTCGCCGAGTCCCATAACGGTGACGCAGTCCACCGGCTCGGCGGCCGGCATGACGCGCCCCACGCCCATGCAGGCCTGGACCGCGCGGCAGGCGGTGCAGGCCCCTATCATCATGCAGTCCGTTAAGAGCACGCAAGTCCAGAAGCCCGTGCTCCAGACCGCGATCGCGCCGGTCGCGCCGCCGCCGGTGGCCGGGCCGGCGGGCCAGCCCCCGCCGCCGTCGTACGCGAGCTCCATCCAGCAGAAGCAGGCGCAGACCCCGCCGAGCTACCCGCTCGCCCCCAAGCCGTCGTCGCCCGGCGCGAGCCCGCCCGTCGTCCCGCCGGCGACCACCCCCACCGTGCCCACCACGGAGCCGCCGAGCTACGCCATCACGATGCAGGCGCTCGCCGTGCAGCGCGGCATGCACCCGATCCCGCCGCCGCCCTACGGCAATCAGACCGACACGACCACCACCGTCAACTCGCACCACTCGCCCGTCCACAAAAAGTACTCCAACAACTGCGACCCCAAGGGGGAGCACTCCCAGCTCGAGTCGAAGTGTCCCAATCAGACCTGCAACCTGCTGAAGGACGCCCCGGCCGGCTCCGACAGGAGCTCCAACGGCTCGACGGAGAGGCGGCCGAAGGGCGGGCCGGAGAAGATAAGACACCAGTCCCCGATACCCGAGCGCAGGAACATCAGCAAGGAGAAGGAGGACGAGCGAAGGGATTGCAAGGTTCGGAACTACTCCCCGCAGGCGTTCAAGTTCTTCATGGAGCAGCACGTCGAGAATCTCCTGAAGGCGTACAAGCAGCGGACCTACCGCCGCATGCAGCTCGAGAAGGAGATGAACAAGATCGGTCTCAGCGCCGAGGCGCAGGATCAGATGCGGAAGATGTTGTCCCAGAAGGAATCCAACTACATCCGTCTGAAACGCGCTAAGATGGACAAGTCGATGTTCACGAAGATAAAGCCCATCGGCGTGGGGGCCTTCGGGGAAGTGACGCTAGTGAAGAAAATTGATACTAGTCATCTTTATGCCATGAAGACGCTGCGAAAGGTGGACGTTCTGAAGCGGAACCAGGTGGCTCACGTGAAAGCCGAGAGAGACATCCTCGCGGAGGCCGACAACGAGTGGGTGGTGAAGCTGTATTATAGTTTTCAGGATAAGGATAATTTATATTTCGTAATGGACTATATACCGGGAGGCGATTTGATGTCGCTTCTCATAAAACTAGAAATATTCGAGGAGAACTTAGCTAGATTTTATATCGCGGAGTTGACGTGTGCGGTGGAGAGCGTGCATAAAATGGGCTTCATCCACAGAGACATCAAGCCGGATAATATTCTAATAGATCGAGATGGTCACATCAAGTTGACCGATTTTGGTCTGTGCACGGGCTTCAGGTGGACACACAACTCCAAATATTATCAGAGAAATGGTAAGATTCATTTTACATTATTAAAATACTATCATGATTACTATTGATAGAATAAGAGAGAACATAACTTGATTTGTTAAACATTGTCCCTTTCTCTAACTTACTTGACAACACAACACCATAATTTTCGTCTTAACTGACAAAGTTTGTTAACATTACAGATCACGGGCGGCAAGATTCCATGGATCCGGTGGATGGTGAGTGGGGTGCGTTGGGCGAGTGTCGTTGTCATCAGCTCAAGCCTCTGGAAAGGCGACGCAAGCGGGAGCATCAGCGGTGCCTGGCTCACTCCCTCGTGGGCACACCCAACTACATAGCACCCGAGGTGCTGCAGAGGACGGGTTACACCCAGCTCTGCGACTGGTGGTCGGTGGGAGTCATATTGTACGAGATGCTGGTTGGATCACCGCCGTTCTTAGCCGGGACCCCCGCGGAAACACAGCTTAAGGTTAGTTTTGTTATAAGTTTTTAGTATATACAATGAAAAAAAGTCAGGGCAATGCTTGATTAATTTACGATTATTTTTCGGATTCGGAAAAATGATTACGAAAGTGAAGTTTATTAACAAATCATCTTGGGACTTTCGTAATTATTTTTCGTCTCAATATCATTAACAAATCTTCGGCCTAGTGTGTTAAGAAGTAGATTACAAACTATCATGAATTTTCTTTTCTTTTATTTTCAGGTGATAAACTGGGAGAATACACTTCATATACCCGATGCGGCGAACTTATCGCGAGAAAGTAAGGATCTCATCCTAAAACTATGTTCCGGTCAGGAGACTAGATTAGGAAAAGATGCAAATGAAGTGAAAAATCACCCCTTTCTCAAGAGCATTGATTTCGATAAAGGTCTGAGAAGGCAGGCGGCGCCATACATACCCAGGATAGAGTATCCCACTGATACCTCTAATTTCGATCCCATTGATCCTGACAAGCTGCGCAACTCCGGAAGCTCAGACTCAAACAAATCAGACAGCGATTTGCTCGAGAACGGCAAAACGTTTCATGGTTTCTTTGAGTTTACGTTTAGAAGGTTTTTTGATGACGGATACACAAACAGAATTAATCTCGACGACAACGACAATCAGGGGCCTGTGTATGTTTGAAGTGACAGAGACACTTAGTTATTTAAAAGTGTGTGCCTTCGACTCTCTCTATTAAATAATAGTTGTATTTTGTATACATAACGAATGTAACGTATTTAAATAATAATTAAAAATATTGTTAATAATCCCGGTGATAATGTTGTAATATTTTATCGTTATGTATTTGTAAGAGTAATCTTATTGTAATATATGTAACGGATGGATCACAGTGGCACGAGCCGGTGTAACTATGGTGCTGAGAGGGGCCCCGGTCTCGTACGAGTCGGAACATAGTGTTCCATTCTCTGTATACTATTTTTGTAACTAGAGAAATTATTTATGAGATAAGAACAAGCTTAATCGTAGTAGCGAATGGATTTGTCATTATATTTTCATATGTATTTATCATGGTAGGTCGCTTACGTGTGTTTGTTTATAAATATAACTTATGAAGTCATTAACAGAAGTTCAATATAATGTGGCATATGTGATGTGCGGAGGATGGAGGTGCTCCGCGGACGGTGGACTCGCTCATGTTGTGTGCCTTAGTCATTGTAAACACTTTTTTTACAATTGAATTTTAAGGGTCCGAAGGAACAGGTGTATACGTTAGTGACAGTTAAACTCGATAACTAGAGTGCAATAAATATTTATTAACAAAATTAAACCCTTTAAAACGTAATTATGTTGTCATTGCAAAAATATTTTTATTGTACTTTGTTTTAAACTAACGTTATACAATTTTACTTGTAGTGGCAAATAACAAGCGGAACAAAAGCTGTGGTTACAGCCTCAGTAGCTATAGCGGTGATGCAACTTTACAGAGCAACCTGTACAGTAATATAAAAGTCAATTCATCTTAAATTATGTTATTGAATGTAAATTGTTTTATTCTAAAAATGAAACATGCTTTTAAGTAAATGAAAATAAACTATGGGATTTTGTTGATTTTTTGTTTATGACCCTCCATTTTTTGTGGCAAGTAACAGTACAAGAGCTGGCTTAGGGCATTAAGCGCCAACGCTAAAACATAGGCGGACGCGGACGCGGGCACCCGTCGCGTGCGCCCATCTCATTTAGCGCTGCTAATATAATTTTTATCTCGAGCGTGTACAGTTGTGTCCAGTGGATTACCATGTATTATTTACTAATTTATTATTTGGCAAAAAGACGTCAACGGAAACCACGTCGATTGCGAAAAGCGTGCGCCCGCGCCGTGTGCCCGCCCGTCCGTCGAGCGTGCCCGCGTCCGCCCTCCGTCGCACGCTCCTGCGCTGCTCATACTATTTTCCGTTTGTACACACGCGAGCGTGCGCCCGCGCGAGTTTTAGCGTTGGCCCTTAGAAATAAAGCAACAAGCTAGCTGCTAGCTACGGCTACGCTTAAGCTCGATTTACACGGGTGACTAACGGGTCGATTTTAGTCACCCGGCAAGTCACCAGTCGAGTCGCCTGTCCAAGTCGAATCGCCACCCCATTTACACGGGTGACTAACGGGTCGATTTTAGTCACCCGGCAAGTCACCAGTCGAGTCGCCTGTCCAAGTCGAATCGCCACCCCATTTACACGGGTGACTAACGGGTCGATTTTAGTCACCCGGCAAGTCACCAGTCGAGTCGCCTGTCCAAGTCGAATCGCCACCCCATTTACACGGGTGACTAACGGGTCGATTTTAGTCACCCGGCAAGTCACCAGTCGAGTCGCCTGTCCAAGTCGAATCGCCACCCCATTTACACGGGTGACTAACGGGTCGATTTTAGTCACCCGGCAAGTCACCAGTCGAGTCGCCTGTCCAAGTCGAATCGCCACCCCATTTACACGGGTGACTAACGGGTCGATTTTAGTCACCCGGCAAGTCACCAGTCGAGTCGCCTGTCCAAGTCGAATCGCCACCCCATTTACACGGGTGACTAACGGGTCGATTTTAGTCACCCGGCAAGTCACCAGTCGAATCGCCACCCCATTTACACGGGTGACTAGCGGGTCGATTTTAGTCACCAGTCGAATCGCCTGTCCAAGTCGAATCGCCACCCCATTTACACGGGTGACTAGCGGGTCGATTTTAGTCACCCGGCAAGTCACCAGTCGAATCGCCTGTCCAAGTCGAATCGCCACCCCATTTACACAAATCGCCTGTGACTAGTTCATTCTGCGTGAAAATGTCACGTCTGCGCTCGCTACAGTAGTATTCGCAGCAAGCGATCGCTTGCGACTGAGCGTTTACACGGTCGATTTTAGTCACCACCCGCATGCGGCCATTGGCCGCACGACTTTGGGGCTTGCGACTTGCGACTTGCGGCGTAGTCGACTTGCCATTTACACGGTCGATTTTCGCCGTGCGGCGTAAATCGTGCGGCTTTAGTCACCCGTGTAAATCGGCCATACCTTGTGTTTCCACTGAAGCGGAGTGGAGCTTAGCGGTGCCCGAATTGACCAATCGTGCTATTCCAGCGGAATGACAGCTAAGCGGAGCGAAGATTTCGAGCACAGTGATTGGTCAATTCGGCACCACTAAGCTCCGCTCCGCGTCAGTGGAAACACGGCCTTACGGCTCGTCGTCCCGCGCTTACGTGGGACGTTACGCGTCTCTCCGTCCACCCTTGCTTCAAACTGATCTAGGGCTAGTGGTCAGCGAGCCGTAAGCGCGGTGTCTCCAAGTCGTAGCCGAGTTGACGTACAAGAGCTGCTGATACGCTTTGGTTACGTGCATACGTTAAGTTGACGGTGTGGGAATAAGCGTGGTGGCCACAAAGGAAGATCTTCCGACCGAGCGAGGTGGTATGCCCCCGGTCAGGCCGAAGCCCACGTGATACATTTCAGCTGTCGTATATATACCGACGCGCTCAGAAAACTTCGATAGCGCAATGCAGGAATGTTAGGCGAATTGTGGGTACCGCCACATCATTCCCCCCCGAAGACCGGAGGTCCAATCTTGAAGTCTTGTCGCTTGGGTTGCCAGTGCCAGTGAGTTCCAGTGAGTCGGAACTGTTGCAGTGAGTCCCAGTGAGTCGGAACTGTAAGCTGCTGCACGGGATCCAGTGAGTCGGATAGCTGCCGTGCGGGGCCGATGCTACGTGCTGACCAGGAGAGATTTGCTCTGCTTGCTGACCGGTCGGTGTAGTGAGAAAGCCCAATGATGCCGATGCGGAGTCGCCCAGGCCGCGGTACATTGCGGCTAGTGGACGATGTACCCGATGAGGCGATGCTGGCTGGCGCGGTGTGGAGGGGCGGGGAGTGATGATGATGAAGGAGGCGTGTTCTGTCGAGGATCACCAATGTGGGATAAATGCGTGGAGGCCAAAGGAAGATCTTCCGACCGGGCTTCGGCCTGACCGAGCATACCACCTCGCCCGGTCGGAAGATCTTCCTTTGGCCTCCACGCATTTATCCCACACCGCTATAACAACAAATACTAAAACCAAAATAAATTAAATATTTAAAAGGGCTCCCATACAACAAACGTCATTTTTTGGTATTTTTTGCCCTATGTTAATAATAGCAACAGGTAAGTTCTTGAAAAAAAGTGTTGCGTTGTATTTATACTTTAATAATTGACGACAAAATTAAAGTAAACTAAAAAATTAAGGGGGTCTCTCGTACAAAAAGCACCAATTTTTGGCTATTTTTAGTCTATAATGGTAGGTACGGAACCCTTCGTGCGCGAGTCCAACTCGCACTTGGCCGATTTTTCAATATAAATAAATAATAGTAATAAAAATCATTTATTTCAGACCAGTGATCCATAAATATGGTTTAAAAAGGAAATTCTTTGATAGTGATCAGTAAAAAGACATAAATGCTCTTACGACCCGGTTGAATCCGTACAAAAAGGGCATAACGTTACTTGTGTCTGATGAGACTTATTTTACCCCGCCGAAAAAAGAAATAAGGGACAAATCTACCCGAAATATCAAATTATACGTCTTATTTCAAATTTCATAGCAACCGCTACGTAGTTTTGCGATAATTTCATAATTAATTTCTAAAAGTTGCCTAACAATATTTTTAAATAAACACAAAAAACCTTCTCCTGTAAAGTAGGGTTTTTGCAATAGCGCCCTTATTAGTAGGATACGACGAATTAGGTACTTTATAAGGATTACGTTTATTATTGACAATATTTCATTTGACATAGTGAAACCCTATAGCTATGTTCACACTGTGCACTTTCATCTTAAATTTTCGTCATCTTCTTTCATTCTACTTTCGTATTGGCGCATTCAATAATTGAATGCGTCAACGAACGCAACGCCAACATTGTCATTTTTGTTCAGTTGCAGTGTCTGTCAGCTTATTGTAACAAGTGTGACGAGAAAATTTTACTGAGTGGAATATGTGCACCTTATTTGGTCATAAGAAATTCCAGAAAAAAAATAACAAAGCGAAAGTTTTGAATACGGTCAGAGTGCAAGCGTCGCGGGCATGCCTCACGTGTGCTGTTGACTGCGCTATGATGCATGCATGAACAAAAAAAGGCACAGTGTGGACATAGCTAATGATGTTTTAATATAATATCATTGCATCGGTAAAACTCTATAAAACATATTGTGATGATGACTATAATATTGAAGTTATAAAAATGTAACATCCCAGATAGCAAGCTAGCTTGCTGCAAATTTGATTTTTGTTTGAATTTAAATTGCCACCTCATATATGAAAAGATAAACTTACGACAAAGTTGGTGCAAACTTGTTAATTTAAAGATAACATTTCAAATTCGTGGTAATGTTGCAGCAATCTTGTATTTTCCGCTCTAATTCAAAGATGAATTCAAAGACGGTCGACGGACGCCATTTTGATTGCTGGCTCCGGTGTTTTGCCGTTTGCGGCGTGCTGTGATTTTAGCATTTAATATTGTGATTGCATATTGATAATTTGTGGATTGCTTATGAAAAATTACCGCGCGTTCCACAATCAACAATAGGTAAAGTGTTAAATGAGTGTTCATGGTATATTAAATGACATAAGCAATTTGGAGTCAAGGCACTGCATGACGCGTGAAAAAAAAAGTTTTGGGAGTGGCGGGAAAAGTTGGAAAATTTTTCAGCACTGAAAATTTAATTTGATTTTTATTGTAAAAAGTTGTATAATTGTAGAATATTTGTCGTATTGTATACATATATTTTTAAATTTAATATTTGTTTTGTTAGATTTTTTTTTATTTTTTTGTTATATTACTTAATTTTTTTTGGTGTTTATTTTATTATAAATAATATAAGAATTTTTGCGAAAAAAAATGTATAAAATTATAATATTAAAATTTTATATAAATATTTTAATTTATAAATTATAAAACTCTATAGGGTCTTCTCGTCTTTTAAAAATAATTTTAGCTTTTTAACTAAAAAATTAAATTTTAAATATAAATTAGAGATGATGTACTACGATTTTCGGCGTGGGATTTTATTATTTAGTAAGTATAGCATAGCATTTAAAATGACATCACTTATATTTTCACGTAAAACAACATATTTTTTAATTTTATAATCGATATTTTGTAATAAATAAATATTCGTTTTTTATAATTTTTATCAAATAAATAATTTTAAAATTTATTTATTTAGATTTATATTATGAACAATAATTTTTATTTTTATAATTTTTCTGATTACAAAAATGTAATTTTATTTTTTCAAAAAAAATTTTTTTTAAATATATTTTTTCCCAAAAAAAGTATTTTATATCTGGGACTCAAAGTATCTTCCTATCAAATTTCAGAAAAATCGGGTTAGCTCTAGTAAATGATCACCAAATATAGTAAATCATCACCAAATCCTCGCGAGCAAATCAATGCGATATTTCGTGCTACGGTGTCGTAGACGTGCTACGGTGTCGTAGACGTGCTACGGTGTCGTAGACGAACCTTTTTTTTTTTTTTTAAGTATTTTTTTCCTACTTATTTATTAAAAGGTGCTTTTCGCCTAAACTTTAACTATAGGTCTTTAGAACAGTGATGAGTGGGAGCCATAGCCATCTAAAGGTCTCACGTCAGGCTGATAAAAATTGAAAAATAAAATTAATTGCGATATTTAATTTTATTTTGACACTCGGAGTTATGTATCTCTATTAAATAAGTCGATTATAAAAAATAAATAAAAATTTTTTTTTTGAAAAAACAAATTTTTAAAAAAATTACATTTTTGTAAAACTGCGACGATTTTAAATTGGATAAAATATGTAATAAAAAAAAAATAACAAAAATTTTAATTATTAAATAAATAATGATAAACAATTGTATACGGATAAGTAGCAATAATATACAAATTACAATACACGGTAAAACAAAAAAAAAAAATAATAAAATAAAAAAAAGCAGGCAACATTTTGCTATGCGATGCAATTTATACCCTACCGCGTTGTGTTAAAGTGCGAATTGGAATGGATTTTTTTTAATTAAAAATGGACTAAAAAAAATTTTTTTTGAAAAAAAAAATTACATTTTTGTAATCAGAAAATGGCAGTAATAAATTTTTCGCGAATTTCTATCGCACACTTTTCAATTTAAATTTTATATTCTCAATAATTAATAATAATGTAGGAATTAAACTCCCCTCAAAAAATAAATAAAACAAAAAAATTTAAGTCATTTTTTGTTAAATATTTAATTAAAATACCTTATTTTACAATAAATAATAAAAATATAAAAATTAAATTATTGGGTGAAATTTTAATTTGATAAAAATTTAAAAATTTATATGAATTAATAAATTTATAAAAAAACTAGGATCCTTCGCCTTCGCCTTCGCCTTCGCCTTCGCCTTCGCCTTCGCCTTCGCCTTCGCCTTCGCCTTCGCCTTCGCCTTCGCCTTCGCCTTCGCCTTCGCCTTCGCCTTCGCCTTCGCCTTCGCCTTCGCCTTCGCCTTCGCCTTCGCCTTCGCCTTCGCCTTCGCCTTCGCCTTCGCCTTCGCCTTCGCCTTCGCCTTCGCCTTCGCCTTCGCCTTCGCCTTCGCCTTCGCCTTCGCCTTCGCCTTCGCCTTCGCCTTCGCCTTCGCCTTCGCCTTCGCCTTCGCCTTCGCCTTCGCCTTCGCCTTCGCCTTCGCCTTCGCCTTCGCCTTCGCCTTCGCCTTCGCCTTCGCCTTCGCCTTCGCCTTCGCCTTCGCCTTCGCCTTCGCCTTCGCCTTCGCCTTCGCCTTCGCCTTCGCCTTCGCCTTCGCCTTCGCCTTCGCCTTCGCCTTCGCCTTCGCCTTCGCCTTCGCCTTCGCCTTCGCCTTCGCCTTCGCCTTCGCCTTCGCCTTCGCCTTCGCCTTCGCCTTCGCCTTCGCCTTCGCCTTCGCCTTCGCCTTCGCCTTCGCCTTCGCCTTCGCCTTCGCCTTCGCCTTCGCCTTCGCCTTCGCCTTCGCCTTCGCCTTCGCCTTCGCCTTCGCCTTCGCCTTCGCCTTCGCCTTCGCCTTCGCCTTCGCCTTCGCCTTCGCCTTCGCCTTCGCCTTCGCCTTCGCCTTCGCCTTCGCCTTCGCCTTCGCCTTCGCCTTCGCCTTCGCCTTCGCCTTCGCCTTCGCCTTCGCCTTCGCCTTCGCCTTCGCCTTCGCCTTCGCCTTCGCCTTCGCCTTCGCCTTCGCCTTCGCCTTCGCCTTCGCCTTCGCCTTCGCCTTCGCCTTCGCCTTCGCCTTCGCCTTCGCCTTCGCCTTCGCCTTCGCCTTCGCCTTCGCCTTCGCCTTCGCCTTCGCCTTCGCCTTCGCCTTCGCCTTCGCCTTCGCCTTCGCCTTCGCCTTCGCCTTCGCCTTCGCCTTCGCCTTCGCCTTCGCCTTCGCCTTCGCCTTCGCCTTCGCCTTCGCCTTCGCCTTCGCCTTCGCCTTCGCCTTCGCCTTCGCCTTCGCCTTCGCCTTCGCCTTCGCCTTCGCCTTCGCCTTCGCCTTCGCCTTCGCCTTCGCCTTCGCCTTCGCCTTCGCCTTCGCCTTCGCCTTCGCCTTCGCCTTCGCCTTCGCCTTCGCCTTCGCCTTCGCCTTCGCCTTCGCCTTCGCCTTCGCCTTCGCCTTCGCCTTCGCCTTCGCCTTCGCCTTCGCCTTCGCCTTCGCCTTCGCCTTCGCCTTCGCCTTCGCCTTCGCCTTCGCCTTCGCCTTCGCCTTCGCCTTCGCCTTCGCCTTCGCCTTCGCCTTCGCCTTCGCCTTCGCCTTCGCCTTCGCCTTCGCCTTCGCCTTCGCCTTCGCCTTCGCCTTCGCCTTCGCCTTCGCCTTCGCCTTCGCCTTCGCCTTCGCCTTCGCCTTCGCCTTCGCCTTCGCCTTCGCCTTCGCCTTCGCCTTCGCCTTCGCCTTCGCCTTCGCCTTCGCCTTCGCCTTCGCCTTCGCCTTCGCCTTCGCCTTCGCCTTCGCCTTCGCCTTCGCCTTCGCCTTCGCCTTCGCCTTCGCCTTCGCCTTCGCCTTCGCCTTCGCCTTCGCCTTCGCCTTCGCCTTCGCCTTCGCCTTCGCCTTCGCCTTCGCCTTCGCCTTCGCCTTCGCCTTCGCCTTCGCCTTCGCCTTCGCCTTCGCCTTCGCCTTCGCCTTCGCCTTCGCCTTCGCCTTCGCCTTCGCCTTCGCCTTCGCCTTCGCCTTCGCCTTCGCCTTCGCCTTCGCCTTCGCCTTCGCCTTCGCCTTCGCCTTCGCCTTCGCCTTCGCCTTCGCCTTCGCCTTCGCCTTCGCCTTCGCCTTCGCCTTCGCCTTCGCCTTCGCCTTCGCCTTCGCCTTCGCCTTCGCCTTCGCCTTCGCCTTCGCCTTCGCCTTCGCCTTCGCCTTCGCCTTCGCCTTCGCCTTCGCCTTCGCCTTCGCCTTCGCCTTCGCCTTCGCCTTCGCCTTCGCCTTCGCCTTCGCCTTCGCCTTCGCCTTCGCCTTCGCCTTCGCCTTCGCCTTCGCCTTCGCCTTCGCCTTCGCCTTCGCCTTCGCCTTCGCCTTCGCCTTCGCCTTCGCCTTCGCCTTCGCCTTCGCCTTCGCCTTCGCCTTCGCCTTCGCCTTCGCCTTCGCCTTCGCCTTCGCCTTCGCCTTCGCCTTCGCCTTCGCCTTCGCCTTCGCCTTCGCCTTCGCCTTCGCCTTCGCCTTCGCCTTCGCCTTCGCCTTCGCCTTCGCCTTCGCCTTCGCCTTCGCCTTCGCCTTCGCCTTCGCCTTCGCCTTCGCCTTCGCCTTCGCCTTCGCCTTCGCCTTCGCCTTCGCCTTCGCCTTCGCCTTCGCCTTCGCCTTCGCCTTCGCCTTCGCCTTCGCCTTCGCCTTCGCCTTCGCCTTCGCCTTCGCCTTCGCCTTCGCCTTCGCCTTCGCCTTCGCCTTCGCCTTCGCCTTCGCCTTCGCCTTCGCCTTCGCCTTCGCCTTCGCCTTCGCCTTCGCCTTCGCCTTCGCCTTCGCCTTCGCCTTCGCCTTCGCCTTCGCCTTCGCCTTCGCCTTCGCCTTCGCCTTCGCCTTCGCCTTCGCCTTCGCCTTCGCCTTCGCCTTCGCCTTCGCCTTCGCCTTCGCCTTCGCCTTCGCCTTCGCCTTCGCCTTCGCCTTCGCCTTCGCCTTCGCCTTCGCCTTCGCCTTCGCCTTCGCCTTCGCCTTCGCCTTCGCCTTCGCCTTCGCCTTCGCCTTCGCCTTCGCCTTCGCCTTCGCCTTCGCCTTCGCCTTCGCCTTCGCCTTCGCCTTCGCCTTCGCCTTCGCCTTCGCCTTCGCCTTCGCCTTCGCCTTCGCCTTCGCCTTCGCCTTCGCCTTCGCCTTCGCCTTCGCCTTCGCCTTCGCCTTCGCCTTCGCCTTCGCCTTCGCCTTCGCCTTCGCCTTCGCCTTCGCCTTCGCCTTCGCCTTCGCCTTCGCCTTCGCCTTCGCCTTCGCCTTCGCCTTCGCCTTCGCCTTCGCCTTCGCCTTCGCCTTCGCCTTCGCCTTCGCCTTCGCCTTCGCCTTCGCCTTCGCCTTCGCCTTCGCCTTCGCCTTCGCCTTCGCCTTCGCCTTCGCCTTCGCCTTCGCCTTCGCCTTCGCCTTCGCCTTCGCCTTCGCCTTCGCCTTCGCCTTCGCCTTCGCCTTCGCCTTCGCCTTCGCCTTCGCCTTCGCCTTCGCCTTCGCCTTCGCCTTCGCCTTCGCCTTCGCCTTCGCCTTCGCCTTCGCCTTCGCCTTCGCCTTCGCCTTCGCCTTCGCCTTCGCCTTCGCCTTCGCCTTCGCCTTCGCCTTCGCCTTCGCCTTCGCCTTCGCCTTCGCCTTCGCCTTCGCCTTCGCCTTCGCCTTCGCCTTCGCCTTCGCCTTCGCCTTCGCCTTCGCCTTCGCCTTCGCCTTCGCCTTCGCCTTCGCCTTCGCCTTCGCCTTCGCCTTCGCCTTCGCCTTCGCCTTCGCCTTCGCCTTCGCCTTCGCCTTCGCCTTCGCCTTCGCCTTCGCCTTCGCCTTCGCCTTCGCCTTCGCCTTCGCCTTCGCCTTCGCCTTCGCCTTCGCCTTCGCCTTCGCCTTCGCCTTCGCCTTCGCCTTCGCCTTGATGATTAAATATTTGTTTATTATTTATTGATAACTTGCTTAACTTAACTATAATTAATAATTATTAAAGGTGCTTTTTAATGTATATTTTTGTAATAGCTAGATAGAGTAGGGCGCCGTGACAAAATATTGACTTATAAGTGCGCCGCAGGCTGAAAAAGATTGGGAACCCCTGCTCTATAAGATTATCGAAAATCTCCCCTTATTGTAATATTGTGTCTGCTACCTGCAGTAATAAGAAACAAGTTGACAAAACCCCCATTAAAAAATGGATAAAAAAAGAAACAAGTGTGTCTGTACTCTATACAGTGCGACAAGGCTTCAAATGAACGCGGGTGGTGGCGTTGCTCGTAAAGGAGAACTATCAAAAACTGTCAAAAATGACGTTTTTATATAAATGGCAGCGTTAGTTCCTTTTTTCGCCACGTTCCTTTAAAGCCTTGTCGAGCTGTAACAAGTAACTAACCTGTCAAGGAAGTAAGCGGCGACGTCGGGTCTGTACGTGATGCAGTCGCGGATGTATCGCTGGTCGTTGGTGAGCGCGCGCCGGTATGCCAGCCCGCGCCACGCCGCGCCGTGACTCGCGCCCGCCACTAGACTTGATTCTCTGAAAGAGTCTCTGATTTGTGCGTAAAAATGTCTAACATACGTGCTCTTTCTTACTATTTGAAAAGGTTCATATTTTTGTTATTTTCAGTTCTTCTCACAAGGTATGATGATTAATTGTAAATCAAGATAGATTTTTCAATAGTTCAAAATTTTGTCCATATTATAATATTTTATTATTCATATCATAATCCGACAGCAACCATCGGAGAAGACACTTCAAACAGATTGGCGCGATTTAAAATATAAATATTAACTGAACCATGCGCTTCGAGTCAAAAAATACTTGTTATGTCACAAACTAGTAAGATGATTATAGAAGCAATAAATAATACCTTAAATATACACTAATCAGGGTATATAGCTGTCCCGTCGTCCTGTTCAATATGAGTCTCGTTGGAGACGCGTTTAGTAGCGACATTTGTAGAGCGATCTGCTGCGCTAGCATCGCCATTTCGCCCGCGAAGCCCGTACAACCACCTGTAGATACAACTCCGCCGCATCAGTTCAGTGGTTTAACGCAGTCTCTAGCAGCGTTCGCGTTGGCACATTATCGTGTATCTGTAGCCAGACCGGCTGATTAGATTTCTTCGGCGACGCCTTTTCCCCGGCCATCTTTTCTAAGTCATTTATCAGAGCTAGCGCTTGTTTCTTGACGTTAGCGGCTCCGGCGTACATGTTGAAGTGTAGGGCGACCATGATGTATGTGTCTGTGTCGCCCGGACAGTGCGTCTTCAGGAAGTCTATATGTAGAAGGCCGTGCTTGAACTCCGTGATCTTGTCCTGTTGCTGCCCCAACATGTAGTGGAACTGGCCGAGTAGAAACTCGAATTGGTGATTCTCACGGAGCGCCTGAAATTAATGAAATTGTCTCTTATTAATGTGAAATGTTATTAGAATATAATACATTAGATATGAAAATAAATATCGTCCACATATTGTGTACTAATAGGTAAAATTTTTCCAAAACTAAATTTTGAAACTCATGCGAGTGTCAAATGAATTTACGGTTAATACCACTATTTTAACATCTATTATAAAAGCGTCTAGTTTTACATTTGGGATCGTCGATTGTTGTCTATAGTCTAGTAAGTCTACCCATACTCCATCTAGCGACCACGTGGGACTTTTACTTGACAATGAAAAAGAAAACGTTTTATCGACAAATCGTAATAAATTGAACTTCGATAGCAGCTATGCTAATTCTTCTTCAATGATATTTTGAAAACCTGCAGACTATTACGAAGAAACAGTTATTATTTAATCCATAACATAAATGTAGTAGAATTTGGCAATCTTAAAAGTAAAATATTTTACCCTTAAGCTTCTTAATAAACCGTTCATAGTTCGAAGTAGATTTAAGGAAATATAAATTAAAGGATCGAACATACTTAGTAATTATTCACAGCAGTATTGTCTTATCTCATTATTACCGTATTATTCGCACTCGTAAGAATTTAAAGTTTTTGAAAGAGCTATCCTACAAACCACTATAGGTACGATTTTATTATAACTAGCGAATACAAGCCAATTAGTGTGATTTAATCTATCGATGACAGGAATCTTGTAGCATTTCTGGATAGTACTATGATAAAAACACTTAACTTTGTAGATCGTAAAACTATTATTTTCCAGCTTGATACTACCGTTTCGAGGTAAACCAAAGAGTTGTAGGCTGTAGCTTAAAAATTGTTCATCCAATCGTCTACAATGTGTAGAAATAATATCTAAAATTCAAAAACGTTCCGAAAGAGTTAGATTATAATTATTCTTAAGACCGGGCTGCCAAAAATATCAAAGCACGCTAGCCCCGCCTACACACCTCGCTATAGCGCTTATTCCATTTCACTAAATTTAGATATCTAAATGATTTAGTGACTAAATTTTGTCAAGTGGAATAACATTTAGAAAGTTACTAAATGCTATTCCACTTGACTAAATTTAGTCACTAAATCATTAAGATATCTAAATTTAGTGAAATGGAATAAGCGCTTAAACTCCAATCGTGATATTATAATGATTCCATGAATCGTGCCCACATGAATTGTACTTTGAGCTGCAGCTAATAGTAAACAATATCGCGTAACAACGGTTCCCGCATTATAGGCAGCATGAAAGTAAAGGTCGCAAGTCCCAAAAATGTTTTTGATGATTACTTAAAAATTAAATTTCCTTTAGCCATTATTTTATAAAGTGTGTGATTGTAGTAGTGCAAGTTACTCAATAAGCGTAACATATTCGTTGAAATTAGCTCAGAAATATGCATAATTTCGAAAAATTCTTATAAGTACCTAACTATCAAATCAAAATAAGTGAATCGTGTTTTCCGTTAGGCTAATAACAGATAAATATAAAAATATGATTAAATAAATCTCAATTTCGTTTAAGTCAATCGTCTTTCGGGAATCGGGATCGTAATACTTAGGTATTAGAAAACACAACAAAATTTGGCAGTTCGCTCTTAACCCATTAAGGCGACGCCTTGATAATTTGGCTGTAGCGATGCCGATTTTTCTCAGCAATGACTAAAGCTAAGAAATTGAAGTTCATTGTCAGAATTCATCATGTCTTTGTCTTTGAATTGCCCATAGCATAACACGATTGGACAACTTTTATAGCACAGAATAATCAATCGAAAAGACCTCTGTAAAAAAAGGGATTCCTATTTTTCCAACAGAGGAGAGTGATTTAAGGTTCCAAAATTTGTACATAAATTGGTTCAAGCATGCACTTTAATTTGTGCATAGCTTATATGAAATGTATTTATGGTTTTTAAATTATGCGACAAAAACCATTTTGTCGCTTACGCCCTTTCCATTTTTTGCTGTTCCATTGCTTGTTTTCTATGAGAGGCCGGGCCGGCCTCTCATAGAAAACAAGCAATCTAAAACATATCCAACACGGTTTCTTACTTTAACGCTGCGTCACCTTAAGTCCCGTACGAGCACTGGTGATCGCGACAACAATAGAATACAATAGCATTTCCGAGAATCCCCGATCGAAGGATTCATGCGTTTAGCGTAAGGTGCATCTCTCTCTTTCAGCTGTGCTTAAACTTGATCTCGTTGTACAATTTGATAATATACGAATTTTGACATGGGTTAGTAATATTAGTTAATCGCTGTAAGTGAAGATTTACACATAGAACATATTGTATGCAGTAGGTATGCTAGTTTGCGGTAACTCTGTTGAGATTTACTAAGTGCAAATGCACGAGCCGCCATACTGAAAATTAAATTCAAATTATTTATGCCGCAGTGTAAACTTAAAGAACGAATTTAATAACCAGTAGCCAAGAGCCTTTATCACTTCCTTATAGAAAGTCAATTATCAAAAACACAATGTTAACTAAATTTTTAAATTTTTTAACTACTTATCTACTTAATACGTGTAAACCAGCCATAATTGCATGTAAACACACAATTTAGTAGCAAGTTGCAACTAATTTTTAACTTGCTACTTGCTAATAAATTACATGCAATTATTATCTTAAAATTTAGTTAAAATTTAGTTAACTACTTATCAACTTAATACGTGTAAACCAACCCTTAGGGAGTGCCTCCGCTGCCGGCGCCGGTTGCCGAAGTGGCTGCCGGCGCCGGTTGCTGAAATGGCTGCCGGCGCCGTTCTCCGCGGGCCGATTCTGTATCGTACATTTGTGAGTTAATCACTGAGTTATTAACGAAACGGAGGAGTGAGCAACCGAAAGTCTCACTTTTGTATGCAAGTGAATACAAAAAGTGGCACTTTCCGTTACTCACTCCTCGGTTTCGTTACTAACTCAGTTATTAACTCACAAATGCACGATACAGAATAGGCCCGCCGAACTCCAAAGTTTGCCGAAGTCACGCGATGTTTGCCGAATAGGCTGCCGGCGCCCATTCGGCAAACATCGCTTGTCGAATGACAGAATAATGATCAAAAACATCAGTCTTGAGCTAAAGGACTATGAAAAGTACAAATAATAGGGAGTGCCTCCGCTGCCGGCGCCGGCTCCCAAAAATATCAGTAATGGGAACTTACCGAAGTATACTCCCGGCAGCCGATATATAAAACAACGGCTGCCGGCGCTGGCACTCAAAATGGGAGCCGGTGATAACGCGTAAAGCGCTAGGTTCCAGTGCCGATACACAAATTTTAAAAAGAAATAATTATAATCTCAAATATATTCGACTTTACCGACTTCAAAGGGTGAAGGTTAGGTACCTATTTGTTCGGCTGTGGATATTTTAGTTTTTTGTGATGCATTATCTTAGCTTAGCTTTACCTTAGCTACCTTTTTTCAGCTACCAAAAAGTAAGATTTTGCACCACAGCTACAGTTATAAGCCCCGTGGTATACTTCCGAAGGTACTGAACAGAACTTCAGATTCCTTATACATGTTAGAGACTTTCAGCGTTGTTTAAAGAAGCAAAGATTGTATTATGCTACTATGCAGATCAAATTTATCAGCATCATCATCACCACCATTAAACCCATCAAGATTCAAGCCCCATACGAGCACCGCGACAACAATAGAATACAATAGCCTTTCCAATAGAATCCCCGATCGAAGCATTCGCTCAAGACTGATGTTTTTGATCAATATTCTGTCATTTGACAAGCGATGTTTGCCGAATAGGCGCCGGCAGTCTATTCGGCAAACATCGCGTGACTTGTTGACGTGAATAATAATGAATATGAAATACTGATCCCCAAGAAATTGCAAACGAATTTAATGACTTCTTTATAGACAAAGTAAAACCAATAATAAATGACACTTTAATTTCAAATAATACGTCATGTACATCATATAATAATTCAATGTTTTTAGCTCCATGTATTCCTCAAGATGTTTATAAAATTATAAAATCGCTGAAAAATACGCATAGTGTTGGGTTTGACGGTATTTCAACTAAAATTATTAAAGCTGTTAACGAATACATTTGTCCTCACATTTGCTTTTTAGTTAATCAGTGTATAACGACTGGGATTTTTCCTGATCTTAAATTAACGATCATTAAACCGCTTTTTAAAAAGGAAAACCGGGAGTTAAAAGAGTTTTACAGGCCAATAGCACTTGTTTCAGTGTTTTCAAATATTTTTGAGAAGTATTTGTATAACCAAATTTATAACTTTTTAGAAAAGAATAATATCTTATGTGACGAACAAAAAGGATTTCGAAAAAACAAAAATATTAATCTGGCTATATATGACTTTTTAAAAAACATAATGCGTGAAATTGATAAAAGGACTCCAGTTTGTGCTATTTTTTGCGATATGACACAAGCATTTGACTATGTACATCACAAAATATTGCTTAGGAAACTTGAATCCTACGGAATAAGAGGTAACGTTTTACAATTGATTTTGTAGATGACAGTACAATTACAGTAAACTGCAAAGACATTATTTTGTATGAAAGTGACATTAATAACTCATTACGATCTTTAATTGAATGGTTAAATAAAAATAATTTCATAATTAATTTAAATAAAACAAAAATAGTACATTTTAGCCAAAGAAATTCAAATTCACTAAGTATTGATTTACATTATAATAACAACAAAATAGAAGAAGTAGATACAACACGATTTTTAGGTCTAGAAATAGACAATTAAATTGGAAGAAACATATACAAGAACTAGGTAAAAAAATAAGCAGTTTCGCATACGCGCTAGGTAAGCTATCCTTATCAGTCAACGTTAAAACACTTATTACAGCTTATCATGGTTTAGTTGAGTCAGTCATGAGGTACGGCATAATTTTTTGGGGAAATGCCACAGATAAGGAATTTATATTTAAGATGCAAAAACGTTGTATTAGAGCCATGTTTCAATTAAAAAGTACTGATAGCTGTCAACCAATTTTTAAACAATACCAACTTCTCACATTTCCATCTTTATATATACTTGAGGTTGCATTATTTGTAAAACGTAATTTACATCTCTACCCACGACTGTCACATAATGTAATAAGAAACAGACGCCACGGTGACAAACTATGTGCATACCTGTAGAAAAGCGATAATGGCAAAGTAGTGTTTTCTGCATGGGCCCGAAAATTTACAATTAAATCCCTAAGAGTATTAGTGACACTAATGTAAATATCTTTAAAAAGAAATTGAAAAAATTGTTGCTTACGAAATGTTATTACTCTATAAATGTTTTTTTATCTGATGACCACTATAATGTACCTTAGAATTTTAATGAATTGGATTTGACTGATGGATTTGTGACATTAATAATTATTAACTTATTTTTAAATTTTATTGTTTTGATTGTATAGATTTTATATTTTTTTAATTTTAATGGATTTGACTGATATATTTGTAATATTATTTATTGAC
The DNA here is from genome assembly GCA_963422495.1 of Polyommatus iphigenia. Lineage (NCBI taxonomy): Eukaryota > Metazoa > Arthropoda > Insecta > Lepidoptera > Lycaenidae > Polyommatus > Polyommatus iphigenia. The sequence continues at coordinate 34,515,551 of OY730186.1, forward strand.
GTACTTTTAAATTTTATTGTTTTGATAGCATGTATATTTTTATTTTTATTTAATGGATTTGACTGATGGAGTTGTGGTATTAATTATTTACTCATTTTTAAATTGTATTGTTTTGATAAATTTTGTAACTAATTAGCACTTAATAAATAAAAATTTGCATGCTTATAGCAGAATATGTGTTCTCTAATATTTAATGCTAAGATCAATTTGTTACCATATTCAAGCAAATAAAATTATGATTATGATTAGGTTCAATTGGAAAAGGAAAACCTAATAGTACAGTCATTGCCTATAAAAAGTAAAACTAGATACAAAAGTACATGACACTGTTTTCAGTGCTTCGCTTACAGTTATAAAGGTGGTTATTAAAATGTTTAAGTTCTTTAGTTTTGATTATAAAGTCCACCTTTTGTAAACAAGGTGGAAATAAAATTTAATTAAAGGGATTAAATATAATCTGGATTAAATTTAATTTGGATAAATTAAATTTGGATTAAAATTAAATTTGGATTAAAATTAAATTTGGATTAAAATTAAATTTGGATTAAAATTAAATTTGGATTAAAATTAAATTTGGATTAAAATTAAATTTGGATTAAAATTAAATTTGGATTAAAATTAAATTTGGATTAAAATTAAATTTGGATTAAAATTAAATTTGGATTAAAATTAAATTTGGATTAAAATTAATTTTGGATTAAAATTAATTTTGGATTAAAATTAAATAAACAAAATTTAATGAAATGGTTTAAATAAAGTTTAATGAAAATAATACGGTTTAAATGAAGTTTAATGAAATGATTGAAATGAAGTTTAATGAAATGGTTTCAATAAGTTTAATGCCACTATTAATACAGTAGTATCATACTATAATATTAATAATATTAATATAGATGACCTTGATGACATTGTAATTCGTGACGCAAAAAATGATGAACACAAAAATAATGAATCATTATGCGTTTTCCACTATAGAGAGCTAATAGTAGTTCTTTTATAATTATCTTCACAACGAAACTACAGTGGTTAATTCCACAGTTACTTAGTGGTTCATTCCACAGGTATTTCATAAAAAACGTAACGACTATGTAATGTATTATGAAATTGAAACTTTATAAACTGTTCAGACAACGTTTTAAAAAAAAACATACCTTTGAGTTTTCTCAGCGGTTCATTTCACAGTCATCCTTTACTCAGTGGTTCATAGTTCATATCGCCCTCATTTCATTGCTTTCGTGGTTCATCCCACTCGCAATCAATGCCTCAGTGGTTCATACTACCCTCGTAATCATTGCTTAGCCTCAGTGGTTTATACCACCCTCATTAGCCACAGTGGTTCACTCCGCAGCAATTTACTGAAAACAATAATGAACATGTTATTGAATTGACACTTTGGAATTGGCTATAAAAAGATTAACCTGTAAAAACTGATCACAAACTATCAATATTATTAAAATAATAAAATAAATGTTTCTTATATCACTTGTTTGGTTATTTTTTCCAAGAAAACTAAACTTAATCATGTCCAACAGTACAGTACAGTACTGTTACAGATGTCTTTATTGAATAAATAATAATCATATTTACGCAAATAATTATATACAATATATTTTTCATATACAAATTTAGTTACTAAATTTTAATAATACTGTTTGTACTTAAATGTTAAGAGCTACATAAGCAAAACAATAATTGTAAGTCCCTTTTTTGGCGTTATGAAATCTTGTGTTAAATGTGAATACTACAATGTGGATTACATTGTCGAAGAGTAGCCTTGACCAAGTGAAATGTGTAATGATGTTAAAATGTAATGTAATGTTCACTGTCGAAGAGTTGCCTCGACCAAGCGAAATATGTAATGATGTTAAAATGTAATGTTAAATTCACTGTCGAAGAGTAGCCTCGACCAAGTGAAATGTGTAATGATGTTAAAATGTAATGTAATGTTCACTGTCGAAGAGTAGCCTCGACCAAGTGAAAATGTGTAATGATTAAAATGTAATCTAATGTTCATTGTCGAAGAGTTGCCTCGACCAAGTGAAATGTGTAATGATGTAAAAATGTAATGTTAAATTCACTGTCGAAGAGTTGCCTCGACCAAGTGAAATGTGTAATGATGTAATGTTAAATTCACTGTCGAAGAGTAGCCTCGACCAAGTGAAATGTGTAATGATGTAAAAATGTAATGTTAAATTCACTGTCGAAGAGTTGCCTCGACCAAGTGAAATGTGTAATGATGTAATGTTAAATTCACTGTCGAAGAGTAGCCTCGACCAAGTGGAAGGTATTATGTGTGTGGTGCGTGGTTGTTACGTGTACGTGTTCTTTCTACCCGCAACGTATTTATTGAATACCTCTTGTCACAAAGTAATAATGATTAAATCAAATAATTTTATATTACTTGTTAAAAAGCTCAGATACATCACTCAATACTCGAGTAAATTAATTATTTTTCGTTTTAATATTTTTTACAATTTACTTACGTAGGTACATCATATTTACTCGAATGTACACAAAAATGTTTCGTATAAAAATGTCACATTAGAAAGACTTTGCATTTATCAAATCTAAAATTATAGAAAACTAAAATATTTCTTAATAATTATCGACTCAATTTAAATAAATACATTTTAAAAGAATAACTACACAAAGAATAATAGATATGACATACTTAAGTTATACCCACCGCGCACTATTGAAAAAAAAGTTTGTGCTGCACTTTAAAACGATTTACCACAAACAAATTACGCAACATCTACTATGAACTTTCAAAACAGCTAATAAATACAATGTAATAATTATCTTTGTATGGCGATTGCACCTTATTAATTCATGATACTTGAAGCTGTTAATTACGTTTGAAAAATATTTTTCAAACTACCCTACATTCTTTTCATATTTATTTTATGTGAATTTTAAAATCGTTATTGTATGCTGTCATTAGATATAACTCGTTTGTATTATTACTTTTCAGATTTTTTGTCTAGGCGCATCGTTACACTGATAAGAAATAAAGATATTAGTTCATAATTTAATAATAAGTGAGCGTACCTGGATTTTTCTTCCTCTTCTGCGATGATAAAAAACTCGATCTGTATTGTAATACATTTATTCTACAATATTGTACACTTTCGGGCAGAGATTCCTCTTACAATTGTTCCTCCTTCAAAATCCACACCATACTGAGCTCTTGGGGTATTTATACCCAATTTTTAACCGTCAACCCCCACTTCAAGTGCGGCGACGGTAGAAGGGATTGCTTTTTTTTTTAAATTTATTTATTCGTGACCATGGATACAAGTCCTTCAGCCGTAAAAACAAATAAATTATAAAATTAATTAGAATACATAACATTAGAAACATATAACGTTACAACTTACAAGACATTACATAGGTATTTAAATACTTAAATTAAACAAACTTATGACATTTATAAATACGAATGAGACATGAGTCTGACATTTCAAATATAAACTAAAAAAAACAATTAGGTACATAAATTTAACAAATATAACCCAGAAATTAGAGCTCTAAATTTCTTATTAGGTACTACATTTTTCCTATAGTATTTACAATATACTTATAAATAGGGTGAAAGTAAATAGTGTTTCTTAATAGATCTTGACTGAGGCGGGGGACACTTAAGAGTTCTGTTCAGCTATTTCTTTGATCATGTCAACAAATATAGATCTCTGTATGGCAAAGACTGGACACTTAAAAAGCATGTGATCGATGTCTGCGTTTTCTTCAGAGCAATGTGTACAGTTACTATTATTTACTATGTTCATTCTGCTGAGATGTGAGGGAATTAGGCAATGTCCAAAGCGCAAACGATTAATACTAGTCACAAACTTTCTATCCACATAACCAAGCCTACTGTACCATGGTGATATCGGTAAGTCTCTTTGTATTTCCGAATACCATTTTCCTTTAGTTTCTGTTATTTTCTTCCAATATTCTATCCATAAACTTTTTACTGAGCTTTTAATTTGTGGATAGAAATCCGTGAATGGGACTTTAAAAGTTCCTGAAATGTCCACATCATGTTCCCTACGAGTCACTTGGTCAACAATTTCATTGCCTAATATGCCACTGTGGGAGGGAACCCACACTAATTCTATATTCTTTTCAATCAATTTTCTAAAAAAATATCTTATTCTAAATATAATATAATTTTGTTTATAACACAAACTTTGGTTACAAATAGAATTTAGTACACTTTTTGAATCACTAATAATTAAAATATTTACATTATTTACATTAGTATAAACATATGTCAAAGCAGCTAATATTGCCCAAGCCTCTGCTGTGAAAATACTGCAACTTTGTGGCATTTTAAAACATTTGCTCAGTTTAATTTGTGGGTCATAGTATGCAGCTTTAACTTCATCACTTTTGGAACCATCTGTATATATTGTGTAAAAATCTCTTTTATCCTGTAAAAATTGTACAAAGTCAAATTTATTTGTAATGGAGTTTAAATGACACTTAATAGTAAAATAGTTAATTGTAATCTCATAAGGATACTGATAAATTGGCCACTTATTACTCGTATACATATTTTTTGCACATTTTTTTGTTAAAAACATAATTGTTGGTATTTCAGGTAAAGAAGCAGAAATGAGATCATTACATGTAATAATTGGTGAAGCTGACCCTACAATTTCTACAGGATGCAACAATTGGTTCACTATAAAATTGTTATCACAGGATAACTGTTTAAGACAAAATCTCTCAGCCAATTGTAAACGGCGCAGAGACAATGGAGGTATACAATTTTCTATTTCCATAGACACAATAGGGGTAGTGCGCATGGCACCACTTATTATTCTTAAACCCATATTCTGTATAACATCTAATTTCCTTAGTAATGTTATATTTGCATTCATATAAGCTAATGAACTATAATCAAAATGACTTCTGACTATGCTTTTGTACAACATGTTAAGAGTTTTTGGGTCTGAACCCCAAAATGTTCCTGCCAAACTTCTCATTACATTTATGCTTCTCATAGCATTCTGGCATACATAGTTTATATGTTTATCAAATTTAAGTTTATTATCAATAATAACTCCTAAAAATCTGTGTTGATTCACAACGGGAATTCTGTCATTATTATAAGTTATATTTACAGACTGTGCAGGTACATCTTTACTAAATATTAACACCGAACTTTTTTCTGAACTAATTTCTAATTTTAAAATATCCTTGTAATAATTTTGTAACTGAGCAAATGCCCTATTTATAAGAATGATAGCTGTATTTAAGTTTTTATTTACACAGTAAAAAAGCAAGTCATCAGCAAATTGCAAAACTTTTACTCCAAGTATATTTACAAATTTAAGTATTTGAGATGTATAAAAGTTATATAGAGATGGTGATGTCGTAGCCAAGGTGCTACGACATCACCTTTTTTTCATTGTGCCTTTATTGGCCTTTTGTGGCCCATGCAATTTATTATTGAATTTGACATAGACTTTTCTGTCATATAAAAATTTGTATATCCATTTTAAAGTTTTTACCGGAAATCCTAGTTCTTGTAAAACTTTTATTAACACTTCAATGTTAACACTATCAAAAGCAGCTTTTACATCTAAAAATACACACACAGCACTACAGTGACTTAGTTTTGCCTTTTTTAAATCCTCTATAAATGATACAAAGCTTCCAGAACAACTTTTTCCTTTCCTAAATCCGAATTGAATATCCGGTAAAAAGTTTTGTGATTCAGCAAAGTAATCTAATCTTAGTTTTAACATGTTTTCAAAGAGCTTACCTAAACATGATGATAGGGAAATGGGCCTGTAGGAAGTTGGATTACCAGCAGGTTTATTTGGTTTTAAAATAGGAATGACACATTGAGTTTTCCATGACTCTGGTATTACTAAACTATCCCATAATCTATTATAAATATTTAAAAGTATTTCTATGGCATTAGGGTGTAGTTTCTTAATTAAAATATATGGTATACTATCCAAGCCTGGTGTTGTGTCTTTTCTACTTTTTAAAGATATGTACAATTCGCTTAGTGTAAATGGCTTATTAAGAAATGAATTACTTTCATCTTCAACGGCTTGATCAAAAATAGTCTTTAAATTACTTTCATTTATCTGAGACTGATCTGTGATTTTATTCAAAAAGGATGGTACCCAATTATCATTTAAATACCTATTATGGGAGGTACCTATTCTCCTAAATCTTTTAATGTATCCCCATATTCTAGATACTGGTGTCATTCTATTAAAACTACTACACAAGTCATGCCATAATTTAACCCTTTCCTCCCTTAATATTCTTTTCTTTTGAGCATCTAACTTTTTATAAGTAATAAAATTGTCAATACTGGGTGAAGATCGATAATTTATTAAAGCTTCCTTGGACTTTCGAACTGCATCTTCACATTTTTGGTTCCACCAAGGAGCTGGTTTTCTCAATGGCTTTGAAATTGGCTTTATATTTTGTTTTGGTACTGTTACTGATCTTAGATTACTTAAAATACTGACAAAACTATATAAACTAACGCGAGGTTCTAAATTATTATTATCTACATTTAATTCTGAAAAATATGTCTCTGATAACTTAAAATATTTATTCCAATCTGTTTTACTGTAAATATATTTTTCTTCCACAGGACGAACTTCATATATTGAGGGCTGTACATTAATAGTTACCTGAGTTGGATAGTGGTAGCTGCCCATTGGATCACTGTGGACAAGCCATTCGCAAAGAGGAGCTAAAGAAGGACTAACAAGAGTTAAATCAATTGCAGATGGATTTCTATTTGGTGCCTGAACTGTTGTGACACTGCCATCGTTCAATATACACATGTCAAATTCATCTATGATGTTAAACAAACTGTTACCTCTGTTATTGTTTGAGTGGCATCTGAATAAAATGTGGTGTGCGTTAAAGTCTCCCATGATGAGACATATATATATTTCCTTATTTCCTTATATATATATATATATATATATATATATATATATATATATATATATATATATATATATATATATATATATATATATATATATATATATATATATATATATATATATATATATATATATATATATATATATATATATATATATATATATATATATATATATATATATATATATATATATATATATATATATATATATATATATATATATATATTTCCTTATTACCTAATATTTCCTTATTTTGTATAACATATATTAATTATTACTATGTATAACATATGAGTACCTATGACAAGAACAGAGAAGATCCCTAGTTGTAACTTTTAACACAATAATTTAATATAATTAATCGAAGATATACATATTATATAAGTATTTTAATCTTAATAATATTTATTGTGTCCTCATTTTTCCACTGCGTTCGCCTCAATTGGCAAAACAAAGCAGTTTAACACCACTTTTCTGAGGCCCATATTAAAGCTAAGCATTTCATCAATCAATGCTTTATTAGCCGCGTACTGACCAAGCGAGCCGTCTCGCGCGGCAGTCGTGCGCGGCAGTTGCTCGGTCGGTCAGGACGTGTTAGTGCGCGGCAAACGTACCGAGGCGCCTTTGAGCATCGACTTAGCCGCGTATTGACCAAGCGAGCCGTCTCGCGCGGCAGTCGTGCGCGGCAGTTGCTCGGTCGGTCAGGACGTGGCTCGCCCGAAGCAAACGCATGCGTTGCCTCGCCCGAGCGTGCCGTGGCCCGAGCCGAGCGTTGTCGGTTTTTGTCGATGCTCAAAGGCGCCTCAGTACGTTTGCCGCGCTCACTCAAGACGGGAGTGTTTTGCCTCGCATGTTAGGACTTTGCGTCATGGATAAAGAACAGTGTTTTAAACTAATACAACTATATTATGGTGATTATAGACGACTTTGGAATGCGCAATGTCCTGATTACACAAATAGGGGACTAAGGGAAGATGCATGGAGAAATAAACCAGGAAATGAACCTTCCAATAGCCGAATTAAAGAAAAAAATTGAGTCTTTACTAGGGTCTTAAAGGAGGGAAAAGTCGAGAGAAAAAAAATACGGGTTGCACTCCGGGAGTGCCGGCAGAAGTGAAAACTTGATTATTAACGTTGTGCATTATTTTTTTAAGCCATTTTTTATGAAAATCGATTTAAAAAAAAATTATAAAAAAAACGATCGTTTTAATTAATTAATCGAAACCCTTACAATCGATTAAAAAATATCGGCAATCGAAAAAAAAGCTGCTGTCAGACAGACTGTCAGACACTTCTCGCGACAGTTGTCTTGCAGGTGGAAACACGGCCTTAATCAGCGCGTCTGCTAAAGAACTCATTTCCCCGACTGTACATTTCTGCTAAACAACTCATTTCCCCGACTGTACATTTCTGCTAAGCACAATTTTCCCCGACTGTACATTTCTGCTAAACAACTCATTTCCCCGACTGTACATTTCTGCTAAACAACTCATTTCCCCGACTGTACATTTCTACTTAGCACAATTTTCCTCGACTGTACATTTCTGCTAAACAACTCATTTCCCCGACTGTACATTTCTGTTTAGCACAATTTTCCCGATATTTTGCCTCTATTTTGCCCCTATCTTGGTCGAAAACCCCCTAAATCTAGGGGGAAATCCCCTGATCTGGCAACACTGTCAGCTGGCTCGGCCGTACGCCGCGCCGGCCGCCTCGCGCGCCGCGGCAAATGTCCGAGGCATCCGCGCGAGGCGGCTCACTTGGTCAGTACGCGGCTAATTCAGATGCAAGCATTGCACGGTGCATATGCATAGTTTGAACCGTTAACGTTAAGGTTTGAATAGACGTAGGTTCCCCCGAAAAATGCAGCGAAATTTAAAAATGCATTTTCCGTTCCCAATCGTGGTTTACAATGGTTTTCTTTTTTTAATACGGCAATTATATTGATCCCGATAAAAAAATAAACCTTTTGGACAGTAATTTTTGGTTTATGAATGGGATGTTCGGTGTTGTTTCAATAAGACGGCAGGTATTTTTAAATAAACTTATATAATTAACTATCTCTAACAATTAGCGCTAAACACATTCAATGTCAGATTTGGGTCAATTCAGATCATCAACGCGACGCGTAGATGAGTAGATATATTTTTTAATTTGTATGGATTTGACAGATTTGAAAGACGTCTCGCGCAATTGAAATCGGTCAATTCAGTACACACACAAACATTACAGTTACATATTTTCCTTATTAGTCTATGCAGTTACTCAAAAATCAAAATATATTATACTTACTATGTTTTACCCTCGTATCCCAACTCCCAAGAGACTTTTTAGCACTGACTCTGAGGTACGGTACGGACTGTAACCATGGCCGGCCATGTGAAGTGCAATTTAACTTTTTACAATGACTAATAATATATTGTGATTAATGTGTTATTTACGATAAATTGATTTTATTTCCTTGAAAAAAAGGCGATATAAGTAGGTTACAGATATTTTAAACCGAAAGCTATAGTTACACTGGAATACTAACAAGACGGGACAAGTGACAACGCTTATGAGTTACTAGCTGTTGCCCGCGACTTTGTCCGCGTGGACTTCAGCTTATAGCGCGCGGTAGTTCCCGTTTCCATGTAGGTAGTAGGCTACATTACTGCAAAATTTCCACAACAAAGTTGCTTCCGCCGGTTCCGCGGTACGATTACTTCAATTCAGAAAAAACTAACTTCAAAAAAACGTAAAAGAGATTCATTTATCCTTACCACCTCTTATAGAAACACGTTTGAGCAAGCGCTTGAGTGATGTAGGTGACGGCAGAGCGACATCTATTATGAATTTTTGGAACTAACTTAATTTGAACAAATTTACGCATAAACACCCCCTTACAACCCCTTTTTGCAGCTAAAAAGTAGCCCATGTCCTTTCTCAGGCTTTAGACTATCTGTGTACAAAATTTCATTACAATTGGTTCAGTAGTATTGGCGTGAAAGCAAGACAGACAGACAGACAGAGATACTTTCGCATTTATAATATTAGTATAGATGAAGATAATACAAGCAGTAAGCACATCCAATTTATACATAAATAGGACAAGGTTTCATTGGTGTCACTGGCGGGCGTCTCGGCTCGTATATTGGCGGCGGTCTTCGAAACGGGTTCAACGGTATGGGTTGTGGTTGTTGAAGACTTCTCGCATTACGGCGGTTGTATCCGGGAAGCGTCGCTCCTGTGTCTCTGTTGCCTGATGAATGTCCCCCACGGGCCCCGCCTCCTCGCTTAGCGCTCGGTGAGTCCAGGCTACGAGCATACCTTCTGTCGGGGTCCAACATTACATCGTCAATGTAGTTCGGGATCAGCGGATGGTCGCCGCTAGATGGCGCACGTGGTACGTCTCCTTTGTACAACCATTGAGGTTCGCTGTCTTCGCGTCTCACTCTTATAATTGGTGGTGATCTAGTCCGTGGTGGTCGAAAGGTTGGAAGAATTATGCGCTGGTCTGCTGCTATAAAAGCCAGCACCAGTAGTATCTACTTGTGCATCTTGATTCTTGTGCGTCTTCTGGAACGCAATGGTTAATTCTGTAGCGTTCTCAGATATTCACAGCGAAATTGCGAAACCGGTACTGTCCCGTGGGTATCTTTCTTAGTACGTAGTACTGTTTCTTGATATTAACATTAATATAACTTACACAATACACATTTTATTACTAACGAGCTTTTGCCCGCGGCTTCGCTCGCGTTAAGAAGTATTATTATATACAAACTTTCATCCCCTATTTTAACCCCTTGGGGTTGAAATTTATCAAAATCCTTTCTTAGCGGATACCTATCTACGTCATAACATCTACCTGCATGCAAAATTTCAGCCCGATCCGTCCAGTGGTTTAGGCTGTGCGTTGATAGATCACCATGTCAGTCGGTCACCTTTGAGTTTTATATATTACGAGCTATTGTCCGCGGCTTTGCTCGCGTTAAGAAGTATTATTATATACAAACTTTCATCCCCTATTTTAACCCTTTGGAGTTGGAATTTATCAAAATCCAACTCCAAAAATAAATAACTCACTACTCAGTACTTTATCTATGCAGTGACGTTACCTTAAACCTACCAATGATAAATTATAGTTTATGGGTAAAGCTAAAGTTGTGTAATGGAGGGCTAAATAAGCAAATTTGGTATAAGTAAATAAAGTTTAATTAAAAAAAAAATTAAATACTTATTATGTGCACACTGCACAGCTGTTTTTGGGTATATTGATTTAAGGGTGTAAGTACCATGGTTTTAATAAGCTTTTAAATTTGACACCAATTTTGTTGACACCGCGCGCTATAAACTTTTAGAGGATCGGTTGGTCTCTCTAAGAGTTCACTAGAGGTCGGAGGAGTAAAGAGTAAAACTCGATTTACTGTGGTGAACTGAAGTGCTTTATTTACAAAAATGCGCTGCTTATATACAAAAAAATGAGTTAATTATTATTATTACAAACTGTACAGAAACTGAAAAGATTAATTTTGATTGGCTATTGCAAAACAGAAAGAGACATAATGAGTGAGATAAAAATATTTACAAACAAGAAAGAGAAAAAAATCGAATAGGAAATATTTACAAGATTGAGAAATTATCCGCGCGGGAGATTCGGCCGTACCGCGGTTCGTGGCGCTGGAATCGCCCGAGTATAAATATGGGCTCCCGCGGTCCGCGAGTTCAGTGAGCCCGAGCTCGGCATACCGACATCGTCTCCCGGTCGCTCGCTGCCGCGCCGTCGCGAGTAGCTGTGCCGCCATTTTGTGAAGCTCTGCAAACGCCATGAAGATCGTAGCTATGCTGCGAATATCCCTCGCTCGACGTAGCCTCGATGCGTAGTGTTGTGTTGTGAAGAACTCTTATTAGAAAAAGTCCTTTTCAGGGCTACTTCATGTCCGGTGCAAATGCACTTAATATACACGGACGGTTTCTCTCCTCATTTCGAACGTACGTTCTTGGCAGAACGATTTTCTTCTATGTTTCAATCGTCGTGGAAGATTCTTCTCAATCTTCCACGACGAACGTGTAGGTACTTTGTAGGTACTGCTACAAACTGAAGTCCACGCGGACGAAGTCGCAGGCAACAGCTAGTAATACTATAAATGCGAAAGTATGTCTATCTGTCTGTTAGGTACCTCTTAACGCCGAACCGATTTAGCTGAATTTTGGTAAAGAGATACCTACGGTTCCTGCTCGAAAATGTTTATCAGGGAGATCGCACACGTCACACTTTTTGTGTGATCGAGTCTGCGGCTTACATACAATATGATGGCGCGCGCCATGCGGATTGTATGTAAGCCGCAGACTCGATCACACAAAAAGTGTGACGTGTGCGATCTCCCTAAATTAGATGACGCCCGCTGGCCTGCAACTCCATTGCACCAAAAATCGTTTTCGACCAGGAACCGTACATAATACTAGGTAAGTATATTATTCTCTTCATAAGATAAAATTAAGCACTTATCCTTCGTCCTTTCCCGGGACTCAAAGATCCCCATACCCAGCAAAATTCGTTCAGCGGTTTAGGCGTGAAGAGGTAACAGACAAACAGACAGATGTACACTTTCGCATTTAAAATATATCATGGTCCATGGAAATCCGTTAACGCTCGAGTGGTGACTTGTAATGTTCTCAATGGAGTTGATCCATGGAGTTGTCCCAACAACGTTATCAAAACTAAGGAGCGATAATTACTTTAGGGTGTGTATGGGTTATAACTTATAAATAGTTAAATGTGAAAGTAGCAGCGATGAAAGAGTAACTATTTTCGGCAGCGCTCTTTTCGTTCAAATATCTAGCATGAATGCTAAATTAAATACTTATAATAACGTTACAATGGCCAGGTTATTTTTCTGGCTGGATATCTGTTAAGTTTTTACTATTGAACCGTTGAACCGACTAGATTGAAGTCTGCATAGAGATATTAATTAAAGTTCCGGGAAAGGGTACATAAATAATAAGTCAAAAATATTATTATGAGATGATTATGAGGGACTTTTTATAAGGGGATGCCCCAACTCTCAACACCATCTATAAAGTTTAAACAATAAACATAGCCTGGTGAACTTATGCATCATAAAAATATTTTAATATCTCTTTAACCTATGACACAGACATTCGATAAGGAAACCTTTTGTTTATAATATTGAGTCCGGTTCATCCCCGAAACATTAAGGTTCATACCTATACTACGCAAAATGAATATAGTTCTATACTTACTAAAAATAAATAAATAAAAAAAATTCTTTTCATTCAAAATAGGTATCATGAATACACTTTTTGAAAGTCAGAAGAACGTAGAATCTACGGTGCCTATTGCCTACCACCGATTCGGGAACTAACCCGGCGCGGGGAGAAGAACCGGCGTAAGAAACTCGCACGGGGCCATCTTTTACTAAAAAGATGGAAAATTACAATTTTAAATTTAAATAATATAACAATATTATGGTTTACAGCTATGTGACAAAAAATAGAACGTAAAAAAGGCAATAGTTAGGTACATAATTGTAAATCAAAAATTAGGATTTAACATATTATGTAGAAGCAGCCTTGCAAGCAGCTATTCTACTCCCAAGGTGTACCATAATTTATGAAATCATTGACCTTATAGTAGGCTTTGGCACACAAATGTTCTTTGACTATTTTTTTTAATTTATTAATGGAAAGATTTTGAACGTTTTCAGGGATTTTATTGTAAAGGCGTATACATTGACCTTTAAAAGATTTACTGACCTTACTAAGTCTGATCACCGGCAATACTATTGTATTATATTGTATGGTTTTTATATCCACCGAGTAGATATCACAGATGTTATTTTTGGACCAAGAGCCCGCGAGGGCCAGACCTTTCTTCGTTTCGTAAAGCTGAAAGTTTGCCTGTTTGTGACCTTTGCAGAGGTAAGAACCACCAGCAACTATGGAGTTTCGGTCGCGGTTACTTTAGGAGGTATCCAGTTCTGAAGGTCTACCCCGTCTACCTGACCTTCGAGAAAGAGTAAAGCTCAAATATTTCATAGCTTATATTCTTCGCGGTAAGTGGAGGAATCTCGTCTTCCAGTGCCGGAAATGTTTGATAGTTACTTGCTTCCCATTGCTAGACACCCTCAAAGTCTAATAACTTAAAAGTCTAATACTTTAAGAAAGTTTAAGGGTGGGATGATGAACTTGATGTTTCCGCGGCTTCGGCATTTCAGTTCAGTTGGAATTAGGGAATGCAATCCCGCAAGAGAATTTCAATCCCGGTATTTGCGGGATTGAAACACCACAATCCCGCTGGGTGGATTTAAACTTTTAAAATAAATCGTTATAATGACTTTACTTGATAGACCCCGTTTTATTCTTAGAATCTCAAATAAAACAAACTTTGTCGGACACTTTTTCAAGGGTTTAATTATTAACACCTCCATACTTCAGACTTTATAAAAAAATGAAAGAAAAACTAATCATTTTTTTGGAAACGGCTTCGTAATAATAATAGTTTAAAAAAAACTTAAAAAAAATCGCTTATTTATGTCCATCTTTTATCGAATTTTTTTTCGAAATATAGGTAAAAATTGTGCCCAAAGATTCCGAAACGGTTCCTGATATTCGACACAAGGTAGCTAGCAGCTGGAAATGCTCGCTCAGCATCCACGCTGGTTAGTTCAATTATCATTTAAAGCGAATTATAGGTGAATTGAAGCTAAATTGTTAAGCGGGCTGCCTGTAGCCAGTTCACGCACCCCGCGCGCAAAGTTACGCATATGAATCACATTTCTTAGTAATCCCGCCAGTCCCGCGGGATCCAGCAAAATTTTCGACCGGGATTAGTCCCGCATAATGCATGCGGGATCCCGGTATTTCGGGATCCCGGTATCCCGGTATTGCATTCCCTAGTTGGAATACCACCGAGTTTTAGTATGAATTGTATATAGTGTCGCTCATTTGGTACAACAACGTCGTAATTACCTATTTATTATTATTGGCATTATGTTCCAAAAGTATATTTACACCCGGAGAAACATCAACCGTAATGTTTTTATGTGTATTTTCCGCGATGGCGCGTGAGTGTCATTGTGGAATTGACTGAAATGGCGACATCTCTGATGCTACAACGTCCGGATAGCCAGTTGCGCCGGGCGCCCCGCTAATTGTGGTTATATTTAGGAGCTACAACGTCGTAAAGGTAAATATGACGTTCAATTCGATAATTTTTGATGAAACTACGACATAATTGTGTAAATTATGTCATTGTAGCTCCAAATTTAATATTAATTGATTTTATAAATGACTTTTCTTATAGGTTACAGGTATAAAAGAAGACCAAACTTATTGTTACTTTTGGCATGAAGCTACGGGAGGTGGATGAGCAATGGAAATTGTTCCTGTACATGGTTTTTTTGTTCAGATTTTTAATTTTTATGTATTTAGGACTTATTGGAACAAAAATCACAGATTATTTTGCTATTATTTGAACGTGCTGATCTCAGGAACTACTAGTCTGATTTGAAAAATTCTTTCAGTGTTAGATAGCTCATTTATCGAGGAAGGCTGTAGGTTATATTTTATCACGCTAAGACTATTAGGAGCGAAGAAATAGAGGAAATTGTGAAAAAAACAGGGGAAATTATTTGAAAGGGCTTATCTCACGAACTACTGGAGCAATTTTTCTGTTATTTGGCACTGATAAGAAGTAGATCACGTGAAGGATTATAGGCTATTTTTTGTGAACTCATTTATCTGTAAAATATCTAATTTACGCGGGCGAAGCCGCGCTGAACGTCTAGTTATTTAGAATTTAGTTTCTGTTACTAAATGTTTCTTTTTTAAATATTTAATTAAGTAACTGGTAAAATAGAAATAATCTCCTGGTTTTGAACTGATTTAAAACTTACATAATTAAATGGTGAAGCTGATTTATTACTCTACTTAGTTTTCATTTGTCACAAATGCAAAATCCCTTATCGTATGCATTATTTATTACGAAGAAACAATGACGTATTTACATACACATCATTATAAGAATGCCTATAATTTAGGTAATGTATGATGTATCGAAAAGTCTTGAACTCTAATAGAAACAACAGAAATAAACCTTACGTTTAAATTGAGTCGGTATATAATAAGTCTTCCCAAAAAGCCATATATTGGATTCAAATCTTTGATTGTGGCTCCCGTAAAATTTGTTAAAGTGTAATTACGCCATTGTTGTACCAAATGAGCGATGTAGAGATCCGTCCACTTACCATACCCATATTTTTTGGATCAAGTTAGCAACGAGTCCGCTCTCGTAGTCCCCAATCCCCATAGAAAAAAAACCTGGCATAGAAAAAAGTAGTTTTGTAGTAATGTTAATAAGCACTTAGCGCTAACTTTAACGTGAAGTCTAGGGTTATTCCCCTTAGTTTGTCGATGCTATATATAAAACAGCTCCAAGACTGTTAGTCCATTGAAATGTTACATTTGCTTTGCATTTATTAGAGGACGCAATTTTATTTTTGGAATATGTTGGGGGGCTCAATAAAAGCTTAACCTCAAGTTTGTGGGGTCGCCACTCTTGTCCCCCGGCCGCCATCTTGAAAACAGGGGTGACAACACTATTTTCGTGATATCTCGGAAACTATACGTCTTACAGAAAATGTGTAAGAACATAATTTGTTGCAAATTATTTTGCCTACAAATATGTTTATATAATTTTTTACCCTAAATTAAAAATTTAAAAAGTTACGAGCAAAAAATTGAGAAAATTTTTGAAAAGGTTTATTGTCACTTTTTAACTTTATTTAACACATTTTACAAAAAAAAATACCTTCCAGTCAACCAAGTTTTATTGATTACAGAACCCTAAAATGGAACTCTAACCAGCTGATTTTTTGTATATTGGTAGGTTAATAGTTATACATATAATTTAAGAGTAACATTGTCCTACAAATAGAACAATCCATATTTTAGGACCATCAAATCAAAGTATGAAATCCTTTCTATCCCTGTTAGCTACCACTTTCAAGATTTTTCGCAGATAAAAAAGTTCATTGTCTTATCAAAATGAAGCTACTCACAAAAATTAGCTTGTTAGTAATAAAAAAAAATTGTTCTAGGGCTCCCTGACTATTACAAGATAGGCGAGAAAAAATCCCGCCTAGGGCGCCGGTAGGGCTAAAACCGCCACTGATCTTAACGTGACTTTAGACGGGCGTGTCTAAACACACTTATATATATATAAGTGTGTTTAGACACGCACAATATTACGTCAGCAATGTCAAACGCATACAATATGACGCGACGGAATTTCGGCATAGTGTGTCATCGGTAATTTAAAATACATTGCAGGCGGAATTATGCGGAAATTCCGCCGCGGAACTTCGGCATAGTGTGTTTAGACACTTAAACTTTCGTCTCAAGATTGATATTTAGGTAAAGGAAACTAATATTATATTTAGATACAACCTTGAAAGTGCTTTCTGGAGCAACCTCTGATATAGAACAGACATATTTCAACTGTCTGTCGGTCAGTCGTTTCTTTGTGTTGGGATAAATCTTTAAATAAAATTTTGTTTAAGACCAGAGCAAATAAATTTTACTCACCTATTTTAAGAAAAGAAAAAAAATATATATTATAATCCCTTCGACAAATCGGTTTAAAGGCTTATCTTTAAGAGCTTTTTATTAAGTTTCATCTGGTTTCATTAAAATAATCTTAATTCCACAAAACCGCCCACAACGTTTTAAAATCGCTCAATCTAATGCAAGCGATGGATTACGATTTATATCAGGCGTTTAAAGAATATCCGATACGTTTGGTAATGAGATTAAAAATTTGGCTTTTTTTTTGCTTTATTTTTTGCTGTTTAGATACCTACATAATATAATCGTGTCGGAAAATTGGTGGAACACAACATTTTTACTGGACCTTTATATTATTATAGATCCAATCTTCCTACGTCAAATATGTATCTAAGCTTTTCCTTCAGATATAGTGTTACGAATCAGGGATGTTGCGGATGCCGATTTTTTCACATCCGCGGATGCGAATGCGGATGCGGATTTTTAGAGGTTCACATCCGCGGATGCAGATGCGGATACGGATGTTTCGGATCTTACATAAATATAGTTTATAAATGGAGAATTATAACAATGAAAAAGTATTATTTTAATTTTTATTAATGTGCTACAAAATAATATAATAGTACAGGTTCCCTAGAACCAATTTTTTGATTAATATCAAGCAAATTTTTCGTCAGTAGCTTAATTTCGAAACGCATTTTGAATTTTAGGACCATCAAATCGAAATATTAAATCATATTTATCTCTGATAATAGCTACCACTTTCGCTGAGGAAATTGTTGTTCGTCTTATTAAAATTAAGCGGCGAAATTTTTTTCGCGTCCACTCCACCGTGTGTGGTGTCGTTGGATAGGGTTTTTAAAATTTTTACGAGTATTCCAAGATCATTTTCCGATTTAGGGATCCATTTGTGAAAAATGAAGTTTTAAAGTGGAAAAAATCGTTAAGAGTCCAGTGTCTCCCCCTTCTACCAGCTAAACGGTTAGTTCTGAAAAATATGTGGAAAAATTCACGCGAGTACGAAATATGCTAAATTAAAAAAAATATATCACAGCTAAGAAGACTTCATATGTTATTGAAAAGTACAAAGGAACTTTTCGTTCAAATTCCTTTGAATGTAACTGAGATGATGTTGTTAGTAGTGTAAAACATGTTATAATTGTATATTCATACTACGGAAGCCTCTATTGTGCGTGGCCGATACGCACTTGGCCGGCTTTTTCGCTCTCATTGGTCATTTGTCACGCGCAAACAGCACGCGCCATTCACAGGCTCTGCCGCTTTTTTTCTTGTCGCAACTCGTATGATGCGGATATTGCGCTTGATGCGGATGCGGATATTCGCAACATCCCTGTTACGAATAGGTATAATAATCAGTTATAACTGGGTAGGTAAGTAATTTAAAAGAATATTATGATTGTTTTTAGTATCGTTACGTATTTGTTAATATGTATAATATAATTGATTCAACGAATTGAGGTTGTTTGAGTAACGTATTGAGATGGCAATATGTTTTGAGTCAATATTTGTATGAGTATCTGCCGGTTAAAAAATGGCAACTGACTCGCTACGGGAATCGACCTACATTTTAAAACATATTTTGACTCGCATATTCCATCCATACCGTCGGATGATCGAGTATCTAACAGTGGCGTGGGGTGAAAAAGAAATAAAGGTAAAGCCGGACCAAAAAACGGCTAACTCGTGAATAAGCAAAATTTCAATTCTTGTAAAAAAAACGTGCAATAAATTACATACCTGTATTAAGTGTGTTAGTTTACCTTTTCCATAACTACTAGGGTGCTTTGCTTGCATTGTGTGCGTTGCATGCAGCGTTAGTGTTGTTAGTATTCACCACCTTCACCATACATGACATCACTGGTATTATATGAACAGTGCATGTCGAGTATGATAAAAGTGGCTTTAAAAAAAGCCGTTTTAAGCACACGTCACTCACACTCACACACCAAAAATAAGTGAATCCTGACTTGCCAGTGTAGATGTTTGTTACTCAATCATGCAAAAACTGGATTTAGATGAAATTTTGCATGCATCCCATGTCAAACATGGAAAGGAACATAGGCTACCTGTCTGAAGTCCACGCAGACGAAATCGGGGGCAAAAGCTAGTAGCAAAGAAATATCAGCAGAAATACGTACCTAAATGTTTAATTTTGTTATTTGTCGTCTGTCGTCGTTATTTAATATTATTATAAAATATAATAGGTAATCCGTAAGACAACAGTCAATTTGTACTAATGCTGCCATTTCTCACCTAACCGTGTCACGACAAATTACAAAGTAAGTAAAACAAACCAACCTATACGATGTAACAAACAAAAACACAACACAACACTTGGCAAGTAAAATTTCACTATTTTCGATTCTTTTAAACTATATAATATTACAATCAAGCTAGCCCACTAACTTAATAAACAAAATTTTGCATATTACAGTACAAAATGAGTGCAAATGAAATGACAGCACGCGCCGGTCGGCCGTTGCAATTAGCTCTGTTGTGATTGGACGAAATCTTTTAAAGCGAAACATGCGAAACTAAACCTTAACACATGACAAATAAAGACTAGGTAGGCTATGTGGGATCGGCTTGTTGTTCGACAATATCGACGAGTCGTTTGCATGTAGTAGTAATGTGTATGTGTGCGTGAATTTCATACATTTCAAATGTTTTGATTCCCGATGTCTTGAGCGAGTTCCCCAGGAGGAGCAGTACGTACGTACGCGTTCTGAGTGCGATCGTAAAAACGGGTATGTGTGCGTTTGCGTGATTTTAAATACATGGCGAATTATTTTTATGAAATTGTAGGAAGCGGGGTAAGCTATAATTATTAATAATAAAAAATGTATATATTAAAATTGGCCAAGGTAAGCCGGTAGGAATCGTGTTCTATGGAGGCTTCGCCACTGGTATCTAAGGTGCACCGTGCACTTATTTACTCACTTTAGTATGTAACGATGGAAGTGTAGTGAGTACAATATTATAATGTAACGTTTAGTCAAGATTCGGTTAATTTTGAACCCCATACTAAGAAATGGTCTAGGTAGAACTAGATCTGGCTTCGATCGTACAAAAATCAGGAAGTTGATTCATAGCAGCGTTGCCAGTTTTTTTTGTGCCAAGTCAGGACTTTGGAACTTTTTGAATGAAAAAGCGGGATTCTTCAGTCAAAAGCAGGACAAAGTAAAAAAAAAGTACAAAATCAAAAGTTTTTTTAATTTTTACCTTTCTTTTTATTTGCGTTAAAAAAACGTTTACGTGACAATAAATAGCAAAAGTAGCCAAAGAAAATCCACTGCTCTACCTCCCATACTCTTATCTTCATCAGTAATTACGCACCTTTCTTTCTCAGCACGCTGGACGTACCTATGGGCTATGTTCGGGCTTTCCCCGAAAAGCGGGACTAAGCCTGTCCCGCGCAGGACATACTTTAATTTCGATGAAAAAATCGGGACGTCTGGCAACGCTGATTCATAGGCAGGTGGCGGATTTACGTAATTTGGTTACGTTATGCAAAAACCAATCGGCAGATCACTACTATTAGGTATTGAGTTGACATAACTCATTACTTGACCAAATGACGCAGGTCTGTCATACGCCTATGAATCAATTACTTTTCAATTCCTAGGTTGATGGAGATATAAGAAACATTTGGTCGAGCTATGTCGTGTCGTGTCGTGTTCATGCTCGGCCGGGTGGGCTTGATATTATAACCTTAGCCTTTACTAAATTAAAGCCATTTAAAGCGATACGTTATTGCCTTCGAATCAATTTCTCTAAAAGTAGAAAACGTTGCGCCAACTGCAATAAACGTGAAAAAAAGTAAAATTCAAACAAGAAACATGCATATTCATAAAACTAATTTCCGCACGAGAAAGCACCAGTGACGAGTGTACCTATGAAGCGAGGGATGCGAAAAAATTGAAAATTGGGCATCGCATAGCGCTGCTAATTTAAGTTTCACGTGCTGTGCCTGTCCGGGCTGTACCGAATATTTGCAATTAGATTACCGTGACGTCCTCCACATGGTCAGATTAAATTGCTAGACGTCCCCATTTTGGCAAAAAGCGCGCGTAAAACAGTTTTTGTGCTCGAATATTGTGGCGACATAAATTTTAAGCATGAGGTCACGTTTGAGTTATTATTAGTTTGGTATAATAAATTAGGACCCTTTTTTGGTTTTCATATTCATTAATTACATCCTTTATTGCATACGTATTTTGCTCACAGCGTGTGATGTTTTGATGAAGGTAGCACAAATGTGAAACGGGATCGTTATACAAATTTTACAGATATGGGTCACTTCATTGATCTACCATCTATCTACATTATGAAAATTATGTTTATATAAGGGTAACTGTGCTAGGTATATGGTTATATTATAAGGTGTAACATACATTAGTGTTTTTTTAACTCATTGTATATTATGAAATTATAATAATATATACTATTAAGATTTTAATAATACCATAAAAATGCCCTAACGCGAACCTCGTGAATTTTAATTCACGAGGTTCGCGTTAGGGCATTTTTCTTAGGAACATAGATTTCAATAGTATTTTTTTTGCGCTACTTGGAGAGGAACTCTATATTAGGGAGTAGGGACACATATAGGTCTACCAGAATCTGACGGAAAATTTTGACAGCAGATTTTTAAAAAGTATCCTTGATCATTGTATAAATTGATATATTTACATGTTTAACACACAGAATCAGCTGCTATAAGAAAAAAAGGATCAAAATGTTTTATTTCAATTACCCCGGTATTGCTGGAGTCAATTTACTTTCTCACTTTTTGCCATCAGATTCTGGTAGACCTATAATATAGATAATACACCCCCTAGTGTTGTCATTCATTTAATAAATTACCGTAAAACGGGGTGAATAGCAATGATTTTCAACTTTGTCCCAAGAATGTGTAGCCTGTAACTTTTTTTTAAAATCTAAAATGACTTCATATCATGTCTGGTACAATAGCTGTTAATAAAGAGCTGTTACAATATTTTTTAACCATATGCAACGATTTACAAGGTTTTCAAAAATATATGTACCATTTCTATTTACCCAGCAACAGGGGTCAATACAAACAATGAAAGGGGTGAATGGAAAAACTGTTAGGGCTGCCAAAAATACTGGGGGGGTTTTAGTCACCAGAAGTTGAGTCAGAAGAAGACAAATATATATGTGAAAACCGTATGCAAATCGGATCAGTAGTTTTCGTGTTAAAGTTTTGCTTTTTGCTATCTATACATCCATACTAATATTATAAATGCGAAAGTATCTCTGTCTGTCTGTCTGTCTGTCTGTCTGTCTTCCTTTCACGCCAAAACTACTGAACCGATTGCAATGAAATTTTGTACACAGATATTCTAGAGCCTGAGAAAGGACATAGGCTACATTTTGATGAGGGAAAATATCTTATTTCCATGAAAATATCGATGAAAATTAATTCGCATTGTAGTTCTTATACGTGACAGCAGATGTCGTTTTTAATGCCGATGGCTCCGTAGCTCAGTTAGTTAAGCGTGTGGTCAGCGCTCATCCCCGGGGGTCCTGGGTTCGAGTCCCGCCGACGGAACAAAAAGTTTTCAATTTTCCTGGGTCTTGGATGTGTATTAAATATTATATATTAAGTATCATTCATAATAATATTTCAAAAATCTTAAATAAAATCTTAAATATTATGAAACTATTAAAATGTACCAATATTATTTCCGTTGTCTGGCACAGGTGTAAGCTGTTTTTAAAATTTAAACTGTCCTGTAGGCTCTGTATTATTTTAGTTTTACAATATGACAACAGATGGCGCTATTTGGACATTTATTAAGTTAATTTTAAAATTAGAATATTTTATTTTGGACATATTTTTATCACGGCATTCCCACGGAAACGGGAACCACCGTACGCTATAAACTAAAGTCCACGCGGACGTAGTCGCGGGCAACAGCTATATAAAGCTTAAACTGTAATAAGTCTAAAAATTAAAGTAAATTAGTACTTAAATAAATGAGCCAAAAAAGAATCTGATCGATAGCTCATAAATGACTAAAAAGTTACATATATTGACTATAAAATTGTATAGAAAACTTATCAGTCTTGAATCTACTGTCAAATTAAGTTAGTTCCAAAAATTCATAACAGATGTCGCTAGCATCGCGTCTACATCGCGCTATCGCTTGCTCATAAGTGTTTCTATAACAGGTGGTACCATCTTAATTCTTTCGATGGTTAAACACGCTTCCATATAACTAACTACCCAGTAGTCAGTACGTTATCTATGCAGTGACGTAACTTTAACATATTAGATATATTATTTATGGATAAAGTTGTGTAATGGGGGGCTAAAATATAATAATTAATAAGCTTTCACATTTGTTATAACTTATAAATAGTTTAACATGTTTGAGTTATTTTTCAGTTTAAGATAGTAATTACTTACCTAGGTTCCTACAAAAAAATTTACATCAAAATATTTAAATATTTTTTTTTGTTTTAATTTTTTTTTAGTTAATTTACTACTAAATATTTAAACACTAAAAAAAAAGTAAAACACTAAAAAATATATAAATAAATAGTAAATTTACTACAAAATATTTAAACTCTAAAAAATATTTTTTAGTATTTAAATATTTTGTAGTAAATTTACTATTTATTTATATATTTTTTAAGTGTTTTACTCTATTTTTTAGTGTTTAAATATTTAGTAGTAAATTTACTAAAAAAAATTTAAAACAAAAAAAAAATTTTTGTTTAAATATTTTGAAGTAAATTTTTGTGTAGGAACCTAGGTAATTACTATCTTAAACTGAAAAATAACTCAAACATGTTAAATATTTTCGTATGAGAAAATGATTTTGGAATTATGTATGTATGAGAAATTCCAAGGGTACCCGGCCCCTTAAGAAATCAATTTTTATACTGTATCTGTAGAGCTATAATCGTGAATGCTGTGTCGCCTGTTAAGGTGCATGCATCGGTACAGATTACTATTATTGTGTTTAACAAGGTTTTAATGTATGTAATGTTTGGTGTCCTTAATTTAAGTAAATAAATAAATATAGGATCGATTATCCTAAAATATGCGATAGTGTATACGTTGGTCAAACTGAACGCAGCTTTGAGACTCGGTTTAAAGAAAATATTATCGCGGCTTATAGAAATGGTCATCCTGACAATACTTAGTCACATTTTGATAAATCATAAACATCTTTTAGATAATAATCATACAGTGCCCAACATTATGTCAAGTATTTTGCCGCGACTTAAGAGCCCGTACTATCTTTTCTACTGCTCTCTTCACACTCACGCCCGTCTTTCATATGCCAGGTGAAAAAGGAGGATCGCCAAGTTAGCGGGCAGTTATAGGTATTCTGTTTTTTAAAGGGTTTTTTTATATGAAAGTGGTAAAAAGTAATTCCAACATTGTTTAGACGACTTTCTCAACAGTACATTGTATTTTTTTATACCGTTAAGACGCCAATACAATCCATAAAAAAGGTGATATTCTAAACCTTTTACAGCAAAAATCACAAAACTGCGGGTTTGAGTTGGATTATTTAAAGATACTTTAAAAAATAAAAAATCTAGCTGCAACATTAGATTATAATTGAAATGATCTTACATGTTGTGCATTAAAACTTATAGAAATACTGTATTTTAACTGTTAAATCACGTCTGTTAAATGAGCGAAATCGGCAAAATTTCGTATACGGACTCTTAAGACCTTCCCTTACGAAAATTTCGTAATTTACCGTTTTTAGAGCCTTATTATTAACTCATAATTTGAAAGCTACAAAATTATTATAAAAATGCAGCAATAATCTTCAGTACCTATATGAACGTTACTTTCATATTATTCTCTTACGTATATTATCATATATTATTTTCTCATACGAAAATATTTAACATGTTTGAGTTGTTTTTCAGTTTAAAATAGTAATTATCTAGGTTCCTGCACAAAAATTTACTTCAAAATATTTAAACATTAATTTTTTTTTTGTTTTTAATTTTTTTTAGTAAATTTAGTACTTAATATTTAAACACAAAAATATAGAGTAAAACACTAAAAAATATATAAATAAATAGTAAATTTACTACAAAATATTTAAATACTAAAAAATATTTTTTAGAGTTTAAATATTTTGTGGTAAATTAACTATTTATTTATATATTTTTTAGTGTTTTACTCTATTTTTTAGTGTTTAAATATTTTGTAGTAAATTTACTAAAAAAAGTTTTAAAGCAAAAAAAAAATTGTGTTTAAATATTTTGAAGTAAATTTTTGTGCAGGAACCTAGGTAATTACTATTTTAAACTGAAAAACAACTCAAACATGTTAAATATTTTCGTATGAGAAAATGATTTTGGAATTACGTTTGTATGAGAAATTCCAAGGGTACCCGGCCTCTTAAGAGGCATGTTTGAGTTATTTTTCAGTTTAATATAGTAATTACCTAGGTTCCTACACAAAAATTTACTTCAAAATATTTAAACAAAAGAGTAAACTCCAGTCGTGCGTCGGAGCTGACACACTTTTTCTGTATTTGTTGAAAATTTATTTAAGTGAGAGCTAAAACATTAAATGCATCGACAAATGAAAGACTTTTTTTAGTCTTTGAAATATATTTAAACTTCCTACTTAAAGCCAGAAAAAAAAAATAATACCCGGCAATAAATATTGCACATCGACCTTTGGAAAGAGACAATCGGCTAATTTCGATTTCATAGAGCGTTATCTTTGTAGCACACACCTATTTGACATTATGTCAGTCGTTGTTCAAATTCAATTGAGTGCAGTCGCGTCCAGTTCAAAATATTATATATCTAGAGTTGTTAATACCCCAATTTTTTTATTCATTCATTTATTTTCATAAATCATACATTACGTTTAAAAATATACTCTCCATAAACCACGAAGGTTTGTCCGGAGTGTATTACAATAGTAATAAAAATTAAGTACACAATACAATATTTTATACTCCTTTAAAAGAAATTAACATTTTTTTTAAACTTAACAGAACAACTTAATGACATACAGTTTACTTATTAATTATACTTAAAACTATTCAACAAAAAATTGGTAGAATTGCAATTACTAACAAGAAAATAAATCTTAATGTCAGTCCTATTCATTTAGGAATTTATTTAAATATAATGTTTTTAGCTTGTATTTAATGTTTTTTTCTGTGATTTTGCTTACAATTATTGGGTCTAGACCAGTGGTCCCCAACCTTTTTTTCATGCGGGCCACAAACATGTTTTGGTCTTGGTGTCGCGGGCCGCAACAAAAATTTTTTAGGGTTAAAAAATAGCATTCTTCAAAATTAACGATTTAAAAAGTGGAAAAAATTTAACAACTATCACGTACACTACGTTATTTTGGCGGTGGGCGTGAATCTCAAAACATCACGCGGGCCACAAATAAAGACCCGGCGGGCCGCATGCCGCGGGTTGGGGATAGCGGGTCTAGCTCCTCTACGTCGCCGCAAAGCGGTGTTTTTCTTAAAAACAGGGCTTTGCAGCGACGTCTTCCAAGTTCCAATGCTCGGGAAATACGACCGTTGCCGAAAAATTACGAAAATTTCTATGCACAGTATCATTTTGGGAGCACTTTACTTTATTTTGCTTCTATGATACAGTTGCTGGTTTTCATTAAATATTTAATTTGTTCTTAAAATTATATTTACAAAAATAATTTCTTTACTAGCAAGTAATTTCAGAAACACTTCATTTAATTTTAAAATGTGTAACACTGATTGAGTGTGTGTGTGTGATATGAACACATTATAAATAATAATCAAGGTTTTTCTTTAATGTAATTTCAATAAAAGCAAAAAAGTAAAAAGTAGAGATGTGCCGATCATGACTTTGGCCGACTAGCCGTCTAGCCGATTAGTCGGCTGCAAAGAAGCCGACTAATCGGCAGACTAGTCGGCAAACGCTTTTTTCCGTATCGCTTTTTTACTGCTGTTTCACGGGTAAGTCGCACACGCCGCCTGCAAACTTGTCGAATTGTGTTATGTTTACTTCGCGTACGTTACTTTTTTTTTTGACGTGATAACGTCTTATAATTCGATATGGGGTGCGCGCCCGAAAAACATGACAGTTCATGCGGCGTTACCTCGCTGACAGCTCTGAGGCGTTCCATTTACACTCTCAAGTCTCTCAACAACCGTAAGGCCCACCTGGGCCGCGCTCTTTGTTTCGATTATATTACGTATTTCGATGACTTAGAGAATACTTTTGTATGAAGAAGTTTGGTTAGTTATGACCTTTGATACATTGACCACACTCTGAATGAAAAATAAATAAACAATCTGTGAGTTATTAGTATTATTTCGGCTATTCAAAATTGTGCTCTATTTCCTACGTGTCAAGGTATGACTTAATATATGAAGAATAAAGTATTCGTTTATTTCTTCTGAACAAGTCACTAATTATAGTTTCGAAAGTTTATAATTGAGAAACTAATATCACATCGGACTAAATACTTTATTATGATGGCTTGATAGATAGAAAATTTAACATATATTATAATGTAGTTCACACAAACATAAAATATGGATTGTATGTAAGGATATTTCATATTACATTAATTTTCCAAAGAGGGTAGGCCGGGCGCCATTTTTTTTGCACATTGACCTGCCAACTTTTTTGCATAGATTTTTCCCGGAACTGAGGGGTTAAGGCTATGACGTTGTCACGTTCAACTATCGTCAGTAAACCGACTTTACAGACAACCGATTTTTTTAAAATTAAATAAGGGGGCAAACGAGCAAACGGGTCTCCTGATGGTAAGCAACTACCGTCGCCCGTCGTCGTCTGCAGCTCTTCTGATGTTGCGAGTATCCATATACTCGCAACATCAGAAGAGCTGCAGGTGCGTTCCCGGCCTTTTAAGAGGGAATACTCTCTTTTCTTGAAGGTTTGCAGGTCGTATAGGTCCAGAAATACTGCTGGTGACAGTTCGTTCCAGAGTTTTACAGAGTTTTACACTTTATTTTGTTTCTAATTTCTATGATACAGTTGATCGTTTTTAGGGTTCCGTACCCAAAGGGTAAAAACGGGACGCTATTACTGAGACTTCTACGTCTGTCCGTCTGTCTCCAGGATGTAACTCAAGAACCGCTTCAGCTAGACTTCTGAAATTTTCACAGATTGTGTATTTCTGTTGCCGCTATTACAACAAATACTAAAAAATAAAAATGCAATAAAATTAATATTCAAGGGGGGCTCCCATACAACAAACGTGACTTTTTTAAGGATTTTTAACTCGTAATCAATAATGGTAACAGCTAGGCACTTGAAATTTTCACAAATCCCAAATAATTATATTTGTGGTTTAATAATAATTATTAATAACATTTAAATGAAGTGAATATTTAAGGGGGCTCCCATACAAGAAACACAAATTTTTGCCTACTTTCGCTCTATACCGGTGCGGAAAACCCTTCGTGTGCGAGTCCGACTCGCACTTGGCCGATTTTATCATTAAATATTTCATGTGTAACATGCAATCTCGATTTAATAATACATACTTAATTTGTTGTTAAAATTATATACTTATTTAGATATAATTTGTTGCGGGAATCGGGTAACGATCCCCGCTCCGGGGCTTACCTGGCCCATCACGTCTCCCTAGCCATTCAGCGCGGTAACGCGGCCAGTGTGATGGGGACGTTTGAGCATGGTACGCTGCGGGGTGGCCTTTTTGATTAAGATCTTTTTTTTTTCCTTTTTTTTTATTATTATTATTATCATTGTTAAATTATTTTTTGTTTATGTAGATTTTTGTTATTGTAAATCTAATAGGTAAGTACTAAAGATTTATTTTTTAAGTTCATTAAGTAGGTAATTTGTAAATTTGAATTTTAAATAGAAAAATATATTTTATACTAGCAAGTAATTTCGAAAACACTTCATTTAATTTTAATATACTGATTGAGTGTGATATGAACACATTATAAATAATAATCAAGGTTTTTATTTAATCCTTCGATCGGCGATTCTCGGAAATGCTATTGTATTCTATTGTTGTCGCGATCACCGGTGCTCGTACGGGGGCTTGATGGGTTAATGTAATTTCAATAATAGCAAAAAAGTAAAAAGCCGATTAGTCGGCGTTTTTGCCGACTATTCGCCGACTAGTCGCCGACTACAAAAGTGGCCGGATAGTCGGCTTTACCGACTAGTCGGCGACTAGTCGGCGACTAGTCGGCACATCTCTAGTAAAAAGCCGATTAGTCGGCGCTTTTTGCCGACTATTCGCCGACTAGTCGCCGACTACAAAAGTGGCCGGATAGTCGGCTTTACCGACTAGTCGGCGACTAGTCGGCACATCACTACATCCAACTCTTCAATGCTCGCTAAAAATACTTTTTATACTTTATACATAGCGTCGTATCCTACGAATAGGGGCGCCCTGGTCACTATGGCTTTTTATTTTTATTGCAAAATCGAAATCGTTAGCTCATTATCTATAACCTTCAGTGTAAAAAATAGTAAAAAGTTAATTTTAATAACCAGTAAATTAAGTTTTAAAAAATGCTACATTTTTTAGCTCTTAAATTCCCCGGCGAAAAAAGCAACAAACGCTTCAGTGACCGTTTTCTTGGAGTGCGTAAAAGGACGCGCGGGGCGGGGACGAGGCGCTCGCGCCACCCGTTTCTTGTTTAAATTACTTTGTGTTAATTAGACATATGCTTTAAATTACAATAAAATGGAGAGTACAGAAATTAGCTATGCCTAAAATGAAGCAGGTTGTGATAAAAAACCATGATAAAAAAAGGTTTTATATTCTTAAAAGCAATTACCTTGAAAAAAGACACTATTGTGTCTGTGGCCTTCTTATCTTTTTATCTTATCTTTTTTATCTTATTTTATTTAATGCACAAAACACATTACAATCGAAATGAAGTTAAATGATAAATACAGTTTATGACCTGGATTGTAAGGTAACATATGTGCACACTATTAAACAATACATTGCAAATTATAACATTTGCTCAGTAACTAATACATAATAGTTTACCGATCAGTATTAAAAAAGGTGAACACTAAAAATAGGTTATTTGGAACCTTCTAAGGTGATATGGAGGATGTCTTTAACAATTTTAATATACGATTGAAGCTTATCAAAAATATCTAAATTTTTATTTTGTTTTGAATAATTATTGTATTGGCGAGCCATGCGTGTTAAGGAGTTAAAATAGGATATGTTATTTTTGTAAACTTGCAAGGCAAACAGGTTTATGTTATTTGCTCTACGAGCACTAAATTTTATATTGAAGTTAATATGCGAGAGTAAGTTAGGTGAATCTAATAAATTATGTATAATTTATAGAAGTAAAGAAGATCAGAGAAGATGCGCCTATTCTCAAGAGTCTGTATTTTGAGATTAACTAGCCTATCGTGATAATTTAAATTGGAACGTCCTGGGTTATAACGGTAGAAAAGAACCTTGACAAATTTCCTTTGTACACGCTCAATGTCCTCTACGTGAACTTTATAATTTGAGACCATACGGGGCACCCATACTCTAAGATAGTCCTAACGAGAGTGGAGAAAAGATATAGAGCACTGTTAGGTTTTTTGAAATCTTTTGTTGTCCTTAAGACAAATCCTTGAATTTGATTTGCTTTGCGTGTAATGTGTTCATAATGAATACGAAAGGAAAGTTTCTCGTCAAAATATACACCCAAATCTTTAACAACTTGAACGCGGGTAAGTGCTTGACCATCAATTCTATATATCCAGTTAATTTTATTACGTTTTTGAGTGAATGAGATAACAGAGTACTTACCAACGTTCAAGTACATACGATTTGCTTTACACCAATCTGATATTTTATCAATGTCTCGCTGAAGGGCCAAGCAATCTTCATTTTTAGCTATCAAGTTGAAAATCTTAAGGTCATCTGCGTACAATAGACAATTACAAGACAGTTCTAGTATTAAATCGTTTATAAAAATTACAAATAATAGATGCCCTAGGTGGGAACCTTGGGGTACTCCCGATGTAACATTGGCTGGTGAGGAAATGAAACCCTTCAACGCTACCAGTTGATTCCTATTCTTTAGATAAGAGCATATCCATCTATACAGGTTTCCATGAATACCATAAGATGCTAATTTACGACAAAGTAGGCGATGATTTACTTTATCAAAGGCCTTCGTAAAATCAGTATATACAGCATCTTCTTGGCCACCAATAGAAAAAGCTTGGCAGAGGTAATTTTTATATTCCAATAAATTTGTGACAGTTGATCGACCTTTCATAAAACCGTGTTGCTTGTGTGAGAGAAGTGGTTTCATGTGATTATAAAGATGACTATAGACTAAAGATTTAAATATTTTAGCGAAACAGGAAAGAATGCTTATAGGTCGATAATTTATGCAATCTGTCTTATCACCACTTTTAAATATTGGGATAATATGTGATGTCTTTCAACGATCAGGGAAAGCGCCATTGACTAGAGATTTATTGTAAATGATAGTTAGAGGTAAAGATAACTCTGTAACAAGCAGCTTTATAAAATAAGGGGGTAACAAATCTGGCCCGGCACCTTTATTAGGATCTAGTTTTTTAATTTTTAATATTATATCACTTTCTTTGATTAATACATTCGACAACGTGTTAGGTGAACAATTGCTATCAGAGCTAGTGCTAAAGTTACGATCACTTTGGAGGTCATGACTGCTATCGAAAACTGAAACAAAGTAACGGGAAAAAAGATTACAAACCTCCTGACCGTTAGATGACGATATACCATCAAATTTGACAGTGTTCGGTATAGAAACGTGACCTTTTCTATTGTTTACATAACGCCAAAATGATTTTATGTTTGTTTTTAGAGAACTTTCGGTCGCAGAAATATATTTCTCATAACATGTTTTAGTTAAAGCTTTACTCCTATGTCTAAGCATAGAGAACACATCATAGTCGCGGGGGTTTCTAAATTTTTTGTAAAGTTTATGATATTTATTTTTTCTTGGTTGCATTTTATTAACGCCCTACTGTACCAAATAGGGTATGATGAAGTTTTATTAGTTACGGTAGGAGTGTGTTATTTTATTGTTTTAAATAGTGTGTCATAAAAGGCATCTGTGCACGAGTTAATATCATTAGATCGTAAAATATCCTGCTAGTTAACACGATTTAAATGAGATTTTAAGTTTACAACGTCGCATTTCTTAAAATTTAGGCGTTCAGTGAGACATTGACGAAGCTCTTTAGACATTCTAGCTAAAGATAAACTAATTAGAATTGAGGGATGGTGCTTATCCACTTGGCTTAATGCGATCTCTTCGTTAACACTTACCGTCTCCATGTTTGACAATACTAAATCAAGAAGACGATCATTGGAGTTTTTGACATTATTATACTGTTTTAAGTTGCAGAAAGACTTAAAAATTCGCTTAGAAGGTAGAGCTTTTTATTGTGTGTATGTGGTATTGCTGTATTAAGAGTGTTATTACACCAAGCAGTGTAATAGTCGGGGGTGTTGAAATCGCCCACAAGCATGAAGTTGTCAGCGGGGCAGCAATTTTGTTCCATTGTGATAAAGTCGGTAGTAGCCGTAAAGTCCGCTTTTACCGCTTGAATAGCCTGCCCCACCTCCGCGGCTACCATGTCCTTCATATCCTTTAGTAGAACAGATCTTAAGTTGGTCATAAAAAACGAATCAAGAGAAAGTTTTTGATCCATGAGCTTCCCTATATTTTCCAAAGTGACCGGTTCGCTACCTTTTTCGGCGCCTGACGGAATATTAAGAGCAACATTTGACTCAGTAGTTATTTGACTAAAAGACACGTTCAAGGATTCATCGCACAAATCGTATTTGCGATTGCAACGCACAGGGGTATCGTTGTCATTATGTTTTCGTCTTGTAACATTTTCGCAGAATGGACAACGCAGGGAAGCCAGTTGAGCGGCATTTAATTGCTTATTTGCCTCTACCGTAACATTGAGGCATTCGTAGCAATATTTTGAGTGACATCCATTACATTTCAAGAAGTTGCTCTCAGAATGTTTTCACAACCGTGGCAATTCATGTCTGCTGACATAATATTAGGCGATTGTAGTACGAAAAAGAATGAACATTTAGCGGCGGCGGCTCACGTTCCAGTGGTCGAACGGCTAGGAACACAGTACACCGCACGAGGGACCCGGGTTCGAGCCCCGCCGACTCCTCAACTTTTCGACAATTCCAAAAACAGCAAACATGCACCGAGGCCGCCACACTCACGATCCGAAGTCTTCAATCCTGAAGGGGCGAAGGCTCCAAAGAGACAGCACCCTGCAGGGGCTCCAATGTTCGGAGAGCACACAGTACAAAAAATACACCACTCGAATACACAACGCGAAACACGTCCATTCACCTCGAGAGTCGACGAGCGAAAAAAGACCACGGAATTTTTCCACGGAATCGTCTCTTAGTACTAATACTAGGAAATCGTTTGCCCTAATGGCTTTTGTGGCCTTTTTCTATGTACGTAATTTATTTCTTTAATTTTTCTTTAGTTAAACAGTTGATATTGGCAAAATTATTACATGATATTTTGCCTTTTATTGCCTTTTATTTATTAAACATTTCGAAAAGTATATAATTGAAAGTTTAGAACGGTTTGTTACGAATTTTGTTAAAAAGCCGCAGTGAGCTTTGTGGCTTTTTCCGTAGTATAGAAAAATAGTTAAAGGTTGTGTGCTACAAGAATATTCAAATATAAAATGATATCCTACAGTATAATTTGAGCTTTTTTTACATTTTTAGGTTCTAGAAAATGAAAACAGTCCCCGGTGCTTCAAGAAAATGAAAAAAAAGTTTTGTTTTTATTAAAACATTCAGGTAAAGAGCTTTTGGAGTATTGAGAGTGAGTGTATCGAAACTGTTTTTAATACACTTAATTTTTTTGCTTTATTGGACGAACAGTTTAGTAACTGAACGTTCCCAAAATTAAGTACGTCTCTTGTGCTGTGCTCATGCACAGCACCAGAGATGTACTTAAAATTTGGTACAAAATGACTGATGATACATCTTAGGTAAAAAATGACCGATGATGCATCATTATGTATCATCATTCATCACTCTAGCAAAAGCGACACAAGGGATGTCATATATCGTCTTATTTTAAAAGCATTTCATTTCAAATACAAAATATTGGCGTTATCATGCTAAGCTGATGTTGGAGTGGAATAGGCACCACTCCGTCATATTGTTACTGCTCATACAGTTAAACCAAGAGTCAGCGATAGCCAGACTTTCGTCATTTTATAAAAGCTGAAAGTTTTCCTGTACCTATAATATGCTATATAACCTATACTTATATTATAATTTATAAATGGGAAAGTAGGTTTTTTTGTCCTTCCTTCACGCCCTAGCGAAGCAACTAAACGACATGATTTTTGGCACAGACTTAGTCGAAAGAATGAAGAGTAACATAGGCTACTTTTGGTTTTGGAAAAACATCGTGTTCCTAAAATATTCGTGTTTTTACGCGATTTTGAAATTCCACGCGACCGAAGCCGGGGGCAAAAGCTAGTAACTCATATAGAGGTAAGAATGGCAAGCAACTATAGAGCTTCGGTCGCGAATACTTTAGGAGGTATCCAGTTTTGAAAGTCTACCGCACTTTCGATAAAATTTAAGGCAATTTTTTTTCCTAGGGATAACTGTATGAATCTCGTCTCCCACTGTCGGACCCTTATGATAGTTGCTCCCTACTACTAGACAACTTTACTCAGTTAGTTCCTACTGCCATACCACTTTAAAAACATTTAATGTACTCTTTTGGCATTTCAGGGAATAATTAAGGGTAGTATAAGTTAGTAGTTAAGGGTAGTTAGTAGTAATAAGTTAAGGTAGTATAAGGTAAATGTCGAATTCCCGACACTTTGAGATGAGATTCCAATATTCCCGTAAGAAGTAAGAAAAGAAAAGTGCATTACAGTGTATCGAAGGCTAGGTAGACCTTCAAAACTAGATACCTCCTAAACCCGACCGAAAATATACATATAGTTGCTGTTCGTTCATACAGGAAAACTTTCAGCTTTTATAAAATGACAAAAATCTGGCTATCGCTGGCTCTCGGATAATCTAATTGTCATAAAAGTTAACAAATATTATAATAGTCAGAGTAACTAGTCGTAAGTAATGTTATTTGGTAATTTAAAATAACTGTCATAAAACTGCAAAGTCTTATCACGTCATATACGAGTATTTAATTACAAGTTGAAGGAAACCAATAGTTATTGTGATTGCTTTCAGGCCGAGAAATAGAAAACGTTCCTCATTATTACCTTTAAAGTATGTTTTTCCATAATATGCCTGTTTATGAGTAATTCTCCGAGGCCCCTAAAAATGTGGTCACACGCTCTTTACTACTACCCTGTTAAACATACAGCCTTAGGACCATACACTTAGGACATGTTATTCTTCATTTATTTAAGTATCCGATTTCAATAAATAACATCTATAATTATTTATAGTTTTTGTTTAATTGATAATTTAATGTCGAAATCGGGGGCAAAATCGGTGTTCTCCGCGCGTCACACTCTGTTCGCGCTTACGGAAAGCGTAAATAACTTTTGTATTCTAGTCATTAGCATAGAGTGTGATACATCAAATTAATCTAGATTAACTGAACTACCTAATTACTAAACTAAAAGAATGAAAATGAATGAAAGAATGAAGAAGAATCTTAAGTTAAAAAAGTTAATAGGCATAACGTCTCTGTCACACGATTTTGCTAGTTTCACGGGCGGGTAACAAAACTGCACCTATTTTCCAAACGCGACGACTTGTGGTTACACATTTTAGCTGCACCAACGCTCAGGGCTGTTCCCGCATCAGTACAGGGGACACAAACGCTCGTCGCTTAAAAACAAAGAAAATACGAGGAAAAATATTCCTTAAATATTATGAAGAGGCTGTAGTCACGTAACTTTTGCGTGCATGTTTTGAATGATAATAATTTATAATTATGACACTCATATCAAATAAAGGAATAAGGTATATGATCGAGATTATTTCCTAATACTTTGTTTATTTACCCATTACTTTTTTCGTAATTATTTTTTATAATATAAAAGTTGCGACAAACTCCACGAAAGTTACGATTGCATTTTCTAGGAACAAAATATGGATTAAAATCTTTTTTCCTTAATAAATAAAAGAAATTATTATTTCATTTATTAAGATCAACAATACTAAAGATTATGGAACTTTGATTTTTTCTTTAAACTGTCGAGTAACCGGTCAGCTCTCGGTCAGGACCGAAGACTTGAATGCGTCTTTTCGTGGTAGATTTCCTGAAATGCTGTGACTTTTTCGAGGTTTAGGTGATGTTATTTCAAGAAGTACTTGCAGATTAGGTAATTTAGGAGGTCATATTATTCAACTAAACAAAATGTTGAGGTTGTAGGATATAAATGGTCTTGGTGTCACGGCCCGACTGTGACTCACGGGCCGCAACAAAATTTCACGTCTTTCACGACATTATTTTGCCAGTGACCGTGATCGTGAATTTCAAAATGGTTTAGGCGCTGTGCAGGCGACGGGGCAGGGCGGGCCGGGCCGGTCAACTTTGCTCCTGCGAACGCCCGTTCGATGTCTGCGGCTGCCCGCGCCGCGTACACAAAGCACACGCCGTCTGCGTTATGCTCGGGCCACACTAACGAGAAATGCCGTTAATTATCGCGTTAATGCTAAAACTTGTTATAGCATTATCGCCTTTAATTAGTGGCAAGTAAAGGCGATAATGCTATAACATGTTTTAGAATTAACGCGATAATTAACGGCGTTTCTCGTT
Organism: Polyommatus iphigenia; assembly: GCA_963422495.1. Lineage (NCBI taxonomy): Eukaryota > Metazoa > Arthropoda > Insecta > Lepidoptera > Lycaenidae > Polyommatus > Polyommatus iphigenia. The sequence continues at coordinate 34,552,881 of OY730186.1, forward strand.
AGTGTGGCCCAAGCATTACTGCATATAAACTGGTTTGTGTGATCCACGGCGGGCAGCCGCGGACATGCGCCGCCGTGTGCGTTGGTAATATAGGATTCCCTCTGTGCAGTGTGCTATCGTTCGCGGCGAAACTGACCGGCCCCGGGCCCGCTCCGCCCCTTCGTCTGCAAAGCGCCTTAACATCACGCGGGCCACAGATAAAGTCCATGCCGCATGCGGCCCGCAGGTTGGGGATAGCTGTGCTAGATGATAGCTGAAACATTTAACATTTTGTAGCATTATAGTAATGAGTAGTGTCTTTGAAACACATTCCTACTGCAACAGGAAATAAAGGTCATGTTTTGTGATTAAAATTTTATTTAAATTCAACAAAAATTGAGTATATAAAAATTATTTATATTTACAAGGATAGACGAAATATATACAAATTAAATTCGTATTGAAAATTTTTAGGCTCAGCTCACTGGGGCAGAGTCGAAGTGATGTTATGGTTTTCGCCTACAGCATACCTATTAATTATCTCTATGGTTATTTTATTTAAGTACTAATTTCTACTAGTACTTTTTTGTTCCTTTGGCGGGATTCAAACCCGCGACATCCGGCTTGAGCCGCTACACGCTCAACCATTGAGTCACAAAATGAAATGAAGGGGAAATGAGCATTGAAGACCGAATGCGCTTCCATATTTTCATAGCATGTACCCAAATAAATAATAATAGAACAAAAGAGATGAATATGCTGTAGGCAAAAAACATGACGCGTCGCAATTTTAAAGTATATTATGGCTGCAGCAAAAAGTCTTGTACTCTTTTGTTAAAATCTTGTGCATATTTTATGTGGATATTGTGTTTTCCATCTGGATAGAGGTGAATCCTAAAATGAAAAAAAAAAAAATCTAATTATAAATTTTAAAAATTATAACTAAACAAGAAACACTCAATTACTGGCACTCTGAGAGTAAAATATTACAGAGAATCCTATTTTCGGTATTTTTAGTATTTTATTATAGAACAATTTAAGGCGCCAGTAATTATAGCTGCCTGAACTATTAGATAGGTTGTTACAGCCAGCAGTGTTGGAAGTTTCTAACATTCAGGGTGATTGCATATTTGTGATCATTATAATAATTAGTGCACTCCATCCCATTATAAAACTGGGTCACTTATGGTCTTCTTTATGTCATAATTCACTTTAACCTATCAAGCCCCATAAGATCACTGGTGATCGCGACAACAATAGAATAACAATAGATTTCCAAGAATCCGCGATCGAAGGATTAAAATAATTACCTGGCTCCCTCAATATGGGTATGCAAATGTGATACATGCACATTATCCACCATGGGGTCTTTTTCACCATGCAGTATGAATGTTGGACATTTGATATTCTTCAGCATCTCTGCGCATATGTTACCATCATTCTTGTTGTATACAGCTATCACTCCATCAATCCAGTTTGACCACAGCTTTGGGAAGTATTCTTCCCCATACATCTCTACCATTGGTTCTCGCATTTTCTTTGACCATTTACTTACGTCTCTTATATCTGTAAATGTTACATTTTATCAAAATTCAAATTAATTTTAATGTAAATGTCATGAATACCATACTTATAGGAAAAATTTGAAAGGAATATGAAGATAATAGTATTGTGAATCTTAAAAGCTTATGCAATAAGAAAATATGTATTTAACCCATCAGTCGTGGCAAAACGAAACACAATAGCTTTTTCATTGTTATCGCGGCCGGATGTGGCCGCTTGGGGCTTCATGAATTAAGCTGAACATTTAAATTATGAACTATGAAAGTATTATCTAAATATTGTGTATGAAAAATTACTTTTGTATATTTCTAGCTCATGTGGCTGTATGAAAGAGTTGGCTCCCCACACTACTAGTTTGTTTATAGCACTTGGATATTTTGCTGCCAAAATCAGGCCCACAATTCCACCATCACTCCAGCCCAAAAGAGAAAACTTTGGAACATTGAGCTCCTAAAATAGAATAGACAAATTAATCTGCCTTCATCAATCCAATGTATTAAGAAGACATACAATTAGGTAGACATTTTAAATATTTATTTCTTCTGGTAACAGGGCCCTCGTAAGGGCTACTACTACTTACTACTACTAAGAATTTTGGCGTCCCTTTAGGCAAATTTTTTGGGTCCCTGGTTTTGGCGCCCCTAAAGATGGCGATTTGGCACCACCCCTAGAGGATGGTGCCCGTGTGCATTGCACACATTGCACATATGGTAGCGTGGTAATATTGATGACTGTAGTAGATCGAAGCTATAATTGTATTATTATATATAGTATTTAAATCTAGTCTTACTTTCATAAAAGAAATAGCAGCATCTGCATCTTTTTCATAGAAGTCAGTAGGGAATTCTCTTTCCGGTGGTCTACTCTTTCCGTACCCTGGAGGATCCCAGGCTACTACACAGAATTTGTCCTGGTCGAATCCCTCCACTTGCATCTTAAAGTCAGTCCATATTGAGCCAAGAGCTCCGGGAGCACAGAGCAGAGTGTGCGGTCCTTTGCCAACCTTCACATAATTGATTTCGTGTGCCCCTACTTTTATCTTCTTTTCCTATAAATAAACGTACACTTATCTTGCAATACAAACAATAAAAGAGCCGAATTTAACCTTTTCATAAAATAAAAATAATAGTAATAAAAGAAACGTACCTTTGGAATAGCGGCAGTGGAGAAATAAACATTTCTATGCAGTTGTTTTTTTACTGAATTAAATATGATGTTCCTGAATAACATTGTAGTGAGTTACTTGCACGATTATGTCCTAAAAACTAAATTAAAACGATTTTTACAATCTTGTTGATTAATGACGTTTTTATCAGTATTGTGATAACAAGTGACCATAGACAACTGTCAAAGTCAAACCATAGATATATTTTTTTTAATTCGTCCCGGTCGGGACAGGCAAAGGGAGCGTTGCCCATACAGCCATCAAACCATAGCTATGAAATAGTGACCTTTCATGAGGTAAAATATCTTTGCCTTTCACTATCATTGACCATAAGAACACTATGGAGGGTAGATGGAGGAGAACTATCTTATATGGGGGATATTTGAAAAAGTGTCCAGCTGTACGCAGTAAATAACAGTTGAAAAATCCTCCAAGAGTGGCGCTAGCTGCAGCAAAGGGTATGGAATGAAAATGTAGCCGTTGGTGACAAAATATAAATTGAAGTTAGCCGAATAGACGAGTCACAGAATTACTGGGTTAATACCAATATATTTTGAAAAATATAACCTAAAAAAGCTGAAATAAAAGCTGCTAAATGATTTCAAATTTACCGTTGCTACTGTAGCGCCACCCTGATTTAACGCATTTCAGCGGACTTTTTTTTGTTTTTACATACAGAGATAGTTCTCCTCCATCTACACTCCATACCTTTCACGTCACTAATAACCATAGACAAAGAGAGTACAGAAGGCAAACCTGAAACCACTGACCTCCATTATACAAGAGGTCAGTGAGGCAAACTCTAAACCAGTGGTCCTCAACCTTTTTTCATACAGGCCACAAACACGTTTTGGTCTTGGTGACTAAGCCGCAACCAAAACTTTAGGGTTAAAAAATAACGTTTTCAAAAATTGGCGATAAATTATTATATCCACGTTAATTTCACCAAAATCGGTTTAGCAGTTAAACTTTAAAGTGTAAAGAGCTAACAGACGTATAGACACATACTAATAAGTCAGTCAGTCGCGTACAATTTTAACATCTCTTGGTACAATATACCCACAGGTAAAGAAGTAAATGTGTTACCACGAGGGCCCGAGGGATACAATCACTGACCTCCATTATACAAGTACTTGTATAATGGAGGTCAGTGGGTACAATATACTCACAGGTAAAGAAGTAAATGTGTTAAAATATTTAATATGATAATTTTAACGCTAAATTATTTAGCGACCATACATAAAATATTGTTGTGTAAGAAAAATGTTAACAAAATCAAGTTCAGTTATTGGTAATTTTTGTGATTTGAAATTGATGGCAAAAATTAGAGTACATAAAATTAAACACGAAAATTTTTATCACTAACAGTATTCCAATTATACCAAACTTAATTAAACATAGTGTAGGCATAACTAAGCGATACATTAGGTATCAGAATTTAAGTATATAAGCTCTATTTTATTAAATGCACAGAAATATAGATGTAATTCTACAATGAAACAATTTGCTTCAGGCGGTTGTCTTTGATTATAAAAGTATGATAAAGAGTCATTTTATCAATATTATTTCAGAGTTCTGGCTATACTACATAAATACCAAACTGACTGTTAGCCGCCAAATGTGAGAGAATATAAATTGGTCAAGTGCGAAAAAATATTCATGGAAAATCAGTAAAATGCGTACCGCTCAGCGCTCGCTTACATTTGGCAGCTCAAAATCAGTTTTGTATGAAACAAAACATTGGAAACAAAGTGACGCACTGCTAAAAGAGAAGAGAAAATAAATTATTCCAGTTATTCTAACTAAAGCGTTATAAGCACTTACTTCAATGTTATTTCATTAAAATAATTCGTGTAAACTAAATACCTATAATTAAAGATTAAGACGCATACACACAAGTCTTTAAAAATGTTGCCCGTGTAAAATCTACTTTGTATCTACAGCATTATTTTGTTCTTACGTAACATAAGGCAGTCTTGTCTTTACTATAATGAGGACAATGTTTAAACTTCACTAGTATTAGAAAATCTAAAAGAGAATAATTTCGAAAACTTAGTATTCAAATAAAAGACCCGTGTGCACATAGTTCTATAATGCTAAGTAATACTCTAGTCTAGCTCTCCGGCGTTGCACGCGTCCTCGTAAGTTTTGCCTTTCTGTTCTGGGTCTAGTTTGATCATGTCGTCGATGCGGAGAATCGTGATGGCGGCTTCTGTGGCGAATTTGAGTGACTTGATCTTGGAGACGGCTGGCTCGAGGACTCCGGCCGCCAGGTTGTCTCGTAGAGTTCCCTCGTTAAGGTCCAAACCCACCCACTTGAGGTTTGCGTGCTCGGCCTGAATTAGAATAATGTGATTATTTTTTGGCACCTCAACATGTGTAAGTTACATGTAATGGAGGCACTTCACATGGCTATCTGTATTTGCATATTTGATGTATTCGCCAAACAATCACCATGTGTAGACGGTATGTTTGACAAAGTATTGGCATTATTTGCCTATTTGACAAATATGACCAATACCAAATACACGTATCCGTACCTTTGTCGGTTTTTGACGCACATCAAAAGAGTCAAATAGGCAAGTAAACAAAATCAAGTAAAAGTTTGGTATTTGAAGTTCATGTGTGGAAGGCCGTATTTGCAAAGGCAAATACGGCAAATACGGCAAATTTGCTTGTTTGTGTATACGTCAATAATTTTGCCAAATGCAACAAATAGCCAATAGCAAATACAAATAGCCATGTGAAGTGCCTCCATAAGTTGTTTACCACTTTAAATGTGAGTCACAAGTAAAGCAACGTTGGATAGCAGAATTTTGTAAAATATGGACATATTTCTAATAAGTACACTAGCTATCTTTCACTCACGCACCAATGTTTCGCTATGGTGCTGCTATCACGTAAAAACATTTTTTTTATTATTTTGTAGCTTGAATTAACACTTCTTGTGGTATGATTACAATTTTTACCTTATGTTCCACATAATATGTATCCCACCAAAAACATACCTGTTATAATAGGGCCTAGTTCCTATAGGCTAATAATTATTGGCCTAAAAAAGAGTTGAAATCTAATCCAATGCCAAGTTCAGATGCACTTCACCGATCATAATCATCTTCATCAACAGCCTGATCCATAATACTTCTAAATTAAACTTGGCAGGTTAATTAAATTTTGTAAATTTTATCTAACTACATAATTAATCAAGTGTTATGTATAGCACAAAAACCTGCCAAGTTCAAATTTAGAAGTATTATGGATCAGGCTGTTGATGAAGATGATTATGATCGGTGAAGCGCATCTGAACTTGGCATTGGATTAGATTTCAACTCTCTTTTAGGCCAATAATTATTAGCCTATAGGAACTAGGCCCTATTTTAACATTTATGTTTTTGGTGGGATTTCAATACTTTTTTTCAAGAAATCATACCTATGTTTTCTTTTTGTGCTACGCCCAATACAAACAATAGTTTCGATAGCTGAAGCTAGTAGTATTTGTTAAACTATCAATAGAAGCCAAATTTTTTACGTAAACAGTATTTATTTATTAAACTATACAGTGTGCATTATACATGACAATGTTTTATACCCCCCCCCTCTCCTCCTCCCACCCTCCTTATCGTATTCTCATTGTATCACTATAGTACATAAGAATTTTTATCTCAAGTTCGTAGATGAGCCGACTCACGCTTGACCGAGTTCTTAATTTTCTTATTTTTTTGTTAATATACATTATACGTATTATAAATTTATAACACACGACCTGTGTGCCAAATTACATAACGCTAGGACATTTGGAAGTAGCCTCTAAAGTTCGTAGATGTACCGACTCACGCTTGACCGATTTCTAAATTTTCTTATTTTTTGTTAATCTACATCAAATAATACAACACACGACCTGTGTGCCAAATTTCATAACACTAGGACATTTAAAAGTAGCCTCTAAAGTTCGTAGATGTACCGACTCACGCTTGACCGATTTCTAAAATTTCTTAATTTTTTGTTAATCTACATTTAACAAACGACCTGTGTGCCAAATTTCATAACGCTAGGACAATTGGAAGTGGCCTAGAGGTTTTGATTACCGGTCAGTGAGTGAGTGAGTGAATTAATGAGTGAGTGAGTGCCAAAATTAGCTATTTTTAAAGGGACATATTTCAGGATCTACCAAAGCTATATCTATGAAATTTGGTATACTGCGTAATAATATAATTATGTAGGTATAATTTTATTTTTGCACTTGCAATAGACACTGAGCTACGGGGGGGTCAAAAGTGCGTCGAAACGGTTCGTGTAAATAGTGCACGGCAAGCGCGCGGCCTGCTGGAACTAGGCCTGCGCACTTCCGTGCGCTTTGATCGCTAAGTTTATACCCATCAGCAGTACTCACCTTAGTCTGCGAGGAGTTGTGGTACGCGCGCAGTTTGGCGACGAGGTCAGTGGCGTCGCGCGCCGCGTTCACTGCCAATGTCTTGGGGATCACCAGCAGCGACTGCGCGAACGCCGCAATGGCTAGCTGCTCCCGGGAACTCTGTACACAACATTGTAGAACTATTTATTGACTTCGATAACAAGTAGATAAACAATATGGTCTACTTTGTAGTTTGTATCTGTGACTTTTATTAAAATCATCTTACTTTTGGAAGTAAAAGAAGCAAGCAGTATTTTTTTTCTTGATATGATTAAGTGTAGATAATTAACCTCACCTAGCTTTTTTAAGACGGAACCTAACGTTGGAAGTAAAAACGCAAGCTTGTTGACGTTGCTAACCGCGTAAGTTGGTAGAAATACGCCTCTTCGCGTACGCAGCAATAAGACTATAATGGCGAACATATTTGACTGATTGTTTAAAAATCAGGATATTATCATAAGTGTGTTTCAAAATCCATAGTATCAATACTAATATTACAAATGCGAAAGTGTGTCTATCTGTCCGTCTGTCTGTCTGTCTGTCTGTCTGTTACCTGATACCTCTTCACGCCCCAACCGCTGAACCGATTTAGCTAGGTATTGATATACTTTGTGTCCTGGGAAAGGACATAGGCTACTTGTTATCTCGGAAAAATGCACGGTTCCCGCGTGATAGACGAATTTTGGCGTCCGTTGCGGGCGTCATATGGTATGTACTATCAGAGAAGTTGATTCCTATACAGATGGGGGACCTACGTAGTTTGGTCGCATTACGTCAAACGCAGCCGACAGATTACAATTAATCTTTCAGGCCCCGCGCGAGCACCGGTGATCGCGAGAACAAAAGAATACAATGGGAATTCCTAGAACCTCCGATCGAAGGATTAACATTGAATTGACATAATATGTTCGACCAAATGACGTTGGTCTCTCAAATGCATAGGGATCAACTTCCTCGATGGTACATAAATATACATCCGCTATTTTGTATCGGCATTCGGGCGGCCATTTTGTTTACCAGTGTGGTCGCGAAGTTGTCGAGGTATATGGACAGCGCGGCCTCCACTGCGCCGCCGCCGGGCACGAGTCGGCCGGACTCCAGTACTCGGCGCACGGCGCACAACGCGTCGTGCGCTGACCGCTCCATCTCGTCGCAGTACGCGTCTGTAGGCCCGCGCAGGATGATCGACGCCGCGCTGCGGGCTGCCGGCCTGTGGACAAGTTCATGTAATAAAACATAAGCAACATAAAAAAAGACGTCTGACTAGTATCTACAAGGATAGTAACGAAATGATTAGAATTTGGCTGGCTATAGACGGACTGCAAGTTGCAGTCTAGTCGCTCTAAGGCGGTCGCCGGTCGCGTTGAAATTTGCATTTTGCACTGACTGGTCAAGAATAGCTCGAGCGGTCCGTGTATTGCGAATATGAATTTCGCCGTATGGCAACCACGTCTTCCCTCCGTCTATGGCCGGCCTTATTCATTCTTTTGCATCAAGAATCAGGATACAAAAGTTTAGTTTACCAACAAATATCAAGTATACTGAATTAATTTTGCAATTTGCAATAGATACTGTACTTCACTGTTTTTAATGTTGAACTATAGAGGAAAACAAATACCTACACATTCACAATTTACATACCCTTTGATAAGTATAAGTTGATCATCACAGATCTGCTCCTGTACAACTTCAGCGGCCTCTCCGATCATGCTTGGCTCAAATACTTCTTCGCCTGTTGTGATGTAAAAAAAATATTGTAAAGAAAAAATACTTTGTATTTTATTGAGTATTAGTCCACAGCTTTGCTGTGGTAAATTGTGTTTTACATGATGCTATTATGTAGCTTTTAAGCTTATAGGGAACAGAAACATGCTCTCTATTGACGAAAAATATGATCGCAGATTCAAAGGCTCATAAGTTAGTACAGACAAATAACATACCATCCATGTTAGTCAAAGAAGTGAGGAAGGCAGCTCCAGTAGCCTTCGCGATTCTCTTCAGATCGGACTTCTTGCAGCGCCTCACGCCCATAGCACCGGACTCCACGAAGTATTTCAGGCAGAGGTCATCGATACCACCGCTACAGAGGATCACGTTGACACCCGTCGCGAGAATCTTCTGTAGACGCTCCTTCGTGATGTCCAACTCGCGAGCGCGGATCGCTTCCAGTTTCTCTGGGTCTGACACTAGCACCTGAGGAACGAAGTTCATTCTGTGTTAATGTAATAGCGAGACAGAAAGAATCTTGACCCAAATAACATAATTTATACTATTAATTACTAGTAAATCAGTAAAACTTGCACAACACAAACAAAGAAGCACACATAAAATGGGACAATAGACTACTCTCTTTTCTTTTACAGTGTGTTCTTTCTTGGGTGTGTTGCAAATCATACGAATATTGTTAATTATACAAGGTGTCGCTTTTTTAACGATTTATAATAGACAGTTATTTACAATCCAAATCCAAAGGAAATCCCAATCTTTCTTATTGCAAGTATTACTTATTTACACTATCTCTAAATTACCTGAACTCCCATCTTCATCTTAGTCTTCTGAAGCGAAAAGTCGAGGCACGCAATCTTGGCGTTTAAGATCTTCTTGGGCATGGCCTGCGAGGCGACGGTGCAGTTGAGAGCATAACCCTTTATAAGGACACTCTCCCGGGCGCTCCTGCCGTGGGCTTTGAGGATATTCACTGCCTTGATTGGGTACACCGCATTACCACGGGGGTCGATAGTTTTGACAGCCTGTGTGGCGTCCACAACTATTTCCGAGAAAAAGTCTGAATCACTATGCGAATGTTTAGGAAAATCATTTTAATCAGAAATAAAAATTGTAACAGAATGCGCCAGAACGGCGGTAAATTTTTAAAATGAACGCGACCGTAATGTCATTCGCCGGTGGCAATTTTTTTCACAGTCGCCACTTTTTAAAATAAGTTCGTTAGAGTTTGTTTCGAGTTAAGTTTAAAATTAACAATGTGTTACCAAAAAGTATGTGAATATGTGCTTTATTTCTGTAAAGTTCAGTAAATAAACTATTGTGCATAATAATTGTGTTTAGTTTTAATAATCAAACATCGAATTTTTAAATTATTTTCACACAATCTCCACTATAAAATGTAATTAAAAAAAATTTTCGAATTTAAAATATGTTCTTAAATGAACTTGCTAGATGTTACAAAAATAAAATCAAATATAATAGTTAAACATTGTAAAACTACTGCAAAGCTAATATTTCATTATGACACCTAATAAGTTCTAGATATTAGATTAAGTATAAAATATCTAGAAACGCATCAGCAGATATTGTAAAGGATACGCTCCAATGAGTTTCGAGGACATGGTGGTTTTGGCAGCGTTGATGAGCGAGGGGCGGCCCAGGGACTCCACCGTCACTGTGAGGTTGTCTTGGATGTACTTCACTGCCTCCTTGCACGCGAGACGGTAGCCGGAGATCACGCTGGTTGGGTGGATCTTATTCTTGACTAGCTCATCAGCATTCTTAAACACATTTTTTAAAATTTTTGAAGTGAAAACTTCTTTAGCGGCGTTGAGCACTTTTGTGGGATGGGTAAAAACTGTGAAACTCGCGTCAGATTTTCGTGTTGATCGAAAAACCATAGAAAAACCGTAAGACGGTTGGAGAGTAGTGTTTTGTGTCGAACTCGAACTCGAAAACTCAAAAAATCGAAAACTCGAAAACTCGGAACTCGAAAACTCGAAAACCGTAAGACGGTTGGAGAGTAGTGTTTTGTGTCGAACTCGAACTCGAACTCGAACTCGAAAACTCGAAAACTCGAAAACTCGAAAACTCGAAAACTCGAAAACTCGAAAACTCGAACTCGAATGAGGGATTTTCTTATTTTTTTAATTTGATTGTCAAACAGTTTCCATTTTAGTAACTAGATGGCGTATGGGTAGACAACTAGCGGTAATACCAGGGAATACCATCAATAATTGCTACAAAACTGGGCAAAAGAATGTAAAACTTGATACATTTCAATTTGAAAAAGACGCAAAAATATTCCAATGAGTAGGATAATAGAGTTATTATAACGATGTTTTAGTTAAAACTCACGGAAGAAATAGCCCCTATTTACCGATATTCACACCAAATGTCACAAGAAATATACATTTTGGTTTTGACAACATCTTACCTGCACTTGTGCAAGATAACGGATATTTATTGGCTAATATTTTACCAATAATGAACATCAAAAACCCAAATAACACAATTTGGGAAAAAATAATAAAAACCACACCAACAATAAAAAGTAGAAGAAATTTGAAAGTGACATGCCCGCCAAAACTCTCTTTTAGTTTTTTTTTTTCTTCTTTTTTGGCAACTTGCCACAAAGGATGTGTATGTTGTGCCACAGACAAGGTAAAAAGGTAAGGAATATGGCAGGAAAACCATATTCCTCCTATTATAATTTTCATCATCGTTTTCATGTATCGTCAGGTCTAAAGTCTAGTCAAAGTCTAAGTAAAAGTCAATACAGTCACAGGAGTCAAGTCGGTCGATTCAGTAAAGTGGTAGACGCTTTACTGAAACTTTCGATGGAGTTTTGGAGGGAACACAAAATAGCACGTTTCTGGATATTACATCACTTTCCCACACTTGTGCATGAACACGAATATATAATGGTTAATATTCTACCAATATTACACATTAAAAACCCAGCTAACACAATTTTAGGAAAATAATACAAAAACACAACAGCACTCTTTCACATGCCCGCCAAAACTACCTCTCTCAGTTGTCAGTTTTCAGTTTGACAATTTGCGTGTTCCTAAACTGTTACCAGTATACTGGCCTAATCGCTTAGGCCAATGATGGCTTCGATTTAAGATATTTTGATTTACGTCACACTTGACAGTACACTGATATTTTTTTGAAACACTACCAATATGTTGTCAGTGATGCCAACCTGCAGATAATTTCAGATCGGTGGGGAACCAATAGAAAATCTAGAAGTGTCTACCGTCGCGCCGTCTGGTGGAGATTTAATTCATGAAGCCCCAAGCGGCCACATCCGGCCGCGATAACAATGAAAAAGCTATTGTGTCTCGTTTTGCCACGACTGATGGGTTAAAAAAGAAAACTTCCCATTGTAAGGGTTTCGATAAATTAAAAAAAAACGATTTTTTTAATAATCGATTTTCATAAAAAATGGGTTAAAAAAATGCACAACGTTAATAATCAAGTTTTCACTTCTGCCGGCACTCCCGGAGTGCAACCCGTCTTTTTTTTTAATTCAAAATTTTTTGACAAGGGTTAAAAATGCACTTGGCATCTATGCCAGCCAGTTAAGGGCCTTCCCTACGGATATTTCATAATCTACAAAGTTATAATAAAAATACAGCAATAATCTTGAGTATATATCAACATTCCTTTCTGCATTTTAAGTTTTCTATTTTTGTTTATTATAGGGGGGTATTACGTTATCATTTATATTGGATCATTTATAGGATCATATATAGGATCCAATAAAAATGATCATTTGATCATATCTGCATATTACATTATCATATATCATTGATCCTATTTTACGTCATATGTGGTTTCAATAGCCAATGGGGAGCGCTAACGCTGACAGGTATTGACATCAGTGTTACTAGATCTCAGAGAATTTCATTTGTCAAAAGACATCGTCATGTTTAATATGGCTTGTTTTTGTTATTTCAGCAAGATTATTCAAGTATATAATTAGAAAAAGAATTACATTACATTATTTGAAACATATTAACGAACAAGACATTAAAAACTCTTTTTTTATATTAAATAACTGGCAACACCAATTTCTATGACCGTATTGGATCCAATCTCTCAGCAAATGTCAAAAATCTATGATCAAGGAAGAAATGAATCATTTAACTATATTACATTATCCAATATCTATACATATAATAAAATCGTAGAAAAGTCAATTCTGTACATTGACTATTTTTGAAAAATAATACTTGGGATGTGATCTACGATCGACATCTATACATATAATAAAATCGTAGAAAAGTCAATTCTGTACATTGACTATTTTTGAACAATAATACTTGGGACGTGATCTACGATCGACATGGAAGCCAGAAATATGTATGTATAGTTTTTAGAATTTTTGTCTGTATGTATGTCCGGTATGTATAAACTCAGAAAGTACTGAACGGATTTGCTTCAAATTTTTTACGAACATTACTTAGAGGTCGGGTCAACACATAGGCTATAAAGTATAACGATATCACCCAGGGTGGGGAGGAAAGGCTCAAGTTTCAATATTTTTAGTGTTTTGCTCATATCGCTTAAACGGTTAGTTGTAGAGAAAAAACGTCCCATACAAAAAGAAAGCTCATAAAATTTCCTACAAATTCGTCCTTTACACTATGTATCTATCTCCACTCCTTGCCTTGCTATCAGCTTTTTTGTATCTTATCTATACAGATTTCGAGTGTCGTTTTATTACTACGCGGTGAGCTTTCTCACCGGTCGTTTCTTGAAGGGGGGGTGGGGGGGGGGGGGGGGGGGGGGGGGTGGGGGTGGCGCGGCCCCCCCCAACCTTCTCTTTCATGACAAGTCATCTATACTGTGCATTGACTATTTTTGAAAAATAATACTTGGGACGTGACCTACTTGCCAACGCGGACGAAGTCACGGGCAACAGCTAGTAAATTATAATCTAATACCCCCCATACTCATGATATCAGCTTCCAAAGTAAGACCAATTTATTAAAATTCAAGCTTACATTCAGCATCTCCTTAGTATTTACAAATTACTTTTATTTGAAACACACGCCAATAGATCGACAATATCATTTAAAACATATTCCCCGTTTTTTTAGGACAATTTTGAACTAAGATAAGTAAAAAAAAAAGGGTTTTGGTGCGATCTCGGCAACGCGGTAAATGTATGGTCAAGGTCGTTTGTTCAGGGGACGGCCTTAATTTATTAACTATGAATGATGATAACAATTTATAGCATATTAATTATTATATTATTATATATGAGTATTCTATTAAGCTAGATAAGCTATGTTTAGTTTGCATTGAAGAGGTTCTGCAACTACAGTACTTACTTGACTTTATTATGACTGTTATAAAATATATTTTTTTCATTTCTGAATAAAAATGTTATAGGGTAGACTATTATAGAATATAGATTATAGACCATAAAATAAGCTATAGGTCTACCAGAATCTGATGGCAAAAAGTGAGAAAATAAATTGACTCTAGTCTCTAGCAATACTGGGGTAATTAAAATAAAACATTTTGATCCTTTTCTTATAGCAACTAATCTGTGTATTATACATGCAAATATAATAATTTATCCAATGATTTAGGATATTTTTTGAAAATCTGCTGTCAAAAATTGCCATCAGATTCTGGTAGACCTACAATATCATTATTTCATTTACTGTCTCCAAAAATTCCTGATAGATCTTTAGATATTTCATAAAATAAAAATATCCTCAAACTTTGTTGATGTGTGTATTTGAAAAACAACCACTTTTATAAGCTGAGAGCAAGGTTATGATTGGAGACAGATACAGTGTTTTTGAACTCTATAACACATTTCTAAAGATATTGCTTAGGTTCCAGCACACTCTTTAAAACTATTCTTTGAGCGAACTATATAGCACTTTACTGAAAAATAAAGTAACATACCTTGAGCAGTTCAGCAGCAATGATGACAACAGATGTGGTGCCATCTCCGACCTCCTCATCCTGCAGCTGCGCCAGCTCAACCAACACCTTAGCTGCTGGGTGCTCCACCTCCAACATTCTGATAAGAGACATTAATGTTGTTTAATACAAAAGCCTGTGTTTGATTTACACAGTCATTCTAGCAATAATTTATTTATTTATTTCCAAGAAATTAGTACTTACATAAAAGGTCTTAAAATTTACATTTTATACTAAGATTTAGAAGAAAATATTATATTATGTATTCTGAGCCAGAAGTGGTGTAATGTGTGGGTGAAGTGGGCCACCGCCTACGGCCTCGCCTTGCACCCCTTAGACCACAATGATTTTTTGTAGGATTTACAAGTTTTGATACTCAAATTTTTATAAATAAAAATTTTCATAAGTACAGGTTGGAGTATCAGAAAATTCTTTCACTCATCAAAATCTTTCTCCTTGCGTCATCCATCAGGGGGCCTCGCAAAATATATCTTGCCCACATCAAATGTTGGCCTTGCCCCGCCACTGCTAAGAGCATATTTTTAACTAGAGTAGTTCTAACAAAAACTTAAGCCAATCTTTTTGTTGTTGTGTTTAATAGATGCAGTTTAGAACTTTTAAATAAAGTATACTTTATTTATAAGTTCTTAACAATCTGATGTGTTTTGTACAATCTGTAAAATCCATTCTGTAAATAAAAATAGGCTTACTTGAGAATAGTGGCTCCATCATTAGTGACTGTGACATCTCCAATATCATCCACCATCATTTTGTCCAAGCCCACTGGGCCTAAGGAGCTCTTTACAATGTTGGCTATTGCCGATGCAGCCATCACTAAAAAAATAATATAAATCCCAATTATTATAAGTTGTTGGACAACTGCGTAGGCGACTTTGAGCGACTCTGTCAGAGCATAAGTGAATGATTCATGTTTACTGATTTCAACAATAGTGATGATGATGATCTACTACCGGAGCCCTCTAAATAATTGTAGTATAAATTTGGACTACAAAAATTATTAGGAGACAGAGTTAAGTTAGCTTTACGGTACATTTTGCAAGCCCAATAGGTTATATCGGCATTTAACTAAATACCCCAAAATCTTGAATGTTATAGATCAAAGAAGGTATTTTTACAATTTTTCGACAAAAACCAACGTTCTATACAAATTTTACTTGTGTTTTTTTGTTTATTCGTGTGAAATCTTACCATAAGCAGTGCATGTGATACCGGAGTACCAAACATGTACATAGTTGTATTATGACTCTTACCATTTTGAGTTCGGACTGGAGCTCCAGAATATCTGGTTCCAGCAACGGATAAGGGGGCAGCCATTGTAGACATTTTAGTTTATTTAATATTATTTCCACTAAATACAAAAAATAAAATAGTCACACTTTTGATTCTGGAAGAACAATGACAGATAACAGTGCTGCCAATTTTTTTTTTCTTCTTTTTTGGCAACTTGACACAAAGGATGTGTATGTTGTGCCACAGACAAGGTAAAAAGGTAAGGAATATGGCGGGAAAACCATATTCCTCCTATTATAATTTTCATCATCGTTTTCATGTATCGTCAGGTCTAAAGTCTAGTCAAAGTCTAAGTAAAAGTCAATACAGTCACAGGAGTCAAGTCGGTCGATTCAGTAAAGTGGTAGACGTTTACTGAAACTTGCGATGGAGTTTTGGAAGGAACACAAAATAGCACGTTTCTGGATATTACATCACTTTCCTACACTTGTGCATGAACACGAATATCTAATGGTTAATATTCTACCAATATTACACATTAAAAACCCAGCTAACACAATTTTAGGAAAATAATACAAAAACACAACAGCACTCTTTCACATGCCCGCCAAAACTCGTGCTGCCAATTTTGACATAAAAATGTTATTTGACATTCCTTCCTCTTCGTCTTTTTTCTTGAGCCTGAACTTAGCAGACAGCAGACAAAAAAAATAATTGGATAGGGATATCATATCTGCGAGCCCACGTAAGTTTTTAGAGATATCTAAAGTGATAATTGTGTGTTGTCAAATTATCTAAACATGATAATAAACATTTTTTTTTACAGCATACGAAAACATTTTTAAACAAAAAAAAGAAATTTTTGGGAAGCTCTCACGCAATTTCCTATTGTTGAAAATTTATGAAAAATTGTAAATATGCTCAATTTTAGGTTCTTTAAAGATGATAACGATTATTTTTTTAATTTTTTATTTAGAACATTCTGGGGCTCATAACTCTGTAAATAATCATTAAAAAAAAAACAATTATCATGTATTTCCCTGTCAACATTCTAAACATGTTATTTTTTTGTTTTTTTTATTTTGTCACCGAGTTTATAGATATCCGTATTTTTTTTTGGCGTCGGATATTAAGGCTAAAAAAAACAAATTAAAAAAAATCTCATATCTTCATTTTCAAAAGATCTAAACTTGATATTTTTCAGAATTTTGATTTTTCCGTTGGTTCCAAAGAGAATATAATCACTACGGTTTGTTCATTCATTATCTTTTATGATTTTTTTTAATTTCGTCCCAAAAATCGTCAAAAACTCAAAAAAAAAAACATTGTTTTGTATGGAGTATGGAGTACAAACAAATAGTAGTATCTAATTTTAGAAAATGAAACAATTCGGGGCTTATTTTCAAGTATAAAAATGAATTATAAAATCGTAAATTTTGGGTTAGTCGCCCCCTTGAATGTGCGTCGGTATTGGTGTCGGGTTCCCGGGTTCGGGTGTCCGTGGATGATAGTACTCGCTATCAATCAGTCGATCCGTATGCTAATATTTATTTTACAAAAATAAGCAAATTACTGAAAAACATAGTATGGTCTGGTATGGTCATGTGGGTCAAGTGTGCGCAGCGTCTAAGTGTGCGCATTGTAAATAATAAAATATCTCGAAAAATATATGACGCTAAGGAGCGGCAACCCCCCTCTTCGATAACCCACAGGACGCCCTGCGAAGTGCTCGTGTCCCAGCGGCTGTGCGCGCGCCATTTTGGATTGACAGATAAATGAACATTTTTGCTCAAATATTTACGATATTTTGCAAATTTTGATACGTTATCTTTTGATGTCATATATATTTTTTCTAAATAAGCTTTTTGCTATCGAGTGCAACATAATATCAAGTTTGTTATTTGCCAGTGTTTAGGATATTCCGATGATGCAGGGATTAACGATATTCGTATAACCCTGTTCCTATGCTTTGGGTTAAGTATGCGCAGAAGCCTTTTCCCTTATGTGGCGAACAGTATTCTGAACCACCGACTGAAGATTGGATTGAATGAAGCCTTTGTGGAGTCTGGTGGCAAAAACAGTGCACCAGCTCCGCACACTGCACTTTTTTTTTGTATTACAATTTACATGTATGACGAAGTAACTAAATATTTCTAAGTGAAAATTATTGTTCTCATATTTTGATTTAAGACGATTTTGTTGATTACTTTAAGTAACTATAAGTAGTTTACAAATTAAAATTATAAAAGAATATTCTTTATGTTCTAAAATATATACATATATTTTGCTGTTGCGTACACTTACCCAAAGTGCTGCGTACACATACCCCGATACTGGGGTAAACGTGCACAAATGTAAGGGTTATTGTTTTCTAAAGATTCTTAAAATATAAGCTATTTAAAAATACTATTGTTGTGTTTAAGTTGGTGACAAATAAACAGTCTTACAAATGAACACAGTTTTGTTTCATTGTACTAATAATATTTGAGTTTTTTAAAGCATCAAAGCTTAAATGCGCACACTTGACCCACATGACTCTACTTGTTTTAATATGCAAATTGCAATGTGGCAGCAAATCACGCCCGTAATCACCCCGTAATTAACTTTTCATTCCTTTTTTATTCTTTTTTTAATCTAGAAAAGAAACGACTTTATCGTAGAACGATAATGCCGTCCTTATAAGCTATAAGTGTACAATACAAAATATTAATTACTTAAGTATAAATTAAAAATCAACAAATAAATCAACCTCATTATAAACTTAATCAGCCGCACTCAGAGTCGATGAGCCTCAGAGATGGATCAGAAGATGGATCAGCCAAGATACTGTGAACACTGCCTACATTATATAAATAACAATCACTACTGAGACGCGACCTCTAGTCTGCGCCCCGGACACACTCCGTCAGTACTTACATTTATATAGATTTTTTATCCCTTTAAAAGTCATATTTTAACAAACTCTTCGAATCACATCGTCCATAAAATACATCAAATACTATATATTTTTCCCGATCCCGAATTTCGAAAATACCGGGATACCGGACCAAAGAATCATGGCCAAATTTGTATAGGAGCTGGACTCGACTTTTATTTTTGATGTCCCAAAATAAACTATAGTTAGATTTGGTTGTTCTTATGCTCTAAACATAATTCCGTTTGAGAATTATGTATAAATAGCCACGGTTTTTTACAATAATTAATAACGTTAGCAATTATTTTGAGGTTCGACTTAAGAACTACCTTTTTCCCGACTGCGGTGTAGCCTACAAGTGTATATTCGGCGATCTCGTTTCTAATTATTTCAATTTTTCCTAGAGTATTACCCAAAAAATAGAACGAATGCGAATAATCGCCGGCTGTCAGAACATAACGAAACTAAAATATATTGATCTTTTTTTTGTGGCTATTTACAGACACATTTCTAATATTTTTCGATGCCTTAAAATATTAGAGAATTTTTGCTACCAACGGCATATCGGGACGCCATTTATCATCTGGTACGATTTGGCCATTGTTCTTTAGGTCTTCTCAATACCGGTATTCATTTTACGAAAACCGGGATATATGATATTTTCGGTTTTAGTTAAATAAATGAAAAACAAATACAAATAGAAAAAGTTACGCTCTTTTTAGTGATAGGTAACCATAATTATTAAATTAGTACCAACCTTATCTTAAGTACGTTTCAAAAATATTCACATTAAGTGGATCTTTTATCAGCCACAGCTTTATACTACTTAAAAAACCATATTTTACGTCCCCAAATGCCGAAATTTTCACGTGTCTATCTCGAAAGGCTCAAGAGTTATATTCATAACTTCGGATTTATTAACAACTCTTGAACTCATAAAATTCAAATGCTTGCACATATAAGGAGCGCCAAAATTTTTAAACGCTTATCTTAAAAGATCCAATTTTTCAAAACGACTATCGAAAAAGCTATTCTACAAAAATAAATATTCTACCAAAAACATAAATGATCCAGTTCCTGAAAACTGATCGTGCTGGGAGATCTGTCTGCGACTTTGCCCTTGCGTACGACTTAACACAACTGGTTGCTACGCCTACGCGAATCTCAGATGTAGACGGTCAGAATCCTTCCCTGTTGGACCTTCTGCTAACTTCAAATCCTGATGGCTATTAAGTACCCGTGACCGCACCACTTGGTTCATCGGATCATTGCCTTTTTAGGAGTTCTATGCCACTTACGGTGGTATTGCGACGACGTATTGTTAATTACCGTCGTGTGTGCAAGTTAGCAGAATGATATGGGATGCGGTCATTTTTTGCATCCCGATGATCGCGACAACACTGTCAACTCTGTTGCCAATGATGATGGAGCTTTTCATTCCGTCCTCTGTAGTGCCAACCGGTGACAAATTTCGTCCCTGGTTTGGTTCATCCTCCAAAAAAAGCTGGCCGGTACCAGGAGGCTTACTAATCCTAGGCCAATGCAGTGTCTGCTCGGGATTTAAATACCAGCACATATAAAATGGATTACAACCTTGCCTCTAGGTCTCTCAAGAGAGAGACCACTCGGGCAAAGAAACAGCACGTCAATAGAATTAGTAAGAGACTCAAGTGCCTCCCCTCGGGAACCCGTGCATTCTGGTCGTTGGCCATAGCTATTGAAGGGAGTTTCTGCAAGGCATCCCTACCATCCCTACCTACACGTAGTAAATGTATCGTTGGCCCACGACGCAAAAGACAAAGCCGATCTTCTGGGTAATCTCTTTGCGTTAAACTCGACCCTAGATGGACTTGGTTTGGACATTGCGAAGTTCGGGTTTGGCATAAAGCGCTGCTATCATACGGGCTCCCCGAGACATTATGCAAGTGGGTCAAAAGTTTCTTAGCAGATAGAGGCATAAAGGTCGTAGTTGACGATGAATGCTTGGAAACTCTGTTGATGCTGATATCCCATATTTCTCCGTCATTGAAAGTCGAAACGAACTTGTGTCTAAAATAGAGAATTCATTGGACAAACAAAAAAGGTAGATGTAACTTAGTCCAATTCAACCCCACCAAGACGTCTGCGCGTTAAGCACTAAAAAGTCATCAAAGGTCGTATATCCTCGTTAACAATCTCCCCTAGCATTGAAATACTTGGCACAAACATATCGAGCGAAGTCCAGTTCCGATATCATCTAGAGGGCAACGCCAAGTTAGCCTCGAAGAAGCTTGGTGTTCTTAACAGAGCGAGACAGTATTTCGGTCCGGACCAACGCCTACAACTCTACAAGGCGCAGGTTCGGCCTCGTATGGAATACCTACTGTTCTCATCGTTGGGCAGGGGCGCCAAAATACCAACTGGTTCCTCTGCATCGTATCCAACGAAGGGCTGCTCGAATTGTTGACTGCCATAGTCTGACTGACATAGGTCCGGAAATACTGCTGGTGACAGTTCGTTCCAGAGTTTTACAGTGCGTGGCAGAAAGTTACGCGAAAAACGCACTGTGGAAGACTGCCACTCATCAAGGTGATGAGGATGGTATGTTTTTCGCGTGGGATGATGACGAAAAGTTGCAGGTGGTATGATTCCGAACAATTCCTCAGAGCACTCCCCCTGATACAACCTATATAGGATGCAGAGTGAAGCTACATCTCGGCGTAATTCCAAGGGGTCCAAGCTGTTTGAAACACTATGGCAGTCAACAATTCGAGCGGCCCTTCGTTGGATACGATCCAGGGGGAGCAGTTGGTATTTTGGCGCGCCTGCCCAAAGATGAGAACAATATTCCATATGAGGCCGAACCTGTGCCTTGTAGAGTTGTAGGCGTTGGTCACCAAGCCAACACCAAGCTTCTTCGAGGCTAGTTTGGTCTTACCCTCTAGATGATATCGGAACTGGACTTCGCTCGATATGTTGACGCCAAGTATCTCAATGCTAGGGGAGATGGTTAAAGATGTGCCCTCGAAACGAGGATATACGACCATTGGTGACTTTTTAGTGGTGAACGCGCAGACTTGTGTCTTAGCGGGGTTGAATTGGACCAAGTTACGTCTACCCCATTCAGAGACCTTCTCCAATGAATTCTCCACCTTAGACACAAGTTCGTTTCGACTCTCAGTGACGTTTTGCCGAGAAATATTGGGGGAGCCGGTATATACAGCATCACCTGTACTATCATCCGCATAGCAATGAATGCCGCTGGTCTGCAACATGTCATTGATATGCAGTATGAATAGAGTAGGCGATAGCACACAGCCCTGAGGGACACCAGCATCAACAGACTGAGTTTCCGAGCATTCGCCGTCAACTACGACCTTTATGCTTCTGTCTGCTAAAAAACCAGTGACCCACTTACATAATTTCTCGGGCAGCCCGTATGATGGAAGCTTTGATAGCAGCGCTTTATGCCAAACCCGATCAAAGGCCTTCGCAATGTCCAAACTAACAGCCAATGCCTCTCCCTTCGACTCAATTGCCTGAGCCCAACGATGAGTCAGATACGCCAAGAGATCACCAGCCGAGCGACCCTTACGGAACCCGTATTGTTTGTCGCTTAGTAATCCCTGGTCGTCCAAGTATCGAAGAAGCTGGCTATTGATAATGGATTCCATTATCTTCGAGAAGAGAGAGGTTATAGCGATTGGTCTGTAGTTGGAAGGATTTGAGCGATCACCTTTTTTGGGGATCGGGTGCACCAAGGCTGTCTTCCAGGAAGCCGGGACGATGCCAGTGGAATAGGAGAGCCGAAAAAGACGCGTCAAGACCGGAGTCAACTCTGGAGCACATTTTTTCAACACAATAGGCGGGATTCCGTCAGGCCCACTCGACTTTTGGATATCAAGGGAACAGAGGGCTTTTCGCACTGAGCGCTGATGAAACCGAATATCCGACATGATGCTCGTGCATCGCGGTATGGTCGGCGGTTTCTGCCCCCCGTCATCCAGGGTCGAGTTTGACGCTAAGAGCTTGCCCAGAAGATCGGCTTTGTCTTTTGCGTCCTGGGCCAACGATCCATTTCCTACGTGTAGGGATGGTAGGGTTGGCTTGCAGAAATTTCCTTCAATAGCTTTGGCTAGAGACCAGAATGCCGGGTTCCCGAGGGGAGGCGCTCAAGTCTCTTGCCAATTCTATTGACGTGCTGTTGCTTTGCCCGAGTAATCTCTTTCTTGAGGGACCTAGAGGCAAAGTTGTACTCCTTTTTATATGTGCTGGTATTTAAATCCCGAGCAGACACTGCATTGGCCCAGGATTGGTAAGCCTCCTGCTTCCGGCGAGAAGCTTTTTTGGGGGATGAACCAAACCAGGGACGAAATCTGCCGCCAGTTGGCACTACAGAGGACGGAATGAAAAGTTCCATCTCCTGCATCACCACATCGGCAACAGAGTTAGCAGTGTTGTCGGGATCATCCGGCGAGAAGCACATGTGCCCCCAAGGATAGGATGCAAAAAACGACCGCATCCCATCCCAGTCTGCTGACTTGTAGTGCCACACACGACGGTATTTAACAGCACGCTGTCTTAACACCGTCGTAAGTGGCACAGAACTCCTAACAAGGCAATGATCCGATGAACCAAGTGGTGCGGTCACGTATATTTGGTAGCCCTCAGGATTTGAAGTTAGCAGAAGGTCCAACAAGGAAGGATTCTGACCATCCACATCTGGGATTCGCGTAGGCGTAGTGACCAGTTGTGTCAAGTCGTTCGCAAGGGCAAAGTTGCAGACAGATCTCCCCGCATGATCAGTTTTACTGGAATTGAGCCAAGCGTCGTGGTGGGCATTAAAGTCGCCAAGTATTATGATATCTGCGGATGGGATCTGCTGCTGCACAAAATCTGAAGCAGCTTGCAGGTGCTCCAAGAGTCGGTCCGTCTCGGGGTCACCACTATGGGACCTATATAGGCATGCATAGACGCGAGGGTGGTCGTCGCAATCTATGCGGAGCCATAAGATTGATAGGTCCATGACCTCAAGATTGCTGAGGCGGCGAGAGCTGATATCATCTCTGAGATACACACACACTCCAGCTTTGGGTAGAAAGGAGTGCTCGAGATAATACCCTGGGTGGGAAAGGTATGATGTGTCACTCGGAGATGATATCTGCGTCTCGGTTAAAAAGAGCAAAGCCGGCTTTGCCGTCTCAAGGTGGTAATGGACGGCATTAAGGTTGGAGTGTAATCCCCTGATATTGCAAAAGTCCACGTTTAATATCGAGGGGGGTGCCTTTGTGTGTTTGCTCTTGCCCCGAGCAGATTGGAGCGCAGTTTTGCCCTCCCCAGAATACGAGGGGCAGCCTGGACGTCCACGTTCAGTTCCAGGGGTTCCTGAGCATAGACGTCCAGAGAGGGATTCTCCAAAGCAGTTGGTACCCTCCTGGGGGTAACAAATTGTTTTTCAACTGCGGCATTTCTAAGGGGGTAGGGGATTGGGCCTCCGGTAAACTCATTCACTCGGTGAAACACAGCGCAAGCGCTGTTTCACGCCGGTTTTCTGTGAGGCCGTGGTATTTCTCCGGTCGAGCCGGCCCATTCGTGCCGAAGCATGGCTCTCCCACGGACAAAGTTCTATTCAAAATCGAAATATTATGTATTTGTAGAAATAAAGTAACATTATAACATTATAAGCAAGTATTAAACTCTATTTCTTTGCTTTACATATTGGATACCTATAATAACAGTTCATATTATTTAAAATATGTGAGATCTTAACAACTTTAGCTTAAATTCCGAAAATATCGAAAATACCGGATTACCAGTATTGGTCTGGAGTAGGGTTGCCAACCTCAAATTTAAAAAACCAGGATTTGAAGTTGGAAAAACCAGGACAATTCAGTTTAAAACAGGATGCCTGAGACTGTTGCAGGAATTATGTCTAAAAATAATAAAGTCAATATTTTGACATAGAATATCAATAGAAAAGCGTTGAAATTTGAAACTTATGATTTAATTTTTTATATTTTGAGGTCGAATTTTGACCACTGGGCGATCTCTAGTAAGTTAGAAATTAACACATTTACAAGTCTCTTTTTACTTTAATTTGTATTCTCTGAATTTATTCAGAGAATAAATTCAGAGAATATTATCGTATTAATAATATTATTGGTATTATTTATATTACCAATAATATTATTAATACGATAATATGCGCGACCACGGTAGAGTGAAAGAGATTATAATATTATCATCAAGTGGCATGTTGCGCCTTTCTTTTGAAACAGCATGGCAACGCGGAAACGGAAATACTTGCGAGCCGTGAGGCCGCTCGTAGCGTAAAAAATTGAGAAGAGGCGCGCGAATTTTAAAATTTAAAAACCCAGGACGCTGCTTAAAAACTATTCAGGACGTCCCAGGACACTACAAAAACTAGGACATGTCCTGGGAGTCCTGTTTTCCCAGGACATGTCCTAGTCTGGAGCCAATACCGAAAATACCGGTTTTGCTTAAATGATCCGGTATTGCGACCCCTAGTTCATATCGCACGCCCACGTCATAGGTACGGAGAACACTACCCCCAAATTTCAAATCTCTGCGATGACTGATTTAGGCTGTACGTTGATTCCACTTGCATGTCATTCAGGACAAAGGATTTTTTATAATGATATAAGTAGATCAGTGGTCCCCAACCTTTTTTTTTATGCGGGCCACAAACATGTGTCGCGGGCCGCAACAAAAATATTTAGGTTTAAAAAATAACGTTCTTCAAAATTAACGATTTAAAAGTGAATTCATGACTTTCACGATGACTAGATTTTGCCGGTGGCCCGCTGGTTCAAATCCGGCTAGAAGGACCACGTCTTGATATGAACCGATTTATTATTCTCAATTTAATTTTTTTTTACAAAAACAAATATTTGCAATTTGTCACAAAAACATTTTTAACTGTATCCAGCTAGCAGTGGTTCCCAACCTGGGGGTAATTACCCCCGCGGGGGTAAAATGGCTATTCTAAAGAGGTAACAGAGTACGTGGTACCTAAAATAGATGAATTGGCAGGAAAAAATAATAAACTGTACATTTTGGAGAAACAGCTACAGAATACCCTATCATTGCAGACAGAGATCTGAAAATGTTGGTACCGTTAGCTACCACTTGTAAATGCGAGAGCGGCCTCTCAACTCTGGTAACATTAAAAAAAAGGCAAGAAACCGTCTGAACGTCGAGCCACAGAATATATATTAGTTGTACCAAGTCGAGCATGATATGAGATGCGCGTTAAGTATAACTGAAGTCAGAACCTAATTATAATATTAAAAAACTTGCGAATGTACTAATACATAAAGTTGTTTTTAACATCAGCTTCTCTAACAGACCATAGGGGTAACAGCTCTAAAAAGTAGTAAAAAGGTTGGGAACACAGTTTTGATGATAACTTTTTAAAGTTATAATTCTATAAAAACTTCTTAAAACTGAACATAAAATATAATTTATTTAGTAGGGCTATCCTGTGTTTCTATAAACAAATATTTAAATAAATAAAAATGCATCTATTACAGTTAGAGACTATGGTAATCACATAAACAAGTACCTATTTATTTTATTGCATCTATTCGTACAATAGATACGAAAGTCAGTGTTATGCAAATCAACCGGCATTCAGCGCCGAGCTCGCATCGCAGGTAAGGACTGAAAGGGTCGTAAAGTCCTTTATCTGCGTTCATTGAAATGCCCCGCAGTGTGTCGCATGTACACAAATTATGAAGACGTAATCACGTATTCTTGCAAGTTGAAGAGCAAAACAAATCGCCCGGGGCGCGCCTGCGCTCCGCGGCGCACGCACGCGCCCCGCCGTAGTCGCGCGCCGCCCGCCGCCGCGCCCGCACAGTAGCGCCGCACCACGCGACTAATGGCGCCCAAACGGGGACTTCGGTGCCGCGGGTAAGTGTCCCTCCCGCAGCAGCAGCGCCCGATCGGCGCGCCCGAAGCCGCACCGCCGCGCCGCCCGCCGCAGGGCGGGGTGCCGCGCCGCTCGACCACGCCGGCCCCCGATCCTCCTATTATTATATAAACCGTGAAGATTCATCTTAAAAGGCTTATTGATTTTCTTATCAGATATTAGGAGCATAGATATCGGCGGGCGAGCTATAAGCTGCCTTAAAAGTGGGCTCACAGAGTCTACGAGTCGGGCGCTCCGAGCCGACGAAGTGGGGCGATCATTTTCCAATTTGTAGAGATATTATCTCATTCTCCCGTGACATTCAAAATACTATTATCACAGGCGAGGTGCCGTACTCGCCTATCGGTTAGCTATCTAGAGATTGTAAATACAGTGATTTTTCATGTAAACAAAAACTATGTTTTTGCAATGTTTGCATAAATAGGAGCCGTTTGCAGTGAGTGTACTTACTATTAATATTCTTGCTATCATGATGTTTATATAAGCTCTCTGGTCTGTGCTCGTCGGGGGTCCACGTTCCCTTGATATTCATGAATATTAACGCAGGGGTTCTCTAACCACGCATGAAATTTAAGCCATGATAAATAGAGATTAGACTTTCCTCGAGTCACGTCTGTTGGAGCTTTTCCGTAAAAGTTATGATGTGTTTACCTTTATAAATGTCAGAACAATAACAATATGTAATGCGAATAAGGGTTTAGTTTGAGTTTAGATATTTATTATACTGTTTAAATATTACTATGCTTTGCGATCGGAGATGTAATAAAATTTTCCACTTTCTTAGTAGGTAATAAAATTTAATAACAGTTGTAGTCAATATAGTGTTAATGGTCTAAAGTCATCTGCTGAAGTATTGGTAAATGGTATCTAAAAAACTATGATATAAACAAACGATTTGAAATTAGTCTTTTGAATTAGTATGGATTCAATATTTACCTTAGATAATATGATCTATGTCTAAATGATTTATTATAATATGATATAACATCTCAGCTATTAATATTTAGCCCTCAAGCCTGACTGCGCCAACTCGTATAAAGGTCAGCTGCAGGAATTATCCTTGAAGTTACTTTTTATTAGTAGTAATTTGACGTCCACTGGGAATGGAGACAGGGAGCGATATTTTCTTACAAGGAGTAATTTGGTCAGTACGCATTTGATGAATAATTTGGTAATATTTTTACATTTCTACGTTGCAGGGATGGATCATGGAAATGGCATTAAACAAAAATTATTTTACTTCTAGACTGTTCCAGATGATTATGATACAGTTTAAAATCTCTTTGTATGTTTCTGTTCTTCGTAACACAGTTTCCGGGACCCTAACGAAATGGGAGTTTAGATATTTATTATTTTTTAATATTCTTTCATAATATTCTTTATTTCTATAGTAGTAACTACCAGTGTAGTGTATAGTATATTATTCAATATGACTGTGTGCTGCTGACATTCTGACATTTGAACTTTTCTCCAAGTCCATACAAATATGCACATTGTATAGAGGGGTTTAGAAATAGCGCTACCTTCTTGGCTTTTGGGGGACTTGGGATTTTTTGTGGAAAAATTAGCCGCCCACGACAATAGCCTATGGGCATATGTCTATGGAAAGGTCAAGGTACTAGGCTTGGAAAGCTTATATCTAAATCTTCTGGCTATTACCTTTCTCAGTTTTCATGTCTTTATCCATTCCGAAACATTGAACTGCATTCAGGGATTGAACCTGCATTCACTCGACTCGGTCTGTCCACTAGGCTACGGCCTCTTGGCCTTGATAACAATCTTATCTTATTAGTTTCGGGCCTTGGCTGCCACTGCAGTAGCTTTTTAGGCCAATAGCCAGGTTTAACTAACTGAGGTCATTCTACATTTGTAAAAAGCATCTAAAAATATTTGAATCAGTCATCAGAATTCAGTCAATTTGAAATCAGTTCAAAACTCAAATGTCTACAGAAAGTATTTCGATGAATCGTACATTTTCCCAGAATAAAAAGTATCCTACGTTCTTAATCGAAGTCTGCTCTTTATTTATGCCAATTTCATTAAATTAGTCCAGCAATTTCAGAGCCTACTTAGTATTAAGACAAAAAGCACAGAGACAATTTGAAATCTTTAGTGTAGTAATTTTTCAAGACGTAATTATTATCACTGGTCGAGTCCACTACACTCGTAAAAATATTTAACGCCACATAAGCTTCACAATGCAGTTTTGTCCTTGTATGTTACATTGGCAAAGGCACTTGATAAACAAGTCGATTGAAAAACACAATCCATTGTGTATGGGCGGCCTGACAGAAAAGGCCAGCGTGGTAGAGTTCTAAAAGACGCTTTAACAGCTGCATTCAGAGACATTAAGGGCCTGTTTCACCACTTCCTGATAAGTGCCGAATTAAGGATATCCACCACTTAACTTGACAGATCAAGTATGGAGAATCTGACAAAAAAGTTGTGAATAGCCTATTCGGCACTTTATCATGAAGTGGTGAAACAGAATGATGATTTCAATTCAATGAAGAGTTTGACAGATAACATATGGGGCTTATGTCTAAATCTTCTTTTACTAGTTAAGTTAAGGTGCTGGTTGGCAGCGGATGACATGAAGCAACCGCAGATGACGTGTCGTCGCTACACTACTGGTTTGTATGTATTGACACGAAGCTAGTGACACAATCATAGAAATACATAGCTAAATGACGTGTTGTGACGACACGTCGTCTGCGGTTGCTTCATGTCGTCCGCTGCCAACCGGCACCTTAAATATAATGTTCGTCTCTGAGTGCGGCGGTAAGAGAAGCTCTATGTGTTGCTAGTTCTTTTGGCGTACTCCATGTAAACAAAACCTTTCAACCCTATTATTAGATAATTATGGTACTCCAATTTTATCACTTCCGTCCAAAGTACTCTCACCTATCAACTAAATTACTTTTGTTTATGTGAAAACAGCGTGGAGTTAGGAGTATTAACTACGTAACTATCTTAACTGTATATTAAAATTCTTCATTAAACTATATTACTTGCAATTTGCAAGTGTAGATGTAGACTATACTTACGCCTTACTTAGGTGCAGTTTCCAGCATTTGTACATACATTGTACACTATGTACAGTCACGCGCAAAGGTAATGCGTGTGGAATTAAGAGGTACAGTGAGGACATTCGTTGTTATACCTTTTGAACTTTATTCCATTAGGCATAAGGTCGAAATGTACATTGTAAGTACGTCGAGTAATTCGTTTGACGTGGAGGCTTTAAGTCTGAGCCCTCTACATGAAAGCGCTGAAAAATCCTTTAATTAGTATGTCGTCGCTTCTGCCCTGAGCTGCTTTTACAAGTGTGTTATGTTATATTCAGTATGTTCTTTTTATTTTATTAATATTTCATTTTGATGTGTATAATTTTTATGGAAAATATGCGCCTTTTGTACTTTTATACTTTCTAGTAAATATGTATAACTTGAGCCAATTAGGTCAAACAAACTTCTATCTCTTCTATCGAGATATGTGTAATAATACAGATCATAAAAATGTGAAAATTAAAACTATTTTACAATCGGAGGTTTTTTTGGTCTGTAGAGTAACAAGGTAGAGTTTTTTTTACTTTAATTATACCTACTGAAGTTTATTTTATGTACATCCACTTTACTAATATCCTCTACGTTAAATTTAAATTCTAGATCTCTTTCAAGACTAAGTATTAACTATCTTAAATTCATTTGAAAAAATAACTTTGAATAATAATTATTAATTATTACAAACTAGAATTTCTAATCCTGTGATAATTTTATTGAAAGAATCGACTCTTTACATGTTAAAAACGATAAGGGAAAAGACCTAATGGCAGACACTTTAAGAAAACATTTGAATGTTATAAAATATATATTTATGAAAATAAAGGATTGATAACTTCTTCCATGTGTTCAGTAACTCTTACAAAATAAAACTATTATAATTATTCTCTGAAAAATCAAAAAAAAAAAATTATTGGTCTTTTTGTAAACTTTGTCATAAGAGCTAATAGGTGACATCACAATAAGCGAACATCACTAATAGTAGACACCAATATGAACTAATAGTTGACATAGAACATTTTACATTTTTCATATTATTAGGTCTTTATTTGCCGTTTTTCAAAAGATTTCATTTACTTCATCATAGTAACTACATGCATCAGAAATATCATCCACGTTGTCTCCAGATTCTATTCATTCTTCTTCCATGCTGAAACTATCTTATCTTTCCTTTTATTTTTATTTTTCATTTTTTTTTTCCTAGCAAATTTATTTTCAGTCTTTAGTCTCCATGCTTCTTTTGCCTTTTCTTTTTTCTTCTTTCTTTTCTCAGCTCTCCTTTTTCTTCTTTTTATTGCTACAAAACTAAAGCAATCAATTTTTAGATCAGTACAAGGTCTAATATTAGACACCATGTCTATTTTTAGGTACAGTAGTTCTAAGTTCTTAGTTTGTTAATAGAATTATATTTTTAGAGAATAGTGATGATATTTGCAGTAGAATAAAGTACAAAATAACTTTAGTATGTATTGCAAAACTAAAAGATGAGATCCATGACATCTATTAGGTTTTTTACATTTTCAAGAACTAATAGTAGACACCCTTTATATTGTTAGGGAAAATGGAGAAAAGATCATAAATAAACATTAATTAGTGTAAACAACATGACCATTAATCCAATGAAATCAATAGAAATTACAAAAAATCTAATAAATGTATTCAAAACTTACGTGCAAAATTTCGCCTTCCTTACCTATTTGCTAAGAAATTGCCGAGCGCGTGTTGACGCGGTCACACCATTTACGAAAACTGATCCCATTTTAAAATTTTGTTCCCGAAGGCGTCCCTAATATATTTTTTCACGTCAACAGATAGCATAAGAAGCTTATAAAATTTACAGTGTTGAGAAATAATTAGAGTAATTCTTATTTTTATGGCATTTTTGTCGTAAGTGTCATCTATTAGTTCAGTGTCTAGCATTAGGTCTTTTCCCTTATTTATCAGAAGAAAGAAAAATCATTTAGTTGTCAAATACAAATAACAATCCACCTCGTTATCAGCACTGAGAGGCATTTGACGTGGAAAATATCTCTTGAATGTTCTCGAACGTTCTCCACCGATACTTGTGGAGATCCGCAGATTCGCTACGTGATCTGCCTCGCAATTCCAACGTAATTGTCTTATGGCCGGCACAGAGACAGCGGCAAAACTGAGCAGTTCGGCTAGGGTAAATATAGAGTAGAAAATTTTTTGTCTGGACAAAATCTTAACTAACATAATTGTAAAATTATGTTTAAACTCAAAAGAAAGAACTGTATTGTGTAACTAACCTATACCACGTTTTAAACAGTGCACAAAATATAATAAAATGAAATGCAGGACCTAGTTACCTACACCGTATCTAATATACAATATGTACTATACAGTATAAAGTATGCGACTCAAAAAGTTGTACAGTACTTATATACTCCATCTTATGTAGTTTACGACTAGCAATTAACTGTAACCACTAGATCGCCTCAATGGCCTTACATTTATACAAACATTTATACTCTACTGTGACTGAACTGTGCAGTTTAATCGTCAAGTGTGTAGCCGGGACTTACATAATTGGGGAATACAATAATATCTTTGTTATTTGAAAGTTGGGTTTGATTTTATAGCTATTAAGGAGCATTTTAGTAGATAATGAAATTATTCTTAATTTATTCCATGATTTTGTTGAAGTTCCTAAAGCAAGCGGTCCGTTCTTGATTTTCTTTTTGAAAAAAAAAAATGATATGAACACACATATTGTTCCTTTACATTGTACGTTTGTATAGTTTTGGTACTATACAAAACGTTAACTAGTAATAAACAATAAAAATTATTTAAAATATATCATAATGGCTTGATCATAAAGCCGATCGTTATTAAAGTTTATGAGGTTAAAAAACATTAAAAGTGTATTCGCTCAGCTGGCTCCCGCCTGTTCGCTCTTCCTGAATCTTTTAGCCTCGTTACTTTGTAAAATATTTCCACTCCTCTTTAAAAGCCATTCGTTCAGGTTGTGAACTATTAAATAGTTGATATTATGTTAAATACTAAACTAGATGCTGTCCGGGGTCTTTGTTACATACAGATATTGTAATGTACCCGATTTTGGTTCATTAAAAAGTAGGAAATATCAGCTGCCTCCAGATGTTACGCGGACGCATATAAATCGAGCCTTAGGGCCTGTTTCACCACTTCCTGATAAGTCCCGAATAGGCTATTCACCACTTAACTTGACAGATCAAGTATGGAAAATCTGACAAAAAAAGTTGTGAATAGCCTATTCGGCACTTTCTGATGAAAGTGGTGAAACAGGCCCTTATTCTGACAGCGCCCGAGATCGTATTATGGAAACACCTGTTCAATACTTTATTCATTTATGTACTAATAAAAATATTTACAAAGCGAATAACTATACCCGGTCTACAATCTTTACCTAATATACAGAAAAAGACGAAGCCAGCGGATCCACTCTGCAAATAATTTTTACTAGCCAGCGTAACCCAAATAACCTTTTATAACATACTCGGGATATATAAATACGGCGGTATTCACATCGGCGTGTATATATTTTGAGAACAGGCTCATTAAAGCCTATCTGGCTTAATTCATTAAAGAAATGCCCTCTACATTACCAGCGCTGTACATTAACCGCCGCTGGGCCACACGAGAACGAAAAGCTAGGACACTCCGAATGTGAAGGTATTTAGTATTTTTTGGCCGGGACAAAAGTGAATAACACTTTATACAGCATTTCCCACGTCATATTGCCTCCACAAATCTTTTGTATGCAAGGACAACCTTAGATCCTTTGGGTTAAAAGCGAAAAATAAGTAAAGCAGACAAATGTTACGTTGTACATCTGAATTATTTAAAATTTGCTTTTGTTTTGATATAAATACATAGATATTATGCCTATCTAATATAGATACACTAGCAAAATAGCTCTCTTCTTTAAGGACGGTCGTGGTTTGTTAAAGGCCCAAAAAAGCCGGATACGCAAAAACCCCGTCCACATTATCCTAACATTTGGTTACCCTAGCCGTGGCTTTCAGCGTAGAATTAATAACTAGTACAAGTTAGCAGCTGATCGCTACGTGTTATATAACGTGACAAAGACAACAATGGCGTTGTCGAGGGTGCTCCGTGCTACGCGTGAAGCCCTCCGATGTGTATACAGATAAACAATTTTCCTTGAGACTTTTCCAAGATTTTTTCAAGTCCGTGACGGAATTTTGTTGCTAATTTTGTAAATTTTTTTAATATAGTAGGCATGGGTTGGTGTACGCTAAGCTTCGCAAATACTTCGCCAATTTTGACGATGACGAGAAAGGATATAATATGGGACTTTTCAATTTGACCGATTTTGTGACTTGTTAACTATAAAGTATTTAATTACACGATCTTTCTCGCGTAGTTGGCGAAAGTTTGTTATATAATAATATAATGTTAGTGATTTATTATGTAATAAATATGGATATTAGTGATACTTCCTAAAATGTTTCTAAATAACAAGAGTCTAGTATGTATACGTTGAACAATGAAACGTGCATACTTCACAATAGTTTAGCTCACACAGCACTGAAGTTGTATGCACAATGCGAGTCTGTATACGTATACTGTATAGTTTGAATGTAGTTTGAACTTTTGTGCAAACTTCATCATACATCGTTAAACTCGATACGAAGTATACTTTATACAATGTAGAGTTCTCGCTGTTAAGTTTAAATAACGAATGTACCAATTCTATTTTTGAATAAGTACTTATTTGATATTTTTGCGATAGTTTTTATAAAAGAACATGATTTTCCGTGCGCTTACTTTTATTTTCCAAAAGAGATTTTGATGGTATAAGATGAGATGATGATGAATGATTTAGTAACAGAGAATAATACACAGAGTTTTTATTAGTAAAAATTCTCAAAGAAAATTAATCTAAAAATTAAAAATAAAGAAAATAAACGTAAATTAATCCTTCGATCGCGGATTCTTGGAAGTTCAATAGAACTATAAATAATATAATTCAATACAATAGTATTCTATTGTTATCGTGATCACCGGTGCTCTTATGGGGCTCGAAGTATTAAATATATATGTAATTTTAAGCAAACTTTAAAAATAGATTTAGAAAGTATTTATTTGCTTTAATAAATACTTCCACTCAAGACAGCGAATTCAACAACACAAACAAACCTAAAATCCTGTTCCCAGATATTTTCAAAGTTTAACATGATTTATATCAAGCACAACCAACCCTCACACCCTATAAGCAACACAATATAAGTTTCACTACTCTGTGTGACTAGCTGGAAAAAAGGAGAGAGATCCTGGTGTCCTGAAATATAGGCTACGCCTAGTTTAGGCACCAGTCTCTCACATAAATTGTGCTAGGTTTGTAGAGTGTGTAAAACATCTTGTATTGTACCTGCGGTGAGATAAATAAACAAATTTTTATTATTTTTTTTATTATATTATTTTACAACCTAATGTTATATAAAGTAAAAAATATATATAGTAAAGTTTCAAAATATGTATAGATCTTATGCAGTATGTATAGAGTATATGTATGGATCTTTCCAGAATAGTAAGAAATCAACTACAATCGCTCGCTAAGAACACAAAAGGGCAAAGCTATCAAAGTTTTCACAAAGTATTTCTAGCACGGCAAACTTTGTTTACAATAACGAGCAAGTTAACGCTGGCACCGAACGTACTTTATTGTGTACGTGAGGCTTTTGTACGTTAACGTTCTGCCGTAGCACGTAGCTACGACCGTAGCGGTCCTACGCTACGGCGCTACGAGAATGCTACGAAATTATGGCTATGCGATTATTTGATTTTTATCCGGCTTCTTTACTATTTTTTAGAATAAACAGTATATTATTATTTTAAACTTATGTGTAAACTTAAGAGTAAGTATTCACGGATTTTAAATTTTTCTATAGGAAGAAATTAATCGTTTCTGTCGTAGGTCTCTATTACATATTCTAGTGACTAGTCTTTAGTCTTTAGTCTTTACAAACTTAGATAAAACACTGAGGATGAGAATTTTTGCCCAACTACTGGAGATCTTAAAGGAAGAGTAATATTGCAGTTAATATTTTTTTACACTGTATTGCATAAACTAACTTGATTTTATTAAGATGACATTCGTAAAAATATTCCGGGCACTATTCTGGTATATTTTGTAGGTCTACAAACCTACAGTTTTAAATTCTATTTGTATTAATAAATAGCCTACATTAAAGTTATGCCAAATATAACATAATGTTTGATTGTTTCAGCTAAATGGTGGTGGGCAGCGAACCGCCTCAGAGCAGTCACACATGCTGACGATATGGTGAGTGCTACCAAGCTAAGAACGAAGTGTGTTATGGGCAAAAAATATGTGAAAATGCCTAAGTTTAATTTGTTGTTGGCAACTGTGTTGGCAACACTGTTAAGCCGTCATTCCACCGCGGCGCACGCTGTGTACGGTCACGCGGCGGCGCACGGATTATTTATTACTTTGACTACGTCAATTCGTGCGTAGCGTGTCCGTGGGTTGCAGTCCTAAAGGTAATATACCTATCGGAATAGAGAAACAATCCCGAGCTGTCAAGCTTAACCAAAATTTGATTTACATCTGTGTATACAATTATGTTTATAGGCCAGTCATTAAAGCCAAAACCCGAAAGAAATTAGTAACTTGATAAAATTTTAGGGGGTTGTTAAAGAAGGTAAAATAACTTACCGTGTAATTTTGCAGCGTTCTGGGGTGTACGGGAAGGGTTGAAAAGGGGTGAAAAAGGTTTTTTGTTAATAACATTGCGTAAAAAATTAGTAACACGCTGCAAATTTGGAATTAGGTTGTTCTTACCGTTTTGTAACGTGTATTAAATTTGCAGCGTTTTGCAATACACGGAACATTGTTTATTATTAAAAAACAATAAAATTTGTTAATAACAGGGGTAAAAAAAATAGTAACACGCTGCAAATTTGGAGTTAGGTTGTTCTTACCGTTTTCTAACGTGTATTAAATTTGCAGCGTTTTGCAACATACGGAACATTGTTTATTATTAAAAAACAATGAAATTTGTTATTAACAAGGGTAAAAAATGTAGTAACACGCTGCAAATTTATAATTAAGTTGTTTTTACCGTTTTCTAACGTATATCAAATTTACAGCAATTTAGTAATAAACTTTACAAAACGGTAAGAACAACTTAATTCTAAATTTACACCAAGTTACTATTTTTTTTACCCCTGTTATTAACAAATTTTATTGTTTTTTAATAATAAACAATGTTCCGTATGTTGCAAAACGCTCCAAATTTAATACACGTTACAAAACGGTAAGAACAACCTAATTCCAAATTTGCAGCGTGTTACTAATTTTTTACGCAATGTTATTAACAAAAAACCTTTTTCACCCCTTTTCAACCCTTTCCGTACACCCCAGAACGCTGCAAAATCACACGGTAAGTTATTTTACCTTCTTTAACAACCCTCCAAAATTTTATCAAGTTACTAATTTCTTTCGGGTTTTGGCTTTAATGCTATTACGTGTGCGTGTCAGTGATGTACAAACATCTTGTAATTCGACAAAATATCGATCATGGAATAATAATTGTAAGATTGTAAAAATAATAAAATGGGATAAAATAAAACTGCATAGATAGGTAGGTATATAATAAAATTGTAATTTTTAAGTAAAATGTGACTTTTCTTCAAAATGCTTGCTGCATAATTAAGTATGCATGAATTTTTCTTCGGAGTCCAGTTTGGACGGTTAATTATTTTAAGCCATGAATTTCTGGTTTCCAGGTCAGCAGGAAATCTGAAAAATTGGCCAAGTGTGAGTCGAACTCGCGCATGAAGGGAGACCGGTTTCAACCGGGCATTTTCTAAAACCCGGCACGATACGACACGACATGTCATGACACGATTCGACACGATAGGTTACATCACGTCACATCAGTACACGACACGACACGACTTCACTAGACCCTACTAATTTTCAATTCACTCTCAATGAGCCCTTTTATTTGATGCCCATCTTGCAGAAGTGCTTTCAACTATTCCCCTATCTTGGATGAGCAGCCATATTGGATGTAGAATGACATTACATCTGTGGAAATTTCAGAAGTCTATTGCTATAGCGATTCTGGTTATACAGCCTGGAGACAGACAGACGGACGGACGGATGGACAGACGGACAGGCAACGAAGTCTTAGTAGTAGAGCGGGACCCCACTACTAGGACTTTTTACCCTTTGGGTGCAGAACCTTAAAAACGATAAATTATGTATGATAGTATATTAATATACTTAAACTAATTATAAACTACGGATGAGTATGTTTTTCAACATTTCTAGATAATAATTAGTATACTTAACTAAAAAATATTTTCATATCGATACAAGTTATCGATAACTTGATGCAGCCCTAGTGTAAAATATATGAAAATTGTTTACACAAAATATCCTTAAATTGTGCACCATGGCTAGTCAAGTTATGTTTTCCATATAATTAAACATTTGAAGAAGTGAATTATCAAAACCAATTCCAATAACTCGTAGGGAATTGGCAAAAATAAACTTAAAACTAGGTCCTGGCGATGTAGAATAATTCACCTGTAAAATGAATATTTGTCCGGGTTTTTTCGATGTGTGGATCCAGAATCATTCCACAAACATTTAACCATGTTTCTAGAGCAGTATTTCTAAAAATTATTCATTATTTAACTTAAAATCACAATTTTTCTGAGAGCCCAAATTGACAACGATTCGGCACAGGGTCAGACAGACTGTCAAACAGATGAAAAAAAAGCTAATACTATGCAACCTCAAATCACGCTTCTCTTTCTACCACGCAGTGTTACTGATAGTGACATCTCGCTTGCTCCTTTGTTTCTCTATTCCGATAGGTATATTAACTTTATGGTTGCAGTCATAAAGGTAATATACCTATATAGGTATATTAACTTTATGGTTGCAACTTGCAGTAGACACAGTCACATATATTTTCTTGCAAAGCGAAGCTTGACACACGTGCGTAGTCTCTCCGTGCGCTGCGGTGGACTGACGGCTTTAATGAATAGAATATACTGAAGATCAATTGTAAAGCATAACAAGTGATCTTAAATGTCTTAAGTGTTATCAGAGACCAGCCATACATATTTATTACTCAATGGTATTATGTATAAACAATTAACTACGAAGACACTTGAAATTCATACTTTTTCATTGAATGTTTTGTTAAATCCGTGGGTCTCAGTTTAGTTTCATCCGAAGAGCGCCATCTAGTATCGGTTTTGTAAACGTTTTGCTTACATTCTCAGCGACTGAAAGTGTTCTAGTTATGGAGGTATTAAAGAAATAAAAAAGATGGCGCTTTCTTCCCACATCAAAGTTTAATTTGTAACACGAAAACAGTCAACCACGAATTAGGTCGATACATTATAATTTAAAACTATAAATAAAAACTTTGAAGCCTTTTTCACTCCTGTTTTGTTTTGCATAATAAATTTCGGGCGTAGCATCTACGCTACGAATCCAAGTACTCCTTAGCCTGCTGTCTGCGTCTGTACTACTCGTAAAAAGATGTCTAATGTCTTAGATAAAAATATTCCCCCGATTAGTTAATTGAACAATGAACATCATTCATTCCGATTTCATCGAAAGGTCTTGCTTAGTTAGTTCTTAGTTTTGAATCCAAGGAGTGTATATCGCTTTGTGATCTCTTCGGACTCCTTAATTTTATGGCGATGAAGAAGCTTGTAGGTACGTTTTTTCGAATTGCATTTTCTATTTGTATAAAAACGCATGGGATTTGACAAAACGCATACATTTTTTAAAATCTAACTTCGCTGTCGAAGCTAGCTAATGCAATATAAGCACTCTAGCCCTTTAGCCAAGACTTTTTCTTTATCTTTATAGAATCGCCGATAAAATGTATGGAAATGAAATAAGCGTTCGATAACATGAAATTAACGTTCGACTCGTATAATGTTAATTCCATACATTTCGATCAGCGATTCTATAAAGAAGCGATAGAGAAAAGTCAAAACGACAGAGAAAAGTCTTGGCTAGGGGCTGTGGAGGGATAAATTTCCCTCCAAATGTTTGTTCCTTAGGGTGAATTCAAACCACAATGCGACGCGTAGATGCATTTCTAAGTTTGTACTCAATTGTCAGATTTCAATTGCGACGTGAGTTGCAAATTTAAAAATATGTACCTAATCATTATATTTGTAACTTCGTTTCGTCCCCACAGGACAGGCATCGCCTAGTAGGGATCCGTTATCGCATTATGTTAAACAAATTTTTGGTTAATAAATATTTGTATTTGTAAATCTGTCAAATCCATATAAATTTTGAAATGCATCAGACACGTCGAGTTGTGGTCTGAATTGACCACACTACGTTTTGTTACAGGATACAGTATGGCCGCGGCACATTGGCTCAACTCGGTCGGCTACCTGTCTCTGTCACTGCTATGCCTGCTTGCGACGACCCTTCAGGTCACCAGCGGTAAGTACTATTCACATGCTAATTCCCATTCGTCCGTAACGGTTCCGACAGAACCCACCCTTTGTACTGCAAACAAATGAGTTTTTAAAGTGTAGAATTTTGTTGTATGACCATAAATCTCACACAGCCACAGTAAGAGAATGATTGCTTTAACTTTAATTTCATGAAAATTTGTCCATAAATACCTTTTACATTCTCTGTCAAAATCATCGTTTATTAAAAGTTAAGTAGTCGTTAAATTTTTCTGAGTGCCTCCATAACTCATGGAAGAAAAGAGTTACTGTGGGTTTAAATTCTAAAAGCAATACGACTGGTGAGAGGATAGACGGTAGGACTAAGTCTTTCATGCCCATCCGACGGATCCATTCGTCTTGCTTATCAGCTGGTGATCAGCCTGCATTATCCTAAAAAAACAACATCCTCGCTGTTACAAAGCGGGAACCGGATCCACTCGTAGCTTTAGCCCACTAGAAATAAGCATTGTGATTACGTATCTTGCAATATTTTTGACTGATAGCAGACATTGTGCATAATGTCTTGTCAAGAAGAGAGCGTATTCCCTCTTAAAAGGCCGACAAGTCTTCCGGGGTTGCGAGTGTCCATGGGTGACGGTAGTTGCTTTCAATCAGGTGACTCGTTTGCTCGTTTGCCACTTCTTATAAATAAAATATATCCTGTCAAACGCTGCACAACTGTCGCAAGATACGTAATCGTTCTGCTATGCGGAGATCTAATTGAAAAAGTAAGCTATAGGTACAAGATTAACTTGATATCGTGAGAACCGCTAGGTGTGATGTTATTTAATTAAATAAAGGAACAATTTTGTCGCGCATTTATCATGCGGCAGCGCAATATATCATTCCTTTTCCCCTGACATCTCGTGGTATACTAATACCTTAATAAATGTGAGTCTT
This sequence comes from Polyommatus iphigenia, assembly GCA_963422495.1. NCBI lineage: Eukaryota > Metazoa > Arthropoda > Insecta > Lepidoptera > Lycaenidae > Polyommatus > Polyommatus iphigenia. The sequence goes on from OY730186.1 coordinate 34,594,239, forward strand.
AAGTAGGCCATACACGCAAGGGTGTACCTGAGATGTTTGCCTGAACAGGTCAACTGTTCAGGTAAACCGGAGCTTGTATGTTATATATAACTGTGCTGACTGCTGGTTTTGCCTTACCTTTGCTTGACAGGCGTAACTGCATAGGCAAACCTGTCAGGTGCAGCCTTGTGATTATGGCCTGATTTAACGTATAGGAAGGTACCGTTCCGATCAATGCGGCAAGTCACATTTTGACATAGGCAATAGGTTTCATTATACTCTACGCCACTACAAAGCAGTGGCGGCATGGGTCGCTAGGCCAATGTCGGTAGAAAATAAAACCTTTTACGTACTATATCGAAGAAATTGGTTCATAGGCAGTTAACGGACCTACGTCTACTTCAAATTATGTCAATTAAATGTTAGCACTGATCTGTCCGCTGGGTTTGACAAAACGCAACCAAATTGAGGCTTGGCGTAGGTCCGCCATCTGCATATGAATCAACTTCTCTGATAGTACCGTATTAGGTATCTACAAGGATCTATGAGGGCTCGTTCTTGGGCATGGTTAGTGGGCATGCCAAGATATACTTAAATAACATTGACAGCGGCCAGACACCAGAAACAGCCTTGTAGGACTGTAAAGGATACACCGTTAATAATTGTTACGTTTTCGTTACAGCAGTACCATGCCACCGCATGGTATTACGACAAGTATTACTATATTTGTCATATACCGCCATAATCTTTAAAACATTTTCATACAACTTTAGATGATTTCATTTCATTCAGCTTGTTACCTATTATCTTATAATAATCCTTACCTAATAGAGACTTCATAAAAAGCATATTCATATACAGGACGAATTTTCAAAATGAACAAATTCGTTAAACACGTCAGTGCACTAACTAAGCCTCCACTTTCAAAAACATCCTTTAGCGAGCGCGTCCCTGTCGCACGCACTGTAACATGTATGAATCTGTCTTTCTCTCCAAGGAGAGGCGATCGATATGATATTATACGATTATGTATTCGAGTAAGGACGGCCAGGACGAACTCCGTAATGATGTTTTATAGTCTTCGCTTTTATTCTACGTGTAGAAGCTCAGTAATTGAAACAAATGCATCTTACACTGACAGGTGAAACGTCTAGCGTTTAAATTGCAAGTCGGAGGCGTTTTTCAGACATGATAAAAGATAAAGATACCCGATTATGTTGTAATGCAACATGAATCTTCTTTGCCACTGACATATAAGTAGTACGTACTACATAATAACTCTATGTTCTTTGCTTTATATTTAATCCCACCAAAAACATAAATGTAAAAATGGAGAGCCAAGTTCCATAAAAACATTATTCTTGCCTATGGACTTCGCCGTAAAAAGGATGGAGATCTAAATGAGTGCCAAGTTCCATGGAAAATCGAAATATGTATGTATAGGAACCAAATAACATTATGACCAAATAATAGAGTATATTTCTTTGCTTTATTGAATAATATCTATAACAATAATTGATGTTATTTAAATAATGTGAGATCTTAAAGTAGATTAGATCTAACTTGGCCAGTTTTCATTACATCAGTCATTTCATAAAGTTATTGAACATTTTAATTCTGATGAAAACTAGCCAAGTCAAATTTAATCTAGTTTAAGATCTCACATTATTTAAATAACATGAATTATTGTTATAGATATTATTCAATAAAGCAAAGAAATATACTCTATTATTTGGTCATAAGGTTATTTGGTTCCTATACATACATATTTCGATTTTCCATGGAACTTGGCACTCATTTAGATCTCCATCCTTTTTACGGCGAAGTCCATAGGCAAGAATAATGTTTTTAAGGAACTTGGCTCTCCATTTTTACATTTATGTTTTTGGTGGGATATCATTACTTTTTGTAAAAAAAACTTTCCGAGCAAGGGTAGTCACGTTAATTTTCTCAGTTCAAACTGTATGTACATAATATTCGATTATATTCAATCGCAACCTTAAGGGGTTGTTTCACCACTTCCCGACAAGTGTCCGATATGCTATCCGCAAGTTATCTGGCAGATACTTCTTCTGTCAGATAAGTTGTGGATAGCCTATCTGAAACTTATCAGGAAGTGGGGAAACAGCCCCTAAGCCTTATTGAGTATCAGACGAATAAAACAAAGAAAATCCAAGCGAATGGAAAAAGCAGCTACCATCAGGAGGCATTGGAATAATATGGTATAACACAATTAGTGTATTTCCAACCATTAACTATTATTGGGTACAACTTATTGTGCGGAAGTAGCTATTATTATAGCTGTCTAACAAACAGACAGACAGACGGACGGACGGACGGACAGACAAACAGACAGACGGATAGACGGACAGACGTATTAAAAGAATTCTTAGATGACGGGAATAGTCCCGGGACTCAAACTATATCTCCATACCAACAACAAGAACAATCGGTACAAGCAGTTTGGGCGTGAAAAGGTAACAGACAGAGAGACACACTTCATAAAGTCACCTTCTATTCATTTCCTAAAGTTTTTCACTTCACAAATAAATATTTACGGGGAGCGCCCATACAATAAACGTGATTTTTTGGCCTTTTTAGCTCAAAATCAATAATGGCAGCCGGTAGATACTTGAAATATTCACTAAATCTTTAATTATATTTTTACTTTCATAATATGTAATAAAAGTTAAATAAAATAAATATTTAAGGGGGGTCTCCAAACAAAAAACACAATTTTTGCCTAGTTTCGCTCTGTCCGACTCGCACTTGACCGATTTTTTTTGTTTTCTGATTTTTCCCTACGCTTACACACAATTACTGAGCTGGATTCCAAATTTCAGCCTTCTAGGTCACCTGGAAGTGGGTTAGAATTTTGATCTATAGGTCAGTCAGTCAGTGATAAAAATGTAGATTTTCGGACGTTAATATCTTAACAAAAGTTTGAGCTGTGCTTATGAAATTTAGAGCATGTAGTTATCTCGCAAGTTTCATTATATGAGCCAAATTTGAAACGTTTATGTGAAATAGTTTCTGAATTATGAGGGGGTCAAAAGTAGCTGCAAATGGTTTGTGTAATATTACACACGGTGCGGCTCGCTTCGCTGGAACTCGGCTTGACACGCTACCGCGTGGGTAGATCTAGTGCATTTCTTAACAAACTTTGAAATTGTATGCTCATCTAGTAGAATTGCTAAATTTGTAAAAACAATAGTAATATTTCAAATTAAGTATAATTTATAAGCTAAACATTTGCATGCCCAATTTGGGAAAATATGTGATGGTACTATTGTCACAAACTTTGCAAATAAAGAAATTAAAATTGAAATCGAGGTAAGTACTGATTTCAGAATGACTTGCTAAAAACCAGCATGAATCTATGATCCATGTTTCTTATTAGACTTACCAGACATTTATCGAACTCACGACCTTCTTGCAGAAGGAATGGTCCCAACTCGCAACCACTAGACCACCATGTTGAGATGTACCTATCGCTATTATTATTTGATTCGCAACTTCTAGAAGTTCCCCGGTCGAAGTTGAAGTAGCGTAGTTGTGAAGTTGTGACAGATACACGTTCGACACCGGGTGGGGTCATGAGAGGGGTGTAGAGGGGTGCGGGAGGGCTCGGGTGATAAGATCGAAGGTGATTGATAACGCTAAACTTCGTGTTGGAATTCTGATACCAACGCGACGTCTTTAATATATATCAAGGAACTTTGTGTATAAATAAGTTGCAGGTATAGCAAGCCTTTAAAGTATCCTTCTTTTAGCGTCTAAGATTTGTAAAGAATATATAGCTCAATTTAAAAATATAAAAAATAAATTAATTAAAAATCAAAAAAACCCGACTGCAAAAAATGTTAACTAAAAAGAACGAAACAAGACCTAATTCTGCCGGAGGCATCGAATCCATGTTTTAATTGATACGACTCTTGCTTACGAGTTTCATGCCAGGATAATTAGAAGGTTACATAGAAAAATGTAGAAGAAGAAAGTGGATAATAAAATGCAGTCGGAGGCATGTCGCACCAAGTTTAACATTACTTAATTCATAAATCATAAAATATTATGCCTCCGACTGCATTTTATTATCCACTTTCTTCTTCTACATTTTTCTATGTAACCTTCTATTTATCCTGGCATGAAACTCGTAAGCAAGAGTCGTATCAATTAAAACATGGATTCGATGCCTCCGGCAGAATTAGGTCTTGTTTCGTTTTTTTAGTTAACATTTTTTGCAGTCGGGTTTTTTGATTTTTAATTAATTTATTTTATTTGCGACTTTTTAGTTGAAGTCATCTAACCATTTCGACACTCAATCTAATAAAAAATTGAAAAACTACTGTGCTGATATAACCATATACTCGTATCGTAGGTACACTTAGAAAAGTGTACCTACAATACGTTTTAATATGTACATAGGTTTGGTACTGTTTCAATGTATATTTCTAGTTTTAAGTACCAAATCATTGTTTTTTTTTAATACTTTGTCATTGAATTTTCATCTTGTTTCAGTAAAGTCAGTTAATTTTTAATTAATATTGGATTTACGAGTATCCGTGCAGGCGGATTTTGGTTTTTTCTTATTTTATTACTAGCAGTCGGCCGCGGCTCCGCCCGCGTGGATGTCGGTGAGCTCTGCAAAAAGCATAGCCAGGAAAGATTCGGTCAGCAAAATGATTCCCAGGTCAATTCACAGACTCCGACACTAACATCGACGACGCAGCCATTATACGCACCCTGCACACTGCACAGATTGTCTTCCTCCCGCACACGCACCCGCCTTGGTGACGCCAACTATCGTAATATTTTAATTTCCCCATAATTTCAAAACCAAATGTCCAATTTTATTCATTCAAAGACCAAATATTTTCTACACAAACTGTACTTAGTAATGGAATAATTTATTTTGATAAGGATTAAAAGAATGAGTAAAATAAACGCGTTTAAATGTAGTCCAAAAAAATTTCAAGATTTTTAAATAAAAAAATGGTTATTGTGCCTCACTCGACATAGATAGGTATAGTGTGTCGCGGACTTTTTTGTAGATATTTGTAAGTTCTACAATTACTGAGAATTTTATGGTTCTATCTTTTATAGTTTAGGCAGCGTACGTAAAATAAGTAACTTTTCTAGTTGATTTTTTACACCTTGCATCCGAAGAACCCAAATATATACCCCCGGTACCCTATTTTTTTTTTCAAAATAAAATTTAGCCTATGTTCAGCAAAAATAATGTAGAATTCCAATGCTAAAAGAATTTTTCAAATCGGTCCAGTAGTTTTGGAGCCAAACAAACAAAAAATCAAATCTTTCCTCTTTATAATATTAGTGTAGATTTATTGTTCTATTTAATATTAAAACTGCAAGTTATATACATATTTAGAACATTTAGAATCAGTGTTTAAAATCCTTTATTTTGATACCCCACTCGATATGCTTGGTAGAATTTTTATTTTTTTTTACCTCACAACACGGCGTCAAACATCTGCCATTTTGGTATTTTTTAATGTCACCTATCTAAGAACACTTGGGTCATTAAGACAAATCTAACGATACCTCAAATGTGAAAATCCGTTCAGCGGTTCTGAAGATACAAGGTAAGGAAGAATATTACAAACATACAAGATTCGCGCTAAACACCTCCTCCCTCCCTCCCGGCAGTCGGGTAAAAAGAATATTTACAGCTGATAATATATTCCAGTAGAGCAGGGTTTCTCTAACTTTCGGCTCCACGAACCCCTGTTAAAATTTCCAGGTGACAGCGAACCCCTTACTAAATAATGAAACCTCTATAATATACCTCTAAATCATTGATTCCCAAAGTGGTCCAGGTGGACCCCCAGGGGTCCATGGGAGCCCGACAGGGGTCTACGCTTGCGAGGAAGAAAAATGGGGGTCCACGAGTCGCTAACGGGGGTCTATGAAAATTAGGTGACCCGACTTGACTTCTATGAATTATAGGCAGACAATATTATATTAGCAGATTAAATATTACAGAGCGAGGAGATTTACAGTTATACTTAACTAAACTCTAGACAAATATTGATATAATTTGCTGTCGATTCACCAAGTATATCCCTCTCATTAAAAACTTTTATCTCAGGTTACCATTGTAGAAATTTAAATTTTGATTATATTATATTGCAATTTGCGACTGTTTTCAAAATAATAATCATGGTTAGTTTGGATGTTAAATTGATTCTACTACGATATAACAACATACAACGATACAAGTAAAAGTGTGATAATTGTTGTGTTGAATATGTAGTAACAAAACAAGAAAATGTTTACTTTTACCACCCCGAAGTAGAAGCGTATGACGGACTCGCGACTAAGCGTTGACCAATAACTGCGCAGTAAGTTGTGGAAGCTGAATCGAACAGCATTTATGCATGCTCTCGAACACAGATAGGTACATAATTTTCCGAGCCAGGTACCGGAATCAGGGTTACCAACCGTTACAATCCGGAAAAACCAGCTAGATTAGTTATTGGACACTCGTTTAAAAAGGTCGGCGATCCTGCATTGAAAACTTAGTAAATAGTATATCAACTGTCACTTGTCAGTAGAGCAATAGGTTTGCCATTCTGTACAAATTTTCTTTTATATAAGATGTAAAATCCACTATTTGTGGGTCTAATATTATAAATGCAAAGCTGTACAAAACCGACCGCCTTTATTTTTAGCGGGATACAGAATCAAAAAGCCTGCCTACATCCGGCTTCAACCGGATGTCTGGCAACCCTAACTGGGATGAATCAACTATCATACATTAACGTCCGAACTTTCCAGAACAATAACTGATACTGTTTACACATGATTTCGAGCACCTTCCATTCAAATCCATACTAATATTATAAACGCGAAAGTGTGTCTGTCTGACTGTTACCTCTTCACGCCCAAACCGCTGAACCGATTTTGCTGAAATTTGGCATGGAGATACCTTGAGTCCCGGGAAAGGACATAGGATAGTTTTTATTCCGAAAAAATGTACGGTTCCGGAGTTGCGGGCATCCTCTAGTCATGAATAAATGTATGTTACGTATTGATGAGTGTTTAGTAGATAAATAGTAGAGTACCGAAAGTTCTAAACACAGACTTAATGGGTTTTGATGTACTCAACTACTTATTTATGCAGTCAGATTTTCGAAACACGTGTTTGACTCGCGTCAGGGTGGATAACTCGATCATTGGCGTAACATAAGTAAGGATAATATTATGAAACTATTCCTTGAGACGAACCAAAAAAACTTGTGAAACGACTTAGCCATTTTTGATGTGTGTTCAAGTGAGTTCATCCACAATTCGATCTTCTTCAATTAAATGTACAATTCAGATTATAATAACTTACCCATTTCAAAAAGTTTCTATGTGATAGACAACGTCTGTCGGGTCCTTAATGAAACTGAAAAATGATGTAAACATTTTAGAGGTATTTATTTAAAGCGGATATTAAATCGTCCACATATTTTCGTGCACAAGCTACCTGCATCATTTATACTCGTAACATGTCGATATTTTCTATTTCTGATGCCGCGCTCGCTGGTCTGCATGTTTATTCTCCCTCAGGGACGCGGAGTTCGGTGGCTTGGCTTATTAATTTCCAGTAAAGGCAGTAGATCTTTATATAGCCACTATAAGACGACGCTCGCATCTACATTGCAGCAAAATTCGTTTATCGCGTTACCGTACATTTTCCGGGTTAAAAAGTATCCTATGTCCTTTCACGGGACTCAAAATATCTCCATAGTCCATACCAAATTACAGCAAAGTCGCTCCAGCGATTTGGGCGTGAAGAGGTAACAGACAGACAGACAGACAGACTTTCGCATTTATAATATTAGTATGGATATGGGTAGACGGAAAAAATATCACAAGAGGAAAAAATCGGTAATGGTGCGTTTTCACCGAGGCTGCGTTGTAAAGAATGAGTTTTTGAGAACATTAGAATTGCTTCTTTTAATGCTTGACCTCGAATCACAAACCGGATTCTATTCGATTTTAAAAACGCATTCTCGCATAGCAGCTGGAAACAATTTTATGTCATAAAGTAGCATTTTATTTGAATTTTTACCGGTCGCGGTCGCTCGCGGCCAAGATCCGAAATCCACCAGGCAACGTTTGCAAGTTTACAGCTTCACACATCATAGAATCATTGGATATACATCAATCATCATAGTCAAACGTGGAACCACTACACAACTAACATTGACTTGATGCATAGCCCGACCAAATGACGTGGGTGCATCTATGATTCAATTTCTCTGATGGCATAAATTTATTGTTTCCTTTTTTATGTTACACTTCGTGTATAATATTATTATATTATATCAAAATATATAAAACATTATATCCGTTTGCTCGTTCACCAGTTTACTCAATAAAAAATATAGACAGTTCTCAGTTCATAACTGGGTTATGAAAGCTACACTCTATGTATCGAATTGCCACCAGCGCCGGTTGTCGGAAACTTGCCGACTTGTTGGGTGTTTGTTACTGTATACTGTCATATGGGTACTTAGACAAGTTGAAAGCGATAATTTAGACATCGAAGTTAGAAATTGTTTAGGACAATTTTAGCCCAGCAGGGTTAGTTCAGCCTTGTATGGGAATCTGAAATTAATTATAGTCAGATTTTTTTTGCACCTGTGTTTATTTCTGTAATTTCCGATTTCTCGTAGACCGTCAGAAGCCTGTCCTTAAGTGCCTGGTAGGTACTTGTTTGTCGTTGGAGGAGAGAGTAGAATATCGCTGACCTGTTGAAGACGTCTTTGCCCAGTTTGGTGACGACCAGGTTGTATTTTGCTTCATCACAGAGCTTTTGTGGTGTTAAAATTGCCTCGCAATGGACGAACCATAGACGTGCTCGGTCACACCAAAAGTCTGGAAGCCTTGAGCATACGGTGACTCATGACTGCTGTTAGCTCGGGCGCTGCTCGTTGAAGAGGGAGCGGCTGGAGGAAATTTTGATTGTTTGGGGTCGCTCATCTTGGACTTCTCTTCGGTCACTGACACGTCGCGCCAGCACAAAAATTATATCGCCTTTTGAAAGAAATTCGCTTGTGGAAAGGCGGTGTACATGTGCGATTTAAATAGCGCCGGTTTTCAAATCACACTTCAGTTTCAGGGCTGAAGTTGACTGCAGTATCCGGGGGTCCTCGTAACTCAGAACCGCGAGCACCCCCGGCTACTGCAGTGAACTTCAGCCCTCCAGAGCAGCACACCGAGCCACTCTACACGGTTAAGAAGATCAAGGCCCTCGAAAGGAATCGACTCATCCGTGACCGCAAAGTGGTATTTTAGTGTTAAAAAGTGGTGAATAAATAATAGTACAGTGCAGTCGTAAAATAAACGACAAATCAGTGTTTATGGACATTAGTGTTGATAATTTCTTATGTATTTATTTCACAAATATTACATATTATTAACTTAAACTAATTTCTTTTAATCATAGTAATTATTATCTTTGTCGTGTAAATTAATTTTTAATTAAGTGCTTAATACTTTTGTAATGGTTTTTTTTCCTTCAGGGGGGGAATGAATGTGCCAGTTACATAATTATTATACGTGCCTGGTCGTATAGTAATGACTACTGACTACCCTAGACGTAATATTATACTGTACCTACATATTGTATATTTTATATTAAGTTACATAGTTAACAGTTTATTATTTGTCACTCATGGTTGCATCATCTAGGATTCTAGGCCATCTTGCACGCGGCCCCCTTTCCAAATTGTACAGGAATTCCTAAACATGTAACTAATTTATATATATATATTTATATATATATATATATATATATATATATATATATATATATATATATATATATATATATATATATATATATATATATATATATATATATATATATATATATATATATATATATATATATATATATATATATATATATATATATATATATATATATATATATATATATATATATATATATATATATATATATATATATATTAGTTAGATGTTTAGGAATTCCTGTACAATTTGGAAAGGGGGCCGCGTGCAAGATGGCCTAGAATCCTAGATGATGCAACCATGAGTGACAAATAATAAACTGTTAACTAAATAAAAAATAAAGTGATAGGTGATGTGTCCGTTGTAAAGAGTTAACTGTAGAGTGCTGCTAGCACTGAAAGAGTTACTCTTAAGGGCCGATTCACACCGGAATGGCAGAGGCGAGGCGAGCAGTTTCAGTGTCATATGATTTTAAACTTTATCTTCATTATTGTAATACATAGTATCGCTTGAGAAATCTACGGCCGCCCGTGGACGCTCGTGGCCGCTCGTGGCCTCTTGCGGCCGCCGGCGGCGTCGATTTCTCAAGCGATACTATGTATTACAATAATGAAGATAAAGTTTAAAATCATATGACACTGAAACTGCTCGCCTTGCCTCTGCCATTCCGGTGTGAATCGGCCCTAACTCTTTCAGCGTTGCTACTTACTTAAAGTTACTACTTAAAGTGAACTCTATACAATACCCTTAATTACTTAAGGGCGGATGAAACAAAATAAAATGATATTACTATCATTTTATTTTGTTTCACCCGCTTGTTAACAATAGCTCTTTTATATCTACGTATAATGTAACGACTTATATTTCATACATTTCGTCCTATTACTAGAAATGTTCTGAAAAATACTTAACATATTTGTTGTCTTTTCAAAGTAGATAATTAATGATTGCTGAAAACGATACTGGGACTGTCGATTATACTGTCGTGCCTTGTATTTCGGCAAGACATATATCTTGCGACAGCTATGAAACAAGCGTTTGACAGCAGAATTTGCACAATATATTCTGCTGTCTGTCGTAAATTGTCGATGTAGCTTCACTCTGCATCCTCTATCGGTTGTATCACGGGGAGTGCTCTGAGGAATTGTTCGGAATCATACCTCCTGCAACTTTTCGCCATCGATCCACGCGAAAAATATACCATCCTCATCACCTTGATGAGTGGCAGTCTCCCACCGTGCGTTTTTCGCGTAACTTTCTGCCGCGCACTGCAAAACTCTGAAACGAACTGTCACCAGCAGTATTTCCGGACCTATACGACCTGCAAACCTTCAAGAAGAGAGCGTATTCTCTCTTAAAAGGCCGGCAACACACCTGCAGCTCTTCTGATGATGCGAGTGTCCATGGGCGACGGTAGTTGCTTTCCATCAGGTGACCCGTTTGCTCGTTTGCCCCTTATTTAATAAAAAAACGTAATCACCCTGCAGGTCCTGTGTTTATTAAACTTTAGTACTTTAACTTCAGGCGAGTATTAGATTACCTTAAGTTGTTTTGACTCAGTTCTGAAGTTGGAATGTTGAAGGACGATGAAGGAGTATTATTATAAGCCTATCCATCTGTATATGATATTGAATGTACCGTAACTTCTTGGTGGAAATTCATGTTTCACAGTAATAACATACACTTTTCATGCACTTTTTCCACTTTTATTATTTATTTTATTATAATTATGTTTCACACGACCGGTTTCGATAAAATCATCATCAGGTGTCCTATCCATCTGTCTATCAGCTGTCTGTCTGTCTGCGTGTGACGTGTGTGTGTGTCTGTCCGTAACATCGCGTAGCAACTAGAATCTAAACGTCCGATTTTGATTTAGTTTTTTTTGTGTGAAAGCTGACATGATCAAGTCTTACTTCATAATAATAGTTCATTATTACCAGCCCACACAGTGCTTAAAAATTTGGGTTTGTCTACCTCATGGAAGGCTGTTTACTGTTTGGCATCTTCCAGTGATTTGATCAGTTCAGTATTTCGTATTCTGATTCCTGACAAAGTAGTAGTATTAATAATGTTAAGATAATATATTTGTTTTTAAATTTATTATTATTGTTTCTGAATTTAATTGGTACCTATTGAGTGTTTTTTATTGCTGAACAAATTATGTTGACTATCGAAATGTATTTTTAGTGATGGGCTGGCGCTGACCAGTATTTTATGAGGTGTCAGTTCCATTTTTAAAATATTGTTTTAAATGAATCGGATGAATTAATCGAGGATGTGGAAAATAAATATATATATATTCGTAAACAGAGCCTTATGACGTAGGAGATAAATATTGTCGAAACTCGAAAATACGTATTTTATGTAGAAGATTTTCACAAACAAAACTGGGGGTGACTGAAACAAAATAACTATACATTTTTAATATATTTTTATTATAAAAGGACGCTTTACACCACGTCAGTCTTGCCCCGCGCTAAGTACCTGAAGGACTTGTGTTACGGGTACCAGACAACGGAAATATATTTAATATTTTTATATATTACTATACATATAATATATATTTAAGATTTTTATTATATGATACACATATTTAATACACATCCAGACCCAGGAACATTGAAAACTTTTTGTTCCGTCGGCGGGATTCAAACCCGCGACCCCCGGCTTGAGCTGCCACGTAGGCTGCCACACACTTAACCAATTGAGCCACAGCTAGGTCGTCGATTGTTGATGGGGATATTCCAACAAAACCAAAAATCATCACAAAGTTCGTGTGGTAAAGACAATGTTGACCAGTGTTATTAGTTGGATAAATTTTATTTCAAAAATCGTAAAACTATAACGAAAATTGCCGTGCAGATAATAAAAACTGAAATTTCACAATTTGATTAATGTCGTTAAAAGTTGCGACGAGAATTGTATTCATTGCAATCAAAAGGAAAGTTTAAAAGTTCAGATTTCAATATTTATGAAATTATAACAAAACTCAGATAAAAATTGCACAGAATAGAATAGAAACACACATAAGAATAGCTATATTTGCAACACAAACTGTACAAGTAAGTACGGTCTTATTGCTTACAACCGTTTTTATCTTAACAGCCACTAGAGAGTGCCTAGTCAAAGTGCACTAAGGGCCGCGCTACACCGGAATGGCAGCGGCGAGGCGAGCACTTTCAGTGTCATATGATTTTAAACTTTATCTTCGTTATCGTAATACATAGTATCGCTTGAGAAGTCTACGGCCGCCCGTGGCCGCTCGTGGACGCTCGTGGCCGCTGGCGGCCGCCGGCGGCCGCGATTTCTCAAGCGATACTATGTATTACAATAATGAAGATAAAGTTTAAAATCATATGACACTGAAAGTGCTCGCCTCGCCGCTGCCATTCCGGTGTGGCGCGGCCCTAATTTTAACTCAAATCCCATACATTTTTGTCATCAAACTTCGCTATCGAAATTGGCCAATTCGCATTTTGACTAAGCACTCTGGGGTGTGCGGACCTAAAATGGTCACATTTTGCAATTCCTCTCAAATCAATTCAGAAAATGAATTGTCAAAACTATCAAACTGACGAATATCAAATTAGTGCGAATTGCTAACAGAGTGGCCATTTTGCAATTTTAAAAAATGAATCATATTATGATTCATCATATTATCATATTATAATTCATAATATGATTCTCCAATGCGACCATTTAAGCCCCGCTGTAGGTACTTCGTTTAAATATATTTAAAATACCCATGTTTAGAGTAAAATATTTTTACTAAAATACTAGATTTTTTGGAGAATAATTACAGGCGCTGTAATTATAAGTCTAATATGGGTGGTTTGTAGGTATTTAAATGGCTGAATTTACATAACTATGGCCCGAACTTTGTGAATATGGTTTGGCGTGGTAGTTTTCCGTACAGGAAGACCACATTTCAGATTATAATATTATGTTGAACACACCAATATTTGGATTGTCGTAAATTCGTGAATTTGATACTCACGATTCATAATATTATTACACTTTACAAATATTGGTCTATGCTTGTTAGTCTACTAGATAATCATATTACAAGATACTCGATGACGCCCGCTAGTCCGTTGCGCCAAAATTCGCTTATCGCGTGAAAACTGTACATTTTCCGCGATAAAAGTGTCCTTTCATGGGACTCAAAGTTTCAGCAAAATCGGTTCAGCGGTTTAGGCGTGAAGAGGTAACAAATAGACACATTTTCACTTTTATAATATAAGTAGGGATATTAATTTTCAGTAAATTGCTTTTTATTTGTACTTTTCGAGTAAAAGCTTTACTTTTACTTACTCTACAATCTACAGTCTATCATTTTGGCATGTTAATGTTTATTGTAAAACATGTAATTTTAAAGTGAATAAATTATTTGAAAATAATCGGCCAAGTGCGAGTCGGACTCGCGCACGAAGGGTTCCGTACCGTTATAGAGCAAAAATTGTGTTTTTTGTATGGTAGCCCCCCTTAAAATTTTATTGTATTTAAATATTATTATGAATTATTAAATAACATATATATTTAAGGCCTTTGTGAAAATTTCAAGTGCCTGCCTGTTGCCATTACATATTGATATCGAGCAAAAAAGGCTAAAAAAATCATGTTTGTTGTATGGGAGCCCCTCTTAAATATTAATATTATTTTGTTTTTAGTATTTGTTGTTATAGCGGCAACAGATATACACAATCTGTGAAAATTTCAGAAGTCTAGCTATAGCAGTTCTTGAGATACAGCCTGGCGACAGACAGACAGACAGACATACAGACAGGCAGACAGACAGACAGACAGACAGACGGACAGACGGACAGACAACGAAGAGTAATAGGGTTCCGTTTTTACCCTTTGGGTACGGAACCCTAAAAAAACATGTAGAGAGAGAGAGAAATAAAAATATCTAAATAGGTACAGTCTGTCCGTACGCAGACTTTGTTGATTTCATGATTTTCGGTATGTTTATCCTTGTCAATAACAAGACGGATTGGATGTTTAACGCTGGCTCGCAGGTGCGTTCATCGTGATGTATGTACGGTGTACAAATAACGTGATTTAGCATCCTTTGTGTTTATTATTAACTGGGCCAATAACACTTTTCCTTTGTCGTACATGAGTAACGACTCACGACTTCTATACATTTGCGTTGTATATCTAAGCGCAATGAGCGCGAGTTCTCGTCTCCACTAGGCGTAAAGAAGCTAATAATAATTTGTATTCTATTCAAATAACCCTTGTTTGCCAGTACAGATGCTGACGAACTATGAATTATGTTTCTAAATTCACGATGATAATTTTTCAATGAGGGTTCCTAATATATTCTTGGCGAGCTTTTGAACGCGGCTTCGCTCGCGTTATATATAAACTTGCATCCCCTATTTTTACCCCTTGGGGTTGGAATTTATCAAAATCCTTTCTTAGCGGATGCCTACGTCATAACATTTATCTGCATCATGCATGCCAAATTTCAGCCCGATCCGTCCAGTGGTTTGGGCTGTGCGTTGATAGATCACCATGTCAGTCAGTCACCTTTGAGTTTTATGTATAATATAAATTTTGTATAAATCCTTGCATACATGAAATACAATTAAAGTCTTTGTTGTGAACCTTGGTTTATTTAGCTTCAGGCATAAGAAAAGGGATGATCGCCAATCTCATTTGAATGTTGACTCCGCTGTGTGTGCCGACTGGCGACTGCCGAGATAAATGTACGTCATTACCTAAATGGGGAGAATGGGAGGATCTCGCTAAGTGAATTGCCTTCTACAATAGTATTGCCAGTGTAAATCAAAATTAACCGATAATTATTTAGATAAGGAGTGACGGAGTGACTCGTTTCTGTAAGTGTTTACATTTATATAGCTGGTGTCTAAAGGTCACAACACACATATCATTTTGGAAAGGTATCGTAATCGCCTCGAGCCGTTCAGTATTGTTTGTATGAAACTTCTTACTTCTTATGGCTCCCGCACACGGGCCACCGGCTACAACCACAAAACACCGCCACTGGCATATTTCCTGTAGTTTTCACAAATTTTTTGACGCCGGTGGCCGCCACACGCTACAACGATTCGCTTTACCAATACCTCTAGACTAGCTAACGGCGTTTGTGGCTGTCGCGTGTGGCCCGTGTGCGGCGACACTTACTGCAACACACACTCATTGTAACGATATCGCAATGGCCTCGCTTCGGCCTCCGAACAGGCTCCGAACCGCGCTTACGGCTCGTCATCCCCGCGCTTACTTCTCTCCGTACGCAAGCCTCTTCCAAAACTTTCAGTACTTATCACCCAACACCAAGCGAATGTATCAATGTCGTTTATCACAAACTTAAAGATGATAATTGCTTGTTTTTTTCTGACATATACCCACGTAGTTAGTAATATCCTGTTTTGTTACAAACCCACGGTAAAAATTCATTAAACGATCGAACCCGTCAAAGAATGTAAAGTAATTAAGTTGAGGGCGAAGATACAACTTTTTGTTTGAAGTTCGTTACCCGAATTTTTAACCTCTGGCTTTTGTTAGTCGGATGTTCAGTGAACATAAAACATTCAATTACGGAATGTTTTCAGGCAACTTGTTTATGGGGAATAATCTACTTTGTTAAGTCGAAAATACGGTACCTGAGGATATGCATATTATTTATATTACGTAGTTTTAGAGATTAACCTATCAAGCCCCATAAGATCACCGGTGATAGCGACAAAAATAGAATAACAATAGATTTCCAAGAATCCACGATCGAAGGATTAATGATAGAAATTAGAATACACATTACTATTTAACTCTCTGCACAAAAATAAATTATAAATGGGAAACGAAGGTGTACGTTTCCGTGATTGCAAATTTCCTTTGTCATTTTTTTAGGATTTTCGCATATCTAAAACGGTCATTGGTTAAAACGTAAAAAGGTAATAGACAAACTTTCTCAGTACATTTAAGCCTTTCACTGCTCCCTTACGTTACAATTTTTCTCTTGTGTACAATAAATGCAAGCTTGTGCATCACACATGCATTTTCCTGTCACATTCCGCGACACTTTAGTGTCCCAGAACACACAACACACCGCGACACTTTAGTGTCCCGAAACACAAAACACACCGCGACACTTTAGTCTCCCGGAACACACACAACACACCGCGACACTTTAGCAACCTTTTATCCGCACTCAGCCTCTCACTTTTCGCTTATTATATTTTCCGTTCGCCTCAAATTTATTCCGCGCACGGATTGGCGAAAATTATAAGAACAAAAGAGACCCTCGGATAATTTTAAAACAAAAAATAAGAGTTCCAAATTATTAAGGGCTAAACACGTTATGGGAATACTATGTATATTAAGTTGCTCATACTTTTATTATTCAAATAACAGTACTACGAGTAAGTATGAATAAAAAGAAAATGGTCCTCCATTCTATTCTACGTGCTTAAGTAACTTAGATAGTAGCTAAAATGCCGTCATGCCCATCAATATTTCATCAATATTATTGCTTGAAAAAAAAAAATTTCATCAATATTATTGCTTGAAAATGTTCAATTGTCTACACTAACCGTTTCATCTCAAGGGGCTTCCTCAACATCAAAGATACCGAACAAAGTCGTCTATAAACTATCAGAATAAATCAGACATATTACATACCGATTACGTAGCTCGCTACCTCTCAAAACGGGGGGTACCCCCTTCCTGCAGGGTATTTGTCCACTTGTAGCGGGGCGTTTGTCCCCGTCCCCCCACTCGCCCCCTGTCCCGGCCGGATAATCCGGCGGACGCGGCTGATGACCAAGTTGGATAGTCCAAGTTTACCGGCACATTATTCCGTGTTTACCAACTAACAACTTATTTTATGAATTCACATGTTCGCTTAAGAAAAAAATTGGCTCGGAAAATACATGGTTTCAGGAACATAATGGTTACTTCGTTAAATCTTTATTACAGAGGTTACAAAATATGTTATCCTACAAACAATTACCCTAGGTAATATTTTGCAATGCGGAATTTTGTACTGCCGCTTTGGTAGCAAATAAGACTGTACAGTTGTTTATGTATTATTTGATATTTGTGGCGTCTATTTTTAGCTTGGCAAAGCAATTTTACGAGGGCTAAAAATCTTTATGCAATCAAGTGTTAAAAGGCATAAGCATCTAAAAGGTTTGGTGATTTCGGCCCGGGTGCAGGGCGCTCCGGACGCTACGAGTAAGCCCTGCCTTAATCCTCGCTGTTGCCGGTTAAGCTTTATGTGATTTCAACTAACTGTTGCCCGTAACTACGTTTGTTTAGAACGTATATCTAGCTAGGTTAGGTCAGTTATTGTTTTTTGATTGGATATTTTATGCCCTTTGGCGGTATGGTTTGTATGAAAATGTTTCCCCCAACTGTTAAGGATAACATTTTCATTTATACAAATTATGCATAGCCATGATTTTTAAAGTATTTCCAAATATAAGTATACTTTTAAATACGTTAATACTTTAATCAAGAAATTTAGATTTTTTTGATTTTATATTCACAAAAATGTTAATGTCATATTTTACAAATACCTACTTTGCGTGTGAATTTATCGGCGCGGCGTGCGGCGCCACGGTGCAATATAATTATTTTATTATTCATTCAATTCAATTAAAGAATTAAATGAACAGATCAGTTCTCACGTGAACCATCAATTAATTACGTTGTTTGTTATTCTGTTTGTTTCTCGGCTGCGGCTTCCTTAAATGATGCTTCGCAATAAATCTTGCTTTGTGATTCTATTACTGCATTATTCTTTGGAGTGTAGCCTTCGCGCTAGTCAAAAAATAATTATTTATGCTCTAGGTTATTTACGGCCTTTGTGTTATGATAATTAATTCATTTAGAGCCATAATAACCAGATAATATATTTATATTATAGATTCTGAACCATGACATACAGAAAAAAAAAACTGATTGTTTTGTTATTTATATCTGGTATAATACTATAACTACTAGTCCCAAAATTTTGCAGTGACTAAATGTGTACACATAAAATTATTTAAAACAAAAAATAAAGTACAAAATGTGAACAATCACAATTTACCTTAATTAACCTTGTTTTTATTAACTGTAGTTCAAACGACGTCACGACTCCCAAACTTTATACAAATAAAGTTTGGGAGTCGTGACGTCGTTTGAACTACAGTTAATAAAAACAAGGTTAATTAAAAAAGGTTGGTTAATTGTTGAGCTGTCAATTTCATGATTCCATTCATAGCACCAACATGACGTCGACAGAAAAACTTTCTAGCTCTAAAGTCTAAGGCCACACTCACAGACGTATTATGATGATTTAATTGAAGAGTTTGATAAGAAGAGTTTGGCAGCTTATGTCATAATCTGCATTTAATTTGAGTTGAGAAATTAATATTCGTGCCTGAGTGCGGCAACTAGTCTTAGGCCCTGATTCACTCTGATTAGTAATAAGTGCGGGTGATTATTGCAGGTGATTAGTAATCAGGAGAAAGTGTGGACAGCGACTGATTAGTGCAAGTCCTTTTTTTTCTCCTAATCACTAACCACCTGCACTCGCACTAATCAAAGGTAATACAGGCTCTTAGAACCAGCTAGTCTAGCTGAGGTAGAGGAAAGTTTGGAGGGTACCGGCTGGTACCGGCGAACGGTTGAATGACGCCGCCCGCCCGTCGCCCAGATCAGTCTCACTCGGAGCCTGCGCGGTCACAGACGCCTCTGCCGCCAAAATATACCGCGAAAATAAAAAAATACCGTAAAAATTAAAAGAAAAGAATACCATGGAAATTAGTGCCAAATTTTTAGTGTAGTGTTGTTGTGTATACAAGTGTTATTTAGTGTGTGATTATTTTACTTGGGTACAATAGCATTTTGAATTTACTAGGTGCTTGATTTTTTTTATATCCTAAAAAAAGGGAAAGGTTGTAATAAGTCGAATGTGGTATTCAATTGAATGTACACGGTGTTTGCGGAAGGATACAATAATTGAAACAATTTAATTCAATTCACTGAACAATTAATGAATTAAGAGTTAATGAGTTTTAAAGACATGTAAATTTGTTAACACGGCACCCTTTTAGCCAATGCACATTTTTAAATACTCGAAAAGTTTATACGCTAAAGTCCTTTCTAGATTAAAAAAAACTTTCCCATGATTTTCGCTACATTTATTCAAAGTGACAAAAAGTTTTTCGGAGATTTTTCGAGGAGGTATTTTAGAAATTAGTATATAATATTAATAGTTTGAGTTATCAGTTATGTACAGCTAATGGAACAAAAAAAAATATTTTTTTGCAATATTTCTACAATCTGCATTCTCATGGGAAATTTTATCTACGACGTTTTGTTATACCTCTTGTGTTGTAGTCTTGTAGAACACTTTAGTCATCTCGCCATTCTTCTAGTAGGTATTTTTGGAAACCCAAAAATCTTTAGCATGTTTATATCATGACATCATAATTTCCTCTTTAAAATAGTAAATTACTTGGAAAAAAACACACACATTTTGTTAATTTGAAAAAAAAATATATATCCACAGCTAAACACATTTGAGATCGTTAGTGAATGAAGTGGATAACTAAAATTTTATAACAATGAGACATTTTTTTCCTTATAATTTGAACATAATTAATATCTTGTAACTTTCATACTTCATCATCTGGCTATACAAAAAATCCAGAAAAATCTATTTCAAATCATTTCGTTCGGTCCTAAAGTCTCCATTTATGCAAAAAAAAACGAAAATTTTCAATTTGTAGATAGAGGTAGATATCTACTTCACCCACTTACGTTTTCAATTGCATAGTATAGAGAAGATATAACTAACAGATATTGTATTGATTGTATAGAATTTGTTTTTGCCTTTTTCGGCTCACTTTGAGCAATTTGTAATTGGAGAGACGACCGTATTTATTCCGATACGTTCTAACAAGGACGGATTCCGCTTGTGATCGGTATAGTTTATCTTGTATCGAGTCTCGCATTCATTATAATCTGTTTTATTGGGGGATGTTTTTGAGAATACTGAATGAATGAAACTTCTTGGTGCAATTTTATGTGTGTTAAAGTGACACAGACTTTTATCTATATAATTTAGGTAATATTTTAAAACAACACAGCATAATATTATAAAAAGACAAAAACAAAGTAATTGTGTAGGAAATTTTTTCATTGGGAAATTATCTCTGTGATGACGAAATTATATTAACTATTTAAAAGTAATAAAATAACATGATTATATTTATATTAGAGATGAAACGGATATCCGGCAACTATCCGGTATCCGGCCTATCCGGCGGCCTTAATACTATCCGGCCGAATACCGGATAACTGCTATTCGGCCGGATAGGCATCCGGCCGAATTAAAAAAAGATCTGGATAAAAAAATTATTTTTAAGTAATTATTTACTTTATTTAGTTAGTCATAAGAAATATAAGAAGTTTTAGTTTAAAGTAGAAAATGAATTAATTAGTACTCATACTGCACTAAGGGCAAATTATAGTGAATAAAAACCAACTTCTCTGCATTGAGAGGTAGCAGGCGGTTTCGCTGTACACAGCACAGTGTGATAAAAACCTCGATTTTGTTTCACCGCGTTTTTCTTTCAAAATAAGTACTATAGTTGATAGCTATATAAACATTAGAGTAAAACTCCGAGATCGATATTCTTTGTAGTTATCTTTTTAAAGAGTGTCAAAGTTGCCTTTTTGCCGGGTTAAAAATTTGCATAAAAATTAATTAAAAAAAACTAATCAAGTAACATTAATTTTGTTTATACCAATTGAACAAGCACATAATACTTTACTTTTTCTCCAAATTTGGTTAACCTACTGTAATCAAGTAGGGAGATATTTATTTATTTAATAATTTTAGTTTTTCATTTTTAATTTCGCGATTATATCGAATTAGAAAAAGTTTTAAGCATGAAACGATAGTGTGAGTAATCATTAATCAATGTTATTAAAAATCACACTCTAATAACCTCTGTGTCAGAAGTTATAATATGTGATAATATGTGATAAGTCTAAAAAAAATATACCAACGAAAATTGGTTCGAACGAGATCTAGCCAGAAGTTTTTTTATACGTCATAAATGGTAAACCTTAATTTAACTTTCATCAAATCAACTGAAATATAAAAATAAATCAAAAATCTCTTAATTTCATAAAAAATAAACCTTCTTGCTGCTGCCCATGGAGGATTCCCCTTCATGGGCGAGTCCAACTCGCACTTGGCCGGTTTTTTCTTTCTCAAAACTTCTTTCATACTCATTGACATATTTACGGTCATTGACGAAAACCCATTATACATAAAACTCCATAATTAACATAAAATATAATGTACAAAACGTCTAATATAAGCATGCGATTATTTAATTACTATACAGCAGGACTCATGTTATACAGAAAAATTGTTTTCTAATTATTTCATTATTCATCATGATGTGCAAGGTACATTAATTATTGTTTTAATGAAATATTAAAGTCTTAGATGTATTGTTTTGTTTCATTGTATAATTTCATATTGAGTCGAGCTGCGCAAATTATTATGAACGCTCTGCTTTGTATAGTATTAGAGGAAATAAATTCTTTACTGTATTGTTTATTCTGCAACTAAAAATTGCTTTCATAATAAAGCTTTCAAGAATACTATTATTATAACCAAAATACTTAAAAATAATAAATGTTTATTAACATAAGTAATATTTTAATTGTTAAACTCAAAATAGTAATTGAACTCTTGGAGTTGGAGTATACAAGAACACTCTACTTATAAGTCACACGGCCGGATGACCCACACGACTGGTGAAGAGATCAGGCGAAGCACCCACATTTTACATGCCCTTCCGAAGTATTGACGAAATTTCTTGTCAGTCAATAAATCAATCAAGCGTTCAGCCTGCGTTATCCTTGACCAAACTCGGAAATAACATTTTTCCAACGTGGAAATCGAACCTGCGCTTCCGAGTTTAGAAAGTGCCTCTTGACCACAGACACTCTTGACTCAAAAGTTATGGGTTTCATATCGGGAGGTTATAGTGGTCTAGAGTACTTTACCATCTACCAATATATCATCACGTAGACATTTTATAAATACTTAACTAGATGACGCCTGCAACTCCGATGCGCCAAATTCGTTTATCTCGGAGGAACCGTACAATTTATCTCCGTACTCAAAGTATCACGATACCAAATTTAAGTAAAATCGGTTCAGCGGTTTGAGCTTGAGATGTAACAGACAGACACACTTTCACATTAATAATATTAAGTATTCGTGAAAAATCGTGGAAAAAATATCAATTAATAATAATATTCCATTAAAATGGCCATTACCAGAAGTTTCAGAAACACCCCATGCGTTTCTTTCATTAATTTCAAGTAGTTTCAGAAAAACCCCATGTGGTTTCATGGCTTACCCCATGACGGGGCAACTGCGCCATAAATCGTATATTGAATATGGACGCCCGTGACGTCAGCGCCGTCGCCGAACAATTTATGTCTCATGCATACGCCGACTGTTACTGAAGGGCATACATTTATATTCAGTTACAATTTGTTGTAAAAACACTTTATTTATAAGGGAAAAAATATGAATGTATCTTCCGACAAAAATATTTAAACTTAAATGTAAAAGTGTTAATTTCGTTGTTAACTTAAACTCAGGAATATTTAACTTAAAACATAGAAATTAATTGTTTTCTGGCCATACTTAAAAAACAATTAATTTACACACTTTAAATGCTTTTTCAATAAAAACTCCTTTGATAAAAAAGATAATTGCATCCTGAGTTTCCCGAAAGGAAATAAAAAGAAGTACTTGCTACGTTCGTAGCACTGATACGCGCGTCGTAGCACTCGTAGCCCGCGGCGCTACGGCGTAGCTCTTCCTAGTATGCCACTTTTCGTTTGTGCAAAGAAAAATAAAATTACAATTATGATACCTTCACTTTTTTTTGCTTTTTACATATTTTATAATGTAATAAACATCCCACCAAAAACATAAAATATGTAAAAATGGAAAGCCAAGTTCCATACAAACATTATTCTTGTTTATGGACTTCGGAGATCTAAATGAGTGACAAGTTCCATGGAAAATCGAAATATGTATGTATAGGAACCAAATAACATTATGAACAAATAATAGAGTCTATTTCTTTGCTTTATTGAATATCTATAACAATTAATGTTATTTAAATAATGTGAGATCTTAAACTAGATTAGATCTAACTTGGCCAGGTTTCATTACATCAGTCATTTCATAAAGTTATTGAACATTTTAATTCTGATGAAAACTAGCCAAGTCAAATCTAATCTTGTTTAAGATCTCACATTATTTAAATAACATTAATTGTTATAGATATTCAATAAAGCAAAGAAATAGACTCTATTATTTGTTCATAATGTTATTTGGTTCCTATACATACATATTTCGATTATCCATGGAACTTGGCACTCATTTAGATCTCCATCCTTTTTACGGCGAAGTCCATAGACAACAATAATGTTTGTATGGAACTTGGCTTTCCATTTTTACATATTTTATGTTTTTGGTGGGATATCATTACTTTTTGTACAGAAAACTTTCCGCGCAAGGGTAGACAGTAGACATCTTAATCTTCCCAGTTCAAACATACATAATATTCGACTATATTCAATAGCAACCTTAAGGTGTTGTTTCACCACTTCCGACGAGTATCGGATATGCTATCCGCAACTTATCTGGCAGATACTTCATCTGTCAGATAAATTGTGAATATCCTATCTGAAACTTAACTGACAGATCCTTTATCTGTCAGATAAGTTATGGATAGCCTATCTGAAACTAATCAGGAAGTGGGGAAATAGCCCCTAAGCCTTGTTGAGTATCAGACGAATAAAACAAAGAAAATCCAAGCGAATGGAAAAAGCAGCTACCATCAGGAGGCATTGGAATAATACGGTATAAAACAAGTGTATTTCCAACCATTAACTATAGGGTACAGCTTATTGTGCGGAAGTAAAGTAGCTATTATTATAGCTGTCTAACAAACAGACAGACAAACGGACGGAAAGACGGACAGACAGACGGACAGACGTATTAAAAGAATTCTATGTCTATTCCCGGGACTCAAACTATATCTCCATACCAAATTTAAGAACAATCGGTACAAGCAATTTGGGCGTGAAGAGGTAACAGACATACTTCATAAAGTCACCTTCTATTAATTTCCTAAAGTTTTTTCACTTCACAAATAAATATTTACGGGGAGCTCCCATACAATAAATGTGATTTTTTTGGCTCTTTTTGCTTAAAATCGATAATGGCAGCCGGTAGATACTTGAAAATTTCACAAAATCTTTAATTATATTTTTATTTTCATAATACATAATAAAAGTAAATTAAAATAAATATTTAAGGGGGGTCTCCATACAAAAAACACAATTTTTGCCTAGTTTCGCTCTGTCCGACTCGCACTTGACCGATTTTTTTTGTTTTCTGATTTTTCCCTACGCTTTCACACAATTACCGAGCTGGATTCCAAATTTCAGCCTTCTAGGTCATCTGGAAGTGGGTTAGAATTTTGATCTATAGGTCAGTCAGTCAGTCAGTCAGTGATAAAAATGTAGATTTTCGGACGTTAATATCTTAATAATCGTTTGAGCTGTGCTTATGAAATTTAGAGCATGTAGTTATCTCGCAAGTCTCATTATATGAGTCAAATATGAAACGTTTATGTGAAACAGTTTCTGAATTATGAGAGGGTCAAAAGTACCTGCAAATGGTTCGTGTAATATTACACACGGTGCTGCTCGCCATTCTGTTATGCTGGAACTTGGCTTGACACGCTACCGCGTGTCTAGATAAACAGTAAAACGTTAAGTTTTTTAAATATATTTTTAGGGTTCCGTACCCAAAGGGTAAAAACGGGACCCTATTACTAAGACTTCGTTGTCTGTCCGTCTTTCCGTCTGTCTGTCACCAGGTTGTAACTCAAGAACGGTTATAGCTAGAGAGTTGAAATTATCACAGATTGTGTATATCTGTTGCCGCTATAATAACAAATACTAAAAACAAAATAAAATTAATGTTAAAGGGGGGCTCCCATACAACATACGTCATTTTTCTGGCCTTTTTTGCTCTATTATATCAATAATGGTAACAGGTAGGTACTTGATTTTTTCACAAAATCTTTAGTTGTATATGTACTTTAATATTTAATAATATTATTGAAATAAAATAAAAAATTAAGGGGGGCCCCCATACAAAAAACGAAATTTTTGGCCTAATTTTGCTCTTTAATGGTACGGAACCCTTCGTGCGCGAGTCTGACTCGCACTTGGCCGATTGTTTCTACTACACTCGATAACGACATTTACTAAACTACATAATACTAGCATATTTTTACTGTAAACAAGTCACATTCTTGAGCAAAACGGTAACCTTAGTTTTAATATCACGTCGTTTCCCTTGTGTTTTGAATTTAATGACAGAGATATTTAACCCAATGGGACCTCTTTTATATATATTTTGTCATTATATTATCACTTTACATAGCTTATTTGGCATAATATTTTATTTTGTCATATTCGTTTATTGGCATGCTATGTTATAATACATAAACATTCTTAAGACTTAAATATTAGTGTTACTGCTACACTCAGAGATGAATATTAAATACTTAACTGTAATTTAACCTATCAAGCTCCATAAGATCACCAGTAATCGTGGCAACAGTAGAATTCAATAGAATTTCCAAGAATCCGCGATCGAAGGATTAACGAAGATTTTGGCTTATTCCCAATAAACTATATATTGTCAATCTCTTCATTAAATTAAAGTCTAATCATCATTAGTTATCTCTGAGTATGGCCTTTAAGGATGCATATTAATTACAAATTTATTATCATTATTACTATTATTAGTTTGTCCTGTGCAATACCCTAGTCGACTTAGCTTGTTACCATTTCTCACAGTGAAATATCATAGTTCCAGTGAGTTAAGGTAACCCTCGTCACCTGCCCGCGATGTATGCGCTCAACTAAATCAACCCCTACTTTATTGCACACCTACTGTGTCCGGGTGTAAGGCAGTAAGCCGAAAAACTCTTATTTGGATACATTTCACTGTCGTTTATTATTTTTCTTCCTATCCCTACTCTTATCCATTTATCTCAGCTAATGTCATTGTTTCTTTCGTAGATGCGCAAAGAAATGTAACTTCAGGCGTACGTAGCTTAAGAAGCGTTTGCCAGAATGACCCAGCCACTAATACTACTATTTATAAGAAAGTTACTGATATGAAGACTTTTACAATAGCATATTCGCGCGAAATCTACGCGGGAAGAAGCAACTCACGATCGCGGCGACGAATAGAAATGCGTGTAGATTCTGGACGCTATTACCTATAGATAAATATGCCGTATTCATTATTTAAGGCACATATATTATATACTAGCTGTCCCGGCAACGTTGTTTTGCCATTTAAAGTATTTCTACTTCATCAGTTGATACAAAATCTTACCCCCTCTTTTGTCCCCTAAGAGGAAAAATTTTATACACCAGATGTTAAGTTGGAAAAAACAGTTAATAATATGAAGTAAGTCCATTAAAGAAAAAAGTTTGATACAAAATGTGACCCTCTCTTTGCTCCCCTTAGAGGGGTGGGGGGGGGGTGATTTTTATACACCAGATTTTGAGTTGGAAGAAGACAAATATATCTGCGAAAACCGTATGCAAATCGGATCAGTAGTTTTCGTGTTAAAGCAAAAGTCTTATACAAAATCTGACCCCCTCTTTCGTCCCTTTAGAGGGGTGGGGGGAAAAATTTTTATACACCAGATGTTAAGTTGGAAGAAGACAAATATATCTGCGAAAACCGCATTCAAATCGGATCAGTAGTTTTCGTGTGATAGTGGAACAAACATACAGACAAACAGACAGACAGACAGACAGACAAAAAAACTAACCACATTTTGGCTTCTATAGCGATGTAGTAACACCCCCCGCTTATTATTTTTTGAATATCTTTAATGTACAAAATTTTCATTTCTACAGTTTTGTTATATGTATAGTTATATATTATTCGGGAGTATAGAACGCTCTTAAGTCGTCTTAACTTCCAGGCAAAGTAATCGTGATAGAGATATTATGTAGCTTTTAAGAATTTTGATAAAATCTGATAAAACGATGTTATACCTCATGATCCATGAGCCCACTTCTCCACCAATGACATGGAAGTGTGTCAATGTCCAAGTTATTACCATAATTCACAGCTCTACCGATTATATTCTTTACTCTTGCTGGAATAAAGCGCTGAAATTCTTAAGTGAAATGCGCAAACTCGAGCACCCACTAGAAAAAGTTATTGTGGTCCGCTTTCTGTAAAAACTCTGTAAGCGTCCGCTAGTGATACGGAAAATTACTTTTCACCAACTAATATAAAAGGCGTGTTATAAATTCAAACAAACGTGGATTGTATACTATTATATAATATTAAAGTAATATTGTCTGTCTGCTAATTAGTGAAGAAATGCTTCGAGACTTTAGAGAAATGATAAAACCATTTAGAACGTCTGGCGGGGGATGTACAGAATTGGGGGTTCTACACAAATACAATATAGTAATAATGATCTATACTAATATAATAAGAGCAAAAGTGTGTCTGTCTATTACTTTTTCACGCCCAAACTGATAATAATGAATTGATTTTGCTGAGATTTGGTAAGAAGACAGTACCTTAAATTTCGGGAAAGGACATAGGATACTTTTATCCTGGAACTGTACGGTTCCCGCCCACAAACGAATTTCAAAAACTGTTTAGTACAAATAAATATATTCATAATACTCCCCACACCGGTTTCGGTGACGGTGGCCAGTTTCATTAAAACCAGGCCTATTACGCAGAAGTAATTTTATAGTGCTCAAGTGTGTGCGCAGTACACAAGACTCATAACGGTGGGACGGACGACCGACACGACTGGCGAGAGATCAGGCGCAGGACCGACTTTTTACATGCCCATCCGACGCATGGATCATCTTACTTGTCAGAAAATCAGGAGATCAGCCTGCATCGTCCTAACCAAGCTTGGAAATACCATGTTTCTAACGCGGAAATCGAACCCACGACCTCCGAGTCAAGAGCAACGCTCTAAACCACTAGACCACGGAGGCGTTGGTACAAAATATATCTACGGCCGAATAAAATATTTAATCTTATTTTACTTGTAAGTCGATTAAAAAAGAAGTGTTGGTGCCTTTACACTTTAATTTAGGCTCGTAGCTCGCGGGTGTAAGTAATAACTTCAGCCGTAACTTTTACAGTTTCAATACTTGGGAACGGTTTGCGGTTCATTTATATCTTGTAACATCGCTTCTATAAATAGAAGGAAGGTAAACAACTAATTACTAGAAGATAAAGGTAGGAAAGTACAAAGCGTTTTAATCTCATTTAACATTAATAAAAAGACAAAAGGTTTACTGATCAGAAGATAAAGGTAGGGAAGTACAAAAATATTTTTAATTACGTTGAGGATTAACATTAAGAGAACAAAGTGATGGGTTTACTGATGACTAGATGATGCCAGCAAATCCGTTCGCTAAAATTTATCACGGTGGAACGGTGCAATTTTCCGGGATAAAAAATATCCTATGTCGTTTCCCGGGACTCCAAGTATACCTTTCAACAAAATCGGTTATGCGGTTTGGGTGTAAAGAGTTAACAGACAGATAGAAAGACACACTTTCGCATTTGTATAGTATGAAATCTATACATATAATAAAATCGTAGAAAAGTCAATTCTGTACATTGACTATTTTTGGAAAATAATACTTGGGACGTGATCGACATGGAGGCCAAAAATATAGTTTTTAGAATTTTTGTCTGTTTGTCTGTATGTATGTCCGGGATAAACTCAGAAAGTACTGACCGGATTTACTTAAAATTTTGTACGAATATAACTTAGAGGTCGGGTCAACACATAGGCTATAAATTATAACGATATCATCCAGGGTGGGGAGAAGGGGCTCAAGTTTCAATATTTTTAGTTTTTTGCTCATATCGCTTAAACGGTTAGTTGTAGAGAAAAAATGTCGAGTACAAAAAGAAAGCTCATAAAATTTCCTACAAATTCGTCCTTTACACTATGTATCTATCTCCACTCCTTGCCTTGCTATCAGCTTTTATGTATCTTATCCATACAGATTTCGAGTGTCGTTTTATAACTATGCGGTGAGCTTTGGCAACGGTCGTTTCTTCCCAAACCCCCCCCCCCCCACCCTTCCCTCTCATGACACGTCTTATTTCTCCTTTTTAAGAACAAAGTAAGTCATCTATACATATAATAAAATCGTAGAAAAGTCAATTCTGTACATTGACTATTTTTAGAAAATAATACTTGGGACGTGATCTACGATCGACATGGAAGCCAAAAATATAGTTTTTAGAATTTTTGTCTGTTTGTCTGTATGTATGTCCGGGATAAACTCAGAAAGTACTGAACGGATTTACTTCAAATTTTGTACGAATATTACTTAGAGGTCGGGTCAACACATAGGCTATAAATTATAACGATATCACCCAGGGTGGGGAGAAGGGGCTCAAGTTTCAATATTTTTAGTTTTTTGCTCATATCGCTAAAACGGCGCGTCGTAGAGAAAAAAAAGTACCGTACATAATGAAAGCTCATAAAATTTCCTACAAATTCGTCCTTTACACTATGTATCTATCTCCACTCCTTGCCTTGCTATCAGCTTTTATGTATCTTATCCATACAGATTTCGAGTGTCGTTTTATAACTATGCGGTGAGCTTTGGCAACGGTCCCCCCCACCCTTCTCTCTCATGACACGTCTTATTTCTCCTTTTTAAGAACAAAGTAAGTCATCTATACTGTGCATTGACTATTTTTGAAAAATAATACTTGGGACGTGACCTACTATGCTAACGCGGACGAAGTCGCGGGCAACAGCTAGTAATCCATAAACCATAAGGGCTGGTTTACACGTATTAAGTAGATAAGTAGTTAACTAAATTTTAACTTAATTTTAAGTTGTTGATTGCATGTAAACACAAAATTTAGTAGCAAGTAGCAAGTTAAAATTTAGTTAAGTACTAAACAAGGAAATTAGAATTTTGACTATTTTCTGTTAAGTTGGCAGGCTGGGCTTGTCACTTGACAAATTTCGGGTAGGCACTTCAAATTAAGTTAAAATTTAGTTACTACTTATCTACTTAATACGTGTAAACCAGCCATAAGGATTATAATAAAATTTTTGTGACGTATACAGCGATACGGACTAAAAGAAAAAAAAAAGGAATATAATAAGCAAATGTACGTTTAACAAGTGGTACAAAAATATTCGCAGATTTACAGTAGCTTTCGTTCATAGGGAGGAATGGCCGTCCAATGTCCATTACCTGTGGGCTGTGACACAGCTAGCCCCTGTCACGAACGCTTTTCTATAACCAGAGTAGACAGAATTATAGAGTATGCCGACTTAGAACTGATGTTGAAAATTTTAAATTTGACGTATTATGACGAAAATCGTCGCTAGGGTTGTTGACTTGTTACCTACGAATTTGAAACTATGACATATTCGCTGGACGTGTTCCTCTTTGGTCGTATTGTTGTTTGTGTTTTGGCACATACGATTAAAATTGTCAGAATCCAATTTTGAAATCTTTATTTTAAATATTTAAAAATAAATTATATCAGCCAGCGCGAGGCACTTTCCGTTCATAATCCTAGTGAAACCCGACGAATTTGACAGATATTGAAACCTGTCCGTTTCTTTGCAGTCGAACTACTGGTAGTTATGTCTATTGTGCTATAACTAACCTTTCAGTACTCTGGGTGTTGTATTTCAGTCATATTTCAAAGGCTAGTGACATTGAGATGTAGCTATATATAGTTTGTGCGTTATAAGATGATATGGGTGACAGTTCTCATATTCCTTGCTACGGATTTTTTTACAAGAAAACAAAAAAACAAAAATGTGTAATAAATTATATTCCATCTACAAAAACAAATGTTTCCTATAACTGTAAATGAATAAAAATGAAAAGTTGCTAAATGCTAACTTATTAATATAAAATTATGAATATTAACAATGAAATAGGAGTATGAAATTATTGATACGAAAATAATTGAAAAATGTCATATGCATGAAACAGAACTTATGCCGATAGAGATTGACACTGTTGAATCGAAATCAAATAGATAAAAAGGGCGGCCATCTTAAATCGCCAGCGCCACTCCTAAACGTCAGTACGAAATCGATAATTTCGATTGCAATTCCTTTACGAAGTGATTCGATATTTTTAAATTATCGATTAAAATTTTAAGGTAACTTCCCTACTATTGTCAATTATAATGTGTCACCCATATCATCTAACGCACAAACTATAGTGATGGATTTATTCGTCACTCGGGCAATGAAAATTTTCTAAATGAAATTATAAAATTTTAAACGTATTTTTTATACTTTAGATGAAGCAACAAAAAAAAAAACAAATAAAGTATCATAAAAGGATGTGGTAACAGAAAGGTTCAAATTTTATCTTTTTAGTATCTGTGTTAATTTACATAGGCCTGGCGGCTGGCATTCATATTAATGTATATCAGTATACCTACAACCTTTTACGAATGCTATACCAACATTGTAGAATGTGAGACTGCTAAAGTTATTTTCTTGTAAAGCCTAATTCAACTGGGATATTACGTTTAAAATAATATGACTTTTTTATACACCGTTAATAGAAGGACTTAAGACTAAAGTACCAAAAAACTAGTAAATTGCTTTCACATTTTTATGAAAGTAACAGAAAAATTTTGCGATGCAATATAGTATTATTGTTTTACTCTCATTTATTGTTCTACTAGAATCTAGAATCTAGATGATGCCCCGAACTTCGTTGTGCCAAAATTAGTTTATCCCGCGGGAACCGTAAATGCTTTCGGGACAAAAAGTATCCTATGTCCTTTCCCGGTGCTCAAAGTATCTTTATACCATATTTTAGCTAAATCAGTTCAGTGGTTTGGGACAACAGACAGACAGATAGACAGACACACTTTCACATTTATAATATTAGTATGAATTCTGTAGTGCAGAACGATAAATGAAAGTTGTCATTCTATACTACAGGAATAGGTAATTCCATGAATCGAGCGATACTTGTTTACATTCAGATCAAAATCGAAACGGAGTTTATCACTTATCGCCTAAGTTACTTGAAGTATGCACATAACAAAACGCCATGAGCACCATATTGTTGGGAGATTTCCCATTATTCACCGCAAGTACACCCTCCTATTGTAAGGGCTGCGTCCCTCCGATCCCGCCGTAATGACTTCTCAAGAAAAGAAATGGAAAATCATTTGTGTGAATGCCTCAATCAGTCCGCCTGTGCTTCTCCCCTGACGCGAAAATTTCGAAATTGTTTATTTTCTCCTGTTCGCTTTTAACTTAAAACTTCCAGTTGTTATCATTTCATTTGATATTGAGATTAAAAGTATGTCTGTTTATTGCCTATTCAATATTCATGCCTATGCTGTTAAGCCAATTTTGATGAAACTTGGTATGAACGAATACGATTCCCGCATCACAAATTTTGGCACAATCAAATTGCGGGTAGCATAGAGCGTAATAAAGTAGGTACTTACACACGAAATACAATATATTAAGTTATTTCAATGCACAACATGTTATCTCAAGACCCATCCACATGTTCCCTTTTTAAACAAATTTGGAGGCCCTCGCTGGCGGCAGGTCGAATTGACCCCATTAATAACTAACGAAAAGGGTTCCCATTACGTTTGTTTTTAGACCCACATTAGGTGGGGTATTTCTGACCTGATTTATTTAGCAAGCCACCGCTCAATCATACTATTATTTCCTCATAAACTTGGCACTGCTTGGTGATTGTAAAACCTTTATTGTTTTTATTATAGGGTTCGTTCATTAACTGCAATAGTATTGCTATTTTCAGCTCGTAAAGAGAGAATTCTAAATTTAGATCGTTACGTTTTGTGTACGTAAGTAGTAAGTACGGAACACAGAAAACCTTCGTAATTATAATATTCTAAGTAAAAACTGGCATGTCAGTTTTTTGGTATGCAGAATATTTTTTGTGTATTATTTTCCTCTATGATTTTTTTATTAAAATATAATATTGAGTACTGTGCATCTGTTGTACGCTGCCAATTTAATTAGAAATTTTATTGCTCTCTTTACGTGTCCCTTTAACGTTCCGAATATCGTGTGCCAGTAAATTTTATGCTCGTTCCAAAAAAAAAGTAATCGGCCAAGTGCGAGTCGGACTCGCGCACGAAGGGTTCCGTACCATTATAGAGTTTTGCTCTATAATGGGCCTAAAACAGGCCAAAAATTGTGTTTTTTGTATGGGAGCCCCCCTTATTTTTTTATTTTATTTTAATATTATTATTAAATATTAAAGTACACATTTAATTAAGGATTTTGTGAAAAAGTTAATTACCTACCTGTTGCCATTATTGATATAGAGCAAACAAGGCCAAAAAAATCACGTTTGTTGTATGGAAGCCCCCCTTAAATATTTATTTTATTTTGTTTTTAGTATTTGTTGTTATAGCGGCAATAGATATACACATTCAAAATTTCAACTCTCTGGCTATTACCGTTCTCGAGTTACAGCCTGGTGACAGACAGACGGACAGACGGACAGACGGACAGACAACGAAGTCTTAGTAATAGGGTCCCGTTTTTACCCTTTGGGTACGGAACCCTAAAAAACTAGCAGTTCGGCAAATAAAACGTATGGGAACTAAAAAAGGTGTAAATGAAAGAGGGGCTACGGGCTAGAAATATTTGCTTTTATTAGGAGGCGAGGTGATTTAGAGCACAGTATCTCTTGAATATTTTTTACTGAAATAGCATTTTTGCTCAAGGTTTACGAGTAATATTTTAAGCTATCGAGTGATACATTATGCGGCGCTCGAGTGGGGTTTTAATATAAAAGTTTTTTTTCTTTTTCGAGACTAAAACGATTTGAATAATGTCCAGTGCGCATGATGGGTGCGAGAACCTTATTTTTAAACCAGTTTTTAACTACTAAAGTAAACTTTGTCTCCCGATTTGAGTTTGGGGATCTGAATATCTCCTACTCCATCTTTCTTCTTATTGATTTCATTGGTCCCAAGATACGATTTCGCTTGCCCCATGGAAACCCCTGAAATCAAAATATTTAAAAGTGTTTATGGTTGGTTACTACTGCTAATTCTGGCGACACAGGAGTTTCGCCAATTGCCCATTAAATTACTGGAATAAGCTTTGCTAGAGCTGTAATAATCCATTTGTCTACTCGTACCATGCACATTTTCAGGGTTCCGTAGTAAATTGTATTTCATACGTTTTCGAAACGTTTGTGCCTACAAATTGTTGTTTATCGTAATAGTTGTTGTAGTGTTACAGCCTAGACTAGAGCCTAAAACAACATAAACCTCCCATAAAACTGGTCGTAAACACTGCCTACTGCTGTACGATACCGATTCAAGATGTGTGTTTATTGACCACGTTATTTGAGACGCCTGCATCATATTTTACTCTCTTGACTCTAGCCTAGAGGTATTAGGCCGGTGGAAATTAACATTAAATTCGCAAAGCATGATGTAGTGCTGCATTTTTGGTATGTTGTTTGGATCAGTTAGGGTGATGTAAATCCCAATTTGCAACTTCGAGAAAGTTGTGCTCGCTGCGCACCAGCATCGATTTGTCCACCACCATCACCAGCAGCACCAGCAGCTTTAGTGTCGATTTCTACCGGCCTATATAGCCGGTATAGGTTATAAAATATAATGTATTGACAATGTGAAGAGTTCAGCACTTACCAAACTTTACTTAGATAAAGGACAAAATTTACATACCTTGAGAATAAGTTACTATACAATTCATGTAACTATTGTGTTAATTTGATATATCTCAACGTTGGTATGTTAGTAAACACGATTATATAAAATGTAAATGCCACTTTAAACGGGCCAATCACCTATTTACTAAGGGAAAAACAATATTTATAAAGTTGCGTTTCATGCAGAAGCTATTGTTATACGTCAACGCGTTAATCTCGACTTCGTTAAAAAATAAACGTTCTAAAATTAAATTCACGATGACGGGTAAATTTTAAAATAGGAACCACAAAATAAAAGGTGTTCTCTCATTCCCCGTTCACGAGCGAAGGATTTTAATCTCGCGATGGCAGCCCGAATACTGAACGATCATTGAAATGCCCTCATTGTCTCCGCCTGAGGCCGGTTGTCCACCGCCACCGTCGCCGGGACGTCACCGACAAAAATTGATCTAGGCCAGCTATCCCCAGCCCCGCCGGGACTTTATCTGTGGCCTGCGTTATGTTAAACCATTTTGAAATTCATGCCCATCGGCAAAATAAAGTCGTCGTGAAAGTCGTGATTTTTTTTCCACTTTTAAACCTTTGAAGAACGTTATTTTTTATCCCTAAATAGTACATTACGCACCTAGGGCAGAAAAATAAGAAATGTTTCAGATCACATGTAATTGTTGACCGAGGCGAAGTCGAGGTCAACAAACATGTGATCTGAGGCTTTCTTATTTATTGCCCATGGTGCGTATACTATTTTTCTCGTCGACGGAGGCGGCAAACGGCAACATCGGAAAGTGCAGCGAGAAGAAAGTTGACGTTTCCGCCCGGAGGTGAGAAAAAATATTTGTTGCGGCCCCCGATACCAAGAAAAAAAGGTTGGGGTCCACTGGTCTAGGCTATAGGTTTCATTTTCTACCGACATTGCCCATTGGTCTAGCGACCCACGTCGCCGCTGCTTTGTAGTGGCGTAGACCAAAATTAAACCTGTAGGCTAGCGGTCATGAAGTGGTATTTTATATTTGCCTTTTTGTCGGTGACGTCCCGTTGACGGTGGCGGTGGAGAAACGGCCTGAGAGTAAACGCAATCCGAATACCTAAAGATGGGTATCAAGTACATTATACAATCCCCCTTGTTTCAGTTCGGGTTTAATCCTAAACAAATGACTTTGATTTTAGTGCGATGAATATTTCACAAACCTTTTCAATACTCGCACGGTTTCCTTTCATAAAGTAAAGTTTCTATAAGTATTATATTTTTTAAAACTTCTTTGAAATTATTTGCTAAGGCCTAAGCTACAGTTACCGACAGGAGCTATTGTTTTTACTTTGGTTAGACGGCGATCATAAGACGATAGGTACAATGTTAGGTCTTTTGTCACACGTCGTCTTTGTACGAGCAAGTCTCCGGGGTCTCGACAGAACTGTGCCATGTCACACGAGATCTCGACGGAAGTTCATTGTAATATTATACCAAACATCTACTTACAACTTTCTCCTTTCATCACATACGTTTCAGGCAAAATTTTGCTGTACCCAAGTTGTTTATTTGTCTTTCGTTGTAGATTCGTCTACCATTGACAATATCTACAAAGAATTTACGTAACTGAGCAAGACTGATTTAAGGACTGCAATTTATTAAGTGTATCTATCTTAGTGACCGAAAAACGTAGTTTAAGTAGACCGTACGAATGAAGAATTTATTTTCAAAAATATAACAGCAAGAAAAACTAAATACGAATCTTAAACAAAAGACTAACAACAGAATAAACGTTAATTAATGAAGAAAGCTCATAATTCCGACGTCTTCTATTTTCGAATTTCAAATATTTTAAATAACGAACAAAAACATGGCGTCCGAGATAAGAAGTCGATGAGATAGACATACCTGAGTGAATCTGAGTGTAGCGGGTGGGAAGAGCGCGGCACGATAAGCGCGCGGGTCGCTACGCTAAGTGCGGCGCTGTGCGCCGTGCGGGCCGCCAAGCTGGGCGAGCACGCGGCCATGTTGGCGGTGGCCATCTGCTGTATCCTGGTGCTGCTGCTCGTCTTCATCATCCTCATCATCGTGGTGGGACAGAACGTGGAGGGCAAGGCCGGCTCATAGCGACGTAGAGCCAGAGGTAAGGTAGAGCCAGTTTCAACTTGGCGGTGTAGACGATAGCGTAATGATTTTTTTCTAGGGCTTTAAGAGGAATAGAAGTTCTAAAAAGTTTTGAATTTGAAGACTTAATAGTAGAACTTAATACTTAGGGTTTAAAAAATAAATTTCGCTATATTAAAGCGTTATATAAAGCGTATAAAAAGTACAGTTGGTAACTGAACAACAATTAAAAAGCCTTCTTCAGAAAGCTTCACGCACCAAGCGGAGCTGAAAAAGGCGGGGAATGCCTTGCCAATACGTACAGAAGACGTTGATTGAGGTACAGTTAACTCAAAGCTAGTCTTGTACTTCAATTTTCAACTCTATACGAGTCTTGTATTTCTTGCATAGAGCTGCACATTATTTGAATGAGTACACAAAGTGTAATCGACCACAATACACAAAACCTCAAAGTACCACCGGTTTTTAAAATGTTACACAAACAAAGGAGACTTCAATATGATTTTGTTTTGATAAGAGGTATACAAAAATCAGAATTAGTCAATTGCTATTGACATTCAGATTTTTGTGGTATGGTAAAATGGAATAGAATTCACTTATCTCGCTGAAACTGTACTTTTTCTAGGATAAAAACTTCAAAGGATAAAATTTTATCACGGGATTAAAGTATACTAGCTATTTGACCGAGCTTTGCTCGGTATTCGATAAAACACGAATAAAATGACATTTCCTAAAAATGATTCCTAGCTAGATCGATTTATCACCCCCGAAACCCCCTATATACTAAATTTCATGAAAATCGTTGGAGCCGATTCCGAGATTCCAATTATATTATACATATATACAAGAATTGCTCGTTTAAAGATATAAGATTTGTACCAAATTCCATCAAAAACAGTTCGTCATCCTTCCTCATTAGTGGGGTTAGTGTATATAAGTTAGAGCTATAACTTGTGAGTGACGCTCCGTCATAAAACGCCTCCTGCGATAAACGACGCCTACCGTGAACCGTCTTGTATTAATTGCCGTCTCAGGCATTGACAGATGGGACCATACACCGAAATCTATAGGCTCTATTACTAACCAGTTGGTGCCCGCAACTTTTTTGCGCCAATATTCGTTTATAGCGCCGGGGCCGTACATATTTCCGAGATCCAAAGTATCCTTAATGTCCTTTCCCGAAACTCAAAGTATCTCCATTCCAAATTTCAGCAAAATCATACAGACAGACATACAGACGGACAAACAGACAGACAGACAGACAGACAGACATACTTTCGCGTTTATAATATTAGTAAGTGTGGAAATATGGATATAGATTTAGATGCCTAAACGAAGCTTATAAATACTAAATGCATGACTTCAGTCGAAGAATTCAAAGAATCTATGCTTAAGGTTGGTTCCCGCAAATCAACACAGGTATTGGGCCTTAAATATCTCGTGGCTCTCTTCAAAATAAAAACTCGCTAAAGTGTGTTCTTGTGACCTATTTCGATAGCTTTTTAGGGTTCCGTAGTCAAAAAGGAACCTCCTGTCTGTCCGTCTGTCTGTCCACGGTTTTGCTCAGAGACTATAGGAATTAGGACCTACAAAGCTGTAATTCGGCATGAAATCAGATAATAGATATCAATGATGCTGACAAAACGGTATGAGTATAAATTCTTACAAAAATATTTTTGAAGTGAAAACTTCTTTAGCGGCGTTGAGCACTTTTGTGGGATGGGTAAAAACTGTGAAACCTCGCGTCAGATTTTCGTGTTGATCGAAAAACCATAGAAAACGCGTAAGACGGTTGGATAGTAGTGTTTTGTGTCGAACTCGAACGAAATGTACAGTCGGGGAAATGAGTTGTTTAGCAGAAATGTACAGTCGGGGAAAATTATGCTAAGCAGAAATGTACAGTCGGGGAAATGAGTTGTTTAGCAGAAATGTACAGTCGGGGAAAATTGTGCTAAGCAGAAATGTACAGTCGGGGAAATGAGTTGTTTAGCAGAAATGTACAGTCGGGGAAAATTGTGCTAAGCAGAAATGTACAGTCAGGGAAATGAGTTGTTTAGCAGAAATGTACAGTCGGGGAAAATTGTGCTAAGCAGAAATGTACAGTCGGGGAAATGAGTTGTTTAGCAGAAATGTACAGTTGGGGAAAATTGTGCTAAGCAGAAATGTATAGTCGGGGAAATGAGTTCTTTAGCAGACGCGCTGATTCAGGCCGCGTTTCCACTTGCAAGACAACTGTCGCGAGAAGTGTCTGACAGTCTGTCTGACAGCAGCTTTTTTTTCGATTGTCGATATTTTTTAATCGATTGTAAGGGTTTCGATTAATTAATGAAAACGATCTTTTTTCTTTTATTATTTTTTTTAATCGATTTTCATAAAAAAAAGGGTTAAAAAAATAATGCACAACGTTAATAATCAAGTTTTCACTTCTGCCGGCACTCCCGGAGTGTAACCCGTCTTTTTTTTATGGTACCTCCTCTAATGGAACCCTATATTGCGCGTGGCCTGACACGCACTTGGCCGGTTTTTTTCGTTATTTTTACTGCAATTATAGCTGAGTGGATTTCATTAATTTGGAAATTTTTGTTTCCATCAAAATTAGGATGGTTTTCAGGTAAAGAGCGATTTTGGAAATCCAGTCAGGCCAGCTATATAGTAACTTTAAGGTTACAACTTCACTTACATTTCCAGCTCCTCTCTTACAGAGGTAAAATAAACGACGATCATGCGTTTTAATTACGCGAAATGGGGCAGAGAATAACAATACAAAGTGAGCTGCATCGAGCGATTAAAGTGGCAACAAGCCGCAAGTGCACTGAATACACCGACAAACGGTGCATCGACTGTATTACTATAGGAATAGGGTTCAAAAGGCAAAAACTCTCGAACGCTCATTTACAGTCACAACTTCAGAGTATGATTAATACACGCGCGTTCTGCAACTAATCGAATAACTTATGTTTACCGTAATGTTCAATGTTCATAAAGTTGCTGATATATTACGATATTATGCAACCTCTAAGGTAGCTCATTATGGACTAGAAGCGATTAGCAATGTGTAGAGCAGCGGTTCTCAAACTTTTTTGGTGGTGAAACCCTTTAAAAAGAAGCAACATTTTTGAGGGACTCCCCAAAAAGAGTGTTTTAGAAAATTAAATTTTTGTCACTTCCCGTCAAAAAAATGATGTTTTGTCTTTGAATGAATATTCTCTATGTTGGTCGTCGTCTATCGCCCATGATCGACGTCGATTGTTCATGATTTGAAAACAACATAGAGTTTGGAAACCATCGAAGAAATTGATTCCTAGGCCCGTCCCACCCTGATTCCCGACCCAACGTTACGAAGGGTCTAATAAAAGTTACATTTCCATTAGGTCCTCAAAAAGTGAAGCTGTATCCCGTGGGTACCTGTATAAGTTCTTCGTCTCGGGATCTGGTCTAATTGACATAACCAAGTTCAACTTAGCATGGGATAAGATGATATGATGAATATTGCGTGCCTTGGTAGTTACATAATATTAATTATATGCATTTAATAATTATAAAATAATCATTTTGTAATAGCTGTCACATTATAGACGTAGCTAATAGTGTAAGTATGATAATAGGCTACTTGACCTACTTTTTTCTTCATGCTAATCGCTTCTTAATCATTCATTTTCACAAAAAAAAAAACTAATATTTCAACATTTTATACAGTAGAAACCCATAAAAATGTTTATTGAAAAATATGCCTCATAAATGGCGCCGAAAACACTGTCCGCCATAGTGTGACGTCATACGCTTTGTATTTTAAACTCTCTTTATTGAACATTTTTTATGTGCTAAATGTACGAGTCTAAAAGTGCCCAAAAATTATAAAAGAATTAAATAAGAAATTACAAATCATTTGTAATGTTGAAAACTTTTGGAGAAAAGTTTTGGCAATTTCATTTCCCGTCTACAATAAATGGAGATAATATATAAAACTGATGTTTTAAGTGAATTATTCAAGAAAATATATTTTACAAATCTTTCTAGGCTTATTCTTATTATTTATGTACAAATAAACTTACATATAACGAGTGCGATAAATAAAATATATTAAATTACTATGAGGATGACGTCACATCCAAATCGGAAGTACCGCAAAAGCGTTTTCGTCAGTACAAATCCTATTTTCATAAAATCATATTTTCAAATCGACTTTATTTATCAATCATAAGCTTTTATTTGATGATAAAGGTGAAATACGGTTTCCTAGGCCAAGTTCTACTAGAAATATGCATTTGTTCAATGAAATTGATTATAGGTCAAGTAGCCTATTCATAATACTAGATGAAGCCCGCAACTCCGTTTCGCAAAAATTCGTTTGTCACGCGAGAATCGTACATTTTTCAGGCATAAAAAGTATACTATGACCTAAAATATCTCCATTGCAAATTTCGGCTTAATCGGTCCAACAGTTTGGACTTCAGGAGTTTACAGACAGACAGACAGACAAATACATGTTTGCATTTATACTATTAGTATGGATTATGTCATAGGGCAGAGTAACGCTACAAATCGTGAAATTATTGAAACCAGCAACATTTTTTTACTTACCTCTGTTCCAACTGAGGTTCCAACACTCCCCTGTCCTTATCGAAAACACTTTACACAACTAGTACAGTAATTGAAGGCAAAAATCAGGTGCAACCTCCGATTTCGTTGAACCTCCATCGATTTGGATGAAAATTTGGGATTAAGTACATTAATCCCTCTACTTTAAAAGTGACATACGCTCGTATCGCGCTTTTTTTATTTTAGGGGTGAAATCCACCCCTTTTGTTGAAAATAGAAAAAATGCAGATTTAACCATTCTGGCTTAACTAATTGTGTTTAATTTGATAAAATAAACGTTTTTAATGTTTTATTCATGATTTATGATTATATTATAATTAAGTTTTCAATCCTTTTAGCAACCATCCCTTTAATCGTGAAGAAAACATTTTTTGTATTTCTTTGCTTTAAAATCGTATATTTACATTACATAAAGAGTTTATTTAATATTTATGATATAATTTTTGGATAAGACTGAAATAAAAACCCGTAAAAGTACACCTTTATTGCGGAATAACGGTAAAAATTGGGTTCAAAAACTTATTAGGTTTAAGTTTTTGAACCCAATTTTTTCAGTTT
Organism: Polyommatus iphigenia; assembly: GCA_963422495.1. Lineage (NCBI taxonomy): Eukaryota > Metazoa > Arthropoda > Insecta > Lepidoptera > Lycaenidae > Polyommatus > Polyommatus iphigenia. Next base: position 34,637,092 of record OY730186.1, read on the forward strand.
CTTTACTTAGTGTTAATTTCTTCTAAAGTTTTTTTTGCGAAATTTTTTCACCCCTGTAAACTGTATTATAATTCAAACATTAATATTATTTAGTCCAAAATATTCAAACAACGATTTCAAGCTACCCTCTGTGCAAAAAATTGGCGCAAAGGCTGAATCTGCTAGACTGAATTAATTAATAGACGCACATCATTATAAAAAGCCCCTCTCTTATCTAATAGACATTTACAGTTTCGTTTAGGTACTTTCTGAATATTGAAAGACTTGAAAAGATTAATGTATATTTAGTATGGATTAGATGACGCCTTACGATTAGACGACGAACTCGAACTCGAACTCGAACTCGAACTCGAACTCGAACTCGAACTCGAACTCGAACTCGAACTCGAACTCGAACTCGAACTCGAACTCGAACTCGAACTCGAACTCGAACTCGAATTGATTGTAAAGGTTTCGATTAATTAAAAAACAGACTATCCGATTCCGATTCGGATTCGGATTCGGATTCGGATTCGAATTCGAACTCGAACTCGAATTGATTGTAAAGGTTTCGATTAATTAAAAAACAGACTATCCGATTCCGATTCGGATTCGGATTCGGATTTGGATTCGGATTCGGTTTCGGATTCGGATTCGGATTCGGATTCGGATTCGGATTCGGATTCGGATTCGGTTTCGGATTCGGATTCGGATTCGGATTCGGTTTCGAATTCGGATTCGGATTCGGATCCGGAGTCGGATTCGGATTCGGATTCGGATTCGGATCCGGATCCGGATTCGGATTCGGATTCGGATTCGGATTCGGATTCGGATTCGGTTTCGGATTCGGATCCGGATTCGGATTCGGATTCGGATTTGGTTGCGGATTCGGATTCGGATTCGGATCCGGAGTCGGATTCGGATTCGGATTCGGATTCGGATTAGGTTTCGGATTCGGATTCGGATTCGGATCCGAATCCGAATCCGAATCCGAATCCGAGTCCGAATCCGAATCCAAATCCGAATCCGAATCCGAATCCGAATCGGAATCGGATAGTCTGTTTTTTAATTAATCGAAACCTTTACAATCAATTCGAGTTCGAGTTCGAATTCGAATCCGAATCCGAATCCGAATCCGAATCGGAATCGGATAGTCTGTTTTTTAATTAATCGAAACCTTTACAATCAATTCGAGTTCGAGTTCGAGTTCGAGTTCGAGTTCGAGTTCGAGTTCGAGTTCGAGTTCGAGTTCGAGTTCGAGTTCGAGTTCGAGTTCGAGTTCGAGTTCGAGTTCGAGTTCGAGTTCGAGTTCGAGTTCGAGTTCGAGTTCGAGTTCGAGTTCGAGTTCGAGTTCGAGTTCGAGTTCGAGTTCGAGTTCGAGTTCGAGTTCGAGTTCGAGTTCGAGTTCGAGTTCGAGTTCGAGTTCGAGTTCGAGTTCGAGTTCGAGTTCGAGTTCGAGTTCGAGTTCGAGTTCGAGTTCGAGTTCGAGTTCGAGTTCGAGTTCGAGTTCGAGTTCGAGTTCGAGTTCGAGTTCGAGTTCGAGTTCGAGTTCGAGTTCGAGTTCGAGTTCGAGTTCGAGTTCGAGTTCGAGTTCGAGTTCGAGTTCGAGTTCGAGTTCGAGTTCGAGTTCGAGTTCGAGTTCGAGTTCGAGTTCGAGTTCGAGTTCGAGTTCGAGTTCGAGTTCGAGTTCGAGTTCGAGTTCGAGTTCGAGTTCGAGACAAAACACTACTCTCCAACCGTCTTACGGTTTTTCCAAGGTTTTTCGATTAGCACGAGAATCTGACGCGAGTTTCACAGTTTTTACCCATCCCACAAAGTGCTCAACGCCGCTAAAGAAGTTTTCACTTCAAAAAGCTTTGTTCGACTTTTGAGAACGTTTCTGTCAATATTCCGATATATGGCGTGTGCAACATGTGCGATTCCAATTGAATTATGCATACTAATATTATAAATACGAAAGTGTGTCTGTCTGTCTGTTACCTCTTCACACCCAAACTGCTGAACCGATTTTGCTGACATTTGGTATGGAGATACTTTGAACCTCAAGAAAGGACATAGGATACATTTTGTAACGTACGATGTACGATTATGTAGTAAAATGCACGATTCCCGCGCGATAAACGAATTTTGGCGCAACGAAGTGGCGGTCGTCATCTAGTTTACTATATGTGCTATAGTGCCCTCTTGGGTAATATTCTATATTGGATGTACCTCATAACGAGTTAATTCTTGGTAAATAACGCGTAGCTTGGTGTAAGAGCCCCAATATGTTTGGTGGCACGACATCCACCCGGCAGCCGTCGCCGGAGATGGCTCGGATATGAACCGATTAACCCTTTGTCATCAATGTGTTCACACTTATATTACCTCTGACAGAATCTATCATTTTCGTACAAACTTCTATGTAAAATAATTTTAAACACGATGTACTGTAGAGGTTGTATTCGATTATAGTACAGTTTACACTTACGGCCTTCCAGACCACAGAATTACTTTAAGTCACCTAGGCTATAAGGTTTCATTTTGTTCTACGCCATTACAAAGCAGTGGTGGCATAAGCTAGATCATTGTCGATAGGATATACTTATAGCCTAGGTCAAAAAGTGTCATTTTGTTTTGAGTTTTTGTCAGTCGTGGTCGTTTGCGCCAAAGATCGGAAAGCTACCTTTCAGCGTAACATTACTTTAACTGCCTAGGTCTGTCTGAGTGTGTTGCTTTACATAATACATATATTAATTAATACCTATAGTCACGAGCCATCTATCAAAACGTTTATGTTACTCAATCCACCTTAAAATGTAATTGTTGTAAAGCACGCCTCATAACTTCGTACATTATCCCGCGAAGCTTATGACTCCACTTAAATCTGTCGTTCGCTCCAAAACGATATTATAAGTCGTCATTACTTTATGTGATTGTTAAATTACTATTTTATGACTAATTTAAACAAGCTGGGTGAGTAGCTATAATATTGTAATAGCCGTATGAATTAAGTTTGTTCGCCGTAATTTAAAAAAATCTCTTTAAAATAGTAAACAATAATATTCTAAAATACAACACTTTCCTCAAGTTTTCCTTAAACGATTACCTTCTAGAAATGTTTCCTTACCAGCAACACTATAAATAAATTGTCGTGTGCGTTTTTATTAGAGCCATATAAAATTTACACGAATTTCGCGTTGTGTACGTTTTACTGTGATCACAACGCGTTGTGAGCTATTTTCCCGCTCACTGAGCCTTTTTCATCTTTGAGCGTAAAGTATAATTTAAGTATAATTTACACAGAGCCAGTACTGGCTGCCAATAAGACTGGCATTCAGTATTGGCTTGGCATATGCCGCGTGTGAACAGTTTGGCCTGGCTTGAAAAACTGTTCACACGCGGCATATACCAAGCCAATACTGGCTGCCAATAAGACTGGCAGCCAGTATTGGCTTGGCATATGCCGCGTGTGAACAGTTTGGCCTGGCTTGAAAAACTGTTCACACGCGGCATATTATACAAGCCAATACTGGCTGCCAGTCTTATTGGCTGCCAGTACTGGCTCTGTGTAAATTATACTTAACATATACAATATACAATAAATATAGATAGAAGATAATATATTTCTATCAATAGGCTAGTGGAAGTGACGTGGTACGCGTAAATATTAGAGGCTTAGCCCAGTTTTAGTGAGCCCCTTAAATCGCTTAAGTCACACTTTGGAGTGATTGATCACATCTCATCCGCATTTTTTCTGAGCCTCATAAGCAGGATCATACCCAACATAAAGCTTTGAGAAATAGTCATACGAATTTCATTAAATTCACTGACTTGCTCTCTATAGCAAGTCTTTATTAGATTTTATTTCTATAAAAGAAAGATATAAAATCTTTTTGCAGTGATGAAGAAAAGGGTGTTTTATATTAACCTGGTGGCACCTGATGTAAATGGTAAAATAAAATAAATAATTATATATTCGTCGTTTATAATAATAATAATAATCGTTTAACAATAGTTTATTTGCATAGAATGTTGTTAACAAAAGATCTTAAAGTATAGGTGCAGTAGCAAACATTCTGCTTTTGTAGCATTCAAAATATATTTTAGCTTATAAGCTAAAATATATTGTATACAACTATTTTACATTTTAAATTCACTAATTATTACATTAATTGAAGACAACCATACAATAATAATGAAAACCGTATAATAATATGTATTACATATATTCTACAATCATTGCAAATAAACTGATATGGTAATTGGTATACCAGTTTCTTACAATACTAATTAATTTTCGAAGAATGGCTTTCTACAAGTTTATATGGATGGATCGAAACGATATATGGCAAAAAGATTGCGGAATGATAATATTTTTTTTTCACCAACGCAATGTGTTATTGTTTTTTTGCACTACAAAAATGGCTTCCACACGAGAATTTAATTTTGCTAAGTAAACACGCTGGTGACAGAACAAACGAATTCGGTTTAATACAATTGGAACATTTATAGAGGCTCACATTTGTAAACCGCTGATATTGTTTGATTTTGTTTACGTATTTGAATTATATGTTGCAATTAAAATTTAAGTGTCGAATTGAGTGAAAACTCAATTTCCAAAAAAAAATTTGCGACTATTTCAGGATCTTAAGTATACAATTTTATGGGAACATTTCGCTATAGCTATTAACGACAAACGTGAAACATTGTTATAATTAGAATTTAGGTGTAATTAATAAAGAAATATTAGCTTTTATTTTCATTAAAAGATCCCATTTTCTTCCCCCTTCAAATAAACGTATCAAAATCCTTAGCATATACTTAACAGTCTTAAAGAACTAAGCATAATATTACACAGGAACGCTGGACGCTGGACAGACCCCTGGAAGCGGCTTTTTTACTATAAACTGTATATATGGTTTGTACTAAATACTGTATATATGTTTTGTACTATATACTGATCTAAAAATGTTATTTTTTATTTTATTTTTTATTTTTACAATTTATGTACACACAAAATGAAGTTAACAAACAAGCTTAAAACTAAAAATATTATGTATTGTACAAAGGTACATCTTATTCCAAAAATGGAATATCTTCCAGAAGACCTGAGTGAAAATAGGAATGCGTGATTATAAAACATGCAAAAATTAGTGTGCACGCGTTAATTAATATTAAAGATAAACTTAGTACCTACAGCTATGTAGTAATATAGTAAAGTATAATAAGTAGTAAGTAAAGTATATACATATACAATATATAATAATATGATATATAATAATATGATACACATATATATACATACATATAAATATATATAATACCTATATATTGAATATAATAAATATTTATAATATACTTACAATAAAAATAACTTATAGATGAACTTAACATGGAATAACAGTAGTATTATAATTTATAGTATATTTTGCGTGTTCTGTCGCAGATAATGTAACCTGACTCTCTTTTTAAATAGTGCCAAAGTATTACTTTCACGAATGTCTGGTGGTAGGGAGTTCCAAAGCCTAGCGGAGTGAACTGTGAAAGAATAGGAAAAGAAGTCGGTATGGTGAGAAGGAATCTGGAGAAGAGTACGTCTAAAAGTTCTACAAGACTCGTCCTGGAGATGAGGAAAAGAAAAAAGGTCGTGCAGATAGGAGGGGGAAGATGGACAGAAAAGTACTTTGAACAGCAGACTAAGAGTCCTATAGTTTCGACGCTGGCGAATAGGAAGCCACTGTAATTTATTGCGATAGTCCGAGATGTGATCAAATTTCTTTAGCCCAAATATAAACCGAATGCAGAGGTTTTGTAAGCGTTCTAATTTATTTAAATTTTCCTCGGTAGCATCAGGATAACAGACGTCGGCGTAGTCAATAATAGGCATTACAATGCTCTGCATGAGTGTAATTTTGGTAGAGATGGGTAAAAAGTTTTGCAGAGCTTTAAGAGGATGAATAGCACAGTTGACCTTTCGACTGATGTTGTTAATGTTGACATTCCAGGATAGCGTTGAATCCACTGTAACACCCAAGTATTTAGCGGACTCGGAGAAAGGAATGCGTACACCATTTAGTGTGATAGGTGGTAGTGATTGTATGTCAAGATTCGCACGCATTCGTCTACTACCTATGATGAGCGCCTTAGATTTCTCGGGATTAACAAGGATACCAAATGATTTCGCCCACTCTCTTATTTGACATAAGTTATTATTAATAAAAGTTACTGCAGACATCGCGTCAGCCAAAGAAAAATGTTGATAAATTTGCAGGTCATCTGCATAAAGATGGTATTTAGATGTAATTACTTTAGTTATTTCATTAATAAAAATGGAGAAAAGGAGAGGGGACAGCACTCCTCCTTGTGGCACGCCAGCTAGAAGATTGCACCAATTTGAAAATGTAACATTTGTTTGTACACGCTGCGATCGGCCACGAAGGTAGGAATCAAACCAGGCTAATGCCGCAGCAGATAAATTAAGAGATTCTAGGATAGCAAGAAGGATATCAAAATCAATAGAATTAAAAGCATTGCTGAAATCAAGCAGGATGAGGATAGTCAGGGATTTGTTCTCCATGGCGAAACGTATGTCGTCAGTAACTTTTATTAGTGCTGAACATGTGCTGTGTCCTGGACGAAAACCTGATTGTAAAGGACTTATTAATTTATTTTTGTTCAGAAATGCGGATAATTGCTTATGAACAATGTGCTCCAAAACTTTAGAAAGGAAGGGTAAAATTGAAATTGGGCGAAAAGAGGATAAGGATGTAGGATTTGAGATCTTAGGCAAGGGAATAATGTTGGCCTGCTTCCATGCAGAGGGAAAAGAATTTGAGGATAAGGAGAAGTTTAATATGTGTGTAAGGATTGGTAATATAGAGGGAAGTATCATTTTTATCATTTTAGAGCACAACTTATCGCAACCAACAGCTTGAGATGAAATTGCCATGACTGCAGCTTTTACGTCAGATTCAGAAGCACTGGAAAAAGAGAAAGACGGGGCTGTTTTTGGTAGTTTAGATATTTGTTTCAAGGTGTTATCTTTGACAGTCGGACACAGAGAAACAGGTGGCTTAGAGAAAAAGTTATTGAGTGAGTCCAGGTCTAGGTCATTAGGTAAAGTAGCGGAAACTTTCCCTATACCGACTGACCTAAGAAACTTCCAAGCGTCAGCACATGTACGGTTTTCAAGGCGTGAATAAAAGTAACGACGCTTCGCCGCACGACACAAACTGTTGCACTGATTTCGCAAGGTTTTGTAGTTTGTAATATTCGCATCATTAGGCTGGCGCTTACATTTCCTTTTAGCCTTATCTCTAGCAGCCATTGCCTCCTTGATGGAATCTGAAATCCAGGGAGCAGGGTCGTGTTTTATTTTTACAATTTTTAGTGGAGCGTGTCGGTCATACAGTTCTAAAATAATTTTATTAAATGAATAAATTTTTTCGTCAATAGTTTGACTGCTTATCACCGACGACCAGTTTAAATTTAGAGCATCTCGCTGTAATACTTCCTGATCGATACATCTAAAACTACGCAGCAACATAGATTGAGGTTTTCTTTTTGGGGAGCGGATTTTGTACGAAAGGTAAATAAGATCATGGTACGAGAAAGGGGCAGTAAGTTGACCGTGAGTAGAAATGTTATTGGGCGAGGAAACAACCATGAGGTCTAACTGGGAAGGGATGGAATTTGGAAAATGATGGGTAGTGCTAGTTGGAAGTAAGTGAAGATTATGAGAGGATAAAAGTGACTGAAGCTTAAATGCACGCGAATTATTTTTGACTAAACATGTATTAAAATCACCCATCATTATAAAGTGATTGTATGTTAAGCGATGATCGTGCAAAAATTTATCAAGGCAATCAAAATAGTCAATATTCATATTTGGGCTATACAAAACGACAAGAAGGATTTTATTATGGTGCGATATAATTTCTAAGGCAAGATATTCGGCTGAGTCAGAGTAGTGACAAGGAGACATGTCAATAATTTTATATTGAAAATCAGCACGAAGATACACAGCAACTCCACCACCGCCTTTGCCAATTCTATCGTTACGCACAAGAACGAAGCCTGGAATAGAAAACTGAGCAGATTTAAGAGAAGGTTTTAGGAAAGATTCCGAAATAAGAATAGCATCAATAAACGAAGCACTAAAAGATGCCATGATGTCAGTGTAGTGACTGGGAACACTTTGTGCATTTATATGTACCACATTGAGATTGGATCTTTGGTTGTGAAATACTGATGAAAGTTCGTCATGCAGTGTACGAGGCGTAGAACATGTGCTGTGAGCACTTTTGAAACTACAAGAAGAAGAACACGATTCAAAATTACAATCTAAATCATTTAGATCATCACTACTGTCCATTATTAAATAAACAAAAGTTAAATAATATAAAATTATATAAAAATAATAATAATATAATCTATAAAAGTATATAATATTAAATACCTAATGTTATAATATATCTATGTATTCACTAATCAACTAATAAAATGTTTATAATGAATAAAATATAAAAATTTGATACCTATTAAGTTTAGAAGTTTTTTTTTTTTTTTAGAACTTACAACTCATACAATATTATTTACACTAAATACTAAAATAGTTTAACTTAGCATTAACAATAATACTTATACAATAAATCAGATGAGGCATTCAAGTGGTAATCAAAGAGAATATAATCACTACGTAGGTAATGTTTAAATCGTTATTGCTACTAGGTACATGATATAATGACAGCAGAAACCACAAAGAGAAATTAGAAAACAGTCCAAATAATAAACCAATTATTAGTACAAACAGAAAAACTATTGTGACAATTTGACAACAATCCTAAGTCACACACCAGTAAGAAAAAAAAAATATAAAAAAGAGTGATATGTCAGTTGTCACTTGTCAACCATCTGTCAAATGTCATCTCTAACTTAATAATGTAAAAAGTGATATCGCAATTTTGAATTTGAGTTTACAATTTGTAATTTTGCTATTACCTACATGCTACATGATAAAATATCTTAGAAAAGGATGGTTAATAAAATCGTAAAATAATTACTATAACCACTAGACGCCTCACACCAAAACAAAGATGACAAAAGCAAAAACCCTGCTGGAAGTTAATGTCGCCTTCTAGTTGGTCTCGTAGTCTTGCTTGATTTTGGATCAGATACCTGAGCTTCGGATTCAGTAGCTTTATCGGGGAATTGCCGTAGAATTTCCTCTAAAGCTGCCATGGTTTCTATTTTACGCCGGGACTTGTCAGGAATAATTAAGACAATTTTACCATCAGCTGACCAGCAGTTTTTAATGCCGTAATGTTTTCGTGCCGCAGTGAAGATACGATGCCTAACTTTTGTCAAAAATTCCGAAACTGTCACACCGGAACCCTTTAGCGACGTCTTAGAATTCCATACAGCTTGTCTATCCTTGAATTCATTAAAACGCACTAAAATAGGTCGCGTTTTGTTTGCTGAGATGGCCCCAAGACGATGACAAACTTTCAAACTCTCCTTACACAAACTGGGTAGCTTCATGTCACTACTAAAAACCTTATGGACCACCTCTGGAAGCTTTTCATTATGAATTTCTGGCACACCATGAAGAAGCAACACTTTTCGTCTCATTGTCATCTCATGTCTATCAAGCCCAAGAGCTAAATATTGAACTTCAGATTTGAGCTTAGAAAATAATTGCAACATCAACTCTTTAAAATCTGAAAAATCTTTGGACAAAGAAGCAACATCTGGGTGCACATTCGACCCATGAGCAACTTTCTGCAGCTTCATTTCATATTCTTTCATTCGGGATTCAAAAAAGTTGCCCAATGTTTCTAGGTTATGTGCTTCCATTTTCGGTGACTTCAGAAATTTAATGTATTGAGTGCAAAATTAGTAGGAAACAATTGTTGGATAATGAGTACAGGTAAGTTCCAAAAACTTTTAACACATAATATCACTTATTAACTTAATTTACGAATAAAAAAAATACGGAACACACATATAATATATAGGTTGTGGCAGAGTAGAGGCGTCGCGACGGGTCATGTTTTTCGATTATAGCATATTCATCTCTAATTGTTCTAACATATAATATCATTATTTAAGTATGGTATTCTACAATAAAAATATAGTAGCGCGCACACTCGCTTTTCGACGCTTCCATATTTTCATAGCAGAAATAAGTGCTCAAATAATAGAACAATAGAGTTGAATATGTTTTGTCGAAAAAAATGACGCGTCGCTTCGACTCTGTCCCAGTGTGAGTTCAGCCTTATTTTAATTTATTTTATTAATTTTTGGAAAAACTTACAGCTTACATGCTTATAGAATCTAAATACAATACAAGAAGGTCAATTAAAAGTTTTCACAGATAGAGAAATGCTAATAAAAACGAGGCAGCGATAGACAATGGTCACAATTTAGAATTTTGGAAACAATTTAGAAAAAACAGAACAAGAATTGATAACTAATTAAGTAATAGAATTGCGTAGGTTGCAATCAAAATAGAAATTATTAAATTCTTTCTTAAAAAATCTTATGCAATAAAATCTTATGTAATTATATGAAGTAAAATCCATTACATATACATCATATTTTAGTGAGTAGATAATGAGCAGCAAGCGCAGTAGGTAAACTCCGAGCTCAAAGCATCTCTTTGGCTTTCATTTCAGATTATTATTTTTCTAGACGGAACTCTTCCGCTCATTTCATTAGCTGAGAGCTAATTACTGGGTAAAGCACATCGAAGCATCGAGAGGGTTAGGCTGGCTTGGCTAATTGTAACCTTGGTAACATTTTTTATATATTACATAATGGCCAGCTTAGATTACTGCAATCTAGTAATTACTGGATTAGAGTATCAATTCCGGTGCAGGTGTGGTCTTAGAATAAAATTTAGAGGGGGGCTACGAAATTTTCGGGAGAGTAACTCTCCCAAAAATTTCGTTGCCCCCCTCTATAGGATAGGCACAGAGTATAGAAATAATTATACTTACATTTGTCACGTCTACTATTTATTTATTTACAGTTAATTAAACCTATGACCGTCTGTCGTCGGGAATCCATTAAATATTTCTCCAATAAAAAGCGCGATCCGCGATTACCGGCGTATTTATATAAGGAAGTAATATCCCCGCGTAGGTAAGAAAATTATATCCTCCTCCCTTTAGAAAGACAGGAGGATATCCCTCTCCCTCTTTCTAACAAATTTTTAATCAGGTCATTCTGACGCGGGCTTATAATTTTTTATCTATCTCAAAAAAAAAAAATACCGCTAAAGAAGTTTTCAATTCGAAAAAACGGCAGTTTATAGTGCAACAAAAATTGAATAATTTTTTTTTGAAGTGAAACTTAAGGCGCGTTGGGAGTGAAATTACAACGTCGCGTCACGACACCGTCACGATTTTGGACAGAAGCATAGAGGAAAATAATACACGTGGACAGAAGTTTCACTTCTGATGCGTGTACTCTGTACACACGCATTTTTTTGGATACAATTTGAAGCTATCGATTTCACAAATATTTGAGAGGGCATTTGACACTGTTTGCTCTGGACACGGATATAAGTTTTGAAGTATTTCCCCAAATAAAACGGCGTGGATGAAGTGCAAACACAAGTATCGGTATTCGGTGTATAATACCTGATAAGTAAACAATATCGTATATTTGCACAGTAAGGTCGCAGTCAATATAGTTGTACTGAAAGTATGTTATTTGAACTAAACATACCTATTCATATGTATGATTATCATGCCACAAACAAAAGTGCGAGCAAAGTGTTGAGAAAGCTTTGTACCGGGACCAGAAACATTTTCATACTAAATTCTACATTGGTGATTGGTTCGGCGGTTTAAGCATAAAAAAAACTACGGTCACACAGACACACAATGAATTTGATTTATTATAATCATAATATTAAAATGCACATGGAAAATATTTTCTGTGATCGAACTGTGCAGTTTTATCGTGTCATCTGTAGCGGGCGACAGTATTTTGCGCTAAATCGAAGTTCACTTGCAACTAAAAGCCAATTTAGGTGACAATGCAGGGAATCCATATTTTACATGAGCTAGGATGTTGGATGTGTCTACTACCAGTACAGTTTGTGATATTTCACTATTGTGAAACATAAGCCAATACGAGTACCCTACATACTTTTGAAGGCGGCAGGAGTGCTCGTCTATATCCCCTTTCTATCGAATGTACAAAGTCTCAAAGTTGAGCCACGATGAATAAGTGATAACCATCCCAATATTGTGCTAATACTGAAAGTTGATCATGAGAATCAGAGATCGCTGAGAAGCCGCATAAATCATGAAGATGGCGGGGTATCTTTTTGATTGCAAAGTAGTTTTAAAGTTTTATACTAAACTAGATGACGCCCGCAACTCCGTTGCGCCAAAACTCGTTTATCGCGCGTGAACCGTACATTTTTTCGGGATAAAAAGTATCCTATGTCCTTTCCCGGGACTCAAAGTATCTCCATGCCAAATTTCAGCAAAATCGGTTCAGCGGTTCGAGCGTGAAGATGTAACAGACAGACAGACAGACAGACAGACAGACAGACACACTTTCGCATTTATAATATTATACTAAATATAGCAAGTGATACTACCCATGATCAACCAGCTTAGCAGCGATGTCAGAGCTACAAGCATTTTGTTTATTTAGAATCGATAACCCTAAGAATCGAATAAATTCCACATAAAGGACCTGTTTCACCACTTCCTGATAAGTGTCGGATAGGATATCCACCACTTAACTTGACAGATGGAGTATGGAGAATCTGTCAAAAAAGTTGTGGATCGCCTATCCGGCACTTTATCAGAAAGTGGTGAAACAGCCCTAAATGTGACATTCTGAATCTATTCAAAAGACTCCTTATCCACCACTGAAACCTTAGTACATTCAGATTGTTAACTTTCGATGTAAAAATACACGATGATAATGTGAGATTAGGCAGCAAATACACTATGGCACTTTCAGCTAAATACTTTATTAGCACGTTCCTTTGGCAGTCTGAAGAGTGTTCTCGAAGCAAACAAGCCGTTAGACAATGTACCACGGCCGATATGACCGCGCTTCGCTGACCCACTTTCAGCCTCTCCAGATTTAAAAATAAGATAAGTATCAAATTGTTGGCCCCGTAAGGAATTTATCAGAGGTTTAAACAATGTAACGGCTAACCTGGAAATATTTAAAACACGTGGATATTTTATATTAGATAATTTAATAGGTACTTTCAATAGCTTAGCTTAGTGCAAGGCACTTCGAACTATGTTGGCATTTCAGGCATAAAAAATAATGCTAGAGGCCCTTCAACGCATTAATTTTTCTTTGTAAAATTAGGAGGCAAACGAGCTAACGGGTCTCCTGATGGTAAGCAAATACCGTCGCCCATGGACAGTCGCAACATCAGAAGAGTTGCAAAATGCGTTGCCGGCGTTTTAATGCTAAGTACTGACATACGGTTTGCTCGATAGTTTTACTCCAAATCGAGCAATAACCACCGTGTGGACCGCCAAAACTGACAGCTCGAAGGCTCGCTTCGAGCCGGCTCGATGGAATTAAATATGTCAAATATGTCATTCGTCATATCGAGCAAAACCGTATGTGAGTACTTAGCATAATGCTTAGTACTCACATACGGTTTTGCTCGATAGTTTTACTCCAAATCGAAGGAAATGACATATTTGACATATTTAATTCTATCGAGCCCGGCTCGAAGCGAACCTTCGAGCTGTCAGTTTTGCGGTCCACACGGTGGTTATTGCTCGATTTGAAGTAAAACTGTCGAGCAAAACCGTATGTCAGTACTTAGCATAAGAAAGAGTTGCATATTATGTCGCGCTGTTCTTAGAAATTTTGATAGTGCGATTCAAAATAATTATTGTATGATATATTTTGGTCCTCCACAATGCTAAAATGTCTCTACAAAATTGCTAAACGCTTTGTAAAAAACAATAAATTTTGAGGGTCACAATGTACGAGGTGTTTGGGCTGAACGTGACCCACCTGTGACCTACACCACACAAAAGACGGCCCACAATAGATCGCCCTTGGCAGGCCCTTGGAGTTAACACTATTCTCGCTTAAATACTATAGGTGTTAAACCGTTTTATTCACCTCAGGGACAATGACATGGGAAGGAAGGTTGACTTAAAGAAAGTTTTGGCGATTTGAACTTTATTTACTTCAAAAGAAGATTCGAATTCGAACAGCGCCACTGTCGCTGTAAGAAATACAATAGTTTTCGCTAGAAACGAACCAACAACTTCACGCAGAAATGAAAATAGATTGAAAATATTATTTGCAATGAGTTCGTTTAGACTTTATACAGTTTTTGTAATTTAAAATGAACAAACTATTATACATAACAATATGATACAAACCTCCTTTACTTATAACGTTTTTGATCAGTTTAAAATGGTATTTACCAATTGAAAATTGGATAAACTTGATGGTTTGTCTTTATCCTGATAAGTTAGGAAAGTAATTTTTTAAACAAAGATTAAAAAATTTGTAGACTTTATTAATTTTTTAACATTTTCATTCAAATGTAGTAAATTAAATATTTTCCTGTTTGAAGTTGGTGTTGTTTAAGTACGATATAAATTGTAATGTCCCGAGTGAAGTTGTTATAAGAAGATTGTTATTCTTTAACAAAAATATACTTAGAAAATAATTATCTTTTTAGTTCTTTGTGGGCCTAAATATGAAAGAAAAGATTGTAGATATAAATTACGATTCTAAGGAGGTCGACTCGGAATCACAAAGAATTGTTTTATTATCTTTGAGTCTTGAGACTATATTTTGTATTATAATGGAGTGAGCTTGGAAAATAGGCATTATGATATATATAAGATGACGCCCGCAAGTCCGTTCCGTAAAAATTCGTTAATCGTGCGGGAATCGAACTTTACTTAAAAAACAATTTGGTACCTCCGTACCAAATTTTAGCAAAATTGGTTCAGAGGCTTGGATGTGAATAGATAATAGACGAACAGATAGACACACTTTCCCATTTATATAATACTATGGATGTCGCAGATACTTTTATGGAAGGTAAATAAATGTAATCGTACTAAATACTGTCCTACCAATAGGTAGCCATGACGTTGCAGTCATTTCTACAATAAATTGTCGCAAAAAAGTTGAGTTCAAATACAAACAACTAAGAATGAACATTTTTATATCAGAAATATACTGTTCCTGACGGATGCTGTATTTGCTTGCAAGTTGCAGGCAGAAGCTACAATTTGAATATTTTTTAGCTTCATTACTTTAGAATTTCATCAGGACCGAATATTATTACAAACCCGCACACGCCAGATCGCAAATAAATGAAAACTTCTAAATAACATTTTGACGTGTATTACAATAAATAAAAGGTTCTCCGGCATTATCTCTAATATTCCACAAAGAAAAATCACTCATATCTCACTTTTGTGGCTTTCTCTTGGCATATTTTTTGCCGCCGCGGCCTGTGGTGATACTGAAGGTATTAATTTCTGTAAGTTTTTCTGTAAGTTTTTCTACGACTTGTTCTGTAACTTTATTTGAAGTTTTTATGCTTCTAAATTCTTTGGAACTTTGTTTTCCAATAATTTTTATCTAGTATAAGAATCACCACAGAGTTGTTTGTTCGAAGTTATACTAAACATAATACCTGTAATATGTATAGTAGTAAGCGGGCAGCATATAATACGGTATTTTATGTTTTCACAAATATGTCTGATTTTTGTGAAAAATGTTATAACAAAAAATGTTTTCCGTGTCTTTATGCATAAAAAACTTGAAACTTTGGGTTTTTCAAAATAAACGATAAGGCTCAAACATTTTATTTAGAAAGGTCTTTACTATACAGGGTGTAACAAAACGAAGTACTTTAGAGTGTGTATGAGTTCCCTGTATTGAATTCACTGTGAAAGTAGCAACTAGCAGCTTTAAAAGAGTATATTGTTTACCTTTCGTATGGGCAAATTCATGACGCGGAATCGCTTGCCCAGACAAATCACAAAAAATTGCTTCTTCTTTCACACTAAACTCAATATAAGGGACACATACACAGTACACACCCTAAAGTATTACTTTATTTTGTTAGTAATTTTTTCAACCATACATTATCCAGTTCTTCCGTTGAGCTGTTGATCCAGATTGTAGGTCATGATCTAGGCATTTAGCTCGTGGCTGGGTCTGGCGATTACCGCGCTCTCCACGCTGACGACCGCGCCATTTTGTCAAATCCAACACTACCCACATTTAATTATGATCTACGGAATATAATGAGAGTCTCAATTAAACGAGATATATTGTTCTAACTTTTTAAGGATATAGGAAGTCGTGGTAGACGAATATCAAAGCAAACAGTGACCAAACTTTGATGTACGGCTCTTTTACGGAGTACAAGGAATGACAAAGCTTTTTATCGCGGAAAAATGCACATTTTCTGTGGGATGTACAGGATACAGCATACAGCAATTATTAATATAATATAACAAAACAAAAATTTTGAAAATCAGTTCACAAACGGCTGAGTAATCGTTGAACATACAAAAAAAATATCCACAGCCGAACATATAACCTCCTCCTTTTTGGAAGTCAGTTAAAAATACCTGTTACTTTAGTAAGTACAAAAAGCCCAAAAACATAAGTTCCTCGAAAATGCCTTTACCAATATAAAGTACAGAGGAAAACATGTCGATTAGTTCTGTTTGAGTAATGGCTAATTTGTTTGGGGCCTCCCCAAAACACCTCAATGGAAAAACCCTCGACCATGTTACAATGTTTTCTTAGGGATAACATTAAGGACATGCTGTTTGTTCTGTATGTTGTTATTTGGATATTTCTTATTAATTTTATAGATACAACTTTTAAATATAATATTAATTTAATTTAATACGGCTACTATCCTACCCTGCCTAATGTCTACCCTTTATACCAATTAATATTATAAGTCTTAATAAGTATTCAACATTTTGTTTACATATCTAATGTATCAATTGTTGTTTACATATTAAAATTTAATTTAATTAAAAAATATTGTTGATTGTTTGTGCACAATCAAGTATATTTTTTTGTATTTTTTCGTATTATTAATTTAGCAATTGTAAAAACAGTCTAACCTGACGAATATGTTGAACTTTCGCTCACCTACAGTTCAAATTTTACAGTTTTGTTTGTCTTCAAAGCTGCAAACTTTACATGATTTGAACAGACGAAAGCGAGCTGCTGTAGAGTAACTTTAGTTAATGATAAATCTTTAGGATAAACTTAAATCTTTAAGCGCTCCATAACCATTCATAGATAGTATTGACTTTATGAAGAAGCTTAGTATGCATTGTGCAGGCTTCGGGGAGACTGAAATATATTGTGTTTTATTTGAACGATATTTTATAACTGAACTTACTACTTTAAGGGCCTGTTTCACCACTTCCTGATGAGTGCCGAATAGGCTATCGACCACTTAACTTGACATATGAAGTATGGAGAATCTACCAAAAAAGCTGTGAATAGCCTATTCGGCAGTTTATCAGAAAGTGGTAAAACAGGCCCTAAGCTTCTATATCTATACATATTATAAAACAAAGTCGCTTTTTTTTCCCTCATGTCCCTTTCTTCCCTTTAATCTTTTAAACTACGCAACGGATTTTGATGATTCTTTCAGTGTTAGATAGCCCATTTATCGGGGAAGGTTATAGGCTATATTTTATCACGCTAAGACTAATAGGAGCGAAGAAATAGAGGAAAATGTGGAAAAAACGGGGAAAGTTATTTGAAAGGGCTAACTTGAACGCGATAATCTCAGGAACTACTGGTCCGATTTGAAAAATTATTTCAGTGTTAGATAGCCCATTTATTGAGGAAGGTTATAGGCTATATTTATCACGCTAAGACTAATAGGAGAATGTGGAAAAAACGGGGGAAATTATTTGAAAGAACGAGAGCCCTTATCTCGCGAAGTACTGGAGCAATATTTATGTTATTTGGCACATATAATAAGTATACCACGTGAAGGATCATAGGCTATCGATTTTAATCATTTTTTCAGTGGCTATATATTTTATACCCGTGCGACGCCTGGGCGGGTCGCTAGTAACTTATATATCAGGGAGGTGTGACATACACTACAAGTAGGAAGTAGGAACTAGCAATCTTCGTAGCACTCTCGTAGCGCGCTACGAAGCTACGCGCGTGTAGTTTCGTAGCTATATTATGTATACGTCTACAGGATCTGATGGCGGATGGCACATTTTCAAAAAATATCCTTGATCATTGGATAAATTTTTAAATTTGCATGTCTAACACACAGAATCAGCCGCTATAAGGTAAAAAAGGATCAAAATGTTTTATTCCAACTACCCCGGTATTGCTAGAGTCAATTTATTTTCTCACTTTTTGCCATCAGATTCTGGTAGACCTATAGTTACTCCTTGTAAATATTTTAATATTCATAGATAGATATACAGGGTGCGTTGAAAGAGTATTTTTTTTTACTTTTGTATGGGCAGATTCATGACGACGCGCGACGCTTGCCCAAACAAGTCACAAAAAATTTTTTTTCAGCGCTGCGATTTTCACAGTGAACTCTATGTAAGCCACACATACACAACCTAAAGTATTATCACTTAGTTTTGTTACACCCTGTATAGAATGACTAGCTGACCCGGCAAACGTTGTTTTGTGGTGTGAGCATATTATGCCTCCGTGGTCTAGTGGTTAGAGCGTGGCTCTCGACTCCGGAGGTTGTGGGTTCGATTCCCGCGTTTGAAACATGTTATTTCCAAGTTTGGTTAGGACAATGCAGGCTGTTCACCTAATTGTCTGACAAATAAGATGATCCACGCGTCGGATGGGCATGTAAAAAGTTGGTCCTGCGCCTGATCTCTCGCCAGTCGTGTCGGTCTTCCGTCCCTTTGGGTTATGTCACTTATGAGAGAAAAGGAATAGAGAGTGCTCTTGTGTACTGCGCACAAACTTGGGCACTATAAAACTACTCCTGCGTAACAGGCCTGGTTTCAATGAAACTGGCCACCGCATAGAGGAAAATAATACACGGGGGGCCACCGGGGGAAACCGGAGTGGGGAGTATTATATTTTGCCTGAGCGTCAAATGGAATCTTCCGCACTTGTGAGTTGTCATTTCAGATGTTGTCATGAAAACTTTTTTCAAAACCTCCAACATTCACTTATAATACCACAAGAGCTTCAAAATTATCGGGTATTTCCCGATAGGTTCGTTGCAAACAAATGAAGGATTCAAGTTTTTCAGGTTAAAAAATCACGAGCGCGAAGCGCGAGTGATTTTTCCTGAAAAACTTGACGACTTTATTTGTTTGCAGGGAACCTTGAGGGAAATGCCAGATAATTTTGAAGCTCGTGTGGTATTCGGGGGATTATTTTTCCGTCCCAAATGTCGGCCAATAGAATTGCACCATGAGACGAAATGTACAGTTAACAAATAAGAATTTGTACCTTCCTTATAGTCTTCTCCATCCATTTTCTTCATATTGTAAGCGTAATCTTTCATAATGTTTGCCAATTGCGCTTCACTCGTTTCAGCACTCAATGTGTATTCCCGCTCAGTACAAAAAGTAGTAAATTGGTTCCAAACTGTTTTTTTTGCCTTCTCCGTATTAATGGGAACATTTCCTTTGACTTTTTTATCGATGGTGGACAGAGAACAAACTCCAAATCGACTCATTTTCATGCAAAATCTCCAATTTTCACAATTGAATTCAACCTGTCAGTTTGACGTGTGGTTAATTTGACTGGATCATGTTTTGTTTTTTATATATAGCAACGACCAGAGAAAATTTTCAAAAAATTATCAGTATAATACCATGTAGGTTGTACCACGTGACGTCGAATGGTGCAATTCTATTGGTCGATATTTGGGTCGGAAAAATAATCATATAAACTTCGCTAGTGTGATTTAGAATTAAAGGTGACTTCGGGTATGAAAAGTAGTTTGTCGATCCCCAGCTCATACTCTTTCAGCTCTGTATATCTTAATATTATGTCTACCTTAATAAAAATAATTCAGGTCATTTAATATCTTTATTAATTTTTATAATGAAAATAGATGCAGAAATGAAGTGACGTGAATATTCATGGCGCTAATATAATCCATTAATACGAATTCCAAATTTAAATGAGACGGCACATTTCATTTCCATTTCACGGTTGGCCCTGATTTACGGAGTTCACATTACAGTTACATGACGCTTTTGAAACTTTATACACTTATCCATGGAAGAAGGATGGTACCCCAGTAAAAAGTTCGTTAATGATTCGCTTCTTATTATAATGCTGTATGTTATATAATATAATATACAGTATAAGTAATACGAGCTGTAACAAAATTAAATTATAAATTGATAGTACTTTAGAGTGTGAAGGTGGCACCTAAATAGTTAAGTGTGAAAGTAGCAGTCCTGAAAGAGCAATTTTTTGTCTATTATTATGGGCAAGCGCCCCAGCGTCATCAATTTTTATATACAAAAGAAAAAAGTTACTCTTCAAGCGCTGCTACTGTCACAGTGAACTCTATACAGCTGAGACCAATACACACCCTAAAGTGTTAACGCTTAGTTTTGACTTTTGTTACACCGGCCTGTGTATAGCACAGACTTATAGATGCCTTGAAAATTCAGCGTCGCATTTCGAATTTAATCTCTACGTATAATAGTGTAAACGTGTGACGACCTCTGTGGCTCAGTTGGTAGGCTGTTGGTAGCTCAATCCCGCCGACGGAACAAAAAGTTTTCAAAAGTTCCTGGGTCATGGATGTGTATTAAATATGTGTATCATATAAGAAAAATCTTAAACATTTGTATAGTTTAAAAGTATTAAATATATTTCCGTTGTCTGGTACCTGTAACACAAGCCCTTCAGGTACTTAGCACGGGGCCAGACTGACGTGGTGTGAAGATTTTAGATTTTAAACTCGCTTTTATTCTGAAAATATATCTTCCACTTTATAAATATGACATATTTTTACAATAATATCGTATTTGAAGATTTATCACGTCGCGTCGATACAATCCCAGGTTGTCGGTGCAGTTTTATTACAGTCCTTTAAACACGGCGTTCCGAGGTAAAGGAAATGACATGTCCACCTGTCCGCTCTATTAAACGTATGGTCTCCACATAGAGTGATCTTTGCTCATGAATTTCTTAAAGTACGATATTGATATGTTTTTCATTTTGATTTCATTCCGTTATTTAAAAAAGAAGGATTTTTGTCCATAAGCCACACGGGTGAAAGGGAAAGACTTACGCTTACTTACACTTTTTTCTAAGTTTGTCCTAGTTTTAGAGTCCGAAATGACTATATTCCTTACAATTAGTATAACTTATTTTTATGCAATCAATTATATCCAAGTGGTAAAATTGGACTCCGCATATTGTTCTTTTGCAATTCGAGCTAAAAGTCTGCTGTCTTCCCACAATTACAGTCTTGTAGTGATATATATATATATATATATATATATATATATATATATATATATATATATATATATATATATATATATAAAACTCAAAGATGACTGACTGACATGGTGATCTATCAACGCACAGCCCAAACCACTGGACCGATAAGGCTGAAATTTGGCATGCATGTAGATGATATGACGTAGGCATCCGCTAAGAAAGGATTTTGATCAATTCTACCTCCAAAGGGTTAAAATAGGGGATGAAAGTTTGTATATAAATTTATAATACTTCTTAACGCGAGCGAAGCCGCGGGCAAAAGCTCGTCTATGATAAAATCCTTATTGAATGCTATCAGCGAAAAAGATGAATTGGTATAAATGTTTTCGTGTTATTTATTCAGAAGAACCCCGAAGATGTATTGAGGCAGGAGGCTGGAGGCTGCGAGCTCAATTAACGAGCTCAGGTGTCCCGCAAGATAACGGGAATCATTTTGCCGCGCTTTTGTCATTACTTTTTCATCAGCCAGTACCTAGATTTTTTGGCGTTTAAGTTTGCATCCACCGACGAGAATAAATAAATAAAAATATTTGCGTTTGTTTTTTGGAATTGGATGCCGTTTGAAAACAAAGAGATGTTGTTCCCGATTCAAATTTAAATAAATAATCTTTTTGATTACCGTACCAAATGCCTTTTTAGGTGACTCAAGAATACCTTCTTTAGACAAACAATTAATATCAGAGGAGCTAATTAGCTCTCTCTAAGAGTCTATCAGCCTCAGCCGGTCGACCGAACGTAATTCAAAAATTAAAACTTTCATATCGAGTTGACAAAAGATCCCGCGCAGATTATTCACAAAAGATTTGACAGTCCCCATAAAGAGGTCCAAATTACTTCGGGAGGCAACAATGATTTCGCTTGAATGGCACAAATTTTCCACGCCAAAGATCTCGGACAATGATAACTCTATTACGGAGAATTCTTTCCCTTATTTTTATCTCATGATCCCGTCTTGTTGACTCACTTAAGGACCAACATCAGTTGGTCCTACTCGTAGTACATACTAATATTATGAACGGACGAATGTGTGTCTACTACTCCTAAATTCTCAAACTGCAGAAATTTAAGTTTTTAGTATGGAGACACTTTCAGGGTTTATCGTACCAAAATTGACGGTTGCCGTGGGACGAACAAGTTTCTGTGCAACCGAAATTTTTGATCTAACAAAATAGTGAATATCACAGAATTTTTAAGCTTAAATTTAAATTAAGATACATTACTTAATACCTACACATCTTATTATCATGACCTAAATTAAGTCAGATTTTAAGTCATCTGTTACTTCATAAAATGTTACACGATTCAAGTTATCCAGCCTCTGGAATATCACAGGAGGTTTAACATACGAGTATATATACGAGCAATTCTTGTAAACTTGCTTATTCAAAAAATTCATACGTATTCAAATTCTCGATTCCAGGCGTTCGGAGCATGAAAGCGTTTTTCAAACGGGGGCTTATTTTAACCTTATGAAATTGTAGAGAGTGCGAATAAATATTTTCCTGTTTTTGAAGTAAAGCTTCTTAGCGGCGTCGGTATGACGCGGGCTCTACAACAGTTCTTTACTGATCAAATGCTGTATGTTTTTATTGAAGAAAATATTTCAGTGGTTTTTAATTTTACTTTTTGATAATAATTTTTGAGTAGAACATATTAAAAACCCAAATTTTGCTTTAGCTTTGATACTTAAGCTGTTTATTTGAGCTCAAATAATTTGGAAAACGTACGAATGAGAGTTACTTAGAACCTCGAAAAATGTATAATATTAAAACTTTAAACGTCAGGTTTCCGCATGATTAACGAACGCGGATTACTTGTCTTGTAAATTCTAATCAATGTTTAGCATTTACATAACAATAACATGTATTTGGAACGTTCCTTTCGAAATCATAATTTCCAGTGGGGAATATAAATGGGACGACTTATCAAGTCAGTGGGCCGGATACGACTTATATGTCACCTCGCTCCGCCACTGAAATACAAGGCAATATCGGCAATTACCCGGCCCCCGATCCCCGGCCCCCGCCCTGGGGCCTGGCCCCCGGCCCCCATGGCCCCGATATCGTGCTCCAATATCCCGTAGACAATCAAGATGGCTGAACATCCGCCGTCACTCGCGCTCAGGCTTCACGGGACATGTAACCTGCAATACAACGAGGCTTAATTTTATGCGAAGATATTTTTATTTTCTTTTGTAAAGTTAAAATATTATAACCTGCTTTTTCCCTTGTTTTCTGAGTAGGTGGTTTATTCTTATCGCGTGTTCTGTAACGAATCATCATCGAAAAAATTATACAATACATTAAAAATTCCCAAGCCGCCTAAAATGTTTAAAAAAATCTTTTGTCGGCTTACCGTCTTAAAAGTTCCGGATTAATTTGGGATTCCGGTCAATTCGTAATTTCACCTGGGGGATCCTATCGGAAAGCCAATAAGCCCGCACTTGTGATGGGCAGCGGCGGGTTGAATCAGAAGGTGGTCGTTTGTACCGCACTTGGGCCGGCAGCGGCGGGTTACACAGGTCGATTGTACCCCAGATCTTCGCTTCACTTCACATAGGCTTAGCTTTTCAGCCGAAATATTGAGGAATTCCGTTTCGGGTATTATGTCTGATATTTGCGGAAATGTTTATTTGAGAGTAGTGTCCGACCGAAACTGATTTTTCAGCCGAAACCGAAACCGAAACCGAAACCGAAACCGAACTTTCGGCCTTGCTCTCAGTTTCGGCCGAAACCGAAACCGAAACTTGGTAAAACATTTAAAATTACGATTATTTACTGAAATTTATTGATTTTTAACATAAATTACAACTTTTAAAACCAAAGAAAAAGTACTACATTGATTTTTTTACTTTTTGCAACATTTCCTAAATTAAATATTATTAATTTTGGACTCGAATATGTTCCCTAGAAACTTTTTTGTACTATATTCCGTTTTTTACACGACTCCAAGTATGTGCGATTTCACCAAAGAAATTGAACGCACTTAGCGTACCCCTTACCGGTTGTAAAAGTATAAACACGTTTATAACACTCAATTGCATTTCACCAACATAAAGTAAACTTGTTCACAGCAAATCCGATTTTTATCTTATAAACGCCCAATATTCGAGTTTTAACTTCATAAAACACATGTAAATCCTGTCAATGTAGTGTCATGAGTCATGACAGATCGAAAAACATAGACTAAAAAATTGTTAAGATGATAGTTTTCACAGATGCGTTTGGTTAGCTTATTTATCGTTTCTTGCTATTTTGTTAATAAAACAACGTGACAAGGCTCTAACTTCCAAGATAATAAAAACATATAAAAATCATCGCGTGAAATAACGTAAACTTAGATTCATTATTCGCGATTAAAAGAAGAATGTAAATCTATTTGAAACGAGATTTACGTCGCCATATAAACGCGTTAATTGTTCAATGAGAACTTAAGTTCAATAAAAAGAAGTTTTAAGTGTGATTGGTGAATTTCCCCTAATGTATTACAACGAAGGATGACCCTATTGAAACAAGAGCAGAAGTTATTTCAAGATCGGTCTAAGAGATTGCGTGTTCATAGTTAATAGTTAATTTTAAATATTTAAATAAAACGGGTGGTAAAAGGAAAAGAGTGAGAATAAATCTCGCAATATATATCCTAATATATCCTATATAATCTCACAATCAAACAAAATTCTTAAATAAATAAAGTAAAAACCGTTTGTTTGGGAAACATTGTTAAAATAGCACGTAATTTGCCAACTGTTATGTACATATTAAATAAGCCTGCGTTTGTCGTAGAAATAAAATTCAATAATATAATTTCCATAACAACAAGTTTAGACAATTTAATGAAAACAAAACAATTTAATTAAAAAAAATTATTTGAGACTATTCTGGAAAACATAATCTCAAAACTGAGCTGGGGCCTCGCTGGCAAGCAAGCACGAGTTAAGTAACTGCGAAGTTTACCGAACGACGCATGAGTTTCGGCGGGGCCGAAAGTTTCGGCTATATTTTGGCCGAAACCGAAACTATGGCCGAAACTAGATTTTTTGGCCGAAACTGGCCGAAACCGAAACCGAAAGTTCGGTCGGTCACTATTTGAGAGGTTCTAAAAGTTACACTGTGACACTGAGATTTAGAGCAAGTTTTCAGGTCATAAATGAAGACGTGAGTGGATGAACACGAAAACTAACATGATAATATATGACATACGGACATGTACTCATTTTTTCCCTTATAATTTGAACGAACCATTAAACTTATTTACTTCATCACCTGGCTAATATATCTGGCTACACATAAAATGCACAGTTTTTTTATTTCAAACCATTTTTCTGGCCCCAAAGCCTCCATTTATGCAAAAAACGGCAATTTTTTACTGGTACTTATCGTGTTCTTTCACTCGCGTCTTCAAACATAACCTCAATAAGCAATTTTTATGATACTCCGGCAATCGGGAATCTACTGATACCTTGATAATTTAAATTGGATCAATAGTATAAGAAGTACAGATAAAGATACGTATGTGCATAGACTGAAAAAAACTCTTTCTTTTGGCTTAGCTGCTCAGCTATAACATATAGGTCTACGTAAGATTTGCAATAATAAAAAGGCAAAATAGCTCTGTGTAGAAAAACCACGGAGATAAACAAAGAGCAAACGTTTATAAGCAATATAATACGATTACCTTAATTGACAGCGACAAGACAGCGCGTTATTTGAGTTAGGATGTTTGGATGTTAAACCTTTTACCATCCATCACGGTGATGTGTCTCCCGAGGCATCGCTTTTATTATGTATGCCTCGCAGGTGGAAATATATAAAATTTTGCATATACCATAAAGTCATAAGGATATATTATTTTGGTGTGCTTACTCTAGCTAGGGAGTAGGGGTATATTTTTTTAGGAAACGCCATGTTGAGAGCCATTTATTATTGGTTGGATTGGCAAAAAAATATTAGCGAAAAACCGTTTGAGACAACCATTGCGTTGGTGAAATATGTACTGGCCTAGTATATAATATAATTATATTATGCTTGATTTTTTTATATATTACTGCAATGTTTTCACGCTAGAGGCAACCATCACAGATAGTAAATAAAAAGTTTTGTTCGATGTTTGACAACGTTTCTGGCAATATTCTGATGTGACGTACGTGCAATATTATGTCGGATTATTTACTGTATGAGTTAGTAGCGCCCTCTGCTCCGACCTTTACGTAATATTCCCTATTGTAAATGAATTTTTAATTCTTAGGCCGTGTTCACACCAAATTGACTGCGAGCGAACGTTACGCAGTTTATTGTATTTCCATACATATTCACTTTTTCGTTCACACCTAACGTAGGCGCGGACATTCGATACCGTATATTTTCACGTTCACACTGGGGCTCACAGTGAGCCTGCTCACATTCGGCGGCTCACAGTCGGTTTGGTGTGAACACGGCCTTACACCGTATCTTTTTCAGCAAACATAACACCGCCGAAAATTATTTCGAGACTTTATTCCATCGATTTAACATAACCATAACACTTAAGGAACTACAGACTATGGAACAAAACAGTGGTTTGGCTGATCGTCTATAAACAGAGAACTATTCTGATGGCTTCATAAAAACTCATGGAAACTTCCAGAAGATAAATCACTCGGTGTATTGAAAAACTTGAGCACTTATTTTGTAATTGGAACTCGGTGGATACTTGTTGTCTTACTCTTTTATTAGTTTATTCTTCACTAACTCGTGGCTTTGCGGGAAGATTGAATATCGTGTACTTTTTTTCAGATAATTTATCTATTGGTATCTATTATTGTATAATGGTGATTGCTTGGTTTAATAGGCCAAGAACCCACAAGAGTTTTATCCTAAAGTTATTAGGTAAATAAAGTATACTGTATACCTAAATTCAATACTGTTTGTTATTTAATTGACCCATAGAATTTTCCCTCTACCTTCCTTAATACAATATGTATCGTTCTTTTTGTCGGTCCAGAAGTTTATTGCCTATTCAAAGTATAAGCTTGCGAATTTTCTGTAAGCAATATTAGTGTAGACTTATGCAAAATTCACATAAGTCAATTTCGCCACAAAATATAATTACAGTCACAAGTACTTAGTTAAATATCAAATGTTATCACTAGCACTAGCATCTAACTACCGAGCAACATAAACTACACCGTAAATCGCAACTTCGAAGTTTGATGTAACTCGTAGCTCGGGAAGTTGTCTTAATTACTGCCGGAATACTTTCAGCGCTTCAAATATTTAATATCGCGATTAAACTTCAACACTTTACCTTTAACGGAATTTACCTGGCCCCTCATTATTACGCTCCATTATACAGGGAAGTTTTATAAATTAATAGCTGAGTTTCTTTCCCGAGATAATTTATGTTTACTTTTGAATTTTGCGTTATACCGGGTTTACATTATTGCAATCCAGTGATTGAATCCAGCGCTGGACTATTACTGGAATAATGTGAACCGGGCATTATGTTGGGACAGGCATGCTCGAATGAGTTGAAAATACCACGATCTTGTAGATAGTGCGTACCTTACTTCTGAGGAAATGTTATAGATTTGTAACTATGGTGTTACAGTACCCTTATTCAAAATGCATTCGCTAGTTTCCATAGCGACTAACTTCGCTATCGAAACTAGTCTAGAATGCATTTTGCCCTATAGTAACATATTCGTAGGCTAAAAACAAGCTAAGCTCGCTTTAAAGTTAATCGATATTTTTTTCCTCTGGAGACCATGGTCTGCAGTCTTCTTGATACATTGGTTCGGTTCTAATTTAGCCCCACGCGCGCATAACGTTCGAGTTACAAGAATTGGGCGCCTGAATTTTGCATTTTCAACGTGAAAATCCTACGATAGAAGCGAGTAGCTCTAAGTAGAACAATATTTACGCTGCATAATGCGCCGTATACCAATAATCTCGCAACGCGACCTCTCGGCGCACTCAATAGGAAAATGCACTGAAATGTTGCTTTATTGTTTCATAAGTGGCCTCGTATGCTGTAAGGCTTCAAAGTTCAGTCTCAAAATCAGCGAGCAGCGGGGCGAGAGCGGCGCGTTCCGATGTATAGATTTATATGGACAGGTCTCGAAAGCAGCCGCTCGCTCGTAGATCGCCGCGCCGAGGCCTGTCCATATAAATCTATACATTGGAATGCGCCGCTGCTAGGGCTTCACGCGACAGCGAGATTTTTCTCGTGTCGTCTCGTTCTCGTCTCGCTTTTACGAGACGAGAACGAGACGAGACGTTTTGGAAAATATTATCGGCATTACCGAGACCACATACAGGGCAACCCGAGATTCTCGTTTTGGGTCTCGCTAATTTTTTTTAATGAAGTTTTTATTCGAAAAAATATCAGAAAAGGTCTACTTAGAAAACCATATATTTTACAAAACATACAATCTGGTAACCATCCAAACTGCATTTTATCATATAAATACTATTTACAACTAAGCGAGACGAGACGAGACAACTGGTAACGAGACGAGACCGAGACTTGAACGAGACTCAATTTTTTGAGGATTGACGAGACCGAGACGAGATTTTTGTTACTCTCGCTTAGAGTAAGCGTCTCGTGTGAAGCCCTAGCCGCCGCCGCTCCCGCCCCGCTGCCCGCTGATTTCGAGACTGCAGCCTTACTATGACGAGTCGGTCGAGATATACAATATATTTAGTGCTATGCGATTCACGATTTGTGTAGTTGATTCATAACAATATGACGTAAAATACATACTATTGTATTATATCAGAGAAATTGCTACATTGACGGGTAGACCTACGTTATTTGGTCGCGTTCTGTTGAATGACCTAGCCAGGGGCCGTACCACGAAACCGTTTTGAGACTCAAACTATCGTACGAGAATGCCGCGTCCTGCTCTAACAAACTTGAAATGACGTTGTTAGAGCAGGATGCAGCATTCTCATCCGATTGTTTGAGTCTCAAAACGGTTTCGTAGTAGGCCTACAGGTTCGACATAACCCGACCGAATAACGTCGGTCCGTTATCTGCCTCTGGATCGATTTCTCTGATAGCACTTGTAAATATGCGTACCTCGTTTGATGCAGTCGGTTAACAGCTGTTGTTTGTCGCAGTGGTCGCGGGGGAGGCCACGGAGCCCTCGAGCGCGGCCTCGCTGGCGGAACCCTCGCCTACTAAGCCTCCAAGTACGTGCACTTCTCTTACTGCTTCAATAAGATCTGACTGCCACAATGAGAAAAAACGCCCTTTAGACTAGGGTCAGTCTGGCATCAGTTCAGTCCATCAGTCTCAGACTGACGCCAGAAAGAACTTAATAAAAAGTTATCAGTCTGTCAATCATCAAAGGTTATACTATGATCGATGCTATACGATATGCTTATACGATCACACTCCCGTCAGTCTGGATTAGACTGATTGACTGAACTAGTCTTAGAGACGAATGTCGTGGTGGCATCCTACGGGGCCTACCTGCCCGCCCGCCGCAGCCAGCCAGCTGCCAGCCAGCTGTACACATTGGGCCAACGCATTGAGCCAGCGCATAGGGCAAACGTGTGGAGGCCTACTTGGCCATAAGTTGGGAACGACATTCTGTACTATACACTGGCCTAATGTGCTGCCCAATGTGTATAGCGGGCTTAACACTAGGGTGCATTATTTATTCTGTGAGCCAACCAGATTAAAAAGTGTCTACTTTTGGGAACAAAAATTATCTCAAACAATATCATATTGACTGACAAAAAGTTGCATTGTAACAAAAATTCTACCCGAATTATGTACTCCGCATGTGTTATGTTTTTTTTTTAAATTCGGTCTGGTTTTCTAGAAATAAAATGAAATTATGGGTGGTGCTAATGCTAGGTACTGCGGCATATTAAGATCTATTACAATACTACAATTAGCATTAGATCAATATCTTAAGGGCTTATGAGACTGCTGACCTTAGATCATTTATCGTACACCTTAACTCTTTTCGTAATTATGGTATTTCGTCCGTTTCCTCTCTGTGTGGCTGGAGTATAAAAATACCAAAATATATATATATATAATATATATATATATATATATATATATATATATATATATATATATATATATATATATATATATATATATATATATATATATAAGAAAAAGAAAATAAAACAATAGCTCGAAGTTTCCATAATGCTAGCAAAAACGTGAAAATACAAACCCTAAGGCTGAATTTATTTGCGTCCGCGCGATCAAGCGGTTAGCTCCACTGTGAGATCACAAGCGTTACATTACAATTTATTTATTTTATTTAAAACTTTTTGTACGTACTTGTGCAAAAAGCAAAAGTGTTGTTCTCGCCTCCGTGGTCTAGTGGTATAGAGCGCAGCTCTTGACTCGGAGGTCGTGGGTTCGATTCCCGCGTTGGAAACATGTTATTTCCAAGTTTGGTTAGAACAACGCAGGCTGATCACCTGATTGTCTGACAAGTAAGATGGTCCATGCGTCGGATGGGCATGTAAAAAGTCGGTCCTGCGCCTGATCTCTCGCCGGTCGTGTCTGTCTTCCGTCCCACTGGGTTATGAGAGTAAAGGAATAGAAAGTGCTCTTGTGTACTGCGCACACACTTGGGCACTATAAAATTACTCCTGCGTAGCTGGCCTGGTTTCATGTAACCGGCCACCGTCACCGAAACCGGTGTGGGAGCTATTATTATTAAAAGTGTTATTGCACTATTGCTTGTGATCTCGCGGTGGAGCGGCCAAGCCGCTCGTTTGCGCGGACGTATATAAATCCAAACTTATTAATCGGGACTTAACGCGACTTATTGTTGGATAACTCGAGGGTAGTCGAAGATCAGACGGCCCGGTGCAAACGAAGACGTCGCGCTCCTGCAGTCCCCTCGTGACCACGGCCGTTGCAACACGGCCGAAACGTTGAGACAAAGTATGTACTCGTAGTAGCATTACTATTTAAATAAGTCGCGTTAAGTCCCGATTAATAAGTTTTAATTATAATGCAACGCGAAAGTTTAGAATGGTATATAAATCCAGCCTGAAACTACATCAAAAACACGTTCTTGTGTGTAACATGATGAGATCTTATTGAAGCGCCCTAGTTTTGTGTAATGTACCGCCGCCTCCCAGCACCCCCTAGTATTCGGAACTCCTAATTAGGGTAATCACTAATTAGTGTCTAAGTCGCATATCACTGATGTTACGTATCTAAAACTTCTCAAAGCAAAATTAGCTTAAAAAGTAAGATTACGCTGATGTGATTACAAAAAGCAGTATAATAAGTAATAATATTTAGTAGAGAATCTCTATATTCTGAATAATCTCTACTAGAGATATATTTCTTTACCTACAGTTCAAAATCGAGTACAAAAAGAAAAGTTACTGAAAATAGATTAATGTACTCATTACAATGCCAATTATGAAATCTTTTCTCTTAATACGTGGCTATCAAATCTATATATTTTAAAGATGGACGCATGGATATTATTAACTTACATGTAAAACTATTTTATTTGTATGCTTTTTTATAATTGAAATGAGATCTTTATTTATAAAATAATAATAATATAATCAATTTTATAAAAAGGCATTGAAATTTATTTTAAATCGCCCGTTACACGCATTACCATTTGAAATCTCGCTCAACGCATTTATAACGCATCAGGTTAAACCCACAATAGCTTGTACAAAAAGGTCCTTTCTTTAAAAAGAATACAAAATGCAGGCTGCAAGTTGCAATACGTGAATGAGGCATGATTTGAACACGACGAACGTGTGGGCGATCCATAATTAAAGCCTTAACGAATTCCAAGGCTTTTCATTCAGGTTTAAAGCGGATAAATCAGCCATTCTCAAAGCAAGCTCCGCGCAGCCTGGGCACTGGGCAGCCTTAGGGCTCCGCGTAGCACGCTTGGCAGTTGGCAAAGGCAAAGGGTTGTCTGTCAAAAATTTTACTTTCTTAAAAGGTTTCGCCACCAAAAAAGTTTGAGAACCGCTAAAATAAAATATATAATATTATGCTATACTGTTGATGCCTTCAATCTAAGGCTATCACAGACAGAGCAGGTAATGTAAAGATGTATATTATAGCACGATACATCTTTCTATAGAAATCGTACACAATAGCTATAATGTAAAAATATACATTATAGCTGTTGTGTGTGGTCTCCTGATGATTTCTATAGAAAGATGTATCGAGATGTATCGTGCTATAATATACATCTTTACATTACCTGCTCTGTCTGTGACAGCCTTAAGTTTGCGGTAAACGTGTAGTACAAATTACAATATAATATTACCTATTTAAGTTTAACTCTATAGCTATCGTGGTTTGATACAGGCTGGTGACAAATGGACGGACATCAAAATCTAGGGTTCCGTTTTTACCCTTCGGGTTCGGAACCCAAAAATAAATAATTAAAAAATCGGCCAAGTGCGAGTTGCAGATTCTGCGGTGAGGTTATGGTATAGATTTAACTCCACTTTCTATATTTTCCTTGTACCCATATAATAATATACTAGCTATTTGACCGAGCTTTGCTCGGTATTCGATAAAACACGAATAAAATTACATTTTCTAAAAATGATTCCTAGCTAGATCGATTTATCGCCCCCGAAACCCCCTAACACTGGTTTCTTAGCAGACAGAAGCACAAAAGTCGTAGTTGACGGCGAATGCTCGGAAACTCAGTTTGTTGATGCTGGTGTCCCTCAAGGCTGTGTGCTATCGCCTACCCTATTCATACTGCATATCAATGACATGTTGCAGACCAGCGGCATTAATTGCTATGCGGATGATAGTACAGGTGATGCCGTATATACCGGCTCCCCCAATATTTCTCGGCAAAATGTCACTGAGAGTCGAAACGAACTTGTGTCTAAGGTGGAGAATTCATTGGAGAAGGTCTCTGAATGGGGTAGACGTAACTTGGTCCAATTCAACCCCGCCAAGACACAATTCTGCGCATTCACCACTAAAAAGTCACCAATGGTCGTATATCCTCGTTTCGAGGGCACATCTTTGACTATCTCCCCTAGCATTGAGATACTTGGCGTCAACATATCGAGTGAAGTCCAGTTCCGATATCATCTAGAGGGTAAGGCCAAATTAGCCTCGAAGAAGCTTGGTGTTCTTAACAGAGCGAGACAGTGCTTCAGTCCGGACCAACGCCTACAACTCTACAAGGCGCAGGTTCGGCCTCATATGAAATATTGTTCTCATCTCTGGGCAGGGGCGCCAAAATACCAACTGCTCCCTCTGGATTGTATCCAACGAAGGGCCGCTCGAATTGTTGACTGCCATAGTGTTTCAAACAGCTTGGACCCCTTGGAATTACGCCGAGATGTGGCTTCACTCTGTATCCTCTATCGGTTGTATCACGGGGAGTGCTCTGAGGAATTGTTCGGAATCATACCACCAGCAACTTTTCGCCATCGTCCCACGCGAAAAACATACCATCCTCATCACCTCGATGAGTGGCAGTCTTCCACAGTGCGTTTTTCGCGTAACTTTCTGCCGCGCTCTGTAAAACTCTGGAACGAACTGTCACCAGCAGTATTTCCGGACCTATACAACCTGCAAACCTTCAAGAAAAGAGCGTATTCCCTCTTAAAAGGCCGGCAACGCACCTGCAGCTCTTCTGATGTTGCAATTGTCCATGGGCGACGGTAGTTGCTTACCATCAGGTGACCCGTTTGCTCGTTTGCCTCCTTATTTAATAAAAAAATATATATACTAAATTTCATGAAAATCGTTGGAGCCGGTTCCGAGATTCCAAAGATATAAGATAATCTTACATTTTACTAGGAATAAATATCAAAGCTGTGAAGCTCAATTATTTAAGGTCTAGCGTTGGTGCTCTGGCGGAACTTTTTAAAGAAGTGACATTTAAAACGGACCCTCAAAAAAAGAATGGTTTGTCTTTGAATCCCGTGCATTATTTTTCTCTATGCTTTGAATGAGCGACCACTATAATTATATTGTCTCTACGTTGATGTCTGATGATATTTCTAAAAGCAATTCATATAACGCTCGCGGATCCCCAACAAGGCCTATGGTCCCCCAGGGCTCCTAGTACCCCACTTTGAGAATGACTGGTCTAGGCTGTCTTTTGATTTTCCGTCTGCAAATGTTAACTTTTAGGGTGAAGCCACACGAGCGTCATTTTGTGAGTCGTGAGTCGCAGAATTTCGGTCGCGTAAATATCTTTTCATACAAATCATGACTCACAAAATTACGCTCGTGTGAATCAAACAGGACTTTTGTATGAAACTGAATGCAGAAGAATTTCTGCCAGCCGAAATTCTGCGACTCACAACTCACAAATTACACTCGTTTGGCTTCAGCCTTATTAGTGAACTATTAGCGAGGGCTGATAATTTGTTCAGTCGATTAAGCGTCTAGTGACTCGGAGCGAGATAAACTGCATTCTGTTGATTGCGCACGAAGCGGACACTAGATAATGGCGATCATTCTTTCCTCTTCCGGAAGATAAGTGTGAACTTTGATTTAGTATTTTAACATCGCTACTTGCTATCTCTTCCTAGTCGTATCCTCATGGGCTCATGGCTGAGGGACGTCACCACCAAAATTTGCTTTTCGGGAAAGGGCTCTCCACTTGTCTCTGTTTTTGATCTGATGCAGTGCCTCCTGGAACGTGCAGTCAGCGGCCTTGACAATCGCGTCTGTCCATCGTGTAGCCACTCTACCTCTGCCTCTTTTCCCCTCTAATTGCCCAGCTAGTATAACACTCTCAATATTGTTTGGCTCCCGGCGGGCTATGTGGCCAAAAAACGAGAGCGATTTTGTAGACAAAGAGTGGACAGGCGGGTAATTTTAAGTTTCTGAAGTATAGACGTGTTTGTCCGGTATGCGGTCCAAGGGATGCCGAGCATTTTGCGCCAGCACCACATTTCAAAAGCGTCGATCTTAGACCGACTACGTGCTTTGACTGTCCATGTCTCGGAGGCATATAAAAATATTAAAAACTCATTATTATTATTTTCGTGCTGCGATATATGATCTTTGTACGATGTAAGCAAGCATCGCACATTCCTAGGTCACCATGATAATTATTACACATAATTAATATATCAATTTAGTAAAAATCTCAACAATTTAACGATTTCGTAATGTTTTAATTTTTTGCATAACTCATCATTAACTTTGTATATAAAATGTGTCTGCTATAATACACTTAATGAAGGGTATTATAGCAATATTATAACTTCTGCTTATATATCACTCCTTATATCACTGTACCTTTGTAATCTCTGTATCAATAAACAGTTATCATTTTAAATTCTAATTAAATCATTTCATATTAAATTAAGTGAGATCAAATTTAAATGAAATTAAATTAAATGCTATCAAATTCAAATGCTGTAGGGACGTTAACTGTAGCGTAGTGGCTTGTTGTGTCCCGCTTGCTTCCTTGGTGGTGCTGATGGCGATGAGATGAATGCCGTTGCTCGCGAGCGCGAGACCCACACGGCTGAGGCTCGCTGGATGATTTTGGGGGCGGTGTCGGCTGCCTGCCCTGTGCACTCTTTCTTCCATATCTTTTCTAAGTGCTAAGTGCCCAACTGCAGATTTAGCCATCTGAGCCCGTCGGACAACCTCGCTCTCGTAGTTTGTCTTCGATACATTCAAGTTAGGTTTGTAGGGAGTCATAAGTTCGATAATCAAAATTACTTAAATTGGTAAAAAAAACACACATCGTCAAAATTTACCAATAGCGCTCTTATTGGTAAATAGTATTTGTACATAAATATCTCTAGAAAGTTTCAAACGAATGGACCATTTATAACCTGAACATTGTCGAGAAAATCATAAAAATCATAATAAGACGTATTAATATAGTATTAAGCAAATATTTGTAGATTTTCTTGCCTGAATTTCGTATAACCTTAATGGTAATCAAATTAAAGCAAAATCACAGCTTGTAGCTCGTTCGCTCTTGCTCTTAATAATATTAAAAGGTATTGAACATGCTAGTAAAAGGTTGGCTCTCGAGGGACGCGCCTTCGCATTATATTTGTTTTTGGACAACTTGTTTATTCAATTATCTTTAATATGGAAGACTTTGGTAGCGAATATCAACCTAAGAACCTCGACTGAAAGCTCGAATTGCCTTCACCTGAAATCACAAGAGCAAGGTATAATAATCATTATATAGTTTCAATATTTATAAGACTTACAAAATATACTTCTTATGAGGTACAAGAATCTCTTGAAGGTATTTAAGCAAATTATCATAGAACAAAGACACTTTTCCTATTTAAGTATTCTCATTTTCCTCCAATTCCGCCAGTTGGCTCTCAATTATAAGACGAGTCGTAGTGCGATAATTGATAATGGTATTTTATAAACTATCTAAAACGTACTCTAAAAATAGGCCTATCCTAGAATCTTATCTAAAAATATTGTATAACAAGCTCTTAATAACTTTTATTAATTCAAGCTCCAAATAACTACGGAACCCTTCATAAACAACGTCAACTTCGAACTTCGACTATCGTGAAATCGTTACCAAGTATCAATATCTAATTCTCTATACTCATTTAATTAGGTGCTCGAAATATTATATTGTTCAGTAATTGACCCGGGGAACTTCGTACCCGGTGAAAAAAAAAAAAATCAAGTATCATTGTTCAAGTAGTATTATTTAATATTTTACAGTCTCCGTCATCACACTCTGACATTGGCGATTCACGAAGGAGATTTTTTTAAAGAAGTATGATTTTACATGTTCATTACCTATTGATCGAAATACATGAGTTTCATATGCTGCCTAAACAACCGCCTCATATATGTGTCTACTCTCTATCGCCAATTAAAGATTAGTAGAAAAGTAGTCAATCCCCTGGAATACTCCTTACTATAAAGATATACCTACCGAGTATGCTCGCAATATTTGCACAAGTCAGTCCCCTGAAAAATCTATCGTCTGTAGTCAAAACTGACCGTTATTTGTATTGTCGTAGAGTGCGACCGCACATTCGTGAGCCGGGGCGGCGGCAGCAACGGCACGTTCAGCGCGCCGGAGCTGAGCAACCCGCTCAACCAGACTCGCCAGTGCCTCTACACCTTCCTCGCCGCGCCCGGGCAGCGCGTGCTCGTCGAGTTCCGCACCTTCGACCTCCGGGGCAAGCCGCCAGAGTACGTACTCTCTATAGTCTATAGTCTATAACTCTATACATTATAGTGACATCATGAAACACATGAGCCAAGACGTTTTCTTTATCGCTTCTTTATAGAATCGCCGCTCAAAATGTATGGAATTGACATTAAACGAGTCGAACGTCAACTTCATATTTTCGAAAGCTAATGTCAATTACATATTTTTTGATCGGCGATTCTGTAGAGAAACGATAAAGAAAACTTCCTGGCTAAATGGCCTGATGACGTTACACCGCTGCACCCATATCGCACCCTCATTTTCACATGCAATTAAAAATGTTGGAATTATCAATATGATAGTATTGACTAATAAGGGATGGTTTGGCTCTTGCCAACTATCCTTAGGTCACCTAAGGTTCAGAACATAATATTATCTCTTGTCGACAAAATTAAAAGTGATTATTATGTTTCGAACCTAAGACATCTCTTTGACTCAGCATTCCATTTCTATTACTTATGAGAAAGGAAAAATTGGATAATATCGAGTTGATTCAAATGTAATAAATTCAACATTTAACATTTCTATCTTTTCCTGGCCCCTAGCCGCATAACAAAGCCTACGTTGACATTAATTCACATAGCCAGGCCACGCAATACATGTCCATTGTCTGATAAATATATTAATGAATATGCTAAGCATATTCTATTAACATTAGAGGCACGTATGTTCGCCGGAATTTCATATTGTGGCTAGACGGCTCGACCGCGAGCTATAATTATTATAATGTTACGACTTACGACTTACGAGGGTATATAGTTAGTGGTGACGCCTATTTCTGTTTAACTCCCTTGTTTGAGTGAGATCATCATTTTTTACAAGACTGCCGTAATTTTACCATTAGTATATTAATTTCGTCAAAATATCGTCGTTGTTATCGACCGCGTAAGTCAAGTAAATGCAATAAAGAATTCATCTTTCAATAAGTCTGACTAGCCAGTGATAACTAATGTACCATCGAGGAAATTTATTCCTAGGCAATTGACGGACCTACGTCATGTGGTCAGCTTATGTCAATTCAATGTTAGCTGTGATCGGTCGGATGAGTTTGACTTAACGCGACCAAATTATTTAGGTCCGCCATCTGCTTAGGAATCAACTTCTCTGATAGTACATTTTGTTTCCTCTATAATCTATAACTAATGATTGATGAATCGTACCATCAATTTGATTAATTACTCTTCGCATATCAATAGAGAACCGAAAACCGTATCACCAATCACCACAATTAGCGCGAGAAATACTTTCACCATCAATAAATTGTATTAAACGTTTGTTTGTTATTTCCAGTGGCGCGGCGGTGGGGGAGCTGCCAGCGTAAGTAGACCCCTCCCAAACACAGACCCGAAACATTCTCCTCGTAAAGTACAGTGGTATAGGCCGGGGGAGAGGCCAAGATATACCGGCTAACCTCGTTTCCCTGGGAGTCCGTCTGATTTATTCATGATCGGTATTTCGGTCCTAATAGTGGTATAGTTATTTGAGACTTGTTTATTTCTATCCGATACTTATGGATCGGTTTTTGCCGTAAGAAACTTTTAGGTTATCATAATTCGCATCTGTGTCAAACTCGACCAATTTCATAAGGAATCGATAAATCGGAAATAAAATCGGTAACCGATATAGGTCGCCGGAGTAAAACCATTTGTGACCGACCCGAATACCGATCTAATTCATTCTTCGACTTATTCGCCCAAAGTAATATATGCTGGAAATGTTTTAGCAAAACGATTGGACTAATTTAAGCATTGTAGGTTATATACAGCCAGGCTGTTGTCCGATATGTTATATGCCTAATGCCTATTTATAACATAATTATCGGATATGAGTCCGTCCGAACGCGCGGCTACACCGCGACTTTACAAGCAAAACTTGTAAGTAACGATTTATATAGCGGCACGGTCGCGCTTATTTACATACATTTTCTTGTAATCTCGCGGTGTAGCCACTAACCCGCTCATTCGCGCCGCCGCATGCAAATCCAGCCTTAGTTCAATTTATAAGCGTCCGTGAGACAGAGCGGTTCGGCTGCTACACAGCGCACAAGCGTACCTAAAAAAGCAGCGCTCTTTCTTGCGGACGCATATATAAATTGAGCCTGCCATAGCCCATAGACATAATTTCCAGATGCGTGCACGAGTACATGGACATATACTCGGAGATGGCGAGCCTGGAGGCGGGCGAGCTGGTGAACTCGGCATTCGGCGGGCGGTACTGCGGGCCGATACCGCCGCGCCGCCGCGTGTCGCTGCACCGCGCGGTCGCGCTCGCCTTCTTCACCGACCACGCCTACACACCCACCACGCTCTTCACCGGGACTTATCAGTTTATAAATGCCTGTAAGTACTTAATTACAGTGGCGGCCTAAGGGGATGGCGAACAGGGCAATCGCCTGGGGTCCCGCTCTTGCAGGGGCTTCACAAGGTAATTTTTCGTAAGACAAAGGGCCTCGCAAGGACCTGCCGCCCAGGGCCTCGCAAAGACCTTCCGCCCGGGGCCTCACAATGGGTAAGGCTGCCTCTGCAGTTAACGATGAGGTTAAAGCACGTCATTCTATGAAAGAGAAAGTTTGTGTGTGTTTGTTACACCACCATAAGTAAAGTATTAAGCGAATTTTGGTAATAGTATTAAGCGAATTTTGGTAGTATTTGGCATGGCAGTATAAACTAGTTACTGACCAACTATGACGCCATTATCCTATTTGAAATAGTTTAATATTATAAGCCTTCATTACTCGGGCAAATATTTTCATTAAAATAAAATCTTTATAATTTTAATCGAAAGTTAAGATGCTACGAAGTACGATAGGAAGCAAACATACACGATATTCTGTCCTTTTGCATTTAATCACAGAAAAACATTAAAAACAACCCAAATGCAAATACAATCAAAACCAAAATTCTTTCAAAATAATGTAACAAAGTCTAAATAAAGTCAGTAAAATGAGGATTAAATTTCAAGGCGGCAGCGCTCAACTTTATTAGAAAAGTTCGACACAGTTACGTATGAGTGTGCAATGTGCAATACGTAAATATGGTACGGCAAGATAAGTTTATAACAAAGCATAATGACTCTTATTGTTTCAAAAATAAAAGCTATCATGCTCTAAATCGTAAGACTCCATCTTACCCGACCATTTACAAACAACAATGTTAAATTCTTCGCACCAAGTTTGCATTATTATAATAACCGTTTGATTCTATTGTACATTATTGTATATATAAAGTAAAATTAAGTGCAAAATTGATTAAAAACGCAATAGTGAAAAATTGATAGCACTAAAAATAAAGATTTTATTACCACTCAAATTGAATAGCAAAAATTAGTTTCAACACCAAAAGTTCAAACGGCAAATAGAGTTAACTACTAACTTTTCGATATATAAAAAGTCGTATAAAATTCTGTACCACGTTATATTATACCTAAAGTTCATTGTTGAACAACCATAATTATATTTTTAATTTAATTCCACTAAAATAAAAATAAAATAAGTATAAAGAGGTACGCATTGTTAGTTCGTAGCCTACCTCGTAACTCGTAGAGCTACGGTCTACGCGATCTACGGCTACGTGCTACGCGCGTCCCGTGTGATTCAGTAGGATTGTGATTTGTGACCTGTCTGTGACTCATATTCATTAAAAAATCTTTGTCGTTGCTTACTTAACTAGAAAGTAGAACCTTTCTGGTTTTAAAACTGACTCCCAGATAAATGGCCTGGGAGTCGAATAGAACCAGTGAATTAATATTTACGGGTGTAACAAAATTACAATATTTTAGGGTGAGTAATTGTCACTTATACAGAGAGTTCGCTTGATAGCAGCGCCGAAAGAGTTTTGGCTTCTATGTTTCTATGAACTCCAACGTCATGAATTTACTCATCCAAAAAATAATAAAAGAGCTCTTTTAGCGCTGCTGCTTTCACAGTGAAGTCATATTATCATTACACACCTTAAAGCTTCATGATTCCTGACTTTGAAAGACCTACAGGGTCATAGAGGTACATACTAGTGGTAGTGGTGGATACGAAAACCCTTCTCTAGCAATAAGCTATTCACATTGCAGCGGAGTTCGAAGTGGGCACTCCGGTACCGAACACTCTCTGCTCGTTCGTGATCGAGGCGGGCAAGTGGCGCACGGGGCTGCTGCTGTCTCCCACCTACCCCGGCATCTACCCCAAGGACGTGACGTGCAACTACCAGTTCGT
Source organism: Polyommatus iphigenia (assembly GCA_963422495.1). Classification (NCBI taxonomy): domain Eukaryota; kingdom Metazoa; phylum Arthropoda; class Insecta; order Lepidoptera; family Lycaenidae; genus Polyommatus; species Polyommatus iphigenia. Next base: position 34,678,911 of record OY730186.1, read on the forward strand.
GGGCGCGCCCGGACAGCGCATACGCCTGGAGTTCCGGGACTTCGATCTGTTCTTCGGCGGGCCACAGTGAGTTTTTAAGAATATATTTATATGCTAGTTATAAAGATAACGCCAGTAAAAGGTGGACGCTAGCAAGAACAGAGTTACAATTGTAGAAACGCGTGTGCAAGTACACGCGCTTCTACATATAATTGGCGTGTGGTGTGTTGGTGTTGTGCAAGTAAAAAATACAAACGCAAATCCATTTGACAAATTATCATCATATGGGAGATATTAAACTCTAATTTTAGGTACCGGGTTTAATAATCCCGAGTTATTAAACCCGGTACCTAAAATTAGAGCTCAAAAATTTAATAGCATCTATAATATTTAATTAGCTTTTTGTTCCACTCATTCAAGGTGCATCATCATGAGCACATGAATTTTGAAAATGCAAACCAGACTACAATTAATACTAAGTAGCTGTTCCATCATTGTGCCGTAAAGTTCCAAATCCTGATCATTATTATCCCACCATCAGTTGTCCTTTCGACTGGGTGCGCGTGTACGACGGCGCCGACAACACCTCAGCCATCATCGGCACGTACTGCGGGCAGCAGCGCAACCTGGTGCTGTACTCCAGCCACGAGCGCCTACTGGTGACCTTCTTCACGCTGCAGCGCGCCGCCAACACGCAGAACCGTGGCTTCAAGGGCATCTTCGAATTCTCCGAGAGTTTCGTCAAGTTAGGTGGGTTACTGACCTTCATCCATTTCACGGTATCGTTCGCCTGCGTGGTGGCCACAAATGAAGATCTTCCAACCGAGCGAGGTGGTATGCTCGGTCAGGCTGGAGCCCACGTGATTGATTTCAGCTGTCGTATATGTGTCGTATATATATATATATATATATATATATATATATATATATATATCGGATCGTCGAGCGGTATTAGAAACTGATTCAATGGCCATGGAATAACATTGCATTCATCCTCCAAGATTGGGGGCGTATACTAGTTACAGATCTTGCAATCTACGAGCGCGCGGCGCCTTTAGTTGTGTGAGTGACCATATCTATACACGCGTACATGGCTCGCTCGCTACTGACTGCTCCGTCAGGTACGCACACTGACGAAAATGTCTATTCACATTTTCAACTACAAATAAAGGCTACGCGCGCTCGTAGATTGCAAGACCTATATCTACACTGAACGTGATTAACCAGATATCGTCAGATTTGGAGCCGATAGGTTTGGGAGCATACACCATTCCTTCCGACATTCATAATAATTCTAGATATTTTGCAGGCGATGGTTGTCACCTCTCAAATGTCCATCGTCAGTTAGACAGCGTCACTCAAAACCCCATCCGGACGTACTGGCCACTCCAACAGATAACATATATTATGAAACTTATCTTAAAATAAGTTGCCAATAGACAAGTAAATCGCGCACGCCGATATATATAATATATATATATATATATATATATATATATATATATATATATATACATATATTTATATATATACCGACGCACTTACAACACTGCGATAGTGCGATGCAGGAATGTGGTGCTAATAGTGGGTATCACACACCAATTTCACGGTCTGATTGGCGTTAGCAGGGCTGCTACACTGTTTTACGTCTACTCCTTCTAGCCGCGAGAGTGGCCAGTCACAAGATGATTTCAACAACGACCTTGTTATGTATTATTATCGTAATTGTTTTTGTTAGGCACTGAAAATAAAGAGCAAATATTTTAAACCAACCACACACTTTTTCAAACGGGTGCTTATATTATTTTCAGATTTTATAAGCAAGCACGACGCGGAACACATCCGGGGCTCGGAGTGCGACCAGAAGATCCTCAGCAAGAAGGAGTCCACCGGCTTCGTCTACCACCCCAACTATCCATTCCTCTATATACAAAAAGTTGTTTGTAGGTGTGTATATATTTTCGTACTTTTCAAGATTCTAGGTTTTCGTCAGTTTAATTATTTTTAACCCCCGACGAAAAAGAGGGGTGTTATGAGTTTGACGTGTCTGTCTGTCTGTTTGTCTGTGTGTGTATCTGTCCGTGGCATCGTAGCATCCAAACGGGTGGACCGATTTTGATCTAGTTTTTTTTTGTTTGAAAGCTGACATGATCGAGAGTGTTCTTAGCTGTAGTTCATCATCATCAGCCTGCTCAGTGCTGGGAAATCGCGGTTTATCTGGTTCGTGAAAGGCCGTTAGCAACTTACAGTCGTTTGATGAGTTTTATATTTTGTATTCTGGTTCGTGGTATTTAATTATTTATGAATAACACAACACATTAATGGAAAGTTGACCTGGTGCTGCACCATCACCTGGTAAACAATAGGATACCCAACTCCTCACCAACTTAAAGCAGAGGTTTCGTGTTTGGGTTCATTTTAATTGCGACAATCAGTAAGACGTAGATAAACAGTAAATATTTGCATGCTACTGGTACTGCATCACCTGGATGCTATAGGAGCCGAGCCTCCGTATGAACCCAAAGTGGAGGTTTCATGTTTGGGCTAATATTGACGGGCTCATCCAAGAGGACATTCATAGACGGTATTCTTTGCATATTATTCTGCACTATAACCAACAAAAGTTTAAAAAGCATGACATGAAATTAAATTAAGAAATTAAAAAAAAACCCCCGCCAAAAAACTTCAAAAAGTAATAAAATAATATTTACTGACTTTAAGTTTAAATAATTCCTAAGTGTAAAGTAATAAGTCCATAATTGTTGTCAAAGTGTGTCGGGGGACCGCTATTGTACATGTTTGATTTCACATAACATTATAGTTTAAGGCAGGATTATAGGCAACTGACATTTTAGAATTTGCGGAAAACAAGCTCAATAGATGGCGCTCGATAGGTACATATTTAGTTTTCAAGCCGTCGTTGATTTCAATAATTTTCAGAAATAATGTGATCACGTGGTAAACTCGACATACAGACTAATGATTAACAGAGAGGCCATGTTCACAACTTAATAAACGAAATCTTTAATGAATTTTGTATGATAATAAAATTATGTAATATTTTAATATGTTTGTTCTGTACTCACGAACATGAAAAAAAGTATTTCCTCAATAATACATGATAAAATTGATTATACAATGTATAACAAAATAAAGTATTACTCATATTAAGCATTGCATATATTTATGCATGGAAAAATATAGCTATCTTAGGTACAATAATTCATCATCGTCAGCTCGCTCACTGCTGAGGTTATTTTATGACTTTATAATAACAATAACAAATATTTTTTGTGCTTGGGCTTATTGCGATACCTTTAATAAATAGGATGTAGACCAATGACGATTACTTGTCCCTGACGCTGCAGCATCCTCTGGAATCTATATAACACCCTCCACAAGTTCAAAAACGATAACTCTTGAATGAATAAATGAATGAATGAATGTATGAATGATTTATTGCATAAATGTGGTATAAATAATCGGCCAAGTGCGAGTTGGACTCGCGCACGAAGGGTTCCGTACCGTTAGAGAGCAAAAATAGGCCAAAATTGTGTTTTTGTATCGGAGCCCCTCTTAAATTTTTATTTTATTTTAATATTATTATTAATTATTGACTTAGACATACAATAAGGGCCTTCGTGAAAATATCATGTGCCTACCTGTTGCCATTACTGATATAGAGCAAAAAAGGCAGAAAAAATCATGTTTGTTATATGGGAGCCACCCTTAAATTTTATTTTGTTTTTAGTATTTGTTGTTATAGCGGCAACCAAAATACACAATCTGTGAAAATTTCAGAAGTCTAGCTATAGCGGTTCTTGAGTTACAGCCTCGAGACAGACAGACGGACGGACGGACGGACGGACGGACGGACGGACGGGCGGACGGACAGACATCGAAGTCTTAGTAATAGGGTCCCGTTCTTACCCTTTGGGTACGGAACCCTAAAAAGGTCTTACAATATTACTTATAATATGGATCCAACATTCTTGCAATCCTCTCTTCGGTCAAAAACGTGGTCTTGCAATAGAGGTAACGTTTTTGACCCGCTTGACAAGTTTTTAATGAATAATAGATTATAATATTCATTATTGTTATACAGATCATATTCATATTTTCTTTGTCGTTTTTAAGAAATCTGTTCCCAAAAGAGACCCTTGGCCCAGTAAGTCTTAGCTTCGCTGTCTGTCTGTCTGTCTCCAGCATGAACGTAGAAAAAAAGGCGGACGGAGTCTTGTTATACACAAAACTGTGTCTTCATTTTTCTTCAGAGTCGGCCACGCACACATTCTTACGCCTGTCAAATGGTATGGACTAGCGCAAGAATGTGTGCGTGCGGACCGTGTACATGTGCAGCCAGCTGGCCGACTCTGAACGACACAGTTTTGTGTATGGTGGGACTCCGTCCGCCTTTTTTTATACGTCCATGGTTAAATCTTTCCATTGCTATGGATTGGACATGTTCGATAAAAGTATATTAATAATAATTAAAAAAATATTAAAATTGTTGTTTAACATAATTTAATATCATTATAATTTTACAATGTTTTAACACATCCCTCAAAATGTGTCTCTGTGTTGAGGCACTCTGTTCATGCTCTGTTCATTATTATCCGACTTAGCTGTGATATTTGCATTTATGACTTTCAAACCTACCAAAAACGTATAAATGATCGTTTGGCGAATGAAAATTATCAAATATATATCAATAAGATACCTAATAAGGTAGTCTCTCGCCAAATATTAGGTTACAAAACAATATTGTAATTTTTGTAAACCAAACATGTTGCCTATGTTCTGAAATAAAACCCAGTTTACTTACCAGTCATCAAGACGTCATCTTACGACGCCGCATTGTATTGTACTGGTATTCCACTAGTAAGACAAGTGTAACGTATTATAATCACATCACAATAAACACATTTAAGTATACGACAATGCACTGGCAAATATTTCGAAACGAATCAAATGTATGGGACCACGGCGATTCTAGGCCTTAGGAGCTCTGGCCAGTATACTGGGATATATTTGTGAACATACTCTAGGTTTTCTGTAATAGACAATCAGTCACTGAAAGACAGATTTGACTGATGTCATTCAATTATTATCCATTTAAACGCCTGTGGAATTGTTATAGCAATATTGAAAGCAAGGCGTTGCATTCGAAAATCAATAAATCGTTCGAAATTGTGATTAAAACGATTTATCTTTATTATTGTTATTATATATCAAAAACGAAGCTGACCCTAACCTTCGAAATCGTAATTTAAACATTTTTGTATAAAAATATTTTTTCCTGCGTTTATTTTCGCTGAATTCTAGTCGAAATAAAATTTTGAATTTTTATTACTCTTTTTTTAGTGGTAAATGGATTTAAATCAAAATTCTAAGCTGACTGGGACCTTGGTAAGGAACGTAACAAACCTACAAAAAATGTTTAAATGCTTATAATTACTTCTGGTCAAAGTTCTAGTGAAAATAAAAACATGAAATTTCACTAGTCCTCGTTGTATATGGCCTTAAGGGTCAGTTCACACCGAACCGAATCGAGACAATCAGCGACTTCGCGACACAAAAGCAAGTCACTGTTGTCGTAGTTTACTTGGCGGTGCCCCGACACACCTTGACAACAATTATGGACTTATTACTTTACACTTAGGAATTATTTAAACTTAAAGTCAGTAAATATTATTTTATTACTTTTTGAAGTTTTTTGGCGGGGTTTTTTTTAAATTTCTTAATTTAATTTTATTGAGATACTGTCTGTCCGTTTGTCTGTATGTCTCCAGGCTGTATCTCAAAAACCGCTATAGCTAGCTACTTCTGAAATTTTCACAGATGTGTATATCTGTTGCCGCCATAAGAACAAATACTATAAATAAAATAAAGTTAATATTTAAGGGGGGCTCCCATACAAGAAACGTGATTTTTTTGGCCTTTTTTGCTCGTAATCAATAATGGTAACAGCTAGGCACTTGAAAATTTCAAAAAATCCTTAATTGTATTTGTACTTTAATAATTAATAATAAAATTAAAATAAAGTAAATGTTTAAGGAGGACTCCCATACAAAAAACACAATTTTTTGTCTACTTTTGCTAAGATAAAAAAAGATATAAACAATGATTTTTTTAAATCTCTATTAAAGATATTATTAACTATTGTATAGAAAATTTAAAAAAATATACTCGTATTACTAAGACATTATTATTTTTTTAAATATATTTTTCATGGGTTGAAAGTACCCAAATTTGAGATTTTTCGAACCTTTAAAAATTCATATCTTTAAAAATATTAACTTTATCGTGAAAAGTCATAGGACCTTTTTTATTGGTATTTTAATAAAGAATATAAAAAAATTGGTCCGGTTGAAAAATAACAATTCCTTGCAATTGTTTAAACAATGTTTGTTTAAACAATATGGCACCGGGTTGCACCATGGCAACATGCATTTATATCATCAGGAGGGCAATTTAAAGAGGATCACATAAAAAAATTGAGGTGGAATAGTTTCCGGTACTCATGCGCCGACTCGTGCTGGACTAGTTATACTATTAATTATTTAACGATCAAAATTCATAAAATCTTATCGGAGGTTCTAGGAATTCCCATTGTATTCTTTTGTTCTCGCGATCACCGGTGCTCGCGCGGGGCCTGAAGGATTAAATTATTAAAAATTACGTGTGACGTTCTTTGTCCGCGATGGACTCCTAAATTAATGAACCGATTTAAAATTTGATTTGTACACCGCGTGTGTACAGTGTGACTCAACTTATTATTATTTTTAACAAAAAATTAAAGCCGACTTCCAAGGTAAAAACAATAAGTAAGTAATAATATGAACTAAAAAGTATTAAATAAATCTTACTCTTTAATAGTGCCTCTCTCAGAATTCTTCTAAATCTCAACTATTTCTGTACATACTATAGTCTTCATTATTTTGAAGTCGGTACCAGCTAATTTAATCGTGAGTTAATCAGTCAATATCAGAATAAATGAAACTCTTGGGACTGGTACCGACTTCAAAGTAATGAAGACTATAGTATGTACAGAAATAGTTGAGATTTAGACGAATTCTGAAAGAGGCACTATTAAAGAGTAAGATTTATTTAATACTTTTTAGTTCATATTATTACTTACTTATTATTTTTACCTTGGAAGTCGGTTTTAATTTTTTGTTAAAAATAATAATTACGTCTAGACAGGGTACTTGGTAGGTAAACCGTATACCCTACTGTATACTAAACTGCATACAATTACTTGGTACAAGTACATAGTACTTTATCAAAGTCATACATTTTTGTAGCTGCGTTTTTATTATCACATTTGCGTGTGCTTCCTGGTTTCCTTCGAATTTACTTTAAAAAAACCTAATCAGCTACTTAATATCAAGAACATTTTCTTCTTTCTCTGACACGTTAGAAAGGGCACTCAAACATTTTTATTTACAGGTATTTTATATATGGCATGCAAGACTCACAGAACTTGGAGAGAGTGCGGCTGGAGTTCCAGAACTTCTCGATACCGAAGGCGGGAGACGCTAAACCAGAGTAAGTATCTTCTAGGTCCTGTCCTTTCCAAATACTTTTGTCTAGAGTCTATAATGTATGAAGTATGTATTTGAGAAGAGAAGAAAATCTTCAATCAATTTCTCATTTTTTTGGATTTTTAAAAAAATCCAAAAAAATGTGAAATCGTGATAGAAGATCACGTTGAGTTTGCAATTAGAAATCAACTCAATCTATTTCTGTTTTAGCAGCCAAAAAGAATGGTCCTGCGTACGTTAGCATGTAGCATAGGGCTACTCAATACTTTATTTAACTAAACTTCCAATAATATAACTCTTGGCATATACATTTCTTAATAATGCCACAAGCAATTCATATAATTCTTAAAAATATATATTTACAGCCGAACATATTATAACCTCCTCCTTTTAGTAAGTCGGTTAAAAACATCACCATATTATCCTTTCAGCACCTGCCCAGACGGCTACCTCAAGGTGTACCTCCGGGGCCAGGAGGCGACGGATTCCTACGACAAGCACGACGCGGAGCTGTGCGGGGAGGCGTCCCCCGGCCCCCCCGCCTTCCCCCCGCCGCTTCTGTCCGACGGCCCCCGCCTCGTCATGGTGTTCAGCTCCGGCGAGCTCCAGGGACGAGGGTTCAAGGCCAAATACACGTTTGAGACAGGTGAGCGTGAGGCGAGGTCTTCTTCTCTTAATTTCTAATCTTAATAGTACGTGGTATGGCAAAGAATCGAAAGAAGGTCATCATTTCTTTATTAGCCAAATTGAAGTGGTTCCAATTTAACCTGACTCCAGCACTTAGAGATATTTAATGATTACATAACTTTAATTTGGCAAATAATTTAAGAGAAAATATATAGAGTTTGTGTTAAAATCTTTAATTAAATTGAAGCTAAATAAATCATTAAATGTCTCTGAGTACGGCAAAAAGCGATCATAAAACATCAAGGCATTCAACCACATCAGATGAAAAAACAAAAACAAAACATTATGGAGTACAAAAATAAGGCCGAGCTTTTTCCCATACACGGCAAATCAAGAGCAATTTATGTACTACCAATAGCAGAAGCCAAGTATCAATTATTATTTTAGAAGAAAATCAACAACCCATTCCAGAGTACCGCGTCCCCGGCACAGCGGCTCCAGGCGGCGAATGCGCGTTCACGTACCGCTCGGAAGCCAAGAAGAGCGGCGAGTTCAACTCCCCCCGCTACCCCTCCAACTACCCCTCGCGCACCAACTGCACGTACACCCTGGTGGCGGCGCCCAGCGAGCAGGTCACCGTTGTGTTCGACCACTTCAAGGTGCGCGCTGATAGCTGGAACGCCACGGCTGGGCTGTATGGGTGAGTCTCTTACGTCTTTTTAAAATAAGTCTAGTTATGATGTTGGTCTGATTCAACATTAGAACTATTCAAGAATATCCGCTATGTGGAACGTATAACAACGAGGCACTGTTAAAAAGTTGCCATCAACCTTATAAAACACAAAGATAATTTTTCCTGTGAGGTAAAGGTGTCATTTTGGTAGAGCTGGGGGGTGATCCGAGATCTTTACGTTTTCGCTTCGTTATAGAACCGCCTATCAAAATGTATGGAATTGCCATAAGCATTCGAATATGACGTTGACGTTCGACTCGTCTTATGTCAATTCCATACATTTAGATTGGCGATTCTATAACGAAGCGATAACGAAAAGATCTTTGCTCACCCCACTGCTATCTTAATGCTTAAGCATAGCGCGTTCATTGTAGCATATTAAGTTTATATTCTAAAGGTAAGTTAGAATTATACAAGAGGAAATTCACTCTTAAATTCCCAGGGGTGCCACATGTACGGAGGACTGGCTGGAGGCGTGGTGGACTGGGCGTGAAGGTTCCCGCGTGCCTCTAGGACGCTGGTGCGGCCCTGCGACCCCAGGGCCGCTACAGTCGCCACGCGGCGCCCTAGGGCTACTCATTGCCCTGCACACGGACCACGACTCGGTGGCATCTGGATTCAAAGCAAGATACATATTTGAGGTGAGGCTAAAATATAATAACATATAAACTACCTCCAAGTAATTAAAAGAAGGTGACGTCATTTCTAATAGTGTAAACAGGATGTGGCTTGTAGGCAACGCATATTGACAGTAGAGAAAAGACAAGTGTATTATGTGGATTGTGACCTCACGTTGGGCGCCAAGTGTCAGAAGCTTTTGGCGCCCAAAGTAGGAAATATTTTTGTCTTGGATTTTTATACTTTTACACAATATGGGCAAAGCAAAGGAATAGCAATGAAAATAGTAGGTACTCATATTTACGTTTGCTCTACTGTAGCGCCTAAACTACTGATTTTTATGAAAGAGATGTCGTTAATAGAATCCGGGTAAAATTAGATTCTATATAGTCAGAACTTTTAAAAGGCCGACAACGTACCTGCAGCTCTTTTAATGTTGCGAGTATCCATGGGCGACGGTAGTTGCTTTCCATCAGGTAACCCGTTTGCCGCCTTATTTTATAAAAAAAAACTCTGGATAACATTCTGTCGTATCAGCCGGCAAAGTCCATATTCGGCGACTGCGGCGGCAACGTGTCGGGCTCCGCTTGGGGCGCGGTGTCGTCGCCGCGGTACCCGCTGCCGTACGAGAAGCCCGAGCGGGGGGCGGCGGCGCGCGTCTGCAACTGGTTCATCACGGCGCGCCCCGGCCGCCGCCTGCTCATCAACTTCGACCACTTCGCTGTGGAGGGACATCTCACTGGTATGTTTTAGCAGCTTAAAATATGAACTTGAACATTTTGGAGTCGACAGTGGCGACTGTACGTACTGGCTTAGCTATCACTACCTTTTCTCGGTGTTATTATTATTGTAACTCGGTGAAGTTTTGTGTTGTCTTTAGTTTAACAACAGCTAAATACTGAATCACAACGTCAAGACTTAGACAACACAATCGCTAGCCTAGCTCATAAAATAAGCGACGATGTTAATTGAAGCCACACGACTTTCCTGTAATTGTCTCACTGGCTCAACTATAGCTACATCAGGTTCAGGTTCTTCTCGCCGGGTTAGCTCCCGAACCGGTGGTAGGCACTATAGTTCCGACGTTCAGAAAATATTTTGTAAAAAATTAACTCTGCATAAAAATTATTAGAATTTGATACTAAACTAAAACATTAAGAATTGTGCCTTGTTTCGTATCAGATACTATAAGCACGATCACCATTCTAGAGCGCGGCTGCCCGGCGGCGGTGCTGCGGCTGTGGTACGAGAGCCCGGGCCCGCCGCTCGAGCTGTGCGGGGAGAAGGCGCCCGCCGACCGCTGGCAATACCTCTCCTCGTCCAACTCCATACGACTCTCGTGAGTATTACATTACATTTCCTTTTCTAACGACCATCCTATAGAACATGGAGTGAATAGTCACCTAGGTTCTCTCAGAAATACATTCCACATATTCTATATTTGTGGAATGTATTTCTGAGAGAAGTTAGTCTTTAAGAACCGTCTCTAGGGGCATTTAAAAATGTGATGAAAATCCTTAACATCTCTTTAAATATTGGAGGCTTCAAAAGACATAGCAATATAGAGTACGCTCTAAAGTATTTTACTCTATGTTACAGGTTTATAATAGCAGACAAGTCAGTGGGCGCGGGGGGCTGGCGCGCCGTGTGGACGGAGGTGACGGTGGGCAGCACGGCCGGCATCGGTAGCGAGTGTCCGGCGGCCTGCGCCGGCGCCTGCCTGCCGCCGCGCGCCGCCTGCTCCGGCCTGCAGCACTGCGCCGGCGCCGCGCTCGTCAAGCCCGCCTACTGTTAGTATACCCCCCCCCCCCCCGACGGACACCGTACTCCGCGACTATGATCGAGAATTTTAACTTGAAGGATGACTCTCCGGAGCTAATATTTTTGCAACTCTCGGCCTACAAAATTACAAATTGGTGTTACTTCACTGCCTCCCCGAAAGCTTAAATTTTAGAACTCTCCGCACATTGGCACTACCCAGCTCTCTGCAACTGACACGAGAACGTTGACGTAATCTCCCCAAAATTATGGTAGAATTAGATCACTACTGATTAAGCAACTACTTAGATCGATTAGCATAGACGATAGCAGATAGATATTTACCGACGTAGCGAGTGGGTTCATCGTGTCTTGCAGCCCCGGCCCCACGTTGGGCGCCAACCGTGTTCCGCGCCACGTATCCAATATCTATATGCTTCTTATGTTTCCTTGATTGGCTAATTGTTTGGTAAGCTTGTTAAAACGTTTTCTAAATTCCGGCCTTGGCTACTAAACTAAAAACTATTCTAAATTTTAAAAGTATTCGTATGTCGTGCACACTTTGAAAATATTACACGATGTCACCTGTGCATTTCGTTGTTGCAAAATATTAAAAACTTAATACGAGTTTTAAATTGTAGTGTGTAAAGGAGTAACCAGTAATTTACGAATTGAATGTGTGTACTGTGTATTGTGTGAATTGATATTATCGTAGTTCGTTTCACAGTGAAATGAGTATTAAAATAGAGGAGAATATATATTGCTACCGTACCTACTACCTACTACTCGACCAAATGAACGTTTAGGTAGAATTAAGGTTTTCGCGAGATCGTACACTCATTAAATAACAAAAAGAGAAATTCAAGTAAATTATAATTTACTTTAAAGTAGAGGCTAGATAGAGGCATACCAAATAATATTTTTTGTTATAACATTCTAGTAAAGAAGATAAGTACACCTGCAAAATTGTTATTGTTTAATGTATCCCTTGGCTATTAAGCTAAGACACCACAGGCAAATGTTGTGACAAAGGTAAGTGCAGTCAGTAGGTTAAGTTAACTTACAACTAAAATTTCTTTGGTCGACTAGTACGTTTCAATAAAATAGTAGCTGAAATAAAGTATTCTATATCTTGTTGAATTTCAAGTTAAACAATAGTTTACCTAATAATAACAATAGTGTTTGAACAATTATTATCTCAAAATAAACACTGTTTGCTCCTTTTATTGATCTATTGTAAAAAACTGTATATGTATAAATTGTGTAACCTTAAACATGTTTCTTAAAAGTTAAATAACATTTGCTGTACCTTCTCAGTATTTTAAGGATTCAATGCAATCTTTGTCTCAGAGGACCTGTAACGAAATCGGTAGGTGTTAGAATTTTGACAATTTATTAATTGTTGATAATATCATAATATATTGACGATGTTGCAAGATAATGGATCATTTTATTTACGTATACCCCCTTTTAAACTTTTTTACTACTCACATTACTTCATTTTTACACTCATCCTTTTGATTCACTATATTTTCAAACTCTTCCGAATACCTAAAGTACTGTACTGTGATGACTCACGAGAGTTACTCGCCGCACATTGTTTCGACGTGGACGCTCCACGAGTTCAGAACCGATTGAAATTCCTTAGGCCGTAGATCCGATGGGACGAAGCTTGCATTGAGTCATCGCACTATGGGGCGCGGGGTCTCCGTCTCCGACTATTCGTTTTTCTTTTCGACCTCAGTAACTCTCATTGATTCGGTCCGGCGCATAACGTCTAGTTTGATATCACGTTCATGTAGTGTATGCGTAGATGCGGCGGCCGTAGTCACTGAGAGTAGCTAGGATATTAGTGTTGTATTTGAAAACTTTTACATTCTGGTCGTTTCCACCGTGCTGATGATTTTTCTTTCGAGTCCTTAGTACCGCATTAGGGTGGTAAGATGGTCGTTAAGGTCGGTGGAGACGTGCCAGAAGGTAGAATGTCGTGTGCGGGGTGGGCCCGGCCGACGCGGCTGACGCAGCGGTGTGCGCAGGCGGTGCGGCGGGGGGTCTGACGCCGCGCGCCGCGCTGCTCGCCCTCTCGCTTGTGCTAGCCGCCCCGCACTGACCGGGCGCTGCGCACGTGAGTCTATATATACCTTCCCTCCTGCTCCCGCCGGCTACTCATCCCATTCCACCCTCGTGCTTCTGCGGGTAGGACGCAAATTTTTGCGAGTATCTGTGAAAAAGTCCATCTACCCATGTGGTTACGTGATGCAATTTTGCTTAAACCCTTCATCATAATCCATTACTCTCTTTCCAAAGAAAACTCGAAGAAAACATCACCGCAACTGCTTCATATGGTTATAACATATAGTGCATCCATAGATTCGTAAAACGTTAGACCCTTTATTAGTAAAAATATCTACACCACGCTTACAATAATAATTATCCACGTGACTGTCTTTGTCTATCGAGTGGCTTCTTCAATGTATCAGACAAAGGCAGCAACATGGATTAACGACGAGATATTTTCATGAATCAGGGGGAAGAAGTTGTTAGTGCATCGCCTTCTGTTTCAGTGCTTCTGTGTGATAATTGCCTCTACTGCTGTGGTTTTGGTTGCTTATTTATTTTGCATGAATTACCTACCTAATCATAAGTACTAACCCATAAACGTAAGTACTTAGCTTTAAAATTAAATATTTTAAAGTTTTAAAAATGGCTGGGAGTCGCTGGAAGTGAATAATGAAGGAAAAGTAGGTAAAAATCGAAGGTAAAAACTAAAACTAAATAAGTATACTTATTATAGAGTCGAATCGACGAAAAAGTTGCCCGAATTTTTCCACTCGGAACACTTTAATTTTATAATTTATTTGTCCACCAAATAATGCTACTGTATTTTTATATTAATTATCACCGTACTCTTTCAGCTTCTTAGGGGTACATCCTTATCTGGCTTGAAAACTTTCTCGAGTTTTTCATGCGTGCGTTTTTCATGATTAGCGGCTCTACACTAACGCAGTGAAATGCCGTAAATTAACACGAAAATCTCCAAGCAAATCATATTTACGAGTCGTAACTTGTAACTACTTACGAGTTAAGTCTTATGAAACAGCAATTTTGTATGTGAACCTAGCACAAAAGCGCTGAGACGTAGAAGTGTCCAATGGGTGAAGCCAAACGAGCGTAATTTGTGAGTTGTGAGTCGCAGAATTTCTGCCGCGTAAATATATTTTCATACAAATCATGACTCACAAAATTACGCTCGTGTGAATCAAACAGGACTTTTGTATGAAACTGAATGCAGTAGAATTCTGCCGAACCGAAATTCTACGACTCACAACTCACAAATTACGCTCGTTTGGCTTCACCCTAACTTGAAATAATAGGCTACGACGTCGACGTAAAGATGTGCATGAATTCTACGTCGCGTCTGCCAAGAGTTGGTCTATTCACGAGGTTGAATCTTATATATATAAATCTCCTGTCACGATGTTTGTCCGCGATGGATTCCTAAACTACTTAACCGATTTTAATGTTTTTTTTAAATGTGTGCTTTTTTCCAACTTGAGAGATAGGATAGCTTAGATCTTTAATTATAGTCGCAATTTTATTTTATTGCAAATTATTTGTCTATAAAGAGCGACCATTGTTTATGCGACGCGGGTCACGGGATAGCGATGGACGTTGCCATGGTGACATACTTATTTAGTCACTAATTCATAATACGGGCGATATACTTTATATTATAATAATATGGCAAAGAAACATTTGCCGGGACAGCTAGTAGTAATATAAGTTTATGCTTCTGTAAAAAAACATCCTTATATGTAGCGCAAGACTATTAGACCGATAGGACTAGGTTTTTTGGTTTCAAAAATTCTAAAGTTTCTAATTTTTTGCGTATAGTTTTGGGACCACTAGGTAAACCTAAAAAACGATTTTGTGTCATTTTGGACGACAGCTTCCAGAGATATTTGAGGAGTGTCATTTCAAAAAGATATAATTCCACCTTATCAAACCGACTTATTTCCAATACAAAATACATACTGTGTAGTGGAAATAGGCGTATTTATTTTGAATACGTAAATTGAAAGTCAAATTTACAAAGGAATTAGGTGTTTCTGTAATAAGCAAATTAGTATAGAGGTGCAAACGAATGCTGAGAATGGATTCCCATCATTACTTTAATTTTTTCCGAAAGTGGAAATAAGTCCTTTTGAAATGACACTCCTCATTTAGGGATTTAGATTTTTGGTCGCTATAGGCCGAAAAAAATATTAAAGTTTAAAATTTGGCTTTTGGGATATTGCTAGGGCAGTAACTGATGTGCAGACACGTTTTGTGTCAGATTCATCCACGGGTTTCCCAGTATAATTAGCAAATATTATAAACGTCGTCTAATTGCGTCGAAAAAATATTAGACTTTGTAAAAACGGTAAAATATGGTTTAGTTTGTTGATGTCTGCTACTGCTAAAGTTTTGTGTCATTTTCATCCACGGGTTTTGAAGAAATTTATATTTTTCCTTTCAATATCCCGTAAAAGCTACAAAAAGTAATTAAAGTTTTTAGAGTTTACATATTTACAATTAAAAGGTCTATGCAAACCACATTTCAAAATTTAGTTCCTTTTCAGCCCCGATTTTAAGAGAAATTGACGATCAAGTAAAGCGAAATTTATTTTTATACTTGTTAATAGCCAATGAGCCAAATTACCTATTGTGATTTCAGAAACTCTAATTTGTTTTTTAGATAGTGTTTTAAATAACTGGCAATATTTCGGGTTGCAATGGGCTAAAATGGTTTAAATTAGGTACCTACAACCCGAAGACTAATCTAGATATAATGCTATTGTTATTTTTAAGTTAAGTTTTTGCTAGCTAGTTTTATACAAATTTTAAAAAATCGACTACTAAAATTAGATTTTCTCAAAAACCTACTATCAGAAATGACACAAAATTTAAAAATAACCTAATAAGACATCACTCCATCCATGTGCAAAACTCAGAAACTTTAGAATTTTTGAAACTTAACACCTCGAAACAAGCTAGTCCCGCAGGTCTATATACCGAACACAGAAACTATCCACACGTTTCCGTTAGTTTACGGCGCTTCAAGTGTAGAGCCGTTACGTTATCGGTCGGTGACATGTCGGTCCCTCAGGCTCGGCGGAGGGCGAAGCGGGCTGGGAGTGGGTGACGGCGGGGTGGTGGGGTCTGGGCGCGGCGGGGGGCGCGGGCGCCACACTCGCGGCCTGCTGGCGCCGCCGCCGCCGCCGCCCCCCGCGCCGCCCCCCGCCGCCGCCGCGTCCGCCGCCGAGGCCGGCGCCGCGACCGCGCACGCCACACCAGCTGTAGCGCCAATACACACCTTTAAACATACCATGTCTTTTATTTACCATCCCAGACTTTTTTCAATTCTTAGTTGAATTCCTATTGATGCTAGACTAGAGAAAACCAAGGTGTAAGAAACGCTTCTCAACAGCTGGCTGAATTATGGAGCAACCTCTCCCAAGACTACACAATATGAAACACTGAAAGTATAGCCATATTAGACCTGCTGCAGGTCACAGGGCCCATCCATTAATCACGTGATATTTTTTAGCATTTTTTCTTTAATAGAAGTCTAGTTATTATAGCGGTTGTTGAGGTTAGTTTGGAGACAGACAGTTAAGACAGACAGACAGACAACGAAGTCTTAGTAATGGGGTCCCATTTTATCCCCTTTGGGTTGGCCCTCCCCCTTGTGTTATTTTCATGATTTTTATCAAAACCCTATCAAGCCTCACGTGATTAATGGACGGCCTCAGACAGTGCCGTACGTATAAACTACGTATTACTTATTAAGGTGAACGCAGATTTGGCCGCACCGCACGCACCGCAGTCACCGCATTCGGAATTCTTTATATGAAGTTATAGGCAAGCTCGCATACCTACCTACCCGCGCCGCAATCTTCTCAACTTCATAATAATATGAAGAATTGCGAATGCGGCGACTGCGGTGCGTGCGGTGCGGCCAAATCTGCGTTCACCCTTAGAGAAAAATCTTGCCTTTAGTGATCAAAATTAGATTCCTATCTAATAAAGCAGGTCAAGCCTACTTTATTACTTTTTTTATTAATTAGGACTAACTTGCAATTTGGTTAAATTAAAATATTTACTAAAATATTTAATTAAAATATTTACTATAATATTTAATTGCAGCTAAATTGGGGGTAGATTGTATTAAGTTAAGATCTACCTAAATACTAATTTTATCATTTTCTCAATCTATCGCTAGGTGGCGTTTTATCTCAAGACCGTAATTATGTTGCTTATATGTATAATATATTAACTGAATATTTAAATCAACTTAGGGCCAACCCACATGTACCAGTTACCACAACCACACGACAACCAAAACCACACCACGTGTGCGGGCGTATATTTCGTATTGTAATTTGTAAATGAACTGGACCATTCACACGTACCACATTTTGCAGTCGTTGTCGACCACTTGTCAGATAGTAGATACCGACCACATCGCAACCACGGCCGACCACATCGCAACCACAAAGTTGCGTCGGTATAACGACAGTGCACGCACACCGCCCGCGCTCTTCCCCCCCTCCGTTTCATTGACTTTCGTACGTAACCACATCGCAACCACTGGCGACAACGCAACCACGTCGGCATTTTGTCGGTACCACAACGCAACTACAAAAAGCTGCAGCGACACCTTTCACACGTAACCACTGCTCGACGACATTTTGTCGTTGCGATGTCGTGTAGTTGTGGTACGTGTGGGTTGGCCCAATTTCACCAACGACCGATAAAGACAATGCTCGAATTAGTATCACTGTCGTTTTTCATATGAGTTAGAGGAGACTTAGACGAGGTATCAGGTAGAGATAAACTACGATAACATGGCGCGCCCCTCCAAAATTCAAAACGTTTGAAGTTGACGTTCACCGTTCACGTCACGTCAAAACGTTGTCTTGCGCGGTCGGCTAGTTATGATTAGTTAACCAACAAATATTGGTAATAAGGGCTGGTTTACACGTATTAAGTAGATAAGTAGTTAACTAAATTTTTACTTAATTTTAAGTTACTTATTGCATGTAAACACAAAATTTAGTAGTAAGTAGCAAGTTAAAATTGAGTTAAGTACTAAACAAGGAAATTATAATTTTGACTATTTTCTGATAAGTTGGCAGGCGGGGCTTGTCACTTGACACATTTCGGGCAGGCACTTCAAATTAAGTTAAAATTTAGTTACTACTTATCTACTTAATGCGTGTAAACCAGCCATAAGTGACATTAAGTGAAATATTACGAGTACTGGTTGATTGGTTGAAATTTGAATACTTACAACTACATACAAACTTTTATAAGGATGTGACTACACACATTGAAACAGTAATTTGGAGGGGCGCGCCATGTTATCGTAGTTTATCTCTAGTCCAGGTATCCCTTATCCACCATCCAGATTCCTGACACGTCATAAGCTTATTCAAACTTATAGTAAAGCGCCATCTAGCGACAAGTTAATAAATGTATAGTCTCATAATTGTTAAAATTGAAGGGGTTTCAAATGACATTATTTGTAAAATGTATTACTTATTAATTTGTTTTTCTTTGTGCCTTGTTTAGTAAAGAAACACTTTATATATAGTGGACTCGTGCAATTAAATAAAAGTATGTAGTCTAGTCTACATAATTATCATAATTTATTATACGTACCAGGTATTAGTATCTTATTACCCTAATAATTGTCTACGCCTTAATTTATTGCATTTTTTAGACTTGTTATTATTGTTTAAAGTAGGTACTTGGATACTACTTATTTTACGTGTCATAGGTACCTATATATTACAAAAAAATGGCAGTTTTGGTAAATATCATGTAGATTTATCTATTTTGCTCACAGCTGCTAGAGGGCTATTTTTAAGAGCTTAATTTTTTTATTATAGGTAAGTAATGTACTTAATAAATAAAAAAATAATCTACTCGTAGAAAACTTTTTGTCCGTTGGATTGCAACAGATTGGCCTTCGTAGCACTATGCCTATGACTGGTAAAAATATAAAAATAAATAATAACTATATTATGAGTAGCATTAAAGAAATTAAACAGGTTGTTCTAATAATAATTAATTCCAAACAAGAAATATATAGTTTGCAAATTTTATTAATCATAAACGTAACATTGCAATTAAATTACAACAGGCATTTCGTTTCAATTTTGTTACAATTCTACTAAAATTGAGACTTAGAAATTTAATTTCTCGATGTTTCTACCGTTAACACACATCCGTTAAGGCACGGAGAACATTTGAACACTCCGTACAATATTAATACTAACATCTAGATTAGACTAGCTTTATACTAACATTCTCGTACTTATCAGTATTACCCTACATAAGCCACTTCGTCACTAGAATGACTTACAACTAGCACTTACAAAGACTCGTATACTGGCTCAGGGGCTCGGGTCGCTAGGATTAGAAACGGCGAAAATTGTGCATCATAATTCAGAATAGACAAGTGAAGCGAACGGACCTATCTAATGACAAACGAAACTAAAACTCTTAAAATAAAGGAAACGAGGAGGTCCACCGAAGAAAAACAAAGGTGTAATAAGGCAAACACAGTTTTGCAAATTTATTCCACATTAAACTGATACAAGATTGATACAAGTCAGAAACTCTAACAGTACGGTCATGCTATGCGGTCGAAATACAAAAAGAATATACTTCCGTAGTACAGTGATAATGATAAACATGGCTGAAATCCTGAACTTTACAATACTACCTCACACTAATGTATTTTAAGGGATACGAGTAACATAAAGCAAAAAAACTAAAGCAGGAACACAGTCGGGAAATGTTATCGATTACAGATACAGGGTGGTTTATTTTAGCCGTAATTTCTAGCCGTCGACTTCATTCCGCGTCAGTAATAATTCATTCTCGCCTCTCACGTCGACACTAACTCGTAAAGATGTCAAAAGACAAAAACAACAGTCAAACTCCCTTATAATAATAATTACTGCTAAAATACACATCACATCGCAAAATGCGTTCGCAGGAATAAAATATATCGAATAACATGTATTAAAAAAAACAGACAGTCGTCGGGTCCGAGACCCGCGCGCGGCGCAAACAGGCAACCGCGGCCGCGCGCTTCACAAAAATAATAAAGTATAATATATTAAACATATACGGCTAATACGACAGTGAAAAACATAAGCATAACGGGAAACTTACATTCGAAACATTTCATAACGTCCTACTTTAAGATTTTTACGGAATCGTTGCGATACAAAATTGAAAACGTGAAAATCAAATAAAAAACACATATATAGAAAAAATCGTGGCGGTCCTCCCGCGGCGGGGCGGGCGGGCCGGGCGGAGCGGGCGCTCGGCCGCTCGCGAGGGGCTCCCCTGCGCAGCTTGTCGTTCTCCGGGACAGGGGCTCGCGGGCGGCGGCGCGGCGCGGCGGGCGCGGGGCGGCGCGGAGCGGGGCGGGCGGCGGCGCGCGCGGCTAGCTGGCCGGCGAACCCGCCCACGCGCCCGCCGCGCCCACGCGCCGCTTCGTCTCCGTGCCCACGTGCTGGTGACCCCCGTCGTGTTTACGTTTACCTGCAAGTTGCAACACCCACATCCCTTAGTCCGCTAATCGCAATCCTCAGGGCCGGGACACAAAAACACGGCACGGCGCCGTACGGCGTCGTACGACGTCGTACGGCACCGTGTCGTGGGAATCCACGGCGCGCGTCGTAAAAAACCACGGCACGGCATCGTACGGCGTCGTACGACGTCGTGCCGTAGAAACTCATCTTTAATTTCTACGGCACGACGTCGTACGGCGCCGTACGGCGCCGTGCCGTGTTTTTGTGTCCCGGCCCTCACAGACCGAGCTACGGCATCGACAGTGGAGCCGCGACTTCACACTACATTTCTAACATCGACGATTTCAGTCGTCCATTTTCACTTTATATGTTTCATGACTCGCCTCGTGGTTTAAGTTTAAATATCATAGAAACTCGATTTTTAACTAATATCAACTACCTATGTGACAAACTAAGTTACCTACTTTCTATTTCTAGTGCTTAGCTAGTGCTCGTAAGGTGTCCACAAATTACGTGAGGTGTTTAGGGAGGGAGGGGGTCGAGTCAAATCTCATCTAATCTCACGTTGGGGAGAGCGGGGGTCTCGGCAAATCTCACGTAATTTTTTTCTCAACAAAATAATACTATTTTGGTCCATTTCATCTAGGCTGTACCTCTATGGTTGTACGTATGCTTAAGATTTAATCGTTACACGATTAAGATCATTCACAAATGCGTTCGAAAGAAAATCTACTGACTGTCAAACCAAACGTTTACGTAAGAAAGTGGAAACCCACATTTTATAAAATCTCACGTGAGATTTGAGAGGGGGGAGGGGGTTTGAATAAAATCTCACGAAATCTCACCAGGGGGGAGGAGGGTTCAAAAAATTCAAAAAAACACCTCACGTAATTTGTGGACGCCCCCTAATACAATGAAACTTCAAAGGAATATTGAGCTTCTATTTGTTTTTAAATAGCTATGTTTTAGGCTGGCCTCACACAGCCGGAATGTCTCTTTGAATTCATAATCGGAAATTCAAAATCTAAATTTCGATCTAAGAAATACATAATCAGAAAAAATCAGAATGTGTGTGGAGCGTACTGATATTGTATGGTATTCCGGTCTTTCTGAATTAATAATATTATGAATTCAGAGAGACATTCCGGCTGTGTGAGGCCAGCCTTAGTGTCATAATAATTCAAGTGGAAGCTCAAAGCTACTATAATAGTAGAGGAGCGGAAGAGGGGATTTTGGGAGTAGCTCGAGTGTGTCAGATTAAGCTTGTATAGGCTTCCGACATGTGTCTAGTTATTATGGTATAGAAATCAGATTTCTCACGTGTGGTGGGTTAAAAAAATTTTTTTTTTGAATATTGAAATGTCATCCAATCTGTCAGATTAAGATAGGGGATGTTTAGTATACCCCAAAGAAGCTTCCATAAAAAGCACTGACAATTCAAAGATAATGGTAAGCCTGTAGGAACATTTTAAAATATAAAAAAATAAACCTTCATATTTTGAATTTTCCTAACTAAACTTCGCAGATATTTTATTTTGCACTAAACTAAATGATTTAGTCCTTGTTGTCTAAAATATAATAATAACTGACCGAAATAAGCAATTTTCTGAATATATTTTCTTTTTCAAAACTTTAAAATGGCCGCAGTTTCTGAACCCACCGCTAAAATAAAAAACGCTCTTATTATTTTTTTATCAGTTTTACCTAATGTAAAAAAACCTACTAGGTCTCCATGACGCTCGAGTGACTACAAAATTAGCACCTTCCCTCCCCTACTATAAGTAAGCCTGCCACCAACTTATTAGTACAACAAACGAACACCACAATAGACATAACTACCAGTAGTTCGACTGCAAAGAAACGGACAGGTTTCATTAACCGTCAAATTCGTCGGGTTTCACTAGGATTATGAACGGAATGTGCCTCGCGCTAGCTGATACAATTTATTTTTAAATATTTAAAATAAAGATTTCTAAATTGGATTCTGACAATTTTAATAGTATGTGCCAAAACACAAACAACAATACGACCAAAGAGGAATACGTCCAGCGAAAATGTCATAGTTTTATATTCATACTCTATAATTCTGTCTACTCTGCGAACACCCTGCCTGCCTAGCATACGCTAACGGGATATCTCACTCTACATGTTTCTCGATGTTTGATAGTTTGTATCTTCATCTCTATTAACCCTAGCATGACAAACATTTTTTCTCGCGTAGATCTATAATCAAAATAATAAATTTTTATAGAGTTTTGTCGAGATAATGTCGAGATTTTGATATTATGAGACGAGTAGTTTTTAATTATCTCGAGAGTGAGATATCTCGTTGACGTATGCTAGGCAGGCTGGTCGCTATAAGTTGGTGCCAGACTATTATGGGATACAGGATGGATGGATGTGTGGATGGTTGTTTAGATGGATAGTCGATAAGGATAGGATAATTACCAATGAACAAATACTATCCGGGATTAGGCGCAAGCCATTAAATATGCTGAAATAGAAGGTAAAACGTTTGTAATCGAACCAGGGTCCAAATAGAAATATCGTTTCGTTCAATTTGAATGTCTGGAGAGTAACGAATCCCAAAGTGTATAATTGAACTTTACTTAGCCACCAATCTTCTTGTGAACACAACAGCGTATTAAGGTTTTAATTAGGCACGCAAAGATTGGAATATTTAATACAGTTAAGTTAAATGGAGAATAGGTTTATGGTAGTTAGGAATTTAAGATTATTATTAGAGGTTTTGTAGGAGGAAAAAGTCTAATATTACTCGTTAGGGTTACGTTGTTTATAGGGTTCTGTAATCAACAAAACTTGGTTGACTACTGAACCCTAATTTGTTCTAGGCTCCCGTACTATAATGGTTACTACTTATTTTAGCATCCAGCTCACATGAAGCGCTGTAGGCGAACGTACACGTATTCATTACATATACGCACATGCGTTCACGATATGCGTAGGTACAGGTACGTGCGCAAATGAATGCGTATACGTACGCGAGTGTGTAATGCATACGCACTCGCGTACGTATATGCGACTGCATGTATGACTTCAACTAGGAAAGTCTCCAAGCATAGAGTAAAGACGTATGCGTGTACTCACCTGGTAAACTTGGTTTGACGCGTTGGCTGCCACGCATGGCGCTGGGCGTGCGGCGGCCACGAGCGGCGCGTCGCGCACCACCACGGGCCCCAGCCGCGGCCCCGCGCCGCGCCCAGCGCGCGCCCGTCCCACATGACCCACCCGCCTGCACACGCCGGGTAAGGTTAGACCACGCCGCCCGCAACCCCCGCGCTCCTGCTCCAGTTCGCACGTCGATATAAGGGGTAATTATTACCCCATACGCAAAAACCTGCTAGCACAGTTGAGCTCTTTCGCGTAATAAGTTTTCAAGTCTGTGTTATCGCCATTTATCTGACGTGGTGCCGCCATCTGGCGGCGGAAAGGTATCGAAAAAGTTTCCGATTCCTCTTCTGTCGCCAGGCGACACTTGTTGTGTGCTCAGCTATCACACAAAAACAAAAACTGTGTGCTAATATAGAAAGGTGGTGGATGACACCCTTAGTTTCCACGTCAGTTTCGAGCTTCGGCGAGAGAAATATTCATCGGCCCATCGACACGCGAACCGAACAGCAGGGCAGGTGGTATCGGTGCAAGCGCACAGCCCTCGCGGTGACCACAATACGTACAACGTCTACTTACACCTACATACTCTAACCTACGGTCACCGCGAGGGCTGCAGTTCAACAGCAACGTACTTTAGGCTACATTATTTAAACATTTAGATTTACATATCCAAATAAAATACTAGTAATTTATTATAAGCTGTTTATGGTAAAGTTTTATTTGAACGTCGTTTTGATAATGGTGGCTGGCAGCTAAACGGGCCACGTATATCAAACGAGGAAACCTTCGGAATATAATGCGCACACGCAGCGCTAGAATAGCAAAAATATAGTGGAGTACGAAGCTTCCAGATCGGCCGGCGTGCACAACATTACAGTCCGTAGTCTCCTTCTCACAATAAATTACATGCTGCGTCATTTCAGCCTCAGCTCTCTCGTGTGACGAGATAGAGATATGCTAAAGAAACTTTCTAAACATCAACAAAGAAACAGTCAGGTACCTACATCTACACAACCGTACATCTATACAATAATACAACAGCTACGGCCGGCTACGCGCCGCTAGACGAGTGACAACACATACGCAGTGAGGGCGCGGTACCTGAATGCCTCCCGTTACACCGAAGTAGGGCGAGTCGCCCGCCTCGCCCGCCTCGTCCTGGGTGAGGCATTAACCGAGCGGTCAGTGAGTCTCCTCGACATATGTCTACCTCGTGAGGACGGATGCGGTGGAGCGGTCGAGTTCAACGTCTACGGGATGCGGGACGATGCGAGCGGGGTGATGTTAGTGAGCGAAGCGAAGCACGACAATGGGATGGCGAGCGAAGCTAACGTGGTGCGGGAGAGGTGAGGCGGGCGGGTTCGACGGCTGCAGACCTGAGGGTGGCCCGCCCGGCCCCACGCCGGCACCACGCCCGCCGCCGCCCGACAACCACCGTCAGGCCTACACACTACCGTCTCTACCGAGTCACCGACTCCATTCTGGGACGGGACCAACAAAAATAAAACAAAAGTAGGGGGAGAGATGAAAAATTTGGCAACTCAAAATCGAAAAGTAAAAATGAGTACAGCGTCTAGTGACTAGTAATATAATATGAGATTAGTTAGTGTGTATGGGACCCACCGGTTGCGTTCTGTTGGGAGTCTGGCGGACGGCGGACGGTTGCGGTGGTCCCGCGTAATCAAAATAGAACTCATCGTACCGGTAAAATGGCTCATTGTAGCCACCTCGGTAATCCCCGTACCCGTAATAGTCGTAATCATAATCTATAAACACACAACACAGGCCTTTTAGAGGCTAAGCTAATCTAACGCTAACTTACAAGCTACCGGGGCGTCGAGCGCCGGACTGGCGGCGCACACGCATGCTCGGGGCGACACACCGACACACACATCGGCCCCAACACAGTGCCCCCCTTCCCCCGGACCCCTGAACACACCCGAGCCCCCCCGTGAACACACCCCTGCCCCCCGAACACACCCCACACCCCCTACGCGCCCGGGCGACGCCGACTGCACGGTGATGGCGATGGTGAGCATGCACTGTGGGTCTGTTACGTTGTTAATACACTGACACATCGGGGCGCCTCGCGGGTCACCTCTGAACGCGTCGACCGAAACCATGCAGACCTACTCCTAGCTCTTTATCGTCTAGCTTAGAAATTAGCGTTATGAATCACGTGATGGCAGCAATGATATACTAACGGTTTTAGTAAGTTAGTGTATTATTGCGGCCGTGTGTTAGTAGGGGATCGGTAGCGGTTGCGTGTGCGAATGGAGACCACACCGTGTACGCTGATCGTGTCGGACTGTGTGTCTGTATTGTGCCTCGGTACGGTACATCTTACTCGTCTTACAGTGGATACACACTCAAACATTCATTACTTTCAATTTGTGATACATAATAATTATTAAATGATTAATGAGAGACAATTAATGAAATAAAACATTGATATGTTTAATGTTTGTAACAGCTTTTGTCTTTTCGTTTCAATTTTAATTCATACTTTTTGTAACTAAATTATTCATAAAACGTGTGCCTAATTAGGTAATGATGAGTACAATCATTTTAATTCCAACTCATGTTTCAATTTTAATTCTACTTTGTGTAACTAAATTTTAAATAAAAAGTGTGCCTAATTATTGATGAGTAAAATCATTTTAATTCCAAGTCATGTTAACTTTGAATCGTATCGTGTTGTGTGCGTGTACGTGTACGTGTGCGTGTGCGTGTGCGTGCTCGTGCGTACTGACCGTAATCGCCGCGGGCCTGCGGCGGGCGCGGCTGTGGTTGCGGCGTGCGGCCCCGCAGCGCGCCGTGCACCGGCGAGCAGCTGCACCAATCAAATCTGATTACACAGACACGTTAGGGCCCTATACACTGGCGATTGTTCAGCGTACGCGAGCGATGAACGAGACTTCATGTCTTTTCTATTGTCAATCTTAACCTTAGAAGTTTTCTTTACTGAAATGCTATGCTGACGATACTCTCATCGTACTAATAGAGCAGGAGCCAACGACGGCCAGTCCTTCGTCATTTTATAAAACCTTACAATAAAATGACAAAGGTCTGGCTGTCGTTACTGCTTAGCCCATAATATTATATGCATCAGTAATCTTTATAATCAAAGTTTTTTCTCCTGACTTTATCGCTCATTGGTCGCATATGCTGAACAACGCTAGTGTGAAAGGGCCCTGACTCAATGCTCACTACTCCCCTATTGGATCTCAATAACACAAGGTTTGACCCTTCAAATTACTTGTCTGTGACCTTGAACGTAGGGGTTGTGCGATATGAAAAAAGTTAAAGAAACAGTTAACTGTTTTACCACTGAGTTTAAATTAATGTCAAAATATATTTTATTAGTAAAAAACTTTGAACAAAATCGATGTGCTATTATAATAGAGTCTATAATAAAATTATGTGGCAATAATGGCATGGCATTTTTTGTGGCATTCTAATAAGACGCAATCTAATAAGAATTGTTCTGTCTTATTGCACTATAAGTTCAATCACTTTATCGGGCACTAAATAAAACTATAAGGTTTCATTTAGTGAAGTTTCATAAGCCTTCTCACAATTTCAATGCCTTTGAAATTTATTGCTAGATTCATTTTCAGACACTGACGTCCGTATCATGTTTTCGTTGAGTTGAGATCATCATCATTTTCAAGGATTGAGGTTAAGTCGAGTGGAGAAAATCTCAAAAAAAAACGAATAATGATACGAATGTTAGTTACTGAAAATGAAGTTGTACTATCGAGGAAATTGATTCCTAGGCAGTTGATGGGACTATGCTAGCTTATGTCAATTCAATGTTATAGGTACGCGATCGGTCGGATGGGTTTGACTTATACGTAGGTAGGTCCTCCAACTGCCTATGACTCAACTTCTCTGATAGTACTCATTGAACTCTTATTACTACAGTATAGAAACGACACAGCGAACGTCTTGTTTTTGCGCTGTGCGTTGAAGCTGGCTGGCATCAACTCAAAATGTCACTTCATGTAAAAGTGTCGCCTCTGTCACGGTGATAACATCGTATTCTATGACTAGTAGTTGGGGCATAGATTTTGTTCGCGCCGTCTTTTCTGTACGTAGTAGGTATTAATAGTTCAATGATAGTACTATGCTATGTATGTACAAGGTGTGCGCTTACCCGGCCCGGCCGTATATCATTTGCGTCATGCGGCGCTCGCGCGCGCGCAGTATCTCCTCCTTCTTCTTCTTGTCCGACGGCGGCTTGGCGAGCGACACCTCCAGCCGCGATCCGCCAAGCTCCTTGCCGTCCAGTTCATGCATCGCCTGTACAAAAATACCAATACAACTATAAGGACCAATTGAAAAAAAAGCAACATGGAATATTAAAAACCGTAAAATGAAGTTGGATGGCTTTAAAAGGTCTTATGTGACGCAATGGATTTAAACAACTACATAAAATGAAGTAAAGTAGTAAAAATTCATAGTTAAGGGGAAAAAGTACCTACGTTATCACGCCTGATGAACATTTTTAGGGAGCAAGACCAGAGGAGTCATAGGTGTAAGCTGGTTGCAACGTACATCTTTAATCATGATAAATAATTATTTCAAAGAAACATATTAACCCATCAGTCGTGGCAAAACGAGACACAATAGCTTTTTCATTGTTATCGCGGCCGGATGTGGCCGCTTGGGGCTTCATGAATTAAAGCCTAAAATAAAATACTCCTCACTCCTCAATATTTAATTTCAATTAACAACAAACTAAATAAAATTATCCCTAAAATACTTTATGGATACCGTCTCGAATAAACTATACTAATCATCTACAAACTATGCAACTCCTACATCCAATCCAAATAAGCACAGTTCTCCCCTCTCACTCAATCGACCAATCAGAGCGCTGCATACAAGTGCATCACAATGCACACGCCCCAGTGCGCACGCGCCGCTCGCCCGCGCCAATGGCACAGGAAGTATAACGGACGAAGACGGCACGCGGAAGTCATTGGCTGTTGTAGGGCCGACGACCGTCAATGGTAATAAAACATTCTCTAATCTCTAGCACTGATAGGCGCGTGGTACCAACTATCAATATTTAAAGGGCTTGGTATGACAGTCAAATAGGAATCACGGGTGCAATCAGAATGATCTTGATAAACAAAGCGGTTTAATATTATTTACTAGCCGACCCGGCAAACATTGTTTTGCCATAATATAAAATTATTTCTTGTACCAAAATAAAAAGTGGATAAAAACGTATTCTCAGGCCTACCGAATGTTACACATACATTAAACATACTCACAAATTAAACACAGCTCTGGGGCACTGCCAGTAACAGTAATATTGACATCTTAGAAATATTCCAGAGTAAGACAATGAGGACGATGTTCGATATCCCACCATATATCAGCAACAAGCACATCAATGCTGACTTGAGACTACAAACAGTCAAGGAAGAAATTGAAACATACAGCAAAAAATATCAGGAAAGACTGGGTGGCCATACAAACAGTCTAGCTGCAGACTTAAAGGGATCAGGCAGTCTAAACTTCACACGCCTCAAAAGGAACAGTGTACCAAATCTGTCGACAAGATACTTCTGTAGAGAATAGATAAGATTGTGCTCACTGGATGCACATCTTTGCTGAAGACAATACTCCAGATGACCATCGCACATCACACTAGACTATTGTTTGAATAAACAGATATCTAGGTGGCAGGATACATAAAAAAAAATTAAACATACAAAATTTCATTAAAATCGGTTGAGCCGTTTTGGAGGAGTTCGCGCACAAACACTGACACGAAAATTTTATATATTAGACTAGCTGTAACGGCAAACGTTTCTTTGCCATATCTATACATATAATAAAATCGTAGAAAAGTCAATTCTGTACATTGACTATTTTTTTTAAATAATACTTGGGACGTGATCTACGATCGACATGGAAGCCAAAAATATAATAAAACAAACAGACAAAATTTCTAAAAATATATTTTTAGAAATTTTGTCTGTTTGTCTGTATGTATGTGCGGGATAAACTCAGAGAGTACTGAACGGATTTACTTCAAATTTTGTACGAATATTACTTAGAGGTCGGGTCAACACATAGGCTATAAATTATAACGATATCACCCAGGGTGGGGAGAAGGGGCTCAAGTTTCAATATTTTTAGTTTTTTGCTCATATCGCTGAAACGGCGCGTCGTAGAGAAAAAAAAATGAAAGCTCATAAAATTTCCTACAAATTAGTCCTTTACACTATGTATCTGTCTCCACTCTTTGCCTTGTTATCAGCTTTTATGTATCTTATCTATACAGATTTCGAGTGTCGTTTTATTACTATGCGGTGAGCTTTGGCAGCGGTCGTTTCTTGGTTTCGTTTCAACCCCCCCCCCCCCTACCCTTCCCCGTTATGACACGTTTTATTTCTCCTTTTTAGGAACAAAGTAAGTCATCTATACTGTGCAATGACTATTTTTTAAAAATAATACTTGGGACGTGACCTACTATGCTAACGCGGACTATTTATTTATTGAATATTATATAATTATTTTATTGAATTAGTGACTAAATAAGTATGTCACCATGGCAACGTCCATCGCTATCCCGTGATCCGCGTCGCATAAACAATGGTCGCTCTTTATAGACAAATAATTTTCAATAAAATAAAATTGCGACTATAATTAAAGATCTAAGCTATCCTATCTCTCAAGTTGGAAAAAGCACACATTTAAAAAAAACATTAAAATCGGTTAAGTAGTTTAGGAATCCATCGCGGACAAACATCGTGACAGGAGATTTATATATATTAAGATAGTATCTAATGTATGCACACATCGCACATTAATACCATGCGAAGATTGGATTGAAATGTACCTAAATAAAGTCTGCAATGTGAAAACAACTCAGAAAGAAGTGTACACTCGTATTTTGTATACTCCCTAGACGAGTGTACAAAATGGCGTCCACGGGACGCCGCGACGACGCTGCGCTGTCGCGGCGTGCACGTCGCGAAATCGCGGCGTGCGCGCTGCGCAATCGCGTTGCTTTCAAATCGCTCGCTAATCGCCAAGTGTGATAAGACCCTAACTGATTACTTAAACAAACGACTTCATCATTACGCGACGGAATTTCGGCATGGAGTGTCATCGGTAATTTAAAATACATTGCAGGCGGAATCATGCTGAACTTCCGCCGCGGAATTTCGGTATGGTATGTTTAGAGTTTAGACACTAAGATTTAGGCTTTCCTCGATAAAAGGTCTATCCAACACAAAAATATTTTTTCAATTCGAACTAGTAGGTTCTGAGATTAGCGCGTTCAAACAAACAAACAAACTCTTCAGCTTTATAATATCAGTATAGATACCTTAACAGCACAGTCCCGGTCGTCAAAGTGTACAAACGCGTAGTCCTTAATCTTCTTAACTCGCTCCACGTGGCCGAACTGTTCAAACTCCGCCTTCAGCGCCTCCTCAGATATGTCTTGCGTTAGGTTCCTCACGTAAAGGACTTTTACCTAAACAAATTGTGCCAGTTAACTCTTTCTCTTGCTTTCTACAATTGTTTGCATTCACATTTTTTACTTCACGATAATGCTAAACACTTGAAAAGACGCTTGATAGACCAGGTATAAGCATTAAACAATGTGTAGGTATGCTTTAACACAATGTTTATAAACCTTCAAAGCACCGTCCATACAAGTACAAAGCATTGTGACAGACCCATAATATGGCCTGATGGATGTCTCGAAAACTGTATGTAGGTACTTGTAATTTAATGTTTATAAACCTTCAAAGCACCGTCCATACAAGTACAAAACATTGTGCATTGTGCAAGACCCATATTATGGTCTGATGGATGTCTCGAAAACTGTATGTATACTTAACGTGACCATTAATTTTTTTTGTCAGAGCGGGACATTGACGGATTTAACCCCCCCCCCCCCCCCCCCCCCCGTAAATTTTATTTTCATTTTATTATTAAGTATGAAAGTATAGACTATAGAGGTAAATACAATTCTGATACAATTGAGTATTTTGTGAATGTCTACTGTCTAGTCACTATAGTGCCTGTGTATAAGGGAGATCGCACACGTCACACTTTTTGTGTGATCGAGTCTGCGGCTTATGTCGGCACTACAAATAGGCGAACGCGTTGGCCGACGCGTTGGCCAACGCGTTGGTATTTAGACGTTGGCCGACGCGTTTGCGAGCTTGCCGCGCGGTGTCGGAATGATCAAAGGAAATTTGTCGCAAGGCTTGTCGCAAGGCTTGCGTTCCATCCACACATAGGCCGCGCGATCAGTTCGCCCGGAGCAGCGCTGAAGAGTGCACGTTTCCTTCTTGCGGCGAATTAACATCTAACTTGACGAAATAGCGAACAATATAGGTATCGAGTAAACATTTGAAATTGAGTTAACTATCAGAGTAAATCTGTTTGTGGAACAAAAAAAATCATATAAAAAATGCTAAAAAATAAGGTTCTTGGCTACGAATAACAAAACTACTGGACATGTATTTTCCTCACGATGTTTTTTAGGGTCCCGTACCCAAACGGGGTACGGATATAAAAACGGGACCCTATCACTAAGACTTCAATGTCTGTCTGCCTTTTTGTCCGTCCGTCTGTCTGTCTGTTTGTCTATCTGTCTGTCTGTCTGTCTCCAGGCTGTATCTGAAGAACCGCTATAGCTAGATTTCTGAAATTTTCACAGATTGTGTACTTATATCTGTTGTCACTATTAACCTATCTATTAACAATAAATATACTAAAAACAAAATAAATTAAATATTTAATAAATAATAAATATATTAATCATGATAATTATAATTATAAAGTAATAATTATCATATATGAAAAATAATAAGTAATAAAATAATTATATTATTTTAATATTATAAAATATGTAAAAGTGAGTTTATATCTTTGTTTGTTACGTTTTCTCGCTTTTTACTTATTTATTTCGAGAATACCCTTTAAAAAATGTTTGTTGTCCACACTTATAAAGTAATTATAAGCTGTGAATAAATATACAGCTGCAGCTGTTAGCGACTCAACATCCATTTTGAATCCGTCCGCACATTGGCGCGATCCAAAGCATACTGAATGACCTTCCAATGTGTGGATTACTCACAAACGCCGTTGCAAGCGCACTGCCAACGCGTGGGCCAACGCGTTGGCAGTGCGTTCGTCTATATGGGGAGGCAGCATTACATACAAACTGCATGGCGCGCGCCATCAGATTGTATGTAAGCCGCAGACTCGATCACACAAAAAGTGTGACGTGTGCGATCTCCCTAAGCATGGCAGAATAACCGCATAATTGTTGAATGGGAGTGCGTTACTTCCAAGTTCCAGGCACTACACAGGCATTTTATACATAAAAATAATTTTAAATTGTCGTTTGGCCTGTTTGCAAAAGCGGGACAATTTCGGCCTCGCGGGGGACAGCGGGACAGACTATCTGAAAGCGGGACTGTCCCGCCCAAAGCGGGACGTATGGTCACGTTATGTATACTAGGGAAGAAATGAGATTGATTGTTAAAAAGTCACAGTAACACCCCTGCTCGGACATTTCTAGTTTCTAGTCTCTTTATGGAGGTGTGAATACTCACTTTGCTCATGGTCTGTTCGTCAGGTTCTTCTTGAGGGTCGGCCCAGTCCACTATTATATCACAGCCCCACACCTGAAATTAACAACATTTATTATCATTTAACTTTAAAACTTTCGCGTTGCATTATATTTGATACTTATTATTCGGGACTTAACGCGACTTATATTCTTGTAGTAATGCTACTACATACTTTTCTCGACGTTTCGGCCGTGTTGCAACGGCCGTGGTCTCGAGGGGACTGCAGGAGCGCGGCGTCTTCGTTTGCACTGGGCGGTCTGATCTTCGACTACCCTCGAATTGTCCAACATTTGTGTTCCAATGTATTTATAGTCAGTAGGCTCAGTGCGACACACAACACTCACTGTATCCGGGTTTACACTTATTGACAAAGGTGACACACG
This sequence comes from Polyommatus iphigenia, assembly GCA_963422495.1. Taxonomy (NCBI): domain Eukaryota; kingdom Metazoa; phylum Arthropoda; class Insecta; order Lepidoptera; family Lycaenidae; genus Polyommatus; species Polyommatus iphigenia. The sequence goes on from OY730186.1 coordinate 34,712,904, forward strand.
CGGTTTGCACTTATTAATCACTGGATTCCAGGTTGGAGATAATTTAAATCCGTCCTCACGATTGAAATTCTTGTGCTTTTTAATTTCAATGGCTTCACGTATTACTCTTGAGTGGTAATGACGATCTGTAGAGAGGATTTTGGGGTCGTGTAGCTCCATCCAATGATTAGTCCCCATATCAAGCTACTGGACCATGTACTGTGAAGCTTTGGAAGAGGTACGTTGATGATGTTTTCTGCATCATTAATGGAGGTCAACAGGAAATAGAACAGTATATCAATCACCTTAACTCAATCCATCCAAAAATAAAATTCACCTACGAGATGGAGAAAAACAGATGCTTCGCATTTTTGGATTTGGAGATTAAGGTTAAGGAGGATGGTACATTATCCCACACTGTGTACAGAAAACCTACACACACTGACAGATATCTACACGCATCTTCTCACCATCATCCTCGGCATCTTCAATCTGTTATATCGTCGTTAACTAAGAGAGCTCATAACCTTTGTGACCCTGAACATTTACCCAAGGAGCTAACACATGTTCAGGAGGTACTTACACGGAACGGATATAACGTGTCGAGGGGATTGAGAGGACGGAAGGAGAAAACGAGGTATCCGGAGGTAAGCCGTCAAGCAGCATTTTTACCATACGTAAAAGGCGTAATGGACTAAATTGGTACAGAGCTGAGGAAATACTCCATTAAAACTGTGTATACTCCGTTACGTAAAATATCACAAGTACTACGGTCACCAAAGGATTCCTTACCTTTCCAAACACCTGGGGTTTATAAAATTGACTGTAGCTGTGGTAGTTCTTACATTGGCCAAACGAAACGGACTATTGGCGAAAGAGTGAAAGAACACATAGCCGCAGTGAAAAATCGGCAGACAAATAAATCCGCGGTAGCAGAACATCTGCTTGATATGGGGACTAATCATTGGATGGAGCTACACGACCCCAAAATCCTCTCTACAGATCGTCATTACCACTCAAGAGTAATACGTGAAGCCATTGAAATTAAAAAGCACAAGAATTTGTGTCAATAAGTGTAAACCCGGATACAGTGAGTGTTGTGTGTCGCACTGAGCCTACTGACTATAAATACATTGGAACACAAATATTGGACAATTTGAGGGTAGTCGTAGATCAGACCGCCCAGTGCAAACGAAGACGCCGCGCTCCTGCAGTCCCCTCGAGACCACGGCCGTTGCAACACGGCCGAAACGTCGAGAAAAGTATGTAGTAGCATTACTACTAGAATATAAGTCGCGTTAAGTCCCGAATAATAAGTATCAAATTTATTATCATTATTTGTTTTTTCCTGGCCGATTTTTTCTAACATGATTTTACTAGGTTTATCTAACTACTTGTACTACTAGACAACTTAGTGGGTACTTACTACAGATACTAATAAACTTTTGTATTAAACTGTAGACGTACCTTTATCCTCCCGGTTCCGAGTCTGCGCTTGGCCAGCGACGCCGCTTTGTGGGATTCGTATTCCAAAAAACAAAACCCTCTATTTTTCTTCTTGTCATCGGGCGAACTATATATTATAACCTCGACGAGTCCGGCTGCAAACATAACACAAGGAGTAGAGCGCCTCGCAACCGCCGCGCGCGTCAAATACAAAAAGCTCCCACCGACCCCACGCTTATATTCCAACGCTACACATAATATGAAGCAAATCAAACGATATTCCAGGAGAACATATACGGTATCGAGAGTCTAGAGAACAACAGCAAGATTCTCCAGTCATTACCAGTGAGCATTCTCTAGGCGGAGGCCAATCGTCAGGTTAACACTACCGGCGGCGCGGCGCGGGACGGCCGCCGCCGACGTCACGTCATGTCACGTGACGTGCCGGGCCGCTCGCCCGCGCTGGGCCGGCCGGCGGTCCTGCGCCGCGCCGCCGACGGAATAGCATTTATTATGAATTCGACAAGGACTTACGTGCGTGCCTAGAAAGCTCCTCAAACAAATCGTCCCGATCTCGATTCTTTGGGATATTTCCCACGAATAAACGGTGATTGTTAAAGGAAACCGTAACGCCAATCTTTTTCCCCTTTCGAATTTCATAATCATTCAGCTGCAAGAACAATTCGAGGGAGAATAGCCAGTGGCCTGGGCCGGGTCGCCGCGGCGGCCGCGCCCGGGCCCGATGACTGGAGAGGGGGGCGGGGCGGGGGTGGGAGCGGCGGGCGGGGGGTGTGTGCGGGCAGGGGGCGGTAGCGGGGGGGAGGGGCGGGACAAGCGGGACGCAAGCGGGTCACCCTCAGCGGTCCACACCAAGCCCCACGCACTCAACCCAACAACTAATCAACTCCTTAATTCATTCGTTTGAACTTTACCTGTTAATTTACCAAACTCTTCCAGTATCTCCTCTTTGCCTTTAGACTTGGGAATGTTGCCGACGAAAAGTCGCAGATTCGGTACGCTAATCTTAATTCTCAGAGTCTTCCCAGGTTTTATTTCGTGATTATCGAGCTGTGGGAAAAATAATAAGGGAAAAATTTTGAAAAACGATCATTTGGGCCGGAGCCGTGGCGGTCGCGGATGGTCGCGAATGGACGCGAATGGACGCGTGCGCGGCGCCCGGCGTCGCGCCCGCGCCGGCCCACGCCACGCCGGTTAGAGCCAATCGTGATGAGTTAACTGAATTTTGATGAGAAGCCGAAAGATCCGTTCTGAGCAAAGAGGAGAGCCTGAGATATATTAAACTCTCAGCTGGAGATCATTGTGAAGCCGATTGAAAGTTAACCCTGTAAGTGGACCGTTTGATGAAGTGAAAATAAAAAGAAGCGAGTACGAGTGTGGTGGTGAAAAAATAAAAAAATATAAATTAAAGCAACATAAAATTGAACGAGGTGCAAAAAGAACGGGATGATATCTCAGGACAAGCGAGGCTAGATTGAGATTACGGGTGTTATGTTGCACATTTACACAAATTCAGTGATTACACGGGACGGCGCGCGCTGCCATCGAGCGACAGCCGACTCGGTTTTACCAGTTGGACACCTCTAGAGTCAGCCAGCTCGTTCGACGGAAGCGCGCGCAGTCGAAGGGATATTAATGTCATGCTTTAATGATTTAAGCTTAATCTAGTAGATATCCCAAGTGTGACTTGTGACATTGATCAGGCAAAAATACGCGTCATGTAAAATTACTAGTAATTTTACATGACGCCACATTTTGGAGACTTCAGGGCGCGAGACGAAATCATCAACGAAGGTGCATGTACACTGGTGTGCGCGAGTGTAGATGCGCCTCGATAACTGCAAATTAAAAGTAACATGAGCTCTACGTAGCCGAAGCGTTTGCGAAGACATGGTCAGTGAATCTTCGTGCGGCATGCAGTCCGGGGACCCTGGGGCCAGTTTACAATGGTCCTGCCGACTGGAGACAACGGTCATTTGGTATGGGTCACCGGATTGCGCTCGCCGAGTGCAAGCGAACGCAAGCCACGAAACCATTCCAAGACATCCATCGGCTCGCAGTCGACAAAACCATCGAGAAACTCGTCCCAGGAGCCCGGGATAACAAAAAACAAAACAAAAATTTCGTATTGATGATTTCACTCGATGGGAGGGTAATGTACATCGGGCCGAAGTCACCAAAGTGTGTCAGCTAATCAGCTGTTACATTTCGATATCGTTCAAGGAACTACAGTTAAAACATTCGGCGAGTCACCTGGAAAGTAGATTTCAAATTAGAATTTTGTAACCAATTATAGAATTATCATTACAATCACTGAGACCAATTGAAGATTTGATACTGCGATAACAGTGTGCTATATGCATATCGATAGATGTGCTCGATACATCCACTTGTAGGTAACGTTGTTGGCGGGCTGTGTTTGAATATTGCCGCCATTTTGGAGGTGACGGCAATGGCACGCTCGTGACTCGTGACGTCACAATAACTTTGTTTTACTTGGCAATATAACAGTGATACTGCTAATATGCTCTTTGAATATCAAGGAACTACTTTTCAGTCTATAGCTAAACCTATAAATATTTAAGTTCTTCTTTAAGTCCGCGTAATAATATTGAAAAAGAAATTATAAATAAGTTTGTTCTCATGGATATTGAGATTTTAATCACATATTAGATATGAAAAGCAACTTTTTATTAATTATATTTAATTCGAACAGCAAATCAATATTATCCGTTTCCAACAACATTACCTATATGCGACACATTTGCTGAGACTTGTAAGAGGGTGGTAATTTAGCTGACAGAAAATTATTGACAAATGGTCGTCTTAACAAAACCGATGAGGTCCGAGTTAGCAAACAGGAGCCATCGTTAATATCTTACCACTCTCTGCACTACAACATCAATTTAACACGAACTTACTTTTCGCACATTTCATTTTGAAACTGACATAAATTATACTTGAATAGTTTATAATTATAGAAACTGACAATACAATAAAATCATTTTCAAAACATGGCATAAGCTTTATTGAGGATATAGAATGATAAAAGATATGATGAAGTCGAAAAATAAATTCGTTGCGTTTAAGCCTTGGTACCAACTGGCGACCTGCAGCTGCTGTTCATTTATTGAAGGTCGTTTTGAATGGAATTGTGACGCTCCAGTAGGTACTAGGTATAGTAATCAAAATCACCGTAATCGCAGCCACAGCTCGCTAGAAGTCTCGGCATGAGTATGTATAGGGAGGTCTCGTCCTGTGACGGGATCATCCCGCGAGCCAAATCGCACTCTCAATATGTTTTTACATCATAACAGAAGTTAAATTCAGCTCGTCAGGATCGGATCTCGTCACGGGGCCGCTCGGGGGCGCCACCGTCGGGGCGTCGCCGTACCCACCTCCTGCACGGCGCGCTGCGTCGCCTCACGCGTGGTGAAGGTGACGAAGGCGTAGCCGCGGTTGGTGGCCGTCATGGGGTCCATCATGAGGCGCAGGTCCCAGATGGTGCCGCAGCGCTCGAACAGCGGGATGAGCTCGTCCTCGTACATGTCCTTGGGGATCTTGCCGCAGAACACCTCGCAGCCGGCGCCCGGCGTGCCGCCCTCCCAGCCGGGTGGCGGCCCGCCGTACTTGCGCTGACCTGGAAACGGTGGCAGGTGTGTATTAGTCTTACGACAAAACAAGTTATGTTTCAAATTTATTCAGTCTTGAGTACTGTAAAATAGTAGTCAGTAAGCATAATATATTTTAACAAAATTGAAACTTAAACGGAGAAGTTAGGAGGCCAGCACAGAAGAACACGAAAATAGATTTATGAAATCATGATTGCAAATGATGAATCATATTTCTCACCCGTGGTCACGTCCAGCGTGTATCCGGTTCTCGCCAAGATCTGTTTGATCTTCTCCTCGTCGGGGCCCTTCACCTGGACGGAGGGCAGCGCGGGCGCGCCCTGCACGCCAGCCCTGCTTTTCTGTCTGAAACAACGAGCCGGTCCGATCACACAATTATCTTCGTCAGTTTCCGTCGACCTTCCGGCGGGGGCAATGACACGGGGGCATCCGTCATGTGACGTAGCCCCGCCTCTGTTGTTGCATTTATCGAGCTCTGCGGCGCTAATGCGGATTTTTATCTGCTAATAAAACAGGTCGATAAAACACAATGCGGTTTCGACATTCGTGCCAAAATACGTTTCCAACTTTCAACATTAAACTTTGGAATTACAGCCTTTAACGTGATTTATTTAGACGCAGAGAACGCGATTGGTTATTTCAAGATTCATTCCTCTGATCGTGGATTATTTTAAATCTACTGTTATTCTATTGTGTCGCGTTCACCGGTGAGCTTATTGGGGTTGATGATAAGTAAACATGGTGGTTTTAATTTGTTTATCGAGCTGTCGGTCGTATTTTCGAAGATTACTTTTAAGAATTTCACCAAATCTCATGACAAGTTGTTACGTAACGCGGACATTACACTGCTGAGGCCAGCATTGTAGGTACTATCAGAGAAGTTGATACCTAGGCAAATGGCGGACACGGAAACGACATAAGCCGACCAAACGACGTAGGTCCGTCAACTGCCTAGGATTAAATTTCCTCGATGGTACTTCTAGCTAGATCTTAAGTATAATTTACACAGAGCCAGTACTGGCTGCCAATAAGACTGGCAGCCAGTATTGGCTTGGCATATGCCGCGTGTGAACAGTTTGGCCTGGCTTGAAAAACTGTTCACACGCGGCATATGCCAAGCCAATACTGGCTGCCAGTCTTATTGGCAGCCAGTACTGGCTCTGTGTAAATTATACTTTATTACCACAGGAATAAGGACGAATCATGCCATTCTAAGTCGGGGATTAAGCCCACTTCTTTCATGCTATAGCGGATAGCCTATATCGGTCACCGTACGAACTGTCAAGTACTAGATAGCCGCAAGAAGGTCCTGAGTATGCGTCACTACACGAGTACGCACTCGAAGGATAATGGCATGTTTTATCTAATCGGAATACTAAAAAAAAACTGGCGGCGATCCGCACTCGCGCTAAGGTCACTTACAAATACCAGTTCTATTACACTTTGATATTTCGTCTGCAAACGGACGTCGGCAAATACTGTGAATGCACCGGCGACTCGCCGTACCCCGGCAATTAAATTAATCAGACTACTGAATATGTAATATACTACGTAGATGACAAAGGATTGGCTACAAGTACATAGAAGATTTATATCCGACTAGCTGACCCGACAGACATTGTTCTGTCGTTACGATGATAAAAGTTTACTGTGCGGGAACCGTACATTTTCCGGGATAAAAAGTATCCCTTGTCCTTTCATACCAAAATTCATCAAAATCGATTGAATAGTTTAGGCGAAAATCTTAAAATTTTATTGTGCGGGAGCCGTACATTTTCCGGGACAAAAAGTATCCCTTGTCCTTTAACGAGACTCAAAGTATCTCCATACCAAAATTCATCAAAATCGATTGAATAGTTTACGCGCATATCATAAAAGTATATTGTGCAGTAACCGAACATTTTTCCGGGACAAACTGTATCATATGTTCGTCTTCGGGACTCAAAGTATCTCTATGCCAAATTTCAGCAAAATCAGTCCAGCCGTTTATGGATTTATTTTTATATAATTACTAGCCGTCCCGGCAAACCTTGCTTTGCCATAATATAAAGTATTTCGCCCATATTATTTTATTGAAGTGACTAAATAAGTATGTTATCCCGTCGCACAATCTTAATGGTCGCCGTCAGTCTCCGGTTGTAATAATTTACTATTATTTATTCAACAAATGCACTTATCAATATATAAAGTACCCAGTAGCCGATTCTCAGACCTACTGAATATGCATATAAAATTTGGTAAAAATCAGTAAAGCCGTTTCGGAGGAGTTCGCGGACTAACATTGTGACACGAGAATTTTATATATAAGACTAGCTGACCCGACAGACGTTGTCCTATCTTAGCAATGATTATTTAATTCGAATGGGTATAATTAAGTAAACAATAGATTAAAATTAGTATCTCCATGCCAAAGGATAAGGTCCAAATTGGGCTAATTTTAAAAGTGCCGGCCAACGCAAATAAACCCATTATTTAAATAGAACATAATCTAAGGAATAATTTTTATTATTACACCAAAGTTCTAAGTCAAGTCTCCGAGTTGTTATTCAAGGTCAAACTTTTTTTATAACATGTAATATAAAACTTATTTTATTAATTAAAAGTAATAAGTAATCGATACCAACGTCCCTATCCGAGTCATAGAACAGATTAGAGGCCAAATACCTACAAATGATTTGGAAAAATTCAAAGGAAGAGGGAACCTCTACGTGCTTGGGGCTTGCAGGGCACAACTCATTGCTTACTTGGAATACTAGGCAAATGCCGTGCGTACCCCAAGCACGTAGAGTATCCCCCTTCCTTTGAGTTTTTTCAAACCATTTGTAGGTATTTGGCCTCCAATCTGTTCTATGACTCGGATAGGGACGTTTGGATCGATTACTTATTGCTTTTAATTAATAAAATAAGTTTTATTACAAGTTATAAAAAAAAGTTTGACCTTGAATAACAACTCGGAGACTTGACTTAGAACTTTGGTGTAATAATAAAAATTATTCCTTAGATTATGTTCTATTTAAATAATGGGTTTATTTGCGTTGACTGGCACTTTTAAAATTAGCCCAAAATTGTATGGACGTTGGATCTTGTCCTTTCATCAAAATAGATATTTTATAGATGGGCGGGGTCAATTTTATCAAGTCACTTTTAATTTGAGAGATTTGGTACCCAACAAAACTTAAAATTTTAAATTAGTATTCTAAAATGTTTAAATTCGTTAAAACCAATCCGTTTAGTTCGTGTAAACCTACCTACAACATGCGTACCTACTACGAATAATAAAAACTAAGGAAGAGTAACTCCGTCAAAAAAAGTGCACCAAAAGGCTACAAAATGTGACCCGAATACATGCATAGTTATGCATGTGTTCGGTACACATTTTTCGTGTATATATACTCGAGTGACATTCAACCAGGTTGACATGATAATTATTGTCAAACTCATTTTACAGTTTGTTTACTTACTTTTTACGTACTAGCTTTTTACAATATTTTCTGTAAGTGTATTTTACTATATTTTAATAGAAGTCATACAGATACGACTTTTAAAACAGGAATAACCTTTCATCTGTAAGTGAATTATTTAAAATTACTTACGCTTAAATTTCTTGTATTTTTCCGACCCAAAAAATATGGTTTATTTAAGTTGGATGCTAGGGTATTTGCATAAAATTAAGCTGGCCTATTTGTGTTTGTCTTATTAAGTTTACAAGTTATTGTAAAAGTGCAATAATCAAAAAATAATATAATTACAAAATTTTTACAAAGTCGCCATGGACAGTGTTATGCAAGATAATATAACAATTTAATTATAAACGAAATTTTAGGGTCTGGCTGACATTAATATTATTTCCTAACTCCTAAGAATGCAATGCAACGAAAAAAGTGGATAACTGCCGTTCGTTTAGAAAGAAACGAACCGAATTGGATGCCGAACCAGATTACTCGTTTATGTAGCATAACTTAAATAGTCATGATAATATTTGTATGAGTAATGGCCGAAAATTTAAGAGATTACGAAAATCTACATTGCCTATTTGCACCGTAAGTTTTTTATTTCAATAGGGATGATGGCAAGGTCAAAGATTAGCGAATTTTGTTAATAAAGTAATCACGGTAAAAAATAAGTGTTCCCAAAATTTCAGCTCGATAGCATTTGTATTTTTTTTTTGTTATGCGCCTTCAAAGTTGGATAATCAAGTCGAATTTTTTTTCAATTAAATTTCTTAATATTTGTATACCATTCGATAACTTATGCAATTAAAAGCAACGTTTGTTATGAAACCACTTTCATAAACGCAATATTTAATATACCTATGGAACAAAGTTCTCTCCCGATCCGTACAAACTACGAAAGAGTGACGTCAGTCTTTCGTAGCACTTTGTATGGAGCGTTTCGGGCAGGTCTATTTTATGAGATGTTTGAATTGTCATATCTTGGTGAATTTTTAAGCTATGAGAGTAATTCTTTCAGCGATGTTTCTAATTTTTAATGGTCTTTCAATCTATACATATAATAAATCTGTAGAAATGTCAATTCTGTACATTAAAGATATTCAAAAAATAATAAGCGGAGGGTGTCACAATATCGCTATAGAAGCCGAAAAGTTAGTTAGTTTTTTTGTCTGTCTGTCTGTCTGTATGTTTGTTCCAGCATCACACGAAAACTACTGATCCGATTTGAATGCGGTTTTCGCAGATATATTTGTCTTCTTCCAACTTAATATCTGGTGTATAAAAAAATTCTCCCCACCCCTCTAAAGGGACGAAAGAGGGGGTCAGATTTTGTATAAGACTTTTGCTTTAACACGAAAACTACTGATCCGATTTGCATACGGTTTTCGCAGATATATTTGCCTCCTTCCAACTCAACATCTGGTGTATAAAAATTACCCCCCCCCACCCCACCCCTCTAAGGGGACCAAAGAGGGGGTCAGATTTTGTATCAAACTTTTTTCTTTAATGGACTTACTTCATATTATTAACTGTTTTTCCAACTTAACATCTGGTGTATAAAAATTTTCCCCCCACCCCTCTTAGGGGACAAAAGAGGGGGTAAGATTTTGTGTCAACTGATGAAGTAGAAATACTTTAAATGGCAAAACAACGTTTGCCGGGACAGCTAGTTACCAATAAGGAAAAAAATTAGTCATCAAGCCTATTCTTTAATAATTTAGCACAAAGATTTTTGTAATCTGAAAACGTCTTCTCTAGGCGCTCTGGACAGTTTTAGATTCGTCCGAGTTGTACAAGGTTTGTTCAAAATTATTATATATTATTATTATCGATGACTTTAGGATCAGACGAAAATGTTTGATTTTAAAATAATAATTATGCGCTCCTTTCTTCGTGTTAGTAGCTGATGTGCTTGGTGTATACTGCATAATACTATTCGCTTTTGAGAATTATTGTCAACGGCTTTGTTTCATAACTATGACAATGACAATATCTGCGCAGGCTGTAGTCTGGCGCGCAATATTATGATACGTTGCCTAGGATACGACCTTGGCGAAAATCTGAATTGTCATAATATTTTAGTTTGCGAAAAGGTGCCAAATTTTAAACGGTTGAAGTATGGGAGTTACGTTTCCTTACTTTTTATTATTCGTAGCGTACCTACAAGGCTAAAGTTACTAGAAATCAATTATTAATTCATATTTCGTCGCCGCTTCTTATCGGAATCTAATAGGAATATTGGTGAAAATCGAGACACGTCATTAATTTCAGCGTAATCATGTTTCTACGTATCATAATCATATTTTAAGCCATAATTTATTTCGACTTCCGAGTTTTAATTGACTTACTTCGAAACAGACTATAACACGGTGAAATTAACTTGACGCATCGCTGGAATGCAACAACATGCCCGCTCCATAATGACGTCATCAAACCATAATAATCATTAATCAACAATAATGAATAATCAACAATGTTTAATAGATTTCTCGCCGGGTTAGTTCCCGATGGTAGGCCTCATGTGGGCTTTCTGAGTGTTAATTTTTAACCGATTTAGAAAAAAAAGATATTTTTTTTATTTTCAGATAAACTCCTCTCAAAACCCTCGGAAACAGAATAAAATAATATCTGTAGTTACATTTTTAACAGACGTTAGGCACTTATAATGCGAATAGTAGATACCATTCCATTTTAATGGCAGTTTAATTTTTATTGCAGACATGTTTTGACTGTTGACATGGTTTAACACAATAACTAGTAAGGTTACTGGCCAAACTTTTCCTCGTCGTTAGATTAAACACAGTACCTACCTAAAGTGACAATAAAATTAATTTTATGAAAATTTCTATCAGACAAACTTGTCTAAAACACCCATAATATGTTTTCCTTTTTATTTTGCCTAGCGAAGGATGATTTTAAAAGTATCCATATCTATTATCTTATATCTTTAAATGAGCAATTCTTGTATATTAAGTATAAGTATATTATAATTGGAATCTCGGAATCGGCTCCAACGATTTTCATGAAATTTAGTTTATAGGGGGTTTCGGGGGCGATAAATCGATCTAGCTAGGAATCGTTTTTAGAAAATGTCATTTTATTCGTGTTTTATCGAATACCGAGCAAAGCTCGGTCAAATAGCTAGTTATAAAATATAAATGCGAAATTGTGTCTGTCTCTCTGTTAGCTTTTCACGCCCAAACCGCTGAACCGATTTGGCTGAAATTTGGTATGGAGATTCTTTGATAAGTACTTTTTATTCCGTAAGAATGTAGGTACGGTTCCCGCGCGATAAACGAATTGTGGCGCAACGGAGTTGCGGGCGTCATCTAGTATTATAATATTTATAACTTTGTCCAACGTAGCTCCAAAGTTATACTTACTCGACATTAATAAATAGGGTCTACAACCCGGAAAATAGCCGTAATTACGTAAACGGGTTATACAATTTCTACTTAAAGTGCCTATACACTATAATAACTAAATATGCCTCGTGTAACCGACACAAGTTTATATAAAGTTAAAAAAAAACACTAATTAAAAGACATTCATTTCAGAGACATTCATTTCACGTTTCTAGCAACTACCGCAGACAGCCGCAGAGTACAGTCGGGTCGAAAAGTGAACCCTGGGGCGCGCAAGTAGACGAGTACAGTCGGGTGAAAAAGTAAATCCTACCGCGCAAGTACCAAGTACAGTCGGGTGGAAAAGCGTACCCGGCAACGCGCAAGTACACGTCAAGTACAGTCGGGTGGAAAACCCCTGCGCGCAAGTCATCACGCTGACTAGATGGCAGCACATAGCGCGCAATGAGGAATCATTACTTAATTTGCCGCAGTCCGCAGCGGTAAGTGTCCAATCAATTTTTCAAGATGACCCAGATGCAAATCGGTTGATTTGGATAACATCCAATAACAATTTGCTGCACCGCCTAGCGCGATCTAGCGATTCAAATTATAAACTGCCTTCGTCTTTTTGTTGGCGAAATTAAATTGAACATCTCATGACGAAAACCTCTGCTAAAGATGCGGGGACTAATAAATAATTATCGTAGCTCGAATTTCGTATTTAGCTCACGTATTTGGTTTTAAATTATAGCACTTATCACGTAATGTTAAAAGCACATTGTGTTTTCTGATGAGAATATGCTTAATATTCTTATTAGAATCCTAAAATATGCCCAGAAGTCACAAGCAAAAGAGGGACTCTATACAAAAATAATTCAAAAGACATCACTCATGTTTACACAATGTTGGACCATTGAAAATGCAGATTAAGTTCAAAATGAATGATGTCCTTTTGTCTTTGCACAAAAGATTAACTGTAACAACTAAATAATGACTCACCTATAGGTCTTCATGACTCCACATAAATAAGCACTTTTATTAGATACATGCTCAAGATTTGAATCTAAAAAATGTCCAAGAACACTTAAAGCACCGTCGGATGGAAATTCTTTTAAGGCATCTAGCGCACGCTCATCCAACTCCACGTGCGCTAGCTTTCCAGTCTTATAAATATCATCTAACTTGGCTGCTACCTGAAATGCAATAGACAATATTTTACTATTTATTTAGACATTTTTATTTAGATTTAATCTCATCTAAATGTAAACAAAATATTACCATCAACCAAATTATTGTAATTTGTTTATTAATCAATCTCCAAGCGGCACCCGGCTGTTGCATAACAATTGAAACTCTATTGTGTCTGCAATTCCCACGGTTGAGGTATTACTTGTATAAAAATATCAAAATTGAAAGCACAAATTTTTGTTTACATTTAGATCAAAATTAATTGGAATAGAATGTAAAGGTTAATTTGAGGTTTGATTTTAAATATTTTTATGGCTAGGTATTAAAGATATTGATAAATCTACAAGTAACATTAGTAAAATTGTTATTGAATGTTGCCATATTCATAATTTGTGTTTAAATTATGATACTGTTTTATTATGATACTGTGCATACTTTCAATTTCAACAGGATGTGTTCCATGTACATAATGTAATTAATCAATCTTTAAAACCTGTACACAATTTAATTACAGTATGTTGGTTATATATGCCTATAAAATATATCTTGTTTGCAGAGTTGAAAAATCCAGAAAGTAAACTGGTGAAGGTGAACCAGTTCCACATACTTGGTGCCGACTGCTCACAACTTACACTTATTACTTCAATTATCATGTAGGACTATGTTTTATGTTATGTTAATGTACTGCTATATTGAACCTTACTGCCTTATGTTAAAAATCATTTTAGAATACAACATTCTTAATAAGAATCCTATAAGATTATTTTTATTAATTTTATATTTTGTGTAAAATAAATAGGTATCATAAATTTTATACATATTTTCGTTTTGATGACCTCTATTCTGTTGAAGATAAAGATTCATTTGTGTTGAAGTTTTATACACATCTTTTGATGAGACCTACATCAAAGGTGTGTCACTAACTCGACTCATGGAAACAAAGACAAAGGTGCTAAAAATACATCTCTGCTCTTGTGCCTTTGTACTTCCACATACATAAATATTAAAAACTGCATCATCTACTGCATATCAACAACTATGTTATGGCAACAGTGTTACATGTGCATGCAGATAATGTATCTAGGGTCAGTAAAGAATAATAATGTGATAAAATTATTTAATAACAAACAGGTAGGTCACAGTGACATTTTTATCTATAGAAAGTTCTAGGATTTTTTTCAGGTATGTCCGTACCGAATATTTAATATTGAAAATTTCAGCCCAATTCATTTCAACCTAAGATTCTTTGATATAACATTAAAATTTCAAAACATGTTATAATCAAGGTGTAAATAAGGTTTAACTTGAAAATAATTCATTTATGAAAATATTGATGAAAATTCTAATAAGAAATTGTTTTACTAAGGTTTTGTTCCTGTAGCAACAATAATTCATTTTAATTGTGTAATTTAAATATTATGTAGCAGATAGGTTTGTAAAATTATACTATATTATACTGTATTTTTATTAGTCTTGTAAAATAAAATAAAATATTATGGGACACCATCGACTGAGTTTAGGCATGCCGTAGAATTTTACATTTTTATTTAAAATCTATCTACATTTCTATTCGTGTACTATGTTTCCTAATAAACTATTAAACTATAATATTATAAAGCTAGTATAAACAATAACTTACTTTAGGGTCTAATCCATATTCTATAAGTTTGCGGTAATCCGGTGTTCGGCCAACGTCTGAATCCTTGCCGGGCACATCTTCTATAGATAATTCACCATTTCCCTCTGCCATTCTGCACAATTATTATTGCATTGAGCACCACACAACACTCTCGCAGTAGGACTAAATACATAATGCAAGTGACAAGTTTTAAGTTGCTTTTGGATGATCTGGCCTACTCTCAGTCGAGTCCTCTTTCGCCTTGACTGTCTGATGATGTCATTCTATATCAAGTGAGCCATGAACATGAACAATGATAAAATTCTTCGATACGCCTAAGGAAATTTAATCGTATGACGACTTTTTACTATTGAAACTACTCAATAAATCAAAACCAGCTATATTTACCTTGTTATAATTTTGTTAATTTAGGAAAAAGTCAACTTTACGGTTTGAAAAACAAAAAAACAAATGATGTTCAAACATAAGAAACTATGAACAATGAGACTGTGCACTCCTCATTCCATCAGGGAATTGTCAAAATTTAAAAAACGAATTGTTGACTTATTGCATTATTAGGGATGTGACAATTGAGCCTAAAACGAAAAAAAAAATATTAAAAAATGTGACACTACAAGGATATGAGATCCTCCGGTCAATGACCGAAATTACACAGGAGTGAATTAGAGGTAATTTAAACATTCACATCAAACACTTTATAATAGCGTAAACACTTTTAAATCACTTTTATAATCCTTTTGTGTTGATACACAAGCACTAGTAACTTTCCGCGCATAAAACTTTGGCAAATGCAAAACTGCAATAAGTTGAGAATGCAACTGCATTGCACTCGACGAGAACCGGCCGGCGCGCGCCTGTATTTTCCAATAAGAATCCAATTAGAACGGCACTTTTAACTTGGAAGATTAAAACCACTACGAGACACAATCACTTATTCTCAAAAATTTATTCGTAGCACTGTACACCAAAATAATTACCTATAATTTTGCTAGTTGGTGGCCGAGACAGATATGGCGGCACAACGCGACGTCAACGTGACCGCCAATACGGGGTTCTCATAACGACGCGCGCGGGACATGCAACGAGGAGTGCATTCAAACTTTCAAAAACAAGTATAAAAAATAGTTTCAATAAATCTCTCTGCTTTTCTAAATTATTGCGACCGGAGCGAATTGTAAGTTATTTTTATTGCACAGAGAGTTTTTGCAATGGTTGCGAATAATTTTGAATGTGAAATAGCGCGGCGCGTCGTGCAAGGCTGCCGGCCGCGAGGTGAGACAGGCTAGCGGCAAGACGGCGACGAGCGAGAAGCCGAGAGCGAAGAGGGGAGGGTGTTGCAACCGGCGGTGCAGGCGTGCAGCAGCGACGACGCCGCAACGAGCTCGCTTGCATACTTGCATATTATAGGTACACTCACACTCGCGCAAATATCCTGACCTTCGTTTACTTTGGTAATCGATTCAATGGGAATTGGGTGTTCGATGTGAACTATCCTATCTACTTTAGTTATATCTATCTAACAATTTTTATGGTAAAATATTATCACAAAAAAATAAAAAAACTTACTTATAAATTCTCATAAAATATCAATTAAAATTTATTTTAAAAATGTTTCCACCCGTTGTTCTTATTAATATAAAATAATTAAGAACTAAAAAATCTCTCGTCTACAAATTAAACATGATAACATTATTTATTATAGGTATTATTCAGTGTGGGTAGTTGGTTAAAATTAAAAGCGAAAAAACTTATTTGAGTAATCAGTTTAAAATGTTCACTTAAACAATACCTAACAAGCAGCTAACCTACTTTTAACTTATAATAACTAATTAAACATAACACTATAGCAACAAGTAACTTGTTAGGTATAAATTATAAAATATTATCTTCAAAAAGATCACACGGTTTCTAATCGACAATGTCCTATAGTAGAGCAAGGTTCATTACTCTTTGATATGGAAACGAAGGGATAAAAGAGTTAATCGCAATAACCCCTTGCTTTAGATCGCTTCACCTGCTGATTATTATTGAAGCCGTATGTATTCACGACACATACGCAAAACTGGCCTTCATACTTCGCATGTATGTGTAAGAATCTTGGATCTGTATCCGCCGCAAAACGCATATGTGGGTAGATACTTAGAGCGGCTACTGCGGGTGCCTCGCTTTGTGTGGACAGACTTCTAAAGTGATCCTTTCACTGCGATTGTGAATCTTACAAGAGACCTATATCGCGTCGAAAATCGCTCAATGCCAGTACAGACGTTTCACAAAGAACTCGCTTGTAGTATACCTATAGTGTAGCGGCACGACAGACACACTTCCTTTCTCACATTTTCTTGATATCAATAGCGTAAAATACAAGCTGTAAAACGAACTCTCCCCGAATTTCCGGTTAAGTCTTCTTGAGAAAGGTTTTGCTCGCCTCACACGTCTGTTTTATTCACGTCTTATGAATAGTATGCTCCTACAATACATAATGGTCGCTAAAATTAAATTTTAAAACCAAAAAAAAATCTACAATCATCAACAGTACGAGCACATCACTAGTTTTGAAAATGACATTTACATTTCTTTTTTTTTACATAATCTGTTTTGTATTGTGCCTATAGACATAAATGAAAAAGTTTTAAATAAATTTATGGATCAAATAACATTGACCTCGGCACTATGTAAAGCGAACGTGCTACTTAAATAACTGTGCCGAGACATTCCTTCCGAATGGTTCTCATAAGGATCGTAGAAATAGCAATATTCATCCGTCACGGGCACTCATGGTTATAAATATCCGTTTTGCAAATATTATAGGTACATAGTATCGCGAATCCGCTCGGTCGGCCACAGCGCGTACTACACTCACGATAAGGCACATAATGCGTATTTAAATACGTCAACAGTTCATTGCCCCGCGCCGATTCGCACCGTACGTTGCCGAATTTATTGTGTTTGTAGATTTGTAGGTCGACGTCTCGCTTAGACGACCAGCAGCTAGTCGCGTTACCTTTAAACCGAGGGCTCGCATGTCGGTGACGTCACCTCATCTCCATTCTACTAGCCGGTGCTTCTAGTTCTAGTTATACTGACATTAGCATAAACGCGAACTATTATGATACTTGCCCTAATCTAACCTGTCGCGATTCGCGAATAGACAAAAAATATAAATAGCGTTGCAATATGTGTCGAGGTCGTTTGCATTTGTTTATTTTTTGTGCTCGTCAGGGGCAAAAAGTTTTTAATTTGAACTAAAAATATATATAACATAAATTATTATCTAGACTTACATAATATATTACTTTCCTAGGACCTAGGAGACATTTTTGACTAACTTTGTCAGAAGAGAATAGAGATACAAAGCCAATAGCTAGAGATACATAATAATAGTAGTTGAAGTACTTAATTCGTAAAATGCAACTTTTTTTATAATAATATGTACTTAAGTACATTTTACAATTAATTATAAAAAAAAAAGTAAATAATTGAGTCGTCTACTTAGCAACATAATATTATGTAATCCATATCCATATCCATACTTCCATACTTCCATATCCATACTAATATTATAAATGCGAAAGTGTGTCTGTCTGTCTGTCCGTCTGTCTGTCCGTCTGTCTGTCTGTCTGTCTGTTACCTCTTCACGCCCAAACCACTGAACCGATTTTTCTGAAATTTGGCATGGAGATACTTTGAGTCCCGAGAAAGGACATAGGATAGTTTTTATCCCGGAAATATGTACGGTTCCCGCGCGATAAACGAATTTTGGCGCAACGGAGTTGCGGGCGTCATCTAGTAGGTGGTATAATATTATTATGATTATTGATTAATGATGACACCATAGTTAAATAAGAAATAACTATTAATTCATGAAGCCCCAAGCGGCCACATCCAGCCGCGATAACAATGAAAAAGCTATTGTGTCTCGTTTTGCCACGACTGATGGGTTAAGCTTATAATACTTATATCACTAATGTAGAGTCATTGTAGATAGTAGAGACTGAGATTCGTTTTCTTGTGCCTAACAAAGTTCCTGAAAAAACCATAGT
Source organism: Polyommatus iphigenia (assembly GCA_963422495.1). NCBI lineage: Eukaryota > Metazoa > Arthropoda > Insecta > Lepidoptera > Lycaenidae > Polyommatus > Polyommatus iphigenia. The sequence continues at coordinate 34,731,645 of OY730186.1, forward strand.
AAGCGCAATGTAATATTTTCATAGAAAAGTAGGAAAAACCTATTGCTGCCGAGATGCCAAAAGCGACTTGTCCATACCAATATACCAATGTTTACTCTATGATTCCTCATTCATTGGTTTACTCCATAGAGGAAAATAATACATGGTTTACTCTCTTATCTCTACTTCTTGCTTGAGGATTTTTTTAGCGAATGGCCCCATCATTTTTTAAACTAACTCTAGGATGCTCTAGACTCTAGAGTCTAGGTACTGTCAGAGAAGTTGATTCATATTCAGATGGCGGGCCTACGTAATACGGTTGCGGGCTGCGGCAGATGACGCGGGTCCGTCTGAATCAATTTCTTCGATGGTACTTTCGTCTATGTATTCCCCTTCTATAGTGTATACCGGTGAGCGTCCTAGGCCGCGATAATGCGGAACACGACGCGAAGTATTCCATTGTGAACCTCCCGCGCGGCGGGCGGCGGGCTCTTGACCCGAGTCCCCCGCGCGCCCCGCCCCACACTCAGTACATTTTTTGCCCGTCTGCCAGTGTCATAGGCTAAATTCTTACACGTGTAGGGCAAGAAATAGCTCGATTTATAGACTAAATAGAGATAAAAAAAATTAACATAGCAACAGGCAACAGCTATAAAAGCTATAAGTATATAATATTTTTTTCCTAAAGAGTAGGTAGTAGAGATATTAAGCTTCAGTTAAATAATATGGTAAATAAAAATATTTTCAGACCGAAACCTCAGAAGTCAGTAGTTTTATCAGAAAAATTACCAAAAATCTTAAAGAACTCTTAATCAGACTCTACATTTCAAACCCTCGCGATTCGCCAGCTTTTGACATTTCGGTATCTTCCAATTTGAATCCCAAGCGGGTCTCAAGTATTACCATATGCACGCTCACTTAAGACAAAAAACAGTCTGTAATGAGGCTATTTCCTCCAGCGAACAGATGGAGGAAGTACCAGCATTTGGCAAGTACGCGAAGCTACAAGAAAAAACAATAATATTGAAAACAAATGCAAGAGAAATTATTTTTAGGCTTATCCATTAAGCGTTAATGTGTTAAATAAGCATACTGTTATTTTAATCATTCAATCTGAAAAGTTCAATATACGATTAAGCTTTCAAATGTTGTACCAAAGCTTAGCGTAGAGCTACGAATAATATAGTTTTTATTATTCGTAGGCGTAGTCTTTTCATTATTTGGGTTACACAATATCATCCGTATAAAACTAACGTTAATCATCTATTTAAATAGAATCCACCGACACAATTGGTGCAACTTATAGGGCCGCGGGGTGGATTGGGCGCAATTTTTTGTGGCCCATGCACCACGTTTCTATTGGGCGATATTTGATAGCGCAGTAAACAAAAACTTTCGGGGCGCGGCCTATTCCATGTTTAAACATTGACACAACTTGACAGCAATTCTACCTGTGTTTTTTATGTTTAAAACTTTAATGCTCAGGCCTCAAGCTATTACCATTACATAATACAATATCTATAACTAGCGACCCGCCCCGGCGTCGCACGGGTATAAAATATATAGCCACTGAAAAAATGCTTAAAATCGATAGCCTACGATCCTTCACGTGGTCTACTTCTTATCTGTGCCAAATAACATAAGAATTGCTCCAGTAGTTCGCGAGATAAGGCCTTTCAAATAATTTCCCCCGTTTTTTCCACATTCTTCTATTAGTCTTAGCGTGATAAAATATATTCTATAGCCTTCCTCAATAAATGGGCTATCTAACACTGAAAGAATCATCAAAATCCGTTGCGTAGTTTTGGAGATTAAAGGGAACAAAGGGACATGAGGGAAAAAAACGACTTTGTTTTATAATATGTATATAATTATAGATATAGAAGTATAGACGCTTTACACCACATCAGTCGTGACTCGTGGTAAGTACCTGAAGGAATTATGTTACGGGTACCAGACAATGGAAATATATTTTTAAACGACTTCCAAAAAGGAGAAGGTTTCTCAATTCGACCGTATATATGTTCTTTTATTTTTTTTTATGTTTGTTCGCGGATAACTCCGTCGTTTGTGAACCGATTTCCAAAATTCTTTTGCTGTTGTAAAGGATATAGTTGGAATTTGGTACCACATTCACAAAAGTGGTGATCTGATGATGAAATCCATGAGGAATCGAGGGAACTCCTTAAAATTTATACGGAAACATATAGTGATTTTAACTTTTTCTGAAGGATATCAAGTATATGCTACCAAAAAGTAAGATTTTGCACCAATGTATACCCTGGTTCCGAAGGTGCTGTACAGAACTCTTGACTCCTTATAGATAGATGTTCGGGGATTTCGGAGTTATTTAAACAACTAAAAGCAAATGCCAATACATCAATTTCATCAATCATCATCATCATCACCATAATTATTATGCCACGCACCATCATATTATGAGCCTATTATTGGTACTTCTCATGGTACTTTCCCGCCGTTTCTTGTTTGATTTTGAAAATTTTATTGTTGTTGTTCAAGATGTAATCTTAATTTGGTACCATGTTTCCGAAGGTCATAAATCATAATACTTAATACATTTCATATCAATGCAGAAATGATCGATATCAATCGATAGAGGAATATGAAATTTAATAGAATATAGTAATTGTGACGTTATTGTGACGTTGTTTCAAATAACTCAAGCATTATAATATTTTGCCATTATGTAGAATCCTATACGAAGGTGAACCCTTAACTTAATCCATTGGCACAGCACAGACTTCCGGAGACTTTAAATATATTATAAGTTTAGAAATTTGATGATTACTGCAAGTTATCATTACAATAACATAACCGTAAAATATTATATGGAAAATCGTAGTCTTTCTTTTTAAAAGTTCTAGATTTTAACTTTTTGAAATCCACCTAGGTATAGTTAACTTTTTTAGTAGTTAAACACAAATTAGATAAAATTATTATATACAACTGACTGCGTATGATATGCATAATGGACATATTATACATTATACATAACTAAAAAGAGAAAAATAATTATTTTTAAACAAAAAATTTAAACCCACTTCCACACTAAAAACTACGGTGAATAAACTAAAAAGTGTTAAATAATTCTAATTCTATATTAATGGCTTTTTTAGGATTGGCCTAAGCCTCAACTATGTCTGTACTCAATCTTCATACTTTTGAAGTCGGTACCAGCCAGCTAACTTCTATGTCAAAAATCTCAGAAATTTTAGGAGCTGGTACCGACTTCAAAAGTATGAAGATTGAGTACAGACATAGTTGAGGCTTAGGCCAATCCTAAAAAAGCCACTAATATAGAATTAGAATTATTTAACACTTTTTAGTTTATTCACCGTAGTTTTTAGTGTGGAAGTCGGTTTAAATTTTTTGTTTAAAAATAATTATATACTATACAATATTCATATATTTAAGATTTTTATCAAATTATCATACACATATTTTATACACATCCATGACCCAGGAATATTCTAAAATTTTTGTGCCGATTCGAACCCGTGATCCCCGGCCTGAGCTACCAGTTACCACGCGCTCAACCACTGGACCATAGAGGTGTTTGACAAAACATAAATGTATCTCAATCTCCTCCTCTACCTCGACCTCTACCTCACTAATATGAATAATGATGTAGAGATTACGCAGATCTAGGTTAAAATTTGAAGTTAAAACCAGATTGAATATTACAATGCAATGTTTAATCAGTCTTGTTCTTTGTGTAAACGCCGGTTAAAACCGACGGCAACCTAGATTAGTGCAAGTGTGTAAGGTAGAGTAGATGTCCAGTTTTACTATATTTCACTGACCAATCATAAGAATTTCATATAGAAAAACAATTCGTGATCATGAACGTTTATGGAATAATACCTATAACTACTTAACACGTGGCCATAAGACAATCAACTTTTTAACCGACTTCCAAAAAGGAGGAGGTTATATGTTCGGCTGTGGATATTTTTTTTTTCTTTTGTTGTATAGGGTTCAACTCCAATTTGGTACCATGTTCACAAAAGTGGTGACCTGATGATTGGATCCATGAGTAATCGAGGGAACTCCTCAAAATTTATATGGAAATATATAGTGATTTTGGTTTTATGTGAAGGATCCTAGGCATATGCTACCAAAAAGTAATATTTTACACCAAGGCATGCTATGGTTCCGAAGATACTAAGAGAACTCCGGATTCCTTATAGATAAAAGTTTGGGACTTTCGGCGATGTTTTAAGAACAGAAAGCATATGCTACTATGCAAATTACATTCATCATCATCATCATAATTATCACTAGCATCACACAATGCATCGTTATGAGTTATGACCCTATTATTGGTACTTTTCATAGTCTTTTCGATCGAGACTCGAGTTTGTCGAGTGATTTGAAAATTATATTAATGTTGTTACAAAGTAAATGGTTTAAACTTGGTGTTGCGGTTACCAAGTTGGCAATTTGTTCATGGGATCTATGAGGTACGTAGGAAAAAACTTTTTTGAAAACTGCCTGAGTATAATAGATGTGATAGTTTCATACCTAAATCCTATACATCTACAACTGACAGCTTATATGTTTACCGGTAAATAACTAAAAAGAGTGAAATTATTATTTTTAACAAAAAATTAAAACCGACTTCCAAGGTAAAAACAATAAGTAATAATATGAACTAAAAAGTATTAAATAATTATTACTCTTTAATAGTGTCTTTTTCAGAATTCGTCTAAATCTCAACTATTTATGTGCTTACTATAGTCTTCATTACTTTGAAGTCGGTACCAGTCCCAAAAGTTTCATATATTCTGACATTAACTGATTAACTCACGATTAAATTAGCTGGTACCGACTTCAAAATAATGAAGACTATAGTATGCACATAAATAGTTGAGATTTAGACGAAGAGGCACTATTAAAGAGTAATAATTATTTAATACTTTTTAGTTCATATTATTACTTATTGTTTTTACCTTGGAAATCGGTTTTAATTTTTTGTTAATGTCTGCTCTACATGGAGGTAAACTGGAAAATTGTGTTAAAGAGTAAGAAGTGAAACCTTACAGGTTGAACTGGCACCTAGTAAGCCATATCTGAGGCGCTATGTACCTAATAAGATTTCAGACTGACGCAAATAGATCTTGTCCATACTAAAGATTGAGCGTGTCTATTTCTTTCTTACCCCAATCAAATTGCTGAACTGATAAGGATGATTTGGATTGATACGTAGAGATTCTTTTTATCTCGGTACATAGGGTATTTATTGCGACAGAAAGCACGGTTACTGCATGTTAAACTAATTTTTATACAACGAAGTTACGAAGTTCTAGTATTTTAGTAATATTTGTAAAATATTTAGATGCAATAACTCTAGGTGCTGAACTCGGAAGAGGGTAGAAGCTTGAAAATTGAACATGGATTATTTTACATTTACCTTGAGTTTGGAAAAGTCAAAATTGACTATATCTATTACCTACTTGTTAAATGTAGGTATCCCACTACATAGATATAATTCAAGAACTACCTTAAAAAATGATCAAGAAGAAAAGAGATAAAGGTAATACCTACCTATAAATTATAATTATATAAAACTCAAAGGTGACTAACTGACATGGTGATCTATTAACGTACAGCCCAAACCACAGGACGGATCGGGCTGAAATTTGGCATACTTACAGGTACCTAGATGATATTGACGTAGGCATCCGCTAAGAAAGGATTTTGATCAATTCTAAGGGGATAAAATAAGGGATGAAAGATTGTAGGTATATAATATTTCTTCTTAATGCGAGCGAAGCCGCGGGCAAAAGCTAGTTATAATATTATATCTGCAAGGTTTTTATTTGATAATCGTGACGTAGAACAGTTTGCATGTCTACTCGTGCGAACAAAGTCGCAGACGGCAACTACAACCAGATTAGGCCTAATCAATTATAAAAAGACGTTATTCTAATTAGATATTCAGCAAAGGGAACGAAGATATTTTACAATTAAAAATTGAAATCGGATTCTACTGACCCTGTTTAACCTCAACAATCGGGGTCTCAAAATTACAAAAAAACTAGAATCCTCGGTGCCCGTGAAAGATTACTCTCCGCTATCACAATTTCTCCATTGTTCGAACTCCCATTAATTTTTTCTTCACACAGTAGCAACGGGTTTGTCACAAAAGGGCGAGCAGAAAGGAGCGATTTTATTCAACCGGCCCCGCGTCGACGAGCGGTTTGCGCCCGACGTAATTGAAGGTGTTAGATGCATTAGGAGCATAAAGTGATACACTCAGAGATAAAAAGTTACGCCAAACGACCGTGAAATTTACTTTATCTAACTCAAAAGTGCTCGCATTCAAGACACATCCTGTTTCTTAGCAGATGTGCATGTCGACGTCATTTTTAACGCAACTCTGAATTGGTGTTGATTTTTTCGAACATGTCTCCGGAATAAGCCAAGCCTTTATTTTACCTTAGTCAGATAGAATTCAGTCATGAATCTACAGACTACAGGAGTCTCATAAACTTGCCACATCTTCTTAGCAGAAAGACGGAATTATAATTTGCAAGGAAGCTTAAAAATGTAGAGTCCTTAAATAAATGAATTAATTTTATCATGACGCATAAATTCAGTCATGAACTCGACATGACTCATGAATCATTTGCGTAGCACTCCCCACATCTTCTCTCTTACAAACGGCCAAGTGCGAGCGAGTTCAAAGATATAGAGCACAATAGAATTCCATAAGGCCTCATTACGTGCACACTGCACAGCCTCACTGTAACAGTTTTTCTTTGAAATTCATGCATGCTGCCGTGAATTTTTAATATTTGAGGAGAATAAATTTTTCCTAGACTCTTTTTCATGGATCTCGCGCAAAGGAATAGAATTAACTTTCCTCCAAGGACAGGTTCCTTTGTGATTATGTGACCTACCTTTGGATTGCGTTATGCATATTCATGAACCCTCACGACAAATAAGGCATAGGTACTTAACTCCATTTGTAATTTTCTTAGATTTACGGACGTACTCATTTGAGAAAATGATAAGAATATAAGCTCTACATTTTCCAATTACATGCCCTAATGTCGTTTGAATTAAAAAATGCTTTTATAGTTCTATAATATTTTACTGACAAAACCATGAGACTAAATACATTTAATACACAAAATTTCAATGTTTTTTTGCCTCCTGCAGTTTTGCTCGTTTTAACACCATAAAAAAAAGTTTATTTTTAAAGATAGCTAAAGCGACATAAGACGAAAGAAGTTTATTAATTTTGTTCCTAAATTCTGCTAGTATTTCTATTCTTTCTCAATTCCTACTGTGATAATACTAAGGCTATATTTCCACGAAATAATCGATGTCATATAAAGTAGCAGATGACGTGCATGTAGGCTGCGGGGCGTAATAACAGGCGATAATTTGTGAAGCCATACCCGCCGGCGACCGACGCCTCACCCGTCAGCTGTCCTCGCTGGGAATTGTGGTAATACTGCAGTCTGGTAAGTGGTAGTTACTTACCAGTTACATTACGTTTGCAGTATTTTTGTCAGTCACCATATTATGCTGTGGGTGCATATAGAATTATTAGAAGACACCGTAATACGCGTTACTAATTACCGCGTTTTATGTTTCCAGTCTCGTCTATTTTGGCAGTTTCCAATGGCGCTTACCAATTACATAGATAAAATTTGGAACGCTATATTCAAATAATGTTTTTAAAAACGGGAACGGGAACGACATGGGAAGTTTATGAACCGAACATAAACTTCCCATGCGGCAGTCAAAACACGCGGTGTCTTGATTCCTGGATTCCGTGCAAACCTTCGTTGAAATATACTCATTATTTTCTTTAAGGTTCATGAAGTATGTTAAGATATTACATCTGGGGGCACGGGAGTGCCCCCGCCAAGATGAGCCAAGCGAAGCGCGCAAGGGCACTACCTACCTTTACTCGAATAATATTATTTTAGTCATTGGTGCTTGAAAACTATTGCTTTGTAAATGAATAGTTTATCGTTCAGTTTTTACTCATTACAAGCTGAATGAACCTGAGTCACGCGGTCGCTATGTTGGCCACGTGCGAAAACTGAACACATAGCCCAAATACTTCTTCAATCACACGCTTTATTTATAATTTAGCCATTCGTACTGTTTCATGAGCATTAATAGAGAGTGATAGCGCAATTAAAAGTGTAAAGTAAATTGTAGAGAAATCTTTGAAAAGAAATATGTATTCAGGTATAGAGAAAAATCAACATACGAAGGAGACTAGTGAGTACCTAGTGACTACTTAAAGTAGCACTTAGGAACATTTCATGATTTCCTTAACTTTAAGATAATGGAGATATTTCAAGTACATAATCTACCTTTTGAACATTATCTCTCAAACAATAAATTTTATTAAACTTGAGTAACATTAAATATCTCTGAGTGCGGCGGTTAGACAATAAACTATCTAATATTTTCTACGACTTGCTTTGCTCTAACAAAAAGGTAATGAAAACCAACAAAACATCATTTAACCCTACAATAGACGCAGGTCTTCAAAGGTCCATCCGACCCCATGCTTCGTGACAAGTGTTTGTTATTTGAACTATTTTATCTATTCCTAACCCCTGTTTGTGGAGCGGGCCACAATCCGACCCTTTCGCCGCCCTCGTCGGCTTTTGTGACGGGGACACTAATCGCCCTTAGCCCTATTCTGTATCACTATTAACTTTAAGCGCCCATATAATTATTAGGTGACAAAATTTTAAATCGTATTGTCCGTTTCGTAATGAATCAAAATTTAAATCCGTATCTAGGGTCGCTATAAAGGGCCACAAAGGTTAAATGAGTTTTTCTAACGTTGAATACAAATGAACAATGAAAATGAGCAGTGGATCTAACGCCTATTGTATTGTGATAGCTTAGACAAGTGCGAGATTTTTTATTGTTAAAGCAAATAGTTTTAAATAAATTAAATAAAATATTTTTTTTTATTTAAAATTAAAAAAAAATTTAAATAAAATAAATTAAACACCTGTTATAACTCTACATTTTAATCTAAAGTTATAATGCGTTATTATTTTTATTTAAGAGTTAATTGTAGCTGAATTAAGTCTTGAATTTTTCTCATCAAGTCGGGAGAAAGATATAAAATATAAAGAAAGTATTTGTAAAAAGAGTAAGTATCTATTTGTAACTAAATAGTATTAGAAATTTTGTAAATGCTATAAGAAAACAAAAGGGCTTAGTCGAATTAATAAGATTAAATGTGCAATCCCAATCCGAAGATATCAATTTCAACCACAACGGATCTGTGATAGTCTTAGCTAATAAGTGCAAAATATGAAAGGCCTATTCAGTTGTACCCTACGGGAGAAATCCAGTTGGTGCCGGCATGGGAATATTCGGGGGGTCAACGTCATCCGCACTGGGTATTATTATTCGTATGATGTTTTTATTTTAGGGTCTTGATCCGGTCCGCGCCCCCTCCGCCGCGGTCCGCCAGACCGCCACGCGCACCCGCGGGTTGAGCAATGTTGCGATTTGAAATTGATTCATAGGCAGTTGACATAGGTACGTCATTTGGTCCAATTATGTCAGTTCAATATTAATCGTGATCTGTCGGATGGGTTTGACGTAACGCGCCCAAATTACGTAGGCCTGCCATGAATCAACTTCTCTAAAAGTACATGCACTTTCTAAAACTGTAGATTCAAAATATAGAGCTACAAATATGATTTGCCGTATCAATGAAAGCTGTCAATCAAAATTACACTATACTGTACTCGGCGAAACATGGCGGTAGCGGTCATTTACTCCCTGTCAAAAGACTTGTCATTTTCTATATAAACAGCGATTGACAACATTTGACACTTCATTGTCAATCGCGGTTTATATAGAAAATGACAAGTTTTTGACAGGGAGTCAATGACCGCTACCGCCATGTTTCGCCGAGTATAGTAGGTACCTATAGTGAGTTTTCATTTCGGTCTTATGAATGAAAGGTCATGTATGACATTGACAGGAAAGCGAGTGAAACAGCTGTCTCCTAATTTTTAGGGTTCCGTACCCAAAGGGTAAAAACGGAACCTTTTACTAAGACTTCTATGTCTGTCTGTCCGTCTGTCTATCCGTCTGTCTGTCCGTCTGTCTGTCCGTCTGTCTGTCCGTCTGTCTGTCCGTCTGTCTGTCCGTCTGTCTGTCCGTCTGTCTGTCCGTCTGTCTATCCGTCTGTCTGTCCGTCTGTCTGTCTCCAAGCTGTATCTCAAGAACCGCTGTAGCTAGACTTCTGAATTTTTTACAGATTGTGTATATCTGTTGCCGCTATAACAACAAAATATACTAAAAACAAAACAAATTAAATATTTAAGGCTCCCATAAAACAAACATTTTTTTTTTGCTATTTTTTGCTCGATATCAATAATGGCAATAGGTAGGCACTTGAAATGTTAACTTTTGTATGGGCAAGCGCGAGTTTCCCATACAAATGTGAAAAAAAATTGGTCTTTCAGCGCTGCTACTTTCACATTGAATTCTCTACAAGGAACACGTACACACCCTAAAGTATTATCACTTAGTTTTGTTACACCCTGTATAGTAAACTTTTGATAATAATCACGCTATCCTTACCTTTACACACTATTACCTAGAATTAGTATTCTTGCAACTTTAGTAAGTTGCATACTTAACTAATCCTTAAGAGAAACTCTAGGTAGAGATTTTATTATCTCTGGCTTACCTAGCCCGCAGCGATCTATTATCCTAATTCACTAAAATACACTCAAGATTTCTTAATTTTCTTCATGCTAGTCTTCAATTCTAGGGAAATGAAACATAATACTGTTACATAGTACTTTATTGAAGTGAAAACTTCTTTAGCGGCGTTGAGCACTTTTGTGGGATGGGTAAAAACTATGAAACTCGCGTCAGATTCTCGTGCTGATCGAAAAACCGTAAGACGGTTGGAGAGTAGTGTTGTAACATTAAAATTGATTAATCGAACAATCGATTTTTTTTAATCGATTGTAAGGGTTTCGATTAATTAAAAAATCGATTTTTTAATAATCGATTTTCATAAAAAATGGGTTAAAAAAATGCACAAAGTTAATAATCAAGTTTTCACTTCTGCCGGCACTCCCGGAGTGCAACCCGTCTTTTTTTTTTAAACCTGGCTTTTTTAATAGAGATTAACTTGGTAAGTACTTGTTCCAATTCAGTTTCTTTAAAATAAGCTAGTTACTTAGATATAGTTTGCGTGTTAAAGATTTAGTTTATTAGTTAATTAATTACTTTGCCTGAAGATAGAGAACGCAGATAGCAAAATAATGATAATCTTATTTCATTACATAGCTTGGTCAAACGCGTTTAACTCTATTTTATCGAGAAAATGTAAATGTTTTTTGTTTTGCTAAAATTATGTATCTTCGAATAGTTGAATTATAATAATCATTTTCATTTATTTTGAGTTGTAATTAGTAGAGATTTACTACAAAGTATGATGGAGTTAAATCTCAAAATATCTAACTAGAGTAAATGGTATAGAATATAGATACTTTACTAAGAGCTTTTGTTTTTCTTTTCCTTTTTAAGTTTTCCTTTTCAGTATTTAGTTACAAAAACAAATGTAGTAAACAGTAAATGCACCGGATTCATTTACATTTTATATTCACTTTTACGCAGAAAAAGAGCAGAGAAAAAATAACAAAAACATTATTTTTTGAAAGGGCATGAATAGGTCTTTTCACCTATTCTAGGTTTCCTGCAGTCTGTGCGGCACAATACAGTAACAAAGACTCCTCTATCTATTCAATTGAAACTATTATATAGCTGAATATGTTTTTAATCCGTGAGATAATTCTTGAATTGAACCGACCGGTTCTCGTTGAAAGCCTGACTTGTATAGATGACTGCGCACCTAGGTCTTTCAGCCTAGACTGTGAGAATGTAACGGCACGCATCGCCCGGAAATGGCACAATAGATCGTGAGGGATTTGGACGCCATTTCTACTGCCTTTTATTGCAATTAAATGCACGTGCAGTTACAGTTGAAATTTTGTTCATTTTCTTCCCTAATTTGCCAAAAATTTTCACTTATTGTTCATATTTTACTCCAAGCGACGCGTCTGAATCCTGCAGGGCAATCGCGCTAAATTTTTTCAACTGAACCGCAAATGAAACTCGGACGTTGATCGACATTTGGAACGATTCGGTATGGCGCTAACGTTTTGACAGCTATTGAGACGTTAGTCGTTACTGAACCTCAGCCCGAGCGCAAACGCTGTCAAAACAAAAGGTTGATACAATGCAACTTCTACTCGCACGTTTCTGAAACGTTTCTTATTTTGGTGTGTTTAATTGGCGAAATTCGATAGAAAAATATAACATAAGCTATAATCAAATTATAATATAAGCTTATGTTTTACTTCAAAGCTGTAAAATAACACTACGGACTATTTTAGTTTGTTAAAAAGTGAACTGAATTTTGACATTACTACTTAATTACTTCTTTACGTTTTTCTACTTTTGTCACAAGTTCAACACTTAAATGGCGTTTGTAAAATAATTATAGTAAAACAATATTATGAATTCAACTACGTAAATTAAAAACCTGAATTGAAACGTTTAAAAATAACGCGATTGCCCTGCAGAACATAAAATTAAATAAAGCCGAATTTATTCAAAAGGACATGCGTAATGCATATTTCGATTAAACAATTACACGAATGAAACACCTAAGATCAACAGCTTAAAGTTATCGAGCGAAAACATTATTTTCAAGCTTTTAGTCGATGATGCTTAGGAATACTTTTTCGCATATTATGTATATGCTCGGGCTCTGAAAAGCAAATCATTAAGACTGGGAAACAAGCTGACGGTTTTACCAGTTGAAAGACTAAAGAGAACTCCAACAGCAACATTGATATTATCGCTTTTCGTCTCCATTTCATGCTAAGGTTATGTGGAGTTTAACTAAGTAATAATCACAGACCAGTAATTATACTAGTATAATATTCCTACAGTTTTCCCAAAATAAACAGATGTTTAAAAGTCTGCAACGAATCTGTTTATATTATTTTTAAAATCAATGTTCGCGATGGAAGCCAAAACAATTATTTTCAGATTGTTGGGTTGTCAGCTTGAGTGCCGTTTGTACGGGAATTACGTAAACCAACGATGAAAATTGAATGCGGTTTTTTCATTTACGTTATTTGAGCTCCGACATAATATCTGGGATGAAGCCAACTTGTTAATATTTTGTTGGATAGCCAGTTTTGGAAAGTCTCTTTAAACTTATTTTAGAGGAGCAGTGGTTTTTTGAAATTTCCAAATGAGATTTTCACCAATTAACCTCAGCAGGAGGGGAAGCCAACACTTACTCAGCGAAAAAATACTCTAATCGTATTATCGTATTTTCTAGTTCGAAACTAACATTTCAATTTACTTAAACTACACAATAAAACTCGATCATTAACCTATCGCTATGTCTCTTTTACACAAAAAGCTTTGTTTTTTCACAGATAGTAAAATGCGATATTTTCGTGTGTGAATAAAAGTAATATTACGTAAACATCTGTAAAATATATAAATAGTATCTGTAAAATATATAAATAGTTTCGATATGTCCCCAATCCTCTATGCTTAATTAGTTGCATTACTTCCTCAATACTTAGAAATATTATTGTTGAATAGAAGCCGTGCAAGTGAGCTTCTGTGCATGCAAGCCTCCGTTCGTTCGAGTAGCCCCGTTCGCCATATGCTGCAGCTATAAGCCATGTCATGTACGTAGTCTAGACAAGTCTATAAATAAGTGTAAATACTGTCGTAGTCTTGTTTGTAGTACGCACATGTTCGATACTGATATCCAGATCCTTTTTTTCTAGAAAGATCAGATATAGAGCTATCTGTTATCAGATTTCTGGAAGATTCTGCGACGAAGTTTTGAGTAGGTTGATTTACTCATCTACATTAAAAGTTAGTATAGCCATTAGCTATATAGATAGGATTGCATTTTGCAGTAATTGTAAAACATACTTTAATGCTTTTTGTGACAATTCACAATATATTACTGACCTGACTGCTTGCTGCTACGAAAAATAAATGTTCGTAGTAGCAAGCAGTCAGGTCAGTCTAGCTGTTACATTTTCTATTTTCAAGAATTAAGTTGGTATAAAGTAACCTATTGCTTCGCCGGAGATTCAAATAAGGAATAAGATTATTGGCTTTAATGTGCCCATCTGTCTCACTTTTAACTTACCCTAATGTTTTACATAACGATTTTTAGCTCTACGATTTCTAACTTGATTTATTATTTTAGTAACAATAATTCTATCACAATTTTAATTACAATTGTGTACCTATGTGCTTTTATCAATTGCGCCAAAGTTTTATGTTATGAATTTATGATAGCCTCTACATAATACCTACTTATATTAGTCCCATATGTGGTTACTGGTTAGTAAAATAGGTTTTCTCGTATTTTATTCAGATAAGAATTTAAGAACTCTACTAGTGTTACGGTCGCACTCAGAGACATCTGATAATAATTAAACTTGAATTAATGAAGAGTTTGACAGATAATGTATGGGGATTATGTATGTCAAAATCTTCATTTAATTACCGATGCTACTACCTAATTCATATTCTCTAACTGCCGCACTCAGAGTGGAACATTAATTACTAAAAATGTAATTAATTCAAAAATTTTATATCAGTCCCTGGATACCATACATTATCTGTCAAACTCTTCATTAAATTAAAGGTTAATCAAAAATCATAATTAAAGTTCTCTGAGTACGACGCGGACTAAGTGCGGCACTGACACATTAGCTCTACAAAGATAAGCTGATGCTACATTCCTTAAGTATAATTTAATGTACTAGATGATGCCCACGACTCCGTTGCGCCAAAACTCGTTTATCGCGCGGGGACCGTACATTTTTTCGGAACAAAAAGTATCATAAGTCCTTTCCCTGGACACAAAGTATCTCCATGCAAAATTTCAGCAAAATCGGTTCATCGGTTTATCGGTTTGGGCGTGAAGAGGTAACAGACAGACAGACAGACATACTTTCGCATATTTTGTAATATTAGTATGGATATGGATGTATGACGTACTAGACGATATGTAACTTGGTCCAATTCAACCCCGCCAAGACACAAGTCTGCGCGTTCACCACTAAAAAGTCACCAATGGTCGTATATCCTCGTTTCGAGGGCACATCTTTGACGATCTCCCCTAGCATTGAGATACTTGGCGTCAACATATCGAGCGAAGTCCAGTTCCGATATCATCTAGAGGGTAAGGCCAAATTAGCCTCGAAGAAGCTTGGTGTTCTTAACAGAGCGAGACAGTACTTCAGTCCGGACCAACGCCTACAACTCTACAAGGCACAGGTTCGGCCTCATATAAAATATTGTTCTCATCTCTGGGCAGAGGCGCCAAAATACCAACTGCTCCCTCTAGATCGTATCCAACGAAGAGCCGCTCGAATTGTTGATTGCCATAGTGTTTCAAACAGCTTGGACCCCTTGGAATTACGCCGAGATGTAGTTTCGCTCTGCATCCTCCATCGGTTGTATCACGGGGAGTGCTCTGAGGAATTGTTCGGAATCATACCACCAGCAACTTTTCGCCGTCGTCCCACGCGAAAAACATACCATCCTCATTACCTTGATGTGTGGCAGTCTTCCACAGTGCGTTTTTCGCGTAACTTTCTGCCGCGCACTGTAAAACTCTGGAACGAACTGTCACCAGCAGTATTTCTGGACCTATACGACCTGCAAACCTTCAAGAAAAGAGCGTATTCCCTCTTAAAAGGCCGGCAACGCACCTGCAGCTCTTCTGATGTTGCGAGTGTCCATGGGCGACGGTAGTTGCTTACCATCAGGTGACCCGTTTGCTCGTTTGCCCCCTTATTTAATAAAAAAAAAAAGGAAGCTAACTTTAAATAAGCTAGATTATTAGATGTCAGTCTCTAATATTTGTACGAAGTTTCGTAGTTAACTTTACAAAGCCTGATGATGATGCTAGACCAAGTCTCCCCTTATAAATAATTTAAAGTAAGCACGCTCGACGCATTCTGCATCACACTTTGAGCGGTCTAAAGAACGCGGAGCGGCACCGGCATTGCAGTGTTTCAATGCAGTAGCTCTATGTACACGTCTAGTGGGGAGACCACGGCTTGCGGTGTTGGCGGGATACAGACGGGAATAGAATTATTATGCGGTATTCGAGTAAAGATCAAAGGCGTTAGTATGTTTAATTATGTGTTGAAGAAAAATATAGTGGCAGGATTAAAAGTTCTGCAGCATGTTATGCTCGGAATTTTTTTATCACTAATGTAGCAATAGCAACATGCATAGTTTGACCGTGGTAAGGTTAGTTTTACCCGGTTTCTGAAGATTAATTTTCACTGAATTTAATCTTCTACTAACGCTTTTGATTGGGTAACGTTTAAATGTTAATCGACCACGCTGTTGAATAGATGAAACCCTCAATAACTGGGGGGGTGTGCCAAAATGTATTCGTTTTCGTTTCGTTATAGAATCGCCGATGAAAATGCATGGAATTGACATAAGCGTTCGTTAATATGACGTTGACGTTCGACTCGTCTTATGTCAATTCCATACATTTTGATCGGCGATTCTATAACGAAGCGAAAACGAAAAAGATTCGGCTAAATGGCCTGATCTCTTATATTGCGATGGACGTTTCGTGGTCCACTGGTTCAGAACTTTTTTTTTATAAAATAAGAGGGGCAAACGAGCAAACGGGTCAACTGATGGAAAGCAACTACCGTCGCCCATGGACACTCGCAACATCAGAAGAGCTGCTGCAGGTGCGTTGTCGGCCAAGAGGGAAAACGCTCTCTTTTTGAAGGTTTGTAGGTCGTATTGTACTTTAGGGGTTACCTCTCGACACGGAGGTCAATTCCCGAGTTGGAACAAATAAAAATGTTGTTATCTTTAATTAGGACAATGCAGACTAATAACCTGCGATTATCTGTTAAGAAATGTCCCTGA
This sequence comes from Polyommatus iphigenia, assembly GCA_963422495.1. Taxonomy (NCBI): domain Eukaryota; kingdom Metazoa; phylum Arthropoda; class Insecta; order Lepidoptera; family Lycaenidae; genus Polyommatus; species Polyommatus iphigenia. Next base: position 34,748,631 of record OY730186.1, read on the forward strand.
TGGTCTCTCGCCAGTATTTCGGTTAGGTATTTGTGATTTGTCCCACTGCAGGATTACAAGCTTAGTATCGACCATCGAGGAAATTGATTCCTAGGCAGTCGACAGACCAACATCATTTGGTCGGATCATGTTGTGATCTGTCGGCTGGGTTTGACGTGACGCAACCAAACTACGTAGGTCCCCCGTCTGCCTAGGAATCAACTTACCTGATAGTACAATCGAAGAAATTGATTAATAGGCAGTTGACGGACCAATGTCAATTCGTTGGTTTATAAACTGTACTTTATTGTCAACTCAAAGTTGGTCGTAATCTGTTGGCAGGGTTTGACGTACAAAGATGGAATTACGTAGCCCGCCAACTATGAATCAACATCCCTGATAGTAGAGATAAACTACGATAACATGGCGCGCCCCTCCAAAATTCAAAACGTTTGAAGTGCGTTGTCAAAACGTTTGATGTGCGTTGTCTTGCGCGGTCGGCTAGTTATGATTAGTTGACCAACAAATCTCGGTAATAAGTGACATTAAGTGAAATATTACGAGTACTGGTTGATTGGTTGAATACTTACTACATACAAACTCTTTCATAAGGATGTGACTACACACATTGAAACAGTAATTTGGAGGGGCGTGCCATGTTATCGTAGTTTATCTCTACCAAATTTTTCAGCACGGGACTGTCCTTACAACCCCAGTTTGACAGTCACCGCAGCGCCTAGTAAACATACATAGGCACAAGGGTGTGAATAGGCCGGGGCTGCGTGCGCTAGGCACCCGGCGTTTAGAGCAAATCTTTTTATAGCGTGCGTCGGCAGCGTGACCCCTTATACAGTCATGTTGAACGAGACCAACCCCCGCCCACTGCGTATAATATTCCGTGCATAAATTATGCAATAACGAACATAGAGCGAACGCGTTTGATGCAGTTCTGAATCCGAAATGGTTTTATCGAACGCATAATTAACCGCACTGACAGAAATGATAACTTTACTAGCTGACAATATATTGTATAATGTACGAAGTTTATGTTAAAGTCTTTATTAAATTACAGTTAAGTTAGAAAGTTAGAGTTAAATCACTCTTAATCGGCCGTTAGTCAGCTTGAAATCGATAGTTTCGCAAGATCCATCATCCATGTACACTATTCATGATATCAAATCCCATACATTATTGGTAGGTATCTAAGTTTGCTATCAAAACTATTGAATGCAATTTGACAAATAGTCAGAGCTGTTTTCGGCGTGGAATCATCTAGATAACTAGTAAATTAGTCAAGATGCACTTGATAGTTTTAAATCTAGATATCGAATGTAGACACCATAAGTTTTGAGAGTTAGGATTAGGACATAACAATGAGGCACCTTAGCGATGATTTTTAATGATATCTTGATCCTTGACTAACTTCTCCGAGCTACCAATCGCCATGAGCTCTCAATCTTCTCGTTAATTACCGTCAATCCAGAGACGTGATATTCGAACAGTAATTCCGACGGCTGTAACAATAAAAATTCCTTTGCCGCGCCACCACGAAAAAAGAAAAAATAATCACATTGTCCGCGTGACCGTATGCATGCGATAAACCTGATATACGCCCTGAATAAAGGTGAGAGGTAAAGGATGCACTCGACGAGATTAAAATTAAACACTTCCGTTCATTTAAAAAAATGGACGATTGTTCCATTTGCACAGAAATGCATGTGTGAAATAGTACAGTCGGCGGCGATGGTGATTAATAAATTAAGAAGTTTGAAAGTTATATTTTTCATACGATAGCTTTGAAACCTAGGTATTGATTGAGTATACTGATTAGCGACTGCGACTGCAATTAAAATAGTCCATTGAAGGCGTTTTTTTAACGTTGGCTTGTTTCCATAATTTTCTACTAAGGTAGTTAATGACATCGCAGTACCTACTTTATTGGTATTTGGAGATAATTAAAGTAATATCATATTATTATGCCAAAATGCTATGTATGCCAAAATATATTGCGCCCAAAAATGTATAGCTTTACCTTTGTTCGACTAGGTTCTACTAAGTATAAATGTTTGTTGTTGTTACTAACAAGAAATCTTTCCAATAAACCCTAAATTTATTTATTTACATCATCATAGACCATGGTAATTACATGAGAAGTAGAGTTTCTTTTTTTTTTATTCAGAAAACTAACAGCTTGCAAACAATTTCAGTAATGATACAATTATAAAACATAGAGCCAATTATAAAGTTTGCACAAATAAAAGTAAAGTAAATCATAGATAACATGCACAGTTGTAAGTCTAGTGACTTGATCGTAAAAATAAACATAATAAGGAACAACAACAATAATTAACAACAAACAATATAACTTAATTTAAATACGTACTACACATCATCACTCACAAAACGCACTAATTTAGTAAAGTTTCTCTCGTTTCTTGCATGTTTTATCAATATATTGCTGACACATATCTAAGGAATAGAATTAAAGAGATGTGCAACAATTCTACTCAGCTATGACACTTGGTACCAAGTATTCACCCTGTATAAAAGAAAGTGATCGACTTACGTGGCCGAGTGTACATTCCTGCGAGATCGGCTTACACCTGGTGAAAGCGGTCTAGGCTAGCCGCGGCCCTGCAGGCCCTACAGCCCGCCGAACTGGATCTACTACAATGCTCTCCCTCCAGACACGTGTGATTTATATTATATCGATATGCGTTTTCTTTGCGACTGTAGATTCAAATAATTTATAAGTGTGCATTATGTGCCATGCGAACTTTTGGTTTTTTGTGAAAGTACGGTATACCGTATATAGGCCTTTTGGCTTATAATAATAATATGTAGGAGCTGGCTACAAATCTAGGCATTTGCATTCGTTTGATGATATTATTTATACAGTATTTTCAGAGCGAAGCAACCATTCCTCAAATACTTTATAGTGCCTGGGATAAGATTTAAATGTCCGTATTGTTGCCCATATGTGCTTGGGCAACAATACGGACATTCTCGCAGCATAGTCTCGGTCTAGTCCAGAGGAAAGAACTAGTCAATACGTCTTTGACCAACTATATGCGGGTTTCCTCACGATGTTTTCCTTCTGGAGGGGTTCAAGCCAAAGCACTGTTGACAATATGGTACGGACTGTAAAATCAATTCGTTAAACCTTGGCAATTTTCGTTAAATAAATTGCAGAACCGAGATCAATTCAAAACATGATCTTACTTAGCGATGTGATAGACCAGTATTTCCCAAAGTGTGGGTCGCGACCCACTGGTGGGTCGCGGGTAGATTTTGGGTGGGCCCTGAAACTATAGGACGATTGTCGTACATAGTAGGTACGTACGTTTCTTAATTGAAATGGGTGTGGTGACGAGTTTTAGAAAAGGCCCAAGTCCAGCAGTGAACGTCAGCAGGCTGACGATGATGATATGGTGGTGAACTACGATAAGAATTAACTGGTAAATGCTGCGGCAGCAACACACCGCTGCTTTTTTGTCTTTATGACACAAGGTGGGCCGCAAACTTTAAACTTTCTTGTAGATGGGTCGCGGTCCCGACAAGTTTGGGAAACACTGTGATAGACTATTGAGCATTCCTACTGACCGCTATACCAAGTGCTTACAAAATTTAAATTTTCTACACTAACTTCTAGAAGCGAACTTTACTGCAAACTACACCTTTTTGCTTTCCTTTCGTTAAATTAACTACTTGACTGACGACTGTGCTTCGATTTCAGACTGTCTTAATTCTTATACTCTTGTGTGAGACATAATGTACGGTCTATGTTCGCGCGAGTGAGAACTGAGACATACTGCGATTGAAGTGACATTCGAGGTGTGAGGATCCTGGATGTTCCGTGCTTTGATGTCACTCTCGTTTTTTTTTTGGAAATCAACTACCGTCGCCCATGGACACTCGCAACATCAGAAGAGCTGCAGGTGCGTTGTCGGCTTAGATTTTATATCACAACTCCGTTCGTTTGTTTCATACTATAGGTAATTAAATGCATAAAATGATAGTTTTTATGTGATCAGTGATTTACATAAGTTTTAATAAAAATAATAACAACTAATATAGTATCAAAAAACACAAAAATATGTTTGGCTTTTTGTTTCTCGCGCCACTTATTCGAAAACGATCCGGATTGGCTAATCTAAGTCATAGGCGAGTAATGTCGTTTACACTAGCTATTTCACCGAGCTTTGCTCGGTATTCGGTAAAACACGAATAAAATGACATTTTCTAAAAATGATTCCTAGCTAGATCGATTTATCGCCCCCGAAACCCCCTAATCCCTATATACTTAGGTACTAAATTTCATGAAAATCGTTGGAGCTGATTCCGAGATTCCAATCATATAGACCGTACAAGAATTGCTCGTTTAAAAATACTAGCTATTTGACCGAGCTTTGCTCGGTATTCGATAAAACACGAATAAAATTACATTTTCTAAAAATGATTCCTAGCTAGATCGATTTATCGTCCCCGAAGCCGATTCCGAGATTCCAATTATATATATACAAGAATTGCTCGTTTAAAGATATAATATAAGATTAAAATAAGATAAAAAATTAAGGGGGCTCCCATACAAAAACACAATTTTTGGTCTATGTTTGCTCTATATCGGTACGGAACCCTTCGTGCGCGAGTTCGACTCGCACTTGACCGATTTTTCTTTGCATGTAAAACGAAACCTGCTCGAGGCACTATCTCATACTGTGTCAAGGCGAATCACTGTATATAATATAGGTATGGAAACTTTACCGTCAGACATTTCCGAGTTCGAAAACACCGCAGTGACCACCTTATAAAACTTTTTAATTCATTGCAGTAAAGCATGGGGTCTCGACCCGTCTCGTCAACTGTACGGTTGAAGACAGAACAGCTTACTACTTTTCTACCTTACTTCTTGGTAATAGGGCACAAAAATAGTTAAGAAATTAAAGATGACTGCGACCTTTTCACTTTGAAACAATAATTAAAACGATTTACATGAAGTTTGGATTTAAAGAAATAATTAGTATCCTTCATTTTCGCGCGATACAGCTTTTTTTTTATGCGCAGGGTGCACTGCACGGCCCAACGATCGCACACCTCAAGGGTATGCTGAGCCGTGTCCTCCGCAGCGCCACATTCATGGCAGGCTGGCGTTGGCTCTCTCCTGGCAACCCTACACAGGTACTCACCGAAACACTCGTGCCCGGTGAGCACCTGTGTAAGGCGGAAGGTGAGGGGTTTCTTATTGCGGCGCAGCCACGCCTCAAGAACTGGGCGCAGAGCCTCGGTGGTACGTTTCCCGTACCGGGTCTGCGCCAGATCCTCACCCCACCTTCGTAGCAACGCTCTTTCGCACCCGCGAGAGCTCCTCCCAATTCGGCGACTCACCGAAAAGTGACCTCCTCTGTGAAACAAAGAGACGCACCTCGGCGAGCACCATAGCCACGAGCTCCCACAGCCTGTGGGAGCCCACGGCCACGGGGGATCTCCAGCCAGAGCAGTGGCTGCCACCCAGTTGTACCCCTGAATGCCCCTGATAACCCTCACCCATATGAGCCAACGATATCTAAGTTATCCATATTTACTAATACTAATCTATACTTCTATACTAATATTATAAAGAGGTAAACTTTGTTTGTTTGTTTGTTTAATTGTAATGAATAGGCTCAAAAACTACTGGACCGATTTTAAAAATTCTTTCACCATTCGAAAGCTACATTATTTACAAGTAACATAGGCTACTTTTTATTTCGGAAAATATAGGGTTCTGTAAGATATTTGGGTTTTACTGACACAAGGTGAAAAAAATCAACCAGAAAAGTTACTTATTTTGCGTACGCTGCCTAAACTATAAAAGATAGAACTATACAATGTTCTAAGTAAATGTAGATCTTAAAATATCTACAAAAATGTCCGCGACACACTTTACCTATATATTATGTCAAGTGAAGCACAACCACCATTTTTTTATTTAAAAATCTTGATTTTTTTTAACTACATTTCAACGCATTTATTTTACTTATGCTGATAACCCTTAACAAAATAAATTATTTCGTCACTAAGTACAGTTTGTGTAGATAATATTTGGTCGTTGAATGATTAAAATTGGACGCTTGGTTTAGAAGTTATGGCAAAATTAAAAATTGTGAATTACGCCCGTTTCGAAGTGGGTGCTACCAAGTAGCGAAGATTATGACCGGCCCTGCAGCTGGTGAATTAGCTCATATACCAAGAATACCAATGATCCCTACTGATTTGCCTATAGTGCCCTTCAAAGGCTCCAATTTCCTGTAAAAATTTTTGCACTAACGATAAATAAATCCCAGGGCCAAACATTCAAATTAGTAGGAATGGATTTACGAAAAGAATGTTTTACGCATGAGCAACTTTACGTTGCCCTATCACGAGTCGGGGCTCCCGACCATCAGTATATTTTGTAATAATTGTTACCTGAAAATAACTTAATGTCAAATGTTGTTTATAGAGAAGCTCTACAATAATCGCTTTAGTTATCTATCCTATAACAACGGGTTGCACTCCGGGACTACCGTCAAAAGTGAAAACTTATTATTAGTTACATTTAAATATTCTCATCATTAACAACTTTAACATCCATAGAAAGACAATCTGTACAGCCTGAGGAAAATGACTGCGTCATCGATGTTTCTGTGAATTGACCTGGGAATCATTTTGCTGACCGTGTCTTTCCTGGGTAGGCGGGCGGAGCCGCGGGCGACCGCTAGTATTAATATTATAAATGCGAAAGTTTGTCTGTCTGTCTGTCTGTTACCTGTTCACACCCAAACCGCTGAACCGATTTTGCTGAAATTTGGTATGGAGATACTTTGAGTCCCAGGAAAGGGCATGAGATACTTTTTATCCCGGAAATGTTTACGGTTCCCCCGCGATAAACGAATTTTGATGCAACGGAGTTGCGGGCGTCATCTAGTATCTACCTACCTAACTTTTAACTTACTTGTATACAGGGCCCCCGTAAGGGCTATACTGGCGCCTGTGTGCAAAAAAAAAAGGATTTTGGCGCCCCTTTAGGCAAATTTTTTGGGTCTTTTGTTTTGGCGCCCCTAAAGATGGCGATTTGGCGCCCCTAGAGTATGGCGCCCGTGTGCATTGCACACATTACACATATGGTAGCGGGGGCCCTGCTTGTATACTTCAAAACTTTATGTTATGCCAGTATGGTTTAGATTTTACCATAGAATTATAAGTATAACATTGTATTGACATCGTTGGATTTTACAAGGATTGCAGATTGGTTATGAAATATTATAAGAGAGGTTGTGGCTGGTATACAGAGACAGACAGTTTATGTTTCAGTGGTTAGCGTATCGTTTGCGTGTTTCCCTTAACGCTAGGAATAGGTACATAATATTATTATGTGTGAATAAATGTATCCTTCGATCGCAGATTCTTGGAAATCTATTGTTTGCGCGGTCGAATTCGACCGCTTGGGAGTTGCAGTCGTTAGGTTAAACAATGTTTTGTCTATAATGCCCGGGCCGCACAGTGCGTTTATCGTCACGAAGCTTCGTGCTATGAGACCAATGGTATGAGGTATCGTCTCATAGAACGAAGCTTCGTGACGATAGACGCATGTGCGGCCGCGGCATAATTATAGTAGAGGAGGGGAGGGTGCTATTTATGTAGTCACTCGAGCGTCATGGAGACCTAGTAGGTTTTGTACATTAGGTAAAGCTGATAAAAAATAATAAGAGCGTTTTTTTTATTTTAGCGTTGGGTTCAGAAACTGCAACCATTTTAAAGTTTTGAAAAAGAAAATATATTCAAAAAATTGCTTATTGACGTGACAACGTCTTATAATTCGATATGGGCTGCGCGCACGAAAAAACATGACGCAATATGCGGCGTTACCTCCCTGATCGCTCTGAAGGCGTTCCAATATAAAGCCTAGTATCCACTTGAGCGGCTCGGCCAAATGTCGAGCCCGCCCATTTGGCCGAGCCGCTCAAGTGGAGACGCCTGAGCACGCTCGAACTCGCACGAATGAGCGGCTCATTCTCCCGAGCATGCTCAAGTGGATACTAGGCTAAAGGCTGTAAAGACGTCATACGCCTAATACTGGTCCAATCAGTTCTGTAGGGTTACCCTGGGACGCAAATCCCTCTGGCGTAATAATATAGGGATGGGCGTTGAATGAACGAACCGCGTTTTATTAAACTGTTTATTAGTCATGAACGGGTAAACTAGTTTAGCGTCTACTGATAAACTGGTTTATGCGTGAACGGTTGCCATGCATGCCGGAACGGTGTATGTGACAGAGACCGTTCATCGCGACGCGACGACGCGATCGACGGATGGGTGGTGACTGGTGATATTTTAAATTAATTAAGTAAATGTAAAATTACAGTAATTAATCTGCCTACCTGCCAGTCCTAAGCCTGGAAAAAAGTATGTACTATGGTAGGGAAGTGCATTACCACCGCTCACAAATTAAACCGTCTCGTCGTTCGTCTACGCGTCGAAGTGCAAAACGACAACAAGTTTGTCAAAACAGTTAATGCTGAAAGTCGTTTAGTCAAAAAAACTACTTTGTTTGTCATAGTTTATTGTTTAGTTCAGTGTTCGTCGAACACGAAAACTAGTTGAAAAAAAATCTGTTTTGTCATTGACTAGTTTGACGATGAACGATAAACGGTCTCGTTTCGTTGATCGAAAAAGCGTCGACGACCCACCACACTATTCGACGAAGACGTAAACTAGTCGAATAAAAAACTGTTTTTTCAACTAGTTTACGATGAACGATAAACAGTCTCGTTTCGTTGATCGAAAAAGCGTCGACGACCCACCACTATTATAATAAATAAAACAACCAGTGAGTGTCAGCTAATGAACCAAAATATAATCATTGAATTACATATACCAAATGTTGTCGGGTAAGCGATAGCGCGATCTAGAGGCCTAACAGTGACATCTGTTATCAAATCGCGGAACTAAATTTACTTATAAAATATTATGAAGTTTACAAATCTCAACAAAGGTAGTTGTCACGTTCAACTATCGTCAGTAAACCGACTTTACAGACAACCGATTTTTATTTTTTTAGGTAAATTATAAATACTTATATTTTAGACAACAAGGACTAAATCATTTAGTTTAGAGCAAAATAAAATATCTGCGAAGCTTAGTTAAGAAAATATGCAAAGCTTTCTTTTTTAGGGTTCCGTACCCAAAGGATAAAAATGGGACCCTATTACTGAGACTTCGATGTCTGTCCGTCTGTCCGTCTGTCTCCAGGCTGTAACTCAAGAACGGTAATAGCTAGAGAGTTGAAATTTTCACAGATTATGTATTTCTGTTGCCGCTATAACAACAAATACTAAAAACAAAATAAATTAAATATTTAAGGGGGGCTCCTATACAACAAACGTAATTTTTCAAACATTTTTTGCTCGGTATCAACGATGACAACAAGTAGGCACTTGAAATTTTCACAAAAGCCTTAATTATATGTGTACTTTAATAATTAAGAATAATATTTAAATAAAATAATAATTTAAGGGGGGCTCCCATACAAAAAACGCAATTTTTGGCCTATATTTGCTCTATAACGGTACGGAATCCTTCGTGCGTGAGTCCGACTCGCACTTGGCCGATTATTATTTATATTTTAAAATGTCCCTACAGGCTTACCTAACCTTTGAGTCGTCAGTGCTTTATATGGAAGCTTCTTTGGGGTAAGTATACTAAACATCCCCTATCTTAATCTGACAGATCCGACGACATTTCAATATTAAAAAATATTTTTTTTTACCCACCACGTGAGAAATCTGATTTCTGTACCATGATAATTAGTGATAACTAGACACATGTCGGAAGCCTATGCAAGCTTAATCTAAAACGCTCGAGCTACTCCTGAAATCCCCTCTTCCTCCCCAACTATAATGCTTTGGAATGAATTACGTAGGAACAAAATATAATACCTAACACTTTTTAACACGTTGATGGACTGTACTTTTAATGTAGGTAGCTAATCTTTATTAATAGCTAAAATAAGATAGCAAAGAAAATGTAAAATAAGAACTATTTTGTTAATTTAAAAAAAAATACACAAATTTTATTCATAAATTAATATAAATTATAGCTTTTTATAGTTTTTCGTCTTTGCCTTTACCATAGCAATAATTAAAAAAAACCTTTAATTTTTTAATGTGGTAACACCCAAACCATTGAGTTAATATACACTAGGAGAGAGCCTTATATCGGTGTATAAGCGTCAAAAGCGTGTAATGTTATGTCCTACTTACTCGGACATAACAAGGAGTCGGTCTGCATATTTCATGTAATAAAAGTGTTAATAAAGGTTTTTAGTGAACATTTTATGTTAGATATTGTTGAGTTTTGTGGTTCCGCTAAATAATAAACCATAAGAATGGCCAAAGAATGCCTCAAACACGTGGATTTAACATTAAATACGTAAGTATTGAACAACGTATTTTGGGCTTTTCAATCGGTATTTTTGTAAGCTAAAAAGATAATTTATAAGTTTAATAATCCCATATTCGTGCTTTATAAGGCATTAGTGCAAAATGTCACATCAATTAATAATTTGTCTACAAAAATTGCATAGCTTTTTACGTGTGTTTACGGATTCTCATTACTTGAACTATAGTTTATCGATATCATGAACTAAATGACTTTCTTTTCTATATAATAATGTGCTTCGAAATGATCGACAAATAGAAATATTCAAGAAAATAAACGCACACTACTTGTATGAAAATAAGCACAAAATGGCCACGCGATGACGGGCTAAGTTACATCTATATATATATATATCCTTAATCTGTGACCCAAACGGCTGCCATATCAAATAGTGCTGTCAAAAATAATAAACTCGATTAAATTATGTTCAATCGATTAAAATGAAGAGTGCTTCTTTTAAACTTTGAACATTTGAACGTAGATTTGAACATAATATTAAACAGCAGGCAAATTAAAAAAATATATTTTATGACATTATAGGCATTGTAAATTATAACCTAGAGTTTGACAGTAATGTATACGCAGTATGGGGCAATCCTAAGTCTTAAAAGTAATTAATATTCATCTCTGTGGTAACATCCACACGAAGTTAGTTTTCTCATCGATTATGAATGATTAATATGACAAAAAAAAACTTTTACACTTTAGGTATTCAGAGTTCCGAGTTAATATAAATTTTTCTGTCCAAGATAAATATTAAATTGCAATTTTATTTAATTATTTAATCGTTTCATTTTATGTAATATTTTAAAAAATGTAACTTATATTTTATGATTCTAGGTAAATCAAAGAAAAAAAAGGGTCGAGTTCTAGAAGTACCTAAGTCCACTTAGGGACTTTCTGCACTAGCAACACTGCTAGGTTGTGCACGTCATTGTCTATGGTTTTCTGTATTTAAATCATTTCTATGATGTTCCTAAGTGTGTTTTTTGGATTCTTTGTTTGTGCCCAAGTCCAGTGACTTGAGTTCAAAAACCCTAAGTCCAAGTTTTTTTTAAATCCCTATGTCAACAGAAAACTAAAATATTTCAAAAATTATCCTTTCTGCTAACCGAAATTTGCTGTGATTGAAGTGAAAAGTTAAAAAATACTGCAGCAAAAGATGAAGCAGAAGAATAATTTAGATTATGGTTAACTAAGAGAAGGTAGATTTAAGTATAATTTTTTTCTAATAGTCGTTTAATAAAAAAATTTCTGTTGCAATAATTAAAAAATATACTTTGCTTACTTACATGATTGTTTTGTCCTGTCTCCATACCCAAAAACAGAAGTTATAAGGAAACCAGTGTTTTTTACAGTCATGTTACCAGGGTGTATTTCTCTAAGTCCTAAAATTTTTAGAGTAAAATCCCTAAGTCCAACCAAAAGACCCTAAGTGCCATAAAGAAATCCCCAAGTCCAAAAGATTTACGTTTAAGTCCAATCAAATTTTCGATACTTTTCTTTTATAAACTTTATTAGAATTTCAAAATCAGATATTTACTTAAAAGAACCCCTTATAATTTGCTTTATAAGCACCATCAATAGTTCAAACTGGTTTATTATTCGTTTTAATATCAAAAAAAGTATTAAATTTTGTGATTACGCAAAACATTAAAAGTGGACTCAGGTACTTTTAGAACTCGACCCTTCATTATTTTACTCTAGCGAGAAGGTAAATAAAATCGATATGAAAGACATTTGACGTTTGGTTTTGCAGACGTAACGTGAACGTCGAGAAATATATAATAATAATCTGTGACGTCGAGTGTCGACTGTAATGTCTGCAATGCAGACATTACAGTGTACTGCAGACATTATAGCCACTGAAATAGTGTAGTGATGTGCCTATGCAGACTCTGCATAGGCACATCACTACACTATTTCAGTCATTAGCAATGGGGGTGCTGTCAAATAAATTTAAGCCCAATTTTCTGGGTTTACTCAAGTTTATAAACAGTATGAATTGGTTTATAGTATTTTTCAGTTTAATTAACCTGTCCATGTGCATTTACGAGGATCAAATCGGGAAGTTCGATTGGTAATTATGCGATTAGGTTATGCCAGTTGTACGACTTCGCAGGGTCCTAGTTCAATGTTTAATTAATGAACATCGTTTGCAGGCGGCAAACCTACATCGGCCGGATAAAATTCGCCCAATTCGATACAGTTTCAACGGCAAAGAAGATAATTGTGGCGACTGAAGAGAATGTTCTAGCCGCTCTGAACATGAAGACTGGTCTGTCATATTTTATTTACATATTTAACACTATCAATATTCTTATCATATTCATAATACGTTTATTTCATTCATGTATGTTACTCTGTGTTTTGGTACATTTACAGTAAAACATTGACATTCAACATTCACAAGAATTCTGCTTGCTCATCAAATCATCACATAAGCCTGTGTTATGTCAAAATTTAATTAACCCTTAACCACCTACCAGCGGTCTCTGAGACCGCAACGTATTTTTAAATTCAAATATTTCGATCTGTATGCGTCGTACGACAGTGCGCGTCTATATACCTTTTCTACATACACATAAGTACCGCGCTAGCGCTTGGCGAGTGTGAAAGAGCGCGCGTTTGGCCAGGGTAAGTAAAAATATTTCGTCAGCGGTCTCTGTGACCGCTTGTAGGTGGTTGTGTGATTTTTTTTTCACCCACGCGATCTTGTTTGTTTTATTGAAAAATTGATAAAACCGATGAAAATATAGAAAGATGGTTGCAACAGGAGATGTCAGACGACGAAGTTATGTCAGATGAAGATTATAGTGACGTGTAACCCGATTCGGTCGAGTATGCTGTTCAGGTTGAAGACTGCACATATGATGTGGAAAAACTTAAGTTCGCAAAACATGTTTCACGTATGATCCAAGAAAGAAACGCAAGACTGAAGACTGTTTATTATGTATTATGTGCAAAGTGCCAATTTGTTTGGAGTGTGCGAAAAAAAAATGATATGACTGCTGCGAAAAATTATGAATATTTGGGGGTTGCAATTTTGTTGAATTTGAAGGTTAATGTTTCGTTTTTTTATTAAAGGTACAATTCCGTGCATCGCGATCGATCGTGGTCGTACACGACCTACGACTGTCGTCGAACGCTCGCGACCATAGTCAACATATGAAAATGTATGGCACCGCTTCCGAGGCCCGCGACTGACACGCGCGGCCTACGACTGTCGTAAGCCGCGCGCGATCGTGTCGCGGGCCTCGGAAGCGGTGCCATATATTTTCATACGTTGACTATGGTCGCGAGCGTCCGACGACAGTCGTAGGTCGTGCACGACCGCGATCGATCGCGATGCACGGAATTGTACCTTTAATTTTATAGTTGTACTCCTTAGTTTATAGAAATAAGTCAAAAGAAGTTGATTTTTTAAGTTCCTCTATCTATCAGATCTCTTAATTTAAGAAGAGTATATTTTTTTGTTAAAACTACTAATCTTCAAAGATTATAATATATCTCAAGATTTTATTATAGTTTATGTTTAATTTGAAGGTCTCAAATAAAAGTCTAAAGCATAAACAAGTATTTTACTTATTTCAATCATTTCTTGATACCATAGAACCCGAATTTAAGGTGATTGTTCACGAGCGGTCTCCAGGACTGCACGTAGGTGGTTATGTTACTGAAACAGGTGGTAGGTAGTTAAGGGTTAACAAAAAATTACATTACGAAAATTTCTTTTACATGTGAAGCAGGAACCATTACAAGCTAATAGCTTTGGAATTATATTCTTGATATATGAAAATATGTAAATCATGCTACTTGAAAGAGCATTATATCTTTAATACCTTTATCGTGAGAATCACGTCACACAATAGATTTAATAGACTTTCAATTATTGTTATGCAGCAGCCAGGTGCCGCTTGGGGATTGATGGGTTAAGGGTTAGACCTCATCTGGCAGCACGGAATCGCTTTTTTCCGTCGCCTTTTCTCTTTCTGTGGCTTAGAACTGCCATTTGCTAGACCGAGACAGAAAGCATAATGCGATAGCACGCGGCGGAATCCTCGAGGCTATCGCATTATGCTTTCTGTCTCGGTCTAGCAAATGGCAGTTCTAAGCGACAGAAAGAGAAAGGGCGATGGAATAAGGCGATTCCGTGCTGCCAGATGAGGTCCAACCCTAAGAAGAAATAATTTATGGGTTATGCTAAAATTTCAGGTCAGGTGGTGTGGAGGCATGTGTTTGAGACAGCCTCCAGCGGCAACATCCAGCTGCTGCATGTGGCTGACAAGGTCACCACTGTGACCGGCTCCAACCCCTACCTCGTCAGGGGCTGGGACACTAACACAGGTATGTATTACACTATAGGAAATGACATGCTGAAACTAATTAGGTCTTTCAAAGTTTATACTGGCAAATCTTCTACTAAAGTGTTCATGTAATCCTTTTTTTTATTGTTGTTTAAAAACGGGGATGTGGCCAGGGTTGCCAGGTGTTCGGTATTCTACCGAACGGTTCGGTATTTTAGCACGGTGCTAAAATACCGAGTTTGGTATGACAAAAATACCGAAGTATGGGCGGTTCGGTATTTTTTTTGATTATTTTGTCTCTCTAATAAACAATTCAATTGTCAGATTTGATGCAATCAGCTTATTTACTTAGTCTGTACGACAGCTCACAGCCCTGAAAAATTTATTAGTGTGGACATGGTGAAGGCTCAATTATGTATCCGAATTCCGATGTAATTTCAGTCCGACATGTCGCGAAATGCATGGGGCAGTTAAAAGCAAATAAGACATTGCTGGAAGCTTGCATTAGTGAGAAAAAAATATAATTTTTATAAATTATAGGTAATTAGGTTAGCTAGACGCTAGTTACAAATAAACAAAACAATTTTGGCCTATTTTTGCTCTATAATGGTACGGAACCTTTCGTGCGTCATTCTGTCTCGCACTTGGCCGATTTTTTGTTCGCTGTTCAGTATTTATTTGAAAAAGACCTGGCAACCCTGGACGTGACACAGGTCACATAGAGCACACCACCAATAGCACCAACCAAGATACTGCTGAATGTCCCACCTACTCAGGAGTCAGACAGAGAGTAAACGAGAAAAAATACTATTTTTTTATCAATGCTATTTTTTGTTTCCCTTTTTTTAAATTTATCAAAATTATACATCTAGATTCTAGCACAATGTTTTTTAAAAATTAGGGCATTGAACTTACACGAGCACTAAGCAGGAAGAGACAATTTAACTACAGAGATATAGTTCCCTCTGTTTTAAATTATGATACTACTTGGTTTTTACATTTATCTAAAGAATTTAATATTTTTTTACTAGGATTTGGATATGCCTCCTGATTTCTGTCTGACTTTCATTCCATCCATTATTCAGCATTCCATCTTGATATTGAAAATATTTTTCTTGGATCCCTTGAGTGTTACCCACAATATTGTATGAAGGCAAAAATGCTATTTTTTTTTTCAGGAATCCTACTTTGGGAGTGGTCCTTGACACTGCAAGATGACTACCGAGCGGAGTATGCAGAGTGGTGGGTACAGAATGGCATGCTGGTCAACCTGCTGCCATTCTTCGGCTCTCACTTGGAAGTATCCATGTACAATCTGGTCTCCGGATCTAACAGAGGATCAACATCAAAACTCCCTGCTCAATGGACTAATGAAGGGTAAGTTATTAAGTTTTAAAAAAAAAAAAATTTACTGTAAAGCTTTGTGTAAAAATAATAAAAATTATATTTTTTAAATCCAACTTCAGAGTTTACATTTGGCAATGAAAATTTTTTAAGGCCTTGTCATATCATTGTAAATACAGTCTTTGTGTATGCAACATTAATATAACTTTTAATAAACTTAGTAAACTCGTTTTTTTTCTAAGTTTTGTGGCATTATGATTTATGACACACAAGTTAAAGTGACTAAGATAATTCTTATATATAAAATTCTCGTGTCACAATGTTAGTCCACGAACTCCTCCGAAACGGCTTTACTGATTTTTACCAAATTTTATATGCATATTCAGTAGGTCTGAGAATCGGCTACTGGGTACTTTATATATTGATAAGTGCATTTGTTGAATAAATAATAGTAAATTATTACAACCTGAGACTGACGTCGACCATTGTTTGTGCGACGAGATAGCGATCGACGTTGCCATGGCGACGTACTTATTTAGTCACTTCAATAAAATAATATGGGCGAAATACTTTATACTTATTATGGCAAAGAAACGTTTGCCGGGACAGCTAGTATATACATAACATAATTCATCTATGACATAACTAACATTAAAAATTAAAAAAATGTCATTCCCATTTCAGATGCGTTTTAACTGCACCCTACTACAGCTGTGTATCAGGCAGCGCTGGAAGTCAGCTCCTACTATCACTGGATGTCACCTCCAATGCTGTACAGATTCTCAGCAAGCCACTATCAGATTTTATCAACCTCAACAACGGTGTAGGAGGTGAGCTTCGGGAACTAGACGGTAGCTCAATCCCAGGCTTCATTGTTGACAATAAGAAGATAATTTTACTAAGGAACAACAAGTTTGAACCTTTGAGTGTAGAAGTGAGTGACGCTACAGTCAGTGCGGGCGTAGTAGATGGAGTTGAGGGACCAATGCTGCTACAGATTTGGAATGAAGAGAATAAGGTGGGTACTTGCATTTTTTTATTTGTGTGTGTAACCAAACTACATTTTTGGGTTTGTATGTGTTCCTTAGGGCACCCGCGCATTAGGCGGCCAGGTCGTGCGGCCAGGTCGCTGCGACCACCCCGCGCACTTTGCGGCCACGTCTGCGACCACACTCGTATGAGTAGTGATTTGATGAGTAAACTTTGACAATTATTTTGTTTTCTGTATACAAAAAACGTGTGGCCGCGGCGACCAGTGCGCGCACACTGAGTAATTTCATACAAATTCCCGTATCTCGTTGGCCGCGGCGGCCAAGTGGCCGCGGCGGCCAGGTGGCCGCGTGTGTGTCGCGATGTTTTTCGTTGGCCGCGCGACCAGAGCGTGGCAGCTGGCCGCTGGTCGCGTAATGCGCGTACCTACATATATCGTAGAAGAATTAGTTGGCCGCAGCGACCTGGCCGCCTAATGCGCGGGGGGTCTTAGAGTCCACTAAAGTATCAGCACTAAAAGAGTTACTTTTGACATAATATGTTTCTCAGATTGATGCCCCAATGTCATGAACATGCACATACAATGTTAAAATAATCGGTCAAGTGCGAGTCGGACTCGCGCACTAAGGGTTCCGTACCATTATAGAGCAAAACTAGGCAAAAAATTGTGTTTTTTGTATGGGAGCCCCCCTTAATGTTTTATTTTATTTTAATATTATTATAAAATATTAAAATGCACATAACACTAAGGACCTTGAGAAAAAATCAAGTACTGACCTGTTGCAATTATTGATATAGAGCCAAAAAGGCTAAAAAAATCACGTTTGTTGTATGGGAGCCCCCCTTAAATATTTATTTTATTTTTAGTATTTGTTGTTATAGCGGCAACAGATATACACAATCTGTGAAAATTTCAGTTCTCTAGCTTTTACCGTTCTTGAGTTACAGCCTGGAGACAGACAGACGGACAGACATCAATAGGGTCCCGTTTTTACCCTTTGGGTACGGAACCCTAAAAAGTAACCCCTTGCTTTTGGATTAATGCCAGAAAGTTATTTACTGTGTTTAAGAAACACAGTTCTGTGACTGTCAAATATAAAACTCAATCATAAGGCAATATTACAAGCTCAAAATAATATTTCCAGGGTTTCTCCCTGCGTGCTCACAGTATTGAGACGGGTAAAGTGATACCGGAGATAAGCAGTACGGAGAAGGTCAACATTCCGGAGCCCGAGCTCATGGCTGGCATGTGCTCCAAGAGCGGCCGCGAGCAGCACGTGTGCAGACTGCTGGTTGGGGCGGCTGATGACGCTGTGCATCTGATGCAGCAGGCTGGTGAGTTCTCTTTATCACAATCGATTTCTTTGTTTTTCCAATACGAGGGCTGCTATTTATGTATCCGGAACTGGCCACTTACAAGAACAATATTTAAAAAGTAATTACAACATTTGAAAATAGAACTCTTTGGTTGAAGAATACATTTTGTTTCATGTGACTGTCAATTATTTTTCCATTGTGGCGTCATTTTGAAAATTGCGTGTCTTCATTTGCCATGGATTTAACGCGTGAACATTTTCGTGCAATGATTTACTACGATTTTCGGCGTGGGCTAAATCAACAACAGTGCTTTATTCAACTCACCGCAACTTTTGGAGATGAAGCACCATCAAAAACCACTGTTTATCACTGGTACAGTGAGTTTAATCGTGGGCGGTCTATGCTCACGGATGAAAATAAAGAAGGTCGCCCAAAAACAGCTGTTGTCCCACAAAATATAGATGCTGTGCGGGAACTAATAATGCGTGATCGTCATGTTACATATCGCGAGATAGAGGCGTCCTTAGGCATAAGTATGACGAGCATACATAAGATATTACACGAACATTTGGCTGTAAAAAAATATGTTCGCGTTGGATTCCGCACAACTTGACAATCGATCAAAAACGGGCTCGTGTCGATTGGTGCAAAAAAATGATAAAAAAATACAACCGTGGTACGTCAAAAGCCGTTTATAATATCTACACAGGTGATGAATCTTGGATCTATGCATATGACCCCGAAACTAAACAACAGTCAACGGTGTGGGTGTTCCAAGATGAGCCGAAACCAACAAAAGTTACTCGTGCAAAAAGTACTTTGAAGCAAATGGTCGCCTGTTTTTTTGGAATTAATAGACATGTGGCTACAGTGCCATTAGAGAATCGTAAAACGGTTAATTCTGAATGGTATACGACCATTTGTTTACCAGAAGTCTTTGAAGAAATAAGAAAGGACAACCGACAACGCAGAATCATATTACATCACGACAATGCTAGCTGTCACACCTCAGCTGAAACAACTCAATTTTCGGAGGGTCAAAAGATCGAATTGACTGGTCATCCGCCGTACAGCCCTGATTTGGCACCTAACGATTTCTTTTTATTTCCATACGCGAAGAACAAATTACGTGGTCAACGTTTTTCGAGCCGCGAAGAGGCTGTTGATGCGTTCAAAATGCACGTTTTGGAGATACCTCAATCAGAATGGAAAAAGTGCTATGAAAATTGGTTCCAGCGTATGCAAAAGTGTGTCGATCATCGCGGCGAATATTTTGAAAAGCAATAAAACCATATTAAATTATATATGTTTGTTTCTTTTTTTAATTCCGGATACATAAATAGCAGCCCTCGTACATGTTTTGAGATTTCTACTTTAATTTGTTTAGTTTTAGTATATACAGGCTTTTTTATGAATAAGACATTAGAAAGAGTTACTTGTCAATAAAGAAAACATTATTATTTGTCTATCCTTAACAACATTTATTAAAAACTATATGAAATACTCAGAAATGAATAATACAAAACAATAAAAATTAAAGTACCTGTAGCTCCTAAAGGCACAAAAATCGCAGTTAAGTGTCTATGACAAAACTGTGCAATGATTTATTTTGAATACGTTTGAATCTTGGAATAAAATGACAAAATTATGATTTCGTACATACAAAAAATAATTTATATTTTTTTTCTCTGTAGATAAGGCATATTTGAAAAAAACAACATCTATAAAAGTAACTTGTAATTGCATCAGATGCTACAAAAAAAAAAATCAGCCTCATCCGCTGACAAAAAAATAAAGTGCCTGTAGCTCTAAAAGACGCAAAAATCGCAGTTGAGCAACATGACAAAAATGTACGACAAGAGTCCCTCTATAAGCTGTGCTATGATTTATTTTGAATACGTTTGAATCTTGGATTAAAATGACAAAATTATGATTTCGTCCATACAATTTTTTTAAATTATTTTTTATCTCTGTAGATCGGCATATTTGAAAAAAATGACATATATAAAAGTGACTTGTAATTGCATCAGCTGTCTACAAAAAAAATCAGCCTGATCCCTTGACCTTCGATCCGAAAATTCTTAATGTCCCATTTATTTTACTATGGGACCAGTGTGCGACGGAACAAAAAGTTTTCAATGTTCCCGGGTCTGGATGTGTATTAAATATGTGTATGATATAATAAAAATCTTAAATATACAGGGTGCAATTAAACCTTCCTGCCAAATTTTGATATAATGATCCTTATTTAAAATTAAAATACACGTATTTTTTCTTTTATTATCACTCAGTACTAAAATGTTGAGAAAAAGCTTCCGAAAGTTATCCTAAAAAACACTACAATTAATGGACACGACGCGTCGCCCGCGCGTGACGAGCCCCCCCGCGCGCGCGCCTCCCCCCCGCGTCAGCCCCTCTCATTCCCCCGCGCCACTAGTGACCGTTCCGCAACGATTTTAAATGGGATAAAATATTATGTCAAAAATAACACCCAATTTTTGTTGCTTTAATGGACTCTCCTAATGATACCAAAGCCCTGGCAAAATTTTGGCTGGAAGGTTTAATTGCACCCTGTATGTATAGTATAAAAGTATTAAATATATTTCCGTTGTCTGGTACCTGTAACACAAGTCCTTTAGGTACTTAGCACGGGGCCAGACTGACGTGGTGTGAAGCGTCCATAGATATTATTATTATTATTATTCATTTGAATCTGTCTAGCATTTCAACATCTGAACATATAAACTTTTAATATTAGAAGACAAAGAGGTTCTTAAGTTTAGGAAGAGCAATGGTTAATAAAGTTATAACTTATAAGCAACATTTACAAATAACTTGTCTTTCAGGTCGTACGCTGTGGTCCCGGCAGGAGGCGCTCGCTAACGTGGTAGCTGTGGAGTTCGTGGACCTGCCCGTCTCCGACACAGACGCCGAACTAGAAACTGAATTTGGAAAGGAAGGTAAGGGCTTAATACTAAATAACACAAGGGCTAGAGGAAGGTATGGCGAACCTTACCATATATCAACGTGCCACTTTTCTGAAGAATTCTTTAGTGATGATATAGACGTGCCATCAAATAATATTTTTATTTGTAATCCTATCACGTTTAAAAAAAACATATAATGCCCCAAGCCTAATTTAGCGCTTTTGTAGAATAATCACTATAATAATTTTGTAATCATTAGTGTGCTCAAAATTTTATTCCATTGGTTCGCCATCCCTATACTAGTAAAGTAAAATGTTTAAGTAGATTATAAACTTATCTATTGCAAGTAAATATTTTACTAGTCTTTTATTTGTTTCTAGCTGCGAAGGAGACTAGTAAGTAAAGAGAGTAGAATTCTGTACATAGTTTGGTTTGTGTGTTGTAACGAGTGTTGGTAAAGTGTACAAAATACTGTACAGTGTGTGTTTGAAAACCCTTCTTAAGTTTGAATTCACCAGTTTTAAATATGTAGTATGCACTAACAAATCCTAAGTGCAACCTTATAATTCTGTAGAATAGCTAATACTTTCTTTTCACTTCTCGTATGGTGAAATTTTGGAGTGTCTGTTAATACTAATACGGAGCTCTACGCCCTCACACTAAGCTGACTGCTGTAGTATTTATATTTCGTGTATTAGTATAAAAAATCCACCAAGTCGTGCCGTGACTGTAATTTTTCGAATCCGAGTCGAACAATTGGGGGCAACGCACCTGCAGCTCTTTTGATGTTGCGAATGTCCATGGGCGACGGTAGTTGTTTTTCATAAGGTGACCCGTTTGCTCGTTTGCCCCCTCATTTTATAAAAAAAAACGCGCTATAATTTGTCAACGCTTGTCGTTTGTTGACTGTTAGTTGTTACGCAGTAAAGCTAGACGTCAGATGGCACTGGCCAGCATACACAGCGTTTTCGGCATCTAGAACTGCCCCAGGGCAAGGCAGGCCGAAGGAATACGAAAATATACGAAGTTTTAATTACTTCAGACTTAGTACTAGTAATACAATAACTACGTATTACTATAGTCCGTGCGGAACTAGTTGGCCGCTCTGCCGGTATGTGAGTATATGGGCAGAGCGGCCAACTAGTTGCGCGCGGACTATAGTACTAAGTCTAAGTGCTTCGTGGATCAACGGTTTTGTTCGGCTATTTCTGTATCTATTCGGCCTGCCCTGCCTACCCTGCCTCAGGGCAGTCCTAGATGCCGAAAACGCTATAAACCATAAAAACTGTATTTAAATAAAAACTGTATTTTCAAATTTGGAACATAACTGTATTTTTAAATTTGGAACATGCAGGTTCCGTGTGGTCAGCGTTCACCCGCCGCCTGTACACGCAGTACCAGCAGCTGACGAAGCTGGCGAGCGGGCTCGACAGTGCCGAGGACTCCGCGGAGCTCGTCCGCGACTACTTCAATCTGCACAAGGTCATCCTGCTCGTCACTCAGGCGGGAAAGGTATGTAGGATCTCATTGTAAATCCTCGTATAACGATTACACTGGTTTTTAAAAAATATGTCAGACATAGCATGCATAGCTTGCTGTGTGCTAACTGCTAAGAGCTGATAGAAAAGTCGAAAATGACGCGTTGTTTTTAAAACATTTACAAAACTAATAACACCGTTTGCTTTGCCCTGGCTTTGTTATGTAAATAACCAAATTGTAATCACTTAATAATGATTAAGTGATTACAATTTGATTATTGTATTCTCCCTTAAAAATGCTATGTTTCATACAAACAAAACCATACATTTACCATCGTTAAAGAGCAGTCGTCACCTCAATATATATTATAGTAATTAATTAGATATAATGCTACTACACACAATAACTACTACACGTAATTAATTTTATTTCCAGATGTTCGGCATGGATAACCTCTCCGGTCGTATACTGTGGGAGCGGTACGAGGCGGAGTTGAACTCGGAGGCGGCGCTGGTGTTCACGCGGCGCGCGGCGCGACACCCGCCCGCTGACGCCGTCGTGTCGGTTATCGGGAAACATGTGGTATGTTTATCTCACTAGTTATAAGTCTTTCATCTCAACCGGTTCATGGGTTAAAGGATAGGATGGTGTCGTTTTGCAAAAACAACTAACGTATACCAATGCAAATTACGATGTAAAGACTAAAGCCGCAGCGCAGTGTCTGACCTTTAAGTAAAAACAGACTAAAACGAGAAAATCATCGCAGACCAGTGTAATGAATAGGGTAAATTACGAGTCATTAAAATTTTTCAGTAGAGGTACACTTTACACTTTGATCGTAAAAATAAAAGTTTGTGGTTTTTATACGACGTAAATAATAATGGAATTAATATTGAGGGGCATTCACGCTACAATAAAAATAGAGTATTTTTTATCAGGTTGCGGTGTAACCAAAATAAAACATTTTTGTCGCCATGGTCATCACGTGCGCCTTGGTTTTGCAAATAAAAAGAGAAAATTAAGAAACATGCCAAAGTTTTTTACAATATTTTTTATGATACACATTGTGTAAGTTATTATAAGCGTGTTATTGTATAAATAACAACCTATTAAGTATTTTTTGTGCATTCTTAATAACCTTTTATCTCATTTAAAGGCTTTTTTGGCCTTTCCTACTACTGGTATTGTAAAAGTGCTGAAAAACAGTTATTGGACGTTATTAGATGAAATAATACCATGATCAACTTGATATAATATATTCAAAAGATGAGAGTATTATTCAATACGAAAGTTAATTTGCAGCTGACGTAGTGTGTCTTCTGAATACTTCAATGAAGTGTGACTTCTGAATACTTCAAGAACCTACTTGTTGCCGTTAGTTGTATGGAATAAATAAGGGAACTTAACGCAATTTGGGGGCATTGTAAAATGCTACGGTGCGTTGCACAAGGGCTGATATCTAAACAACGCGTTATTAAATGCGTTTTTATAGAGGAATTAGAGTTTTCAAAATCAGCTATCCTTTTTGTTTATGTTTTATTAGGAAATCCCTGGATTGTGAAGTACGTTCCAATTATTTGGCAGCAGGCAAATGAGCTGCTCTGCTTTGTGCTCCATATTTAAATATTGTCTTGAGTATGCCGATTGGCTCGGTGAGGACAATCTGAAATCTCTAAATATTTGAGTTACGTTTTACCTGAATAATGTCATATAAGTACAGACATACAGATAAAGAAACAGACGAACATACTTTTACATCTTTAATAATAATATATGACGGCCGTAACTCCATTGCGTCAAAGTCCGTTTATCGAGTGGATGCCGTACATTTTCCCGGGACAAAAAGTACTATTTTTCCTTTCCCGGGACTCTAAATGTCTCCATACCAAATTTATGCAAAATGCGTTCAGTGGTTTGAGCGCGAAGAAGTTATTGACAGACAGACGAACAGACTTTCATACTTATAAAGTTATAATATTAGTATGGATATGTATGTTACAATAGTAATATGTAATATTGGTAAGAATTTTAATTTTTTGAAGTCAGTTTTTGTTAAATATTTAATTAAAATACCTTATTTTGCAATAAATAATAAAAATATATGTGAAAACAACAATTATTTATAATGTTTCCTACTTACAATACCAATTTTAATCAAATTTCAATCAAACTTTGCTTGTCCAACTACTGGTTGTGGGTGTCCCAACTATGGTAATTCCGTCCCATGACTGTGATTTACCTACGATTCAGTTTTTACCAAAAAATCAATATAAACTGAAAAACCATCGCATTTTTATGTTTGCATATCTTAAGCTAGATAATTTATGAACACAAATATAATTTCTATTTCTATTTCATGCGAAGTATTTAATGTTTTAGAGCTTTTTCTGTAAAAAAAAAATCCTTAGCTGTCCAATGACTGGTAGTTTACGGTATTGATACAAGAAAAGTTATCTCGGAAATGCTCATAAACAATTACAAAGTCGCGCGCTGTTACGATGCATTTTTAAATAAGTGTCAGTTTCGATTCATTAAAAATGCAACCTCTTACTTAACCTAGCCCTTATTTTTTTTTCAGGACACGGGCAACGGTTACATAGTGACCCTCGACCCGCTGACGGGCTCGCTGGTGGAGGAGGGGCGGTACGCCGCGAGCGCGCGCCTGCGGCAGGCGACGCTCGCGCCCGCGCCGCTCGCGACAGGACTGCGCGCGCTGCTGCTGCTGGATGAAGATGACGCTGTGCAGGTATATAGTTGTGTTGTAGTCGCTTGAAGCATGAAGTTGTGTATCAACTATAATATGTATATGTACAACAACAAGTATTAAAAAAATGTTTCAATAAAGACACAAAGAAAATAGTTGTAAGGTTGGTGTGATAAAAATGATTATAGCAATACACTTTGTCCACAGCACTAGCGCCACATATTATTTTTCAAAGTCGTGTAGCAGTTGTGTCGTTACAGGCCCAACGTATCGATTTGTTTCTATTTCTAATTGGTTTAATTTTATTAATTTTTTAAGAATAACAAAGATGAGTTGAGATTACTTACTCTTTTCCCTGTTCTATCATATTCAAAAGTCGTATTATTTTCAGGTTCTGCCGCATTCCGCTGCACCATTGGTGGAGAATATGTACATGTTTGTTGCTGAGAAGACCGGCAAAGTTGAAGGCTTCGCCCTAAGATATAATGGAAAGGTAGTGTTTTACGAACTAAAAATAGTTTACTGTAACAATAAGTAAGATGCTTTGCATTGATGTAGCTTTATAATGTTCAATTGGAAATTTATTTAAGGCCAACTTGCGCAGATTTCCGTTACAAGGGCTATATAAATTGCACAAATACAAAATATTTAGAAAAGAAAATACTCTCCGTAGAAATCAGAATATTGTTATAAGACGGATGTGTCTATTTGTGTTTGTGTCTGTAGGAACCATAGTGCAAGGCATCCAAAGTGGTGGCCTGATTTTGATGTCCTTACGACATCAAAATCAGGCCGATATCGGCCTGATTTTGATGTCGATGTCGATGTCGATGTCGAAAGATAACAGCAGTCCGGACATCAGAGTAATTGGTAAAAAATATATATCCTCCAAAGACATCAGAATATTGTTATAAGATGGATTCGTCTATGTTTGTGTATGTAGGAGCCATAGTGCAATGCATCCAAACTGATAACCTGATTTTGATCTCTTTCCTACAGGAGTTAACAGCAGTGCGCACATGGTCATCTCTGCCGGGCGGTGCGGGCGCGCGCGTGGTCGCGGCGGTTGCGGCGCGCGCGGCGGACGTGCGCTCGCCGGGCCGCGCGCTGCCGGATCGCTCAGTGCTGTATAAATACACCAACCCCGCGTTGCTGTTGTTAGTGCTGCAGAGGAGGGATCGAGGTGCTGATGGTGCGTATTGTTGTGTTGATAACGTAGTATAGTGATTTGGATTATACCTGCATAACAAAACTTAGTGATGATACTTAAGGATAAGTATGTGTTCCTTATATGCCAATGTGAAAGTAGCAGCGCTGTAAGGGCAAATTTCTTTGATTTGTATGGGCAAGCGCGCCAGCAGCGTAATGATTTTTTCCATACCAAAGTGAAAAAAAGTTACTCTTTCAGCGCTGCTACTTTCAGAGTGAAGTCTATACAGGGGATTAATGCACCCCCTAAAGTATTATCACTATGTTTTGCTACATTTTGTATCAGCGACCTGCCTTATTTAAAAAAAATCGTCTTATTCATCCATTATGTTATGTTTCTCTTCTTTCATAACTCATTTATCCACAGAGGTAGTGAGCGTGGCGCTAGACGGCGTGACGGGCGCGGTGGTGGCGGGCGCGACGCACCGGCGGGCGAGCGCGTTCCCCCTGGCCGTGCACGCTGACAACTGCCTGGCGTATCTATACCGCAACGACAAACATCGACGCGTCGAGATCGGTATAATATCTGCTTTTAAAACAGAATATAGCATGCACAGTTTTTATCATAAATATAAGTAAAAAGTTTATAGCTAACACATAGTTGACTGTTTTAAATTCAGTCGCTTTTTCAGTAGGCAATTTTGCTGAGTAACGAGTAGAAACATATTATAACTTATTTTGTGTAATAATTGTAACTAATAACTACTAAGACTGTAATTCAACAATACGTACAGATTGTAGGTAGATAATGATCACTACAAAAAATATTGAATGGTAAAATAAACCACTGTGTATGTAATGTACTATCAGAGAAGTTGATTCCTATGCAGATGCCGGACCTAAGTAATTTGTTAAGTCAAACCCATCCGACCGATCACAGCTAACATTGAATTGACATAAGCCGACCACATGAAGTAGGTCCGTCAACTGCCTAGAAATCAATTTCTTCGATGGTACAGACGTTCCTTATCCTCTTCTTTTACCTTCATTATTAATCAACATTATTTCTGTAGCTACGATGGAGTTATACGAAGGCCCCACGCGGTGGAGCTCGCCCGGTGCACCGTTCAGATCGTGGGCGGAGTGGCGCGCGGCGAGCGTGCGGCGCGCGGCGTACGTGCTGCCCGCCACGCCCACCGCCGCCGCACTCACTCACACGCGCCGACAGATCGCCGACACACATTTGCTGCGTGAGTTGTAGCTCTATTTTTTAATATAATATTAGTGATTCTTTCGCACGATATGTTTATTTCTTCATTTTTAACATTTATCGGACATCTGTAAATCTTCTCCATTGTTGTTTCTATGATGTCATTTGTCATTTCAGTAAAGGAATATTTTCGACAGCCTTTATTAAATGTACATACATTTTTAATTTCAGTGGGCCTGTCGACGGGCAGCATCGTGGAGTTACCGTGGGCGTTGCTGGAGGCGCGGCGCTTGGGGGCGGGGCCCGCGGGCGAGGGCGGGGAGGGGGCGCTGCCGTACACGCCCGAGCTGCCGCTGCCCGCGGACGCCGCAGTCAACTACAACCGCACGCTCGAGCGCCTCGCCGCCATACACGCCGCGCCCGCTGGCCTAGAGTCCACGAGTCTTGTGCTCGCCACTGGACTAGGTATGATAATAATCATATGATGATTTTTATTAGCAACGTTGCAAAGCGTCGCGATACATTTATAAATGAGCGATTCCTATTTTGCTGCCCGACACTGTACTTAATATGACTTGAATGTAAAAGGGACAGCAACTGATTTCGGTCATTTTTACTAGCTTAACTTTAAGTTTTTACGGTACGTTCGTTTTTCCTAAATCATAAAGTAGCTCGATAAAGAGTCATGTAGGAAAACAAAAATGTTTTGTTTAGGAAAACCTAAAGACTTACTTAGGGCCGATTCACACCGGAATGGCAGAGGCCGGCAGCGGCCGGCAGAGGCGCGGCGAGGCCGGCAGAGGCGGCTCGCGTCGCCGCGGGCGGACGTTCGCGGCCGCTTGTGGACGCTAGCGGCCGCTTGTAGACGCTCGTGGCCGCTGGCGGCCGCGCGCTACCTCCAGAGCACGCGTGCCTTTCAGTTTAGATTCTACATTCGGCAAGGAAACTCGTGTCGTGTGTTTGCAGCAACATGATGGAATTGGTTATTATTGCACTTATTGCCGAAGAAGTAATACTTATAACTACTAGTATCGTATATCGTATATAGTAGTAGGACGCTGGCAGCCGCGAGCAGTTTCCGCCGACGGACGCGCGGCGCCTCGAGCCCTTTTTGAAGTTTTCAAGCGATACTAGTAGTTATGATATGTAGATAAAGTTTACAATTATTTCACACTAAAAGTGCTCTTCGCGCCGCTGCCGGCCGCTGCCATTCCGGTGTGAATTGGCCTTTAATATTGTTTTGATGCAAAACATTGCAATTGTTACAGATCTCTACTACACACGGGTGGCTCCATCTAAGACGTTCGATCTACTGAAAGACGATTTTGACTACTACCTGATCACGATAGTGCTAATCGCGCTGCTCGTGGCCACGTACAGCACCAAATACTTCGCGTCCAGGAAAATGCTCAAGCAGGCGTGGAAGTGATGTATATAGTGAATAGGGAATTTGAACTGTATTCTAATGTGAAATAGTGACGTACCAAAGTATTAGCAGTTTTATAATGACTCTGTTCTCTGCTGAATCACTGGTGCGAGTGTCTAGTGTTTGCTGTATAGATCGCGTTAAACTTTATATCTGCATTTTAAACACATGCCTTGGTCCACACAAAACGCAGTGGCTGCACTGCTAACATGAAACAAAATTGGCTAAAATAGCCAATGCAATGTTATAAGTAAATTTTACTTTTGTAAATACCACAGATTATTGAGGTAAATACTATCAGGGAATTTAATTCATAAGCCCACTGACCTCCATTATACAAGTACGCTGGACTAATGATACCCAGGTGTATTTTGTGCCTATTTGAAGCGACCCCCAATATTCGGGAAGAGAACTAAATCTGACGTAACATGCAAATGGCCGCTCAATCGCTATTGGTTGTAGAAATCACAGATACATGGGTACATGGGACATGGTAGAAACTAGTATTAGTTCCAAGTACTCCCACTACTGCTATAGCGCCAATGTGGCGACTTTCAAACATCATTTTTACGTCTTTAGTTCTTATCCCTAACATCGGGGGAGCTGAATCCGCTTCAAATAGGCACAAAAAATAGCTGTCATTTCAAAGGGTATCATTAGTCCAGCGTACTTGTATAAAGTATAATTTACACAGAGCCAGTACTGGCTGCCAATAAGACTGGCAGCCAGTATTGGCTTGACATATGCCGCGTGTGAACAGTTTGGCCTGGCTTGAAAAACTGTTCACACGCGGCATATACCAAGCCAATACTGGCTGCCAGTCTTATTGGCAGTCAGTACTGGCTCTGTGTGAATTATACTTATTATGGATGGAGGTCAGTGTCATAAGCAGAATGGTAGTCATGGATTTGTTATTAACAAACTGACATGTCATTTGAATACAGCTTGTATTCATAACCTATGATAAAGGGGTTTGGGTAATATTGGCATAATTTTCAAATCTCGCGGCCACTCACCAAACCGGCATATTATGAAAGAATATATCAAGAGGAGTAAACTTTATTATGGGGACATATAGTTAAACTATATCGGAGCCGAGATATTAGGCATTTTAAGTTCGTATTTTCAACTAAAAGTAAATTCAATCATAACATGAATACTCAGTAAAATACAAAAAAAAAAAACTGCATAATTTATTAGCTTAAAGCCTTCCTCGATAAATGGGCTATCCAATACAAAAATAATTTTTCAGATCGAACCAGCAGTTCCTGAGATTAGCACTTTCAAACACACAAACACTTCAGCTGCATAATATTAGTATACAAGGTATAACAAAACTAAGTGATAATACTTTAGTGTGTGTACTGTGTATGAGTCCCGTGTATAAAGTTTACTGTAAAAGTAGTAGCGCTGAAAGAGACGATTTTTTTTTTGTTTTTGTATGGGGAAATCTTTACGCCAGGGCACTTGCCCATGCAAATCACAAAAAAGTTTCTCAGCAGACAGAAGCATAAAGGTCGTAGTTGACGGCGAATGCTCGGAAACTCAGTCTGTTGATGCTGGTGTCCCTCAAGGCTGTGTGCTATCGCCTACCCTATTCATACTGCATATCAATGACATGTTACAGACCAACGGCATTCATTGCTATGCGGATGATAGTACAGGTGATGCTGTATATACCGGCTCCCCCAATATTTATCGGCAAAATGTCATTGAGAGTCGAAACGAACATGTGTCTAAAATAGAGAATTCATTGAATAAAGTCTCTGAATGGGGTAGACGTAACTTAGTCCAATTCAACCCCGCCAAGACACAAGTCTGCGCGTTCACCGCTAAAAAGTCACCTATGGTCGTACATCCTCGTTTTGAGGGCACATCTTTGACCATCTCCCCTAGCATTGAAATACTTGGCGTTAGCATATCGAGCGAAGTCCAGTTACGACATTATCTAGAGGGTAAGGCCAAGTTAGCCTCGAAGAAGCTTGGTGTTCTCAACAGAGCGAGATAGTACTTCAGTCCGGACCAACGCCTTTACAAGGCGCAGGTTCGGCCTCATATGGAATATTGTCCTCATCTCTGGGCAGGAGCGCCAAAATACGAACGTAACCAACGAAGGGCCACTCGAATTGTTGACTGCCATAGTGTTTCAAACAGCTTGTACCCCTTGGAATTACGCCGAGATGTAGCTTCACTCTGCATCCTCTATCGGTTGTATCACGGGGAGTGCTCTGAGGAATTGTTCGGAATCATACCACCTGCAACTTTTCGCCGTCGTCCAATGCGAAAAATATTCCATCCTCATCACCTTGATGAGTGGCAGTCTTCCACCGTGCGTTTCTCGCGTAACTTTCTGCCGCGCATTGTAAAACTCTAAAACGAACTATCACCAGCAGTATTTCCGGACCTATACGACCTGCAAACCTTCAAGAAGATAGCGTATTCCCTCTAAAAGGCCGGCAACGCACCTGCAGCTCTTCTGATGTTGCGAGTGTCCATGGGCGACGGTAGTTGCTTTCCATCAGGTGACCCGTTTGCTCGTTTGCCCCCTTATTTTGTAAAAAAAAAAGGATTATCACTTAGTTTTGTTACAACCTGTAGATATAGATACAAGCATAATAATTATTCATTACATCATTTATTTTTAATTTTAGTTATTCGTACATTTTAGAAGAATGACTTAACCATTCAACATACAGTTCGACAAGGCTGTTATGTATATGAACGTGGCGAGAAAAGTAACTAACGCTTCTATCATACAAAAACGTTATTTTTGACAGTTCTCCTTTACCAGCAGCGCCCATTGACATCATTGACATATTCATTTAAAGCCTTGTCGAACTGTACAACAACGCGCCGTCATTTAATGATTTTTTAACTATTTATTTTTCTTTTACAAAAAAATGCAAATCCATTTTTTCTCGAATTTCTTAAAGAGGGCCGTTTTGTTTTCTATAAAACATTCCTGTGGCTGTACTTCTATAATGAGCCGGGAAGTAGATTTAAAGCTAGACTGAAAATTCTGCCGAAAGGTGGCGTCCAGCGTCATACTGCACTATGGCACAGAATATATAAGTATTATAGTATCAAACTATGGCCAAAATTCGCTAAATAGTGGAAATAATCGACATTGTATTATGGGAACAACACCCTAGAGTCATTTTACCCACAGCACATTAATACACAAGAACAATAATTATTACAATTGCCTAATATTGCATCCGGCCCTTTGAAACCACTGTCTAATGAAAGATAGTCTCAAGTCTGGCTATATTTTAGTCGGACGAGAGTTAAACCCAGTGTGAAAATATGTATGAAAAATTATTCATTTATTTGACGCGGACGAAGTCGTGGGCAATAGCTAGTGAGAAATATATATCCAACAGATTAATATACCCTTTCTACATCTGTTTGTTAAGGATAGCTCCATAAAGTAATGTTAATTACTATTGATTTTGTGAACATAAGGTGCAAAAATATATATACTAAAATAATCATAGCTCAGCTCCGATATTACTTAGAACAATTTTTATTACTGATATATGTTTCTCTAATGTAGTGCTACAAAATAGTAATGGTTTTATCCCTGGCCGCTGGAAAAAAAATGACGCCACAGGTCCATACAAAGTTACCCAATGCCCTTTATGAGAATGCTTTAGAATAAAATTTCCTGATAGAAAAAACGCAACATAAAATGGGTGTGTAATGATAATGAAATAAAGTCAGGAATTTTGCACTTAAAATTTCCTGATAGAAAAAACGCAACATAAAATGGGTGTGTAATGATAATGAAATAAAGTCAGAAATTTTGCACTTTTATCACAACAATAACATAAGTCACATCAATGAGTAAACATTTTAGTCTCACACATTTCAATAAATATTATATTACAGATACATATTATTTACAATTTACAAAAATATTTAAAAAAAAAAAAGTAAAAGGCTTAGATAATAAGTCAATTTTTCATAACTGCTTCTGAGTAATATTTTACAAGCAATATTTGCCACTGCCTTTTCACAATTTTAATTGTAAGCTTTTTTATGAGGCATAACATTAAATGGACAATAATAAGAATATAATCGTTATTCAGTTTTCTAATAATTCTTAAATTCTATAACACTAAAACAATTGTCTTTATATTCTGTTGTTGTAAGTTTTAAAAAAGTTTGTTTTCGTTTCATGATTCTGTATTGAGAATTTATTAGTATGGTTACATGCTTTTCTTTTACATGATACTGTGTTTTTTAAATTGAGAAATAAGCATGTTTACATATTGTATTTTATAGTCCGCGCGGAACTAGTTGGCCGCGCCAGATATGTGGGCGGTGGGACGGACAGGCGGGGGCGCTTGATTTTGACAGTTCTGGCTAGTTAAGACAAAAAGCACAAGAGATTGATTTAGCAAGATGAGTCCGCCGATAAAAAGACAATCTAAGGAAATAATATTTAAAGTGCATAAGTTTTTTAAAAAACGGAAAGCCAATGTCAATAGTTTATGCAGGCACTTCACATGGCTATTTGTATTTGCTATTGGCTATTTGTTGTATTTGGCAAAATTATTGACGAATACACAAACAAGCAAATATAGGCAAATACGGCCCTCCACACATGGACGTCAAATACCAAACTTTTACTTGATTTTCTTTACTTGCCTATTTGACTCCTTTGATGTGCGTCAAAAACAGACAAAGGTACGGATACGTGTATTTGGTATTGGTCATATTTGTCAAATAGGCAAATAAGGCCAATATTTGTCAAACATACCCTCTACACATGGTGATTATTTGGCGAATACATCAAATACGCAAATACAAATAGCCATGTGAAGTGCCTGCATTAGAATATAAAACTGATCAATTGTCTTTAATTTATTCTTTTCAATAATTAAATAAAATTATTGTTCACGATATCGTAAGATTGGTCGTCACTGTCTAATCTCATGTGCGTTGCGAGCAGCTAACACCCCTGTCCCTACCTAAGGCGCGGCCAACTAGTTCCGCGCGGACTATAGACAAGTTGTGCTTTTAGGGGTACTACAAACTACTGCCATACTGCCATTAACATACAGTTCAAATTTCTTTGCAACAAAACACATATAGGTAAATTATTTGCATATATTATAGAAGAAATGTGATTGTGAATAGCTTAGGTATATTTGTGGAATTCGCAGAGACAGTGTGGTTGGTGAAAGGACTATACATACTTTATTTATTTTTAATTGTCTTCTGTTGATGGTTGAGGTACTGTTTTTGAATACTTAGGTTTTCTTATGTTAATTATTCTTTAAATTAATGTGATGGCCCGGGAGCCAGGTAAATTTTTGGTCAATTATTTCCTCTCGGGCGAAACTTTGTAAAATGCATAAGATACTTATACTA
The DNA here is from genome assembly GCA_963422495.1 of Polyommatus iphigenia. NCBI lineage: Eukaryota > Metazoa > Arthropoda > Insecta > Lepidoptera > Lycaenidae > Polyommatus > Polyommatus iphigenia. The sequence continues at coordinate 34,783,300 of OY730186.1, forward strand.
TGAATACTAGCGACCGTCAGCTGCGACTCCGTGGGTGGGGTGGGCACTGGGCAGTGGCAGCCTCCCACCCAAGAAAAAAAAATTTCAGTAATTTCCTCTCATTTGAAAATTTATCAGAGTATAGTTTATGTAGTATTTTAAAAGAAAAACATAGTCGGCTGACCATAACACGGTGGATTTATACGTCAGCTGGTTGAACATGAAAAAAATATTATATTTTCAATGATTTCCTCTCAGCTAAAAATTTACCTGGTGATCGTTTATATGCTACTATAAATGAAAATTAATGTCAGCTTGCTGTATCTCAGTGGGAAGTTTGTCAGCTGGTACCTTGAAAGGTGTAACGCAACAGCATCTATACCTACTAAAATTTATCAGCTGACGACTTTTCCACTGACTTACAGCTAGCTGATTTTTTAAATTGTTTACTAGAGTATTTTAACAATACTCTGATAAATTTTCAAGTGAGAGGAAATGACTGAAAACAATTTTTTTTTCTTCATCTTTGGGAGGCTGCCACTACCCACCCCACCCACGGAGTTGCAGCTGACGGTCGCGAGTATTCATAGTATATGTCCCTTATTCATTTTACGAAGTTTCGGTTGGGAGGGACTTGCTCATGAAAATCTGTCACTGGCTCCAGGTCTATGAGAAAAGGGCTTGCATGAATTATTATGAGTACCTTATAAAACGGCCTTTAAGCTGAATAGAACTGAGTACATTGTTACTATTATTTTTCTTGTTTAAACATTGTTTTTGTTTTACGTATTATACTACAGAATGGACGCAGTGGGTTGAACTATACAGCAATAAATGTTCATGTAGCTAGTGCAATTATATAACTACATTTGTAAAAAAAAAATTTAATTAAAATAAATTAAAATATCAACATTCATTCCAAAATCATTTTTAAATTATAATTTATTTACAAAGTATTTATACAGATACACTTATATTTAATCGTGTAAATTATTCACCAGTAGTACGTATAGCATCATTGAAGTCATAAAATTCAGACCATGTATTAATTTTGAGAAGTTTAAAATAAACTTATGTAAACACCAAAAAATAAGACTTAAAATACATATTACATCTGCACCTACTATAATAAACATAAGTAAGCAAATAATACCTATCATTAGGAGACTTTTATACTTTTGTGCATACATTGTATAAGTAACCAATTGTTTTTATAATGATAAGACATGTATTTTTAATTCACACTGTAGTTTACCCGACATCAGCTAATGTATGTTTGGAATGATAAATTAATAATTTAAAATCACAATATGAAGGTGAATGCAGACTTTTATCGCACCACATACGCAATAGTCACATTTTGGCGCTCCAACGACAAAATTGGTCATGGATGCGAAGCAAATATACTACAAAAATTAGACCAGTCTAGTTTTCTTTCCAGCCAGTTGCTAAAAGAGACACGAATGAGATCACGTGCGATAGGAGTATTAAATAGATGTTTTTTTAAGTAAAAATAATACGGCGGAGTTACAAAGCGCCGGCGGGCGGCGACGCATGCGGTAGTAATCTGCGCTCACCTTCAACTACTTCTTATTTTAGACACTTTTTTACTGACGCTATAGGTTTCTATGGTTTAAAATTTGAAGTGGTCGTTTTCGAAACTACATACACCAAGACAACAAGAATGTAGTTACTATATTAATAATTTAACAGCTAACAGTAAAATCCGAACAGTCTTTGCGAGTATATACAAAGCTTACATTTAGATGAAATATTTTGGACTGTTGTCAAATGTTCTATTTTTTTATTAAGTTAACAAAAAGACTAGCTTAGAATGTACCTTATAGTCTATACATCTAGGCAAAAAAGTCATAACTAGATAAATATAAGGTCGTTTACATTGATATAGTAGTAGGCGTGTAGGATTCCTGGCTGGTTCAGCGCTACAGTCAATGTAAAACCACCGTTTAAAATAAAAATAAAGACTTTCCGACTTAAAAAAACATTACATATCTTTATTTTCTAAAAAAAAATGTTTGACACAATATTTGTTATGGAGGCAATTCACATGGCTATTTGTATTTGCGTATTTGATGTATTCGCCAAACAATCACCACGTGTAGAGGGTATGTTTGACAAATATTGGCCTTATTTGCCTATTTGACAAATATGACCAATACCAAATACACGTATCCGTACCTTTGTCGGTTTTTGACGCACATCAAAGGAGTCAAATAGGCAAGTAAAGAAAATCAAGTAAAAGTTTGGTATTTGACGTCCATGTGTGGAGGGCCGTATTTGCCTATATTTGCTTGTTTGTGTATTCGTCAATAATTTTGCCAAATACAACAAATAGCCAATAGCAAATACAAATAGCCAATAGCAAATACAAATAGCCATGTGAAGTGCCTACATTACATTTAATAATTGTAACGTTTTATGTATTGTAAGGTTTTTAAAATGATTTCTGTATTTTGTAATCTTCTGATACAAAATAAACACAAAAAAAAATTACTACAATTAATGGACTAGAATTCATGGCACCAATAGATTTTTTACAATAACAACACAATATTATTCAAGTTACAACATAGGTAAGTCTCAATTTAACATCAATTTATAGGTGAATTTAAGATTTAACGAGTGAACTATTATGATCTAATTTAGCCTCGGACAGCACCCAGGACCGCCCAATTGAAGTGCATTTATTTGCCATATCGGTTTTCTGCCTCTGTCGCCATTAGCTCACTGACGCCGCAAAAAGCGGGTGACAGATTTTCTGTCTCATTCATCAAATGGCAATGCGTTATGTTGCATCTCGTTCTATCGTTTTTGTGGCGTCAGTGAGCTAAGCGCGTAAGTTCTGCGAGCGCGATACATTTAAGTGATGGGTATATTTGTTTCTAGTGACTATTAATGTTTTTATAAAACAATAAAAATAAAATAAGTACCTACTGCCTGTCTTGGGTTTTATTTACACATTCAAAACTGATTCAATGTTTCTATCGTAAAGGGAATTGTTTCATTCCAGTGTTTTAATACTCCTTACGACGAATAAAACACTGGAAACAATTTAACACTGGAATGAAACGGAGGTTAAAAATAATAAGCTATTTTAAAACATTTTGATGACAGTTATAGCTTATAATAATTAACACATATATATCCTAGATTCTTCACTACATTAAATTCGTAACGAGTTTTCAGTTGCTTATCTCTAAAGCACGAGGCCGCTCTACGTATTTTAACATTCAAAAACACCGAAAAGTCCATTCGATCAACAGGCTAAATAGCTCTGCTTTTTAAAGCCAAAACGAATGAAGTTCATTGAACTCGGGCTGTTTACAGCCAATCAATTCCTTCATCTGTCCTGTCCTGTCACTTGACAGTTAGGACGGGGACTGCATAAGTCTATTTGATGTCGAAGATGAGTCGTATGTTGGTGTCGAAGTCCATGTCGGCGGTCTCGTAAGGCGTGCCGTACACGGTCTCCAGCTGTATGTCAGACTCGTCGGACGCGGTCGGGGGCTCCAGCGAGCTCTGGTTGTTGCACAGCCGCCGCAGATGTTGCCACGCGGCGCCGTAGTTGTATTCCAGAAACTTCTTGAAGCACCTCACCGCTAACTCCTGATATGATAAGAATTATGTTCAGAACAATAATTACAAGTTGGAAAATATTATGCAGTGTTGAAATATTGATTCATAGGCAGATGGCAGATCCACGTTATTTAGAAGCGACAGAAATCATGACTAACACTGACTTTTATAAATAACGTAGATAAGCTGCCTATTAATCAATTTCTTTGATGGTTTACCATGTAATTAGGAAAGTAGTTGTAAACCTTCCTCATTACATAATAATATGGGATCGACTAATTTTGTGACATGTATGAAACGTGAAGTTAAAAAAAAACGCAGCTGTACTATACTATAGTAAAATATCATAAACCTTGCTAATTCCACATACCTGCAGCGGTCTTGGCTGCTTCCTGCTGAGGTAGAGCCTCACGCAGCTGACAGCTCATGGTCTCCTCCATGGTGTCCTCATCGAGTTGCAGGTGCATCACCAGCGCCGGCACGGCGAGCTGCAGCGCGTACGCCCGGGACAGGCGGTACGCCGCGCCCGCGTCCTGCAGGTAGCTGTCTGATGACGTCGAACAGTCAACACATACCTGCAGCGGTCTCGGCTGCTTCCTGCTGAGGTAGAGCCTCACGCAGCTCATGGTCTCCTCCATGGTGTCCTCATCGAGCTGCAGGTGCATCACCAGCGCCGGCACGTCGTCCAGCACGGCGAGCTGCAGCGCGTACGCCCGGGACAGGCGGTACGCCGCGCCCGCGTCCTGCAGGTAGCTGTCCGACGACGACTTGCGCAGGAACGAGTGGAGGGATGGCAGGATGTCCCTATTATAGAGTTCGTATTGTTAAGTTTAGGTAGTTTACGCTTACTAGGGTAAATGAAGATATTTGTGACAGGTTCCTAACCCTTCTAAATGACTATAAAACGTCCGCAACACGATTAGGGAGATCGCACACGTCACACTTTTTGTGTGATCGAGTCTGCGGCTTACATACAATCTGCATGGCGCGCGCCATGCAGATTGTATGTAAGCCGCAGACTCGATCACACAAAAAGTGTGACGTGTGCGATCTCCCTTATGATACTTTACTCCTTGCCCAAAAAATATGCTTATATTAAGCTATACAATGTTTTGGATTTGTTTCTTACATTAAAAAAAAACCTTAGACATTAGGACACTTTGTTTAGCGTAACCATTGTGTTAGTTACAGTCTTTATTAGTTTGAGTTTCGGATGTCCGATATCTGATAAGTGATAGACACTTGATATCGTTTATAAATTGTGAGTACACAGACTATCGAAACTTTTGTCCCGTTTTAAAATGACATCAAACAGTCCATATTTAAACGAACTTAAAAAATGAGCGTTTTTTTTATGAAATAAGGGGGCAAACGAGCAAACGGGTCACCTGATGGAAAGCAACTACCGTCGCCCATGGACACTCGCAACATCAGAAGAGCTGCATGTGCGTTGCTGGCCTTTTAAGAGGGAATACGCTCTCTTCTTGAAGGTTTGCAGGTCGTATAGGTCCGGAAAAACTGCACTGTAAAACTCGTTCCAGAGTTTTACAGTGCACGGCAGAAAGTTAAGAAGTTAAGAAAAGAAACACACCGTGGAAGACTGCCACTCATCAAGGTGATGAGGATGGTATATTTTTCGCGTGGGACGATGGCGAAAAGTTGCAGGTGGTATGATTCCGAACAATTCCTCAGAGCCCTCCCCGTGATATAACCGATAGAGGATGCAGAGTGCAGCTATATCTCGGCGTAATTCCAAGGGGTCCAAGCTGTTTGAAACACTATGGCAGTCAACAATTCGAGCGGCCCTATTGGATACGATCCAGAGGTAGCAGTTGGTATTTTGGCGCTCCTGCCCAGAGATGAGAACAATATTCCATATGAGGTCGAACCTGCGCCTTGTAAAGTTGTAGGCGTTGGTCCGGACTGAAGTACTGTCTCGCTCTGTTAAGAACACCAAGCTTCTTCGAGGATAACTTGGCCTTACCCTCTAGAGTCTAGATGATATCGGAACTGGACCTCGCTCGATATGTTAACGCCAAGTATTTCAATGCTAGAGGAGATGGTTAAAGATGTGCCCTCAAAACGAGGATATACGACCATAGGCGACTATTTAGCGGTGAACGCGCAGATGAATGTGTCTTGGCGGGGTGAATTGGACTAAGTTACGTCTACCCCATTCAGAGACTTTCTCCAATGAATTCTCTATTTTAGACACATGTTCGTTTCGACTCTCAATGACATTTAGCCGAGAAATATTGGGGGAGCCGGTATATACAGCATCACCTGTACTATCGTCCGCATAGCAATGAATGCCTTTGGTCTGTACTCTGTAACATGTAATTGATATGCAGTATGAATAGGGTAAGCGATAGCCACTGACCTCCATTATACAAGTCCGCTGGACTAATGATACCCTTTGAAATGACAGCTATTTTTTGTGCCTATTTGAAGCGGAATCAGCTCCCCCATTATTCGCGGTAGGAACTAAATTTGACGTAAAAATGAAGTTTGAAATTTGCCATATTGGCGCTGATAGCAGTAGTGGGAGTATTTGGAACTAATACTAGTGATGTACAACTGTCTTTTCTATTATCGATGAAATGTTTCCAGATTCAGATAATGTCGACCATTAGGACAAAAATATTAAATTGAATAATACAAACGCTATATATTTGTATTAAAGATTACAGACTTCCTTCCCGTAATTTAGATAGGCGTAATAAATTAACAACGATTTCATACGTAGATAACGTGAAGTAGCAATACGCCAGTACCTATCTATAATCCATTTATTTTTACCAGTTAGCACTAAGTACGAAAAACTAAAAACAAAACTGAAGATGAGCTTCTAACAAAAACTTTGTTGTATTGTATTTTCTAATTTCATTTCCAATATTATCAAAGTAGTGCTAAAGTGTATCGTATTAAAGCTGAACAGAGCTGAATAAGTGTTCTGTGTAATTAGACCCTAACTAATCTATACCATAATTATAATGTTATAAAGCAGAAGAGTTTGTTTGTTTCAACGCGCTAATCTCAGGAATAGCTGGTCCGATTTGAATAATTATTTCAGTGTTAGATAGCCCATTTTATATATTTTATCACGCTGAGACTAATAGGAGCTGAGAAATAGAGGAAAATGTGGAAAAACGGGGGAATGTATAACGTGAAGATTATATATATTTTGTGGACCAATTTGTCTGTGAAATTATATATTTACGTGGGAGAAGCCGCGCGGAACGTCTAGTAATAATATAAAAGTTCCCTATTATTTATTTATGGATCTAGCAAGCCAATTTTTATCTATTTACTTTATCTCATTTGATTTTCGCCATTTTGGCGCTGATTGCAGAAGTGCGAGGGAAATTAACTAATTGGATAATGCGATCCATAAATAAATATAGAACGTTTGAATACATTTTTTTATTGGGGTGGAGTAGGAAAGGTATTTATAAATAATAAAAATATATGTGCGATACTTTAACATTATATTTTATTAGTTACCGACTACCGTTACACAGTTACAGTCTGTCAAGAAATCACGATCAAATGGTAGTTTTTGCACCTTGTATTTTCACAGAGAACGTTTGTACACTTCAAATAGTAACGGCAAGCGGTAGTAGCAATTTTCGGACGCCAACCAGGCTTTTCCTTTTTTTTTTAACCATACCTAATTCCAGTCTTCCTTCGTCAGACGGAAACCTGTCAATTATTTTAGGAGTATAATAATATGTATTTGATAATAAAAATCGGTTATCGGAGATTTCAATACAATTATTATAGATATCGATAAGTTTTATCGACAGAAAACTCCAGCACTATTGAATTTTATTGTTTATCAAAAATCGGTAAAACAAAGGTAAATATGTGGTGAATACGGTATAATAAGATTAGTGCCACATTTTTAAGTGCCTATAATATCAATAAAAGTTTAATATCGTAGAAATTAGCTGTTAAAATCACTTACTTGTGAAATGTAATCCCACATCCCTTTTGTACTGCGTTTTACATAACATACACTCTTTCATAGTTTTACTATGAACTACCACCACTTATTTATATATTACTTAATCGCGTAAAACCTTTTAAAACACTTTAAAACACGAAAACAATTCAAACGATTAAGCCATATACAAATATAATACATACATGGTTACCAATGGTTACGTCAAATTTAGTTCTCATCCCGAATAATGGGGGCGCTGATTCCGCTTCAAATAGGCACAAAAATCAAGTGGGTATCATCGATCCAGCGTACTTGTATATTAGAGATCAGTGGCGATAGCACACAGCCCTGAGGGACACCAGCATCAACAGACTGAGTTTCCGAGCATTCGCCGTCAACTACGACCTTTATGCTTCTGTCTGCTAAGAAACTTGTGACCCACTTGCATAATTTCTCGGGCAGCCCGTATGATGGAAGCTTTGAAAGCAGCGCTTTATGCCAAACCCGATCAAAGACCTTCGCAATGTCCAAACTAACAGCCAATAATTCTCCCTTCGACTCGATTGCCTGAGCCCAACGATGAGTTAGATACGCCAAGAGATCACTAGCCGAGTGACCCTAACGGAACCCGTATTGTTTGTCGCTTAGTAATCCTTGGCCGTCCAAGTATCGAAGAAGCTGGCTATTGATAATGAATTCCATTATTTTCGAGAAGAGAGAGGTTATGGCGATTGGTCTATAGTTGGAAGGATTTGAGCGATCACCTTTTTGGGGGATCGGGTGCACCAAGGCTGTCTTCCAAGAAGCCGGGACGATGCCAGAAGAATAGGAGAGCCGAAAAAGACGCGTCAAGACCGGAGCCGACTCAGTCAGCCAACAGAAAAAGTGTGCTCCACACACTTTTTCAACACAATAGGAGGGATTCCGTCAGGCCCACTCGACTTTTGGATATCAAGGGAACGGAGGGCTTCTCGCACTGAGCGCTGATGACACCGAATATCCGACATGATGCTCGTGCATCGCGGTATGGTCGGCAGTTTCTGCCCACCGTCACCTAGGGTCGAGTTTGACGCAAAGAGCTTACCTAGAAGATCGGCTTTGTCTTTTGCGTCCTGGGCTAACGATCCATTTACTGGAGTTGTAACAAAATGTTCACTAACTTGACAGTGCGGCTGCGTATGAAGTCGCCGCAGAGCCTCGCCAGCACTCGCAACAACTGCAGCGCGGCGCGCAGCACGGGCGGTTCGGCGCGCGCGGCCGCAGCGAGCGGCGCCCACGCGGCGTGCGCGAGCGGCAACAGCGCGTCCTCGTGCGAGGCCAGCAGCGGGAACGCCTCGCTCAGTACGCGTAACGCGAGCGCCGCACACCCGCTGTCGCCGCTCGCCGCGAACTGCACGCAGCGCTCCGCCACGTACACCACCGCGCGCGCGTGTTGCGGCAGTGGAGCTGCGTCCGCTACACAAATACACCATATCGTTGGATATGTACACCAAACTTTTCCAAAACATATTATTGATTTTTAACCGTCTTCCAAAAAGGAGGAGGTAATATATTCGGCTGTGGATATTTTTTTTAACTGAGAAATCCAAACATCAATGGGACAATAGTGGGACAATATCAATGGGACAATAGTATAACACTATGGTCGACACAGTCAGTCAATCAGACAGCAGTTCGTAGCACAGCGTTTGGCAGAATCAGTCGTTTAGGCTTGATGGTATCAAAATAAAAGACTTATAGTTGGGGAGGGGAAGAAGGGATTTCGGAAAAAGCTCGAGCGTGTCAGATTAAGCTTGTATAGGCTTCCGACATGTGTCTAGTTATCATGGTATAGAAATCAGATTTCTCACATGGTGTGTTAAAATTATTTTTTTTAATATTGAAATATCATCGGATCTGTCAGATTAAGAAAGGGGATGTTTAGTATACCCCAAAGAAGCTTCCATATAAAGCACTGACGATTCAAAGGTTAGTAATTAAGCCTGTAGGGACATTTTGAAATATAAAAAAATAAAGCTTCATATTTTCCTAACTAAGCTTCGCAGGTATTTTATTTTGCACTAAACTAAATGATTTAAAGTCTTTGTTGTCTAAAATATATTTATAATTTACCTAAATAAGAAATTTTCTGAATATATTTTCTTTTTTTTTAAACTTTAAAACAGCTGCATTTTCTGAACCCACCACTAAAATAAAAAACGCTCTCATTATTTTTTTATCAGCTTAACCTAATGTAAAAAACTACTAGGTCTCCATGACTCTCGAGTGACTACACAAATAGCACCCTCCCCTCCCCTCCCCTACTATTACTAATGAATAGGAGTAAGGCGTAAAGTACCAGAAGTGTAACTAATACTTAAAAAAAGACGTCCTAAAAGACAAACAGCATCTCGGGACACAGCTCCTTTTCCAATTAAAAAAAAATATTATGACAATAAACAGAAACTTACGCGCCACATTGTCATCGTAGTCTAGCATCTCATCTTCTCTTCTAAGCTCGTCCTCTCTGTACATTTCTTCTGCGCTCTTCCCCGCATCTTCCATGTCTTCTGCCGCCATTAACCTCTCAGCCTCCCTCTGGTTTCGAATGTACTCGTTGAGATCATTTAGGATGTGAATCTGTTCTGGGTCTTCCGGTTTCGTTTTTTCGGGGAACCACTGTCTGAGGCGGGCTACAAACGTGTGGAACACCAGTAGAAAAGAGTATAGGTCTTGCTGGTAATATCTGTCGCAGCTCTGCACTAGAACCTGAAAAAAATATGCTGTTGGTTTTGTGTTGTAAAGTCTGGTAATCGAGCAGGGATTTTGATGGAGATCTAACGCTACTTGCACTACTCCGTAATTTTACAAAAACATAAAATCTGCATTAATTGTCTCTACACGCATCTAGACAAACCATGCATATCAACCCGGCGTTGCAAGGAATGTAATGAGCCACACTAAGACTATAGTAAAGTGCAGTAGAAATATATTTTTAAATATGATTGTGCGTATTATGCGTTAGAATGAGACAGAGATTGTGCGTATATGTGCGTTTATTGATAAGTGTGTGTACTCACGTCATCAACGATGTATGGCGACGTCGCTGTACTGTATTGTGTGTGTGTGTGTGTGTGTGTGTGTGTGTGTGTGTGTGTGTGTGCTTGTGCGTGTGCGTGTGAGTATGTGTGTGTGTGTGTGTACTGAGTACTCACGTCATCAACGATGCCGTGCAGGTATTCGAGTATGGCGACGTCGCTGTACTGTATCACTACCGACAACATCTCCAGCGCCGAACCGATACTCCACGACTGTGAAAATAACATGAACCTCGGGTTACAAACATTTCATGACAACCACAAACATTTTGCATGTATGGAATGGAGGCACTTCACATGGCTATTTGTATTTGCGTATTTGATGTATTCGCCAAACAATCACCATGTGTAGACGGTATGTTTGAAAAAGTATTGGCCTTATTTGCCTATGTGACAAATAATATGACCTATAATACCAAATACACGTATCCGTACCTTTGCCGGTTTTTGACGCACATCAAGAGTCAAATAGGCAAGTAAACAAAATCAAGTAAAAGTTTGGTATTTGAAGTTCATGTGTGGAAGGCCGTATTTGCCTTTATTTGCTTGTTTGTGTATACGTCAATAATTTTGCCAAATGCAACAAATAGCCATTAGCAAATACAAATAGCCATGTGAAGTGCATCCATAAAATAAAAATAACTCGCATTACTGGGCTACTGTTACATTATTCTAATAATATTATAAACGCGACAGTGGGTCAGTCTTTCTGACTGTTAGAGCCAACCCACACGTACCACAACCACACGACAACCACACCACGTGGTCGGGCGTATATTTTGTACTAGCTGTTGCCCGCGACTTCGTCCGCGTGGACTTCAGTTTATAGCGCGCGGAGTCAACAAAAATGTTGTCAAAAGCTTTTAAAATAAATCAAAATACCCAGAAACAGCTGTGCAGTGTGCACATAATATTTCATTATTTTAAATTAAACTTTATGTAAGTATGCCAAATTTTAAAGCTTATATTTTAGCCTCCCATTACACAACTTTACCCATAAACTATAATAATTTATCATTGATAGGTTTAAGGTTACGTCACTACATAGATAAAATACTGAGTCGTTAGTTACATAAAAGCGCTTATAACAATCGAAAGAATCGAAAAACTGTAATTTGAGATGGTACCACCTCTTATAGAAACACGCAAGAGCAAGCGATAGCGCGATGTAGGCGACTCTTGGCGCCATCTGTTATGAATTTTTGGAACTAACTTAATTTGACAACTTAGATTCAAGACTGATAAGTTTTCTATACAATATGTAATTTTTTAGTCATTTATGAGCTATCTTTTTGGCTCATTTATTTTAGTACTAATTTACTTCAATTTTTAGACTTTTTAAACTTTATATAGTTGTTGCCCGCGACAACGTCCGCGTGGACTTTAGTTAATAGCGTACGGTGGTTCCCGTTTCCGTGGGAATGCCGTGATAAAATGTCCAAAATAAAATATTCTAATTTAAAAATTAACTTAATAAATGTCCAAATAGCGCCATCTGTTGTCATATAATAAAACTTTATTTTAGTTTTATTATATAACAACAGATGGCGCTATTTGGACATAGCTATAGAACTAAATTAATGCCCTATTGACTGCCGATATAATTTTATTTGGTGGGAATTGGGATAGCTCTGCACTGTAATCATGTTTACAATACTTATTACTATTTTTATGTAATTTTAATTTTTATTAAATGTATTATGTAATATGTACATATATTAAACGTCTAACATTCAGTAAAAATTAAAATTGCATAAAAATTCTCATACAGCTATCCGTATTAAACATTGTATGTCGGATAGGTATGAGCATGTTTAAACAATGTTAATATTACGAATGAATAATAATAATAATATTTATGGACACTTCACACCACGTCAATCTGGCTCCGTGCTAAGTGCTTACAGGACAGTTACAACAGCTTACAGGTGCCAGACAACGGAAATATAGACCGTACATTTTAATATTTTTATAATATCATACATAAAATATATTTAAGATTTTTGAAATATTATTATGATACATATTATATAATATTTAATACACATCCAAGACCCAGGAACACTGAAAACTTTTTGTTCCGTCGGCGGGACTCGAACCCAGGACCCCCGGGATGAGCGCTGACCACGCGCTTAACCAACTGAGCTACGGAGCCATCGGCAATAAAAACGACATCTGCTGTCAACTATAAGAACTACAATGCGAATTAATTTTCATCGATATTTTCATGGAAATAAGATATTTTCCCTCATCAAAATGTAGCCTATGTCCTTTCTCAGACTCTAGAATATCTGTGTACAAAATTTCATTGCAATTGGTTCAGTAGTTTTGGCGTGAAAGAGAGACAGACAGACAGACAGACAGACAGACAGACAGACAGACGAGACAGACGAGACAGACGAGACAGACAGACAGACAGACAGACAGAGATACTTTCGCATTTATAATATTAGTATGGATGTAAATGAACTAGGCCATTCACACGTACCACATTTTGCAGCCGTTGTCGACCACTTGCCAAATACCAAACACATCGTAACCACGGCCGACCACGTCGCAACCACATCGCAACCACAACGTTGCGTCGATGCAACGACAGTGCGCGCACACCGCCCGCGCTCTTCCCCCCCTCCGTTTCATTGACTTTCGTACGTAACCACATCGCAACCACTGGCGACAACGCAACCACGTCGGCATTTTGTCGGTACCACAACGCAACTACAAAAAGCTGCAGCGACACCATTCACACGTAACCACTGCTCGACGACATTTTGTCGTTGCGATGTCGTGTGGTTGTGGTACGTGTGGGTTGGCCCTTACCTATTCACGCTCGAACCGATTCGGATGAAACTGACTATGGAGATACTTTGAGGGGCGGGAAAGGACATGGGACAGTTTTTATTGCAGGCAAATGTACGGTTACCCTGAGATAAATAAATTATGTACTAGAATAATCAGTGGTCCCCAACCTTTTTTTCATGCGGGCCACAAACATGTTTTGGTCATGGTATCGCGGGCCGCATCAAAAATATTTTAGGGATAAAAATTAACATTCTTCAAAATTAACGATTTAAAAGTGGAAAAAATTTAACGACTATCACGTCGACTTTACGTTATTTTGCCAGTGGGCGTGAATTTCAAAATTGTTTAACATCACGCGGGCCACAAATGAAGTCCAGGCGGGACGCATGCGGCCCGCGGGCCGTGGGTTGGGGATAGTGGTACTAGATGACGCCCGCAACACAATTTAGGGCCAACCCATACGTACCACAACCACACGACATCGCAACGACAAAATGTCGTCGAGCAGTGGTTACGTGTGAATGGTGTCGCTGCAGCTTTTTGTAGTTGCGTTGTGGTACCGACAAAATGCCGACGTGGTTGCGTTGTCGCCAGTGGTTGCGATGTGGTTACGTACGAAAGTCAATGAAACGGAGGGGGGGAAGAGCGCGGGCGGTGTGCGCGCACTGTCGTTGCATCGACGCAACGTTGTGGTTGCGATGTGGTTGCGACGTGGTTGCGATGTGGTTGCGATGTGGTCGGCCGTGGTTGCGTCTGACAAGTTATCTGACAAGTGGTCGACAACGACTGCAAAATGTGGTACGTGTGGATGGTCCAGTTCATTTACAATACGAAATATACGCCCGACCACGTGGTGTGGTTGTGGGTTGGCCCTAATACACAAAAAAAATGTGTACCTTTTTTAGTCTAGTAGCGATCTGATTGGTACAGTAGTCAGCGTTTTCGGCGATGAGCGCGCCGACGGAGGCGTGGCCGAGCGCGCCCGCGATGTTCGCCAGTGCGTGCGCGCCCGCCAGCGACACCAACTCGAATTTGCTGCCTGTTCCGTATGTAATTAGTATAAAATTATAAAACTTTAAACGAGCAATGCTTGTATATATATAAATATATAATAATTGGAATCTTGGAATTGGCTCCAACGACTTTCATGAAATTTAGTTTATAGGGGGTTTCGGGGGCGATAAATCGATCTAGCTAGGAATCATTTTTAGAAAATGTCATTTTATTCGTGTTTTATCGAATACCGAGCAAAGCTCGGTCAAATAGCTAAAGCTAAAAATGTTTTATTTTATCACACAACACATTACAAATTACAAAGCATGAAAATACGACTTTGGAATACTAAGGCCCAATTTCACCAACGTCTCTTAGTATTAACAGCTTGTTAAAATGTCAAGTCTCCTCTTTCATTCATATGATTATTATTTTATAACAAAAAATTAAAACCGACTTCCAAGGTAAAAACAAAAGTAATACTTATTCTTGATCTAAAAAGAATCAAATAATTCTTATTCCTTATCATAGTGGCGTCTTCAGACTTCGCCTAAACCTCAACTATTTCTGTACTCAATCTTCGTACTTTTGAAGTCGGTACCAGCCCGGAAAAGTTCTGAGATCCTTGACATAGCAATTACGCTAAGGTAAGCTGGTACCGACTTCAAAAGCATGAAGATTGAGTACAGAAATAGTTGAGGTTTAGGCGAAGTCTGAAGACGCCACTATAATAAGGAATAAAAATTATTTGATTCTTTTTAGATTAAGAATAAGTATTACTTTTGTTTTTACCTTGGAAGTCGGTTTTAATTTTTTGTTAAAAAATAATAATTTTACCCTTTTTAGTTACATAATATGAGACGACAAGGCTATAATATTATAGCTTGTTGTCTTAGAGTTGTATATATTACTAGCGGTCGCCTGCGGCTCTGCCCGCGTGGCCATGTCGGTTACGGCTGCAAAAAGCCTACCCAGGAAAGACTCGGTCAGCAAAATGATTCCCAGGTCAATTCACAGACTCCGACACTGACATCGACGACGCGGACGCAGTCATTATTCGAAGGGTGTACAGTACGCCCACTATCGTAATATTTTAATTTCGTCATAATTTCAAAACCAAACGTCCAATTTTAATCATTCAAAGACCAAATTTTATCTACATAAACTGTACTTAGTGATGAAATAATTTATTTTGATAAGGATTAATGGCATGAGTAAAATAAACGCGTTTAAATGTTGTCCAAAAAAAATTCAAGATTTTTAAATAAAAAAATGGTTATTGTGCCTCACTCGACATAGATAAGTATAGTGTGTCGCGGACTTTTTTGTAGATATTTATAAGATCTACAACACTTAGAACATTTTATGGTTCTATCTTTTATAGTTTCGGCAGCGTACGCAAAATAAGTAACTTTTCTGGTTGATTTTTTCACCTGGCGTCCGAAAAACCCAAATATCTTACGAAACCCTATTTTTTCCAAAATAAAATTTAGCCTTTGTTCAGCACAAATAATGTAGGATTTGCTTGGAGTAGTTTAAATAAAGCCAAAATCCTCAAACTTGTATCTATAAGGATTCAAAAGTTCTGTTGGGTACCTTCAGAACCAGGGTATATCCTGGTGCAAAATCTTACTTTTTGGTAGTATATGCCTGAAATACTTCAGAAAAATTCGAAATCACCATATGTTCCCATACAAATTTCAAGGAGTCCCCTCGATTCCTCATGGATCCCATCATCACATCACCACTTTTGTGAACATGGTACCAACCTCGGATTCAACCCTGTACAACAACAAAATAATCATGAAAATCGGTCCATAAACGGCGAAGTTATGGTTAAACATACAAAAATATATATATATAAACAGACGAACGTATAACCTCCTCCTTTTTGGAAGTCGGTTAAAAACGAGAGGTAACGTGATACTAATTCGAGCATTAACTTTAACAGTATAGTCCGTGCGGAACTAGTTGGCCGCTCTGCCGGTATGTGAGTATATGCCTATATGGGCAGAGCGGCCAACTAGTTGCGCGCGGACTATAGTTGATGAAATTGTTGTTAAATTCAACTATCGTTAACCTTACAAATAAAAATATTTACACAGCAAATAACTCTATACAAGGTCGCCTTTTTTGTCTGGTAAATTAGAAACGTCACTTACAGACAAATATGGCGGACTTTGAATGAATACACAGGGTAAGTATTTTCATTATTAAGGAGCTAATAATTTATTTTAGCGGGCCCCTAGACGAGCAATTTATTGCGCAATTTCACGTATTGCGTAATATTATTGACCGCCTAGTGTTGATATTGAACATCGCGCACCTTCAAAAATAAACTTTTCGATAAAATTGAAGCGTGATATTGCACAATACAATTGATCGTCTCGGGACCGGCTTATAGGTAGCACCTCGATCGTGGGATTCGCAGACACAATATATTTTCAATTGTTATGCGGCAGCCGGCTGCCGCTTGGGGATTGATGGGTTAAATTAAAAGTGAAGTAATCACTATAACGCACCGACAGCCTCTAGTACGAGCGTGAGCGTGCGCAGCAGGTGCGGGCGGTAGGCGGAGCCGAGGCGTCGCGCCGCTAGCCCCAGGCCCTCCGCCATTAGACAGCGCCGCAGCACGCCGCGCCGCGCCGCCGCCGCACACGCGCGCGACTGCTGCCGCCGCGGGTGGAGGTAGCTGATGTCCGTGTACCGCGTCTCCGTCGCGCCCTCGTATAGACCTGTTAGGGTATGTCTTAACTGTGATAGTGACAATGAGTGTGTTTGAAATTATATTTGCCACCAGGTGCCGCAATGCAGCCTTAGGGCCGCGCCACACCGGAATGGCAGCGGCGCGGCGAGCACTTTCAGTAATAAAGGATTTTAAACTTTATCTTCATTATCTTCGATCATGCAAAAACTTGCGCCTCCACTGCCCTCCTCATAATTCCAGCATTGTCCACTCCTCCTTCCATGTACAGTCCATCCTCCTTTGGAACGCCCTCCCTCAAGAAATCAGGATGTCCCCTAACAAAAATATCTTTAAACGCAGAGTTCGTCTACTATATTTAAAAAATCTTTTGAATGATAATGAGTAATTAGATTTAATTTCCGCAGGAATTCATATTTAACAAATTTTTCCATATTTTCTTTCAGTAATTTAGTATTTTAATAATTATTATGTAAGTACATATTTTATGTAGGTATATTTTAATTATATAGTTGAAATATGTATGGTATTATCATAATATTACTATAGTGTGTATTAGTATATAATAGGTAAGTACGGTTTATGTAGGTTTCATTATACTATTTTAACTAATATTGCTTTAGAATGCGCCTATTCTACATTCTCATCATCACCCTAAGGTTGGCTGGTAGAGAATGCCACTAGGCATTAAGCCCGCCTATGTATATTTGCATGAAGTGTTTAAATAAATAAATAAATACTATAATACATAGTATCGCTTGCAAATCAAGCGGCCGCCCGTGGCCGCCGGCGGCCGTAGGCTTCTCAAGCGATACTATGTATCTTATATCTTTAAACGAGCAATTCTTGTATATATGTCGTAGGATGATTTGATAAATCGAATTATCGCGAAAATTCTAGGGACTTCGCGAAAACACGGGTAATTAGACAATGGTGATTACATTTTTCAAACTTACTGACAAAAGGTAGTGTTTTCGCGAAAACACGAGTTGCCTTAGTAACATTGTACATTCTTAACGCTGATTGGCTTGATTTTTACTTACTGGCCAACTCTTATTCTGATTGGTTACTATCTTTCCCTATGTATCTTTGAGGTATTACACCATAGACTTATAAAGGGTAAGAAATGACAATGCCTGTTCATAGGAACTTTACTTTTTATTTAACCTTTTTCTTGGGTAAATATCTATCACAGAAAAGTTACAAGTCATAATATAAACGCAACTACGATTACGTTATCTCTTTATATAAATCACACAATTATCAGCCTTCGTTTACTTATTATTAAACTTATTATTAAACTTATTATTAAACTTATATGTACGTGTAGTACTTTGCGTTGAAGAAAATGCCATTTAGTTAGAAGTTAAGTACGTTTCTATACTGTTGTTGTATTTTTTGTTGTTTAAGTACATTAGCAGAGTTGAATCCTTCAATTGAAGGTATTACAATAATTATTTATTTGTTCTTTAGTCCATTCAGGTTTTGTACATCCGTCCTGTCTATTAGCGTAAAACTTTCTTAGCTCTATGTCGAATCTTTCTCTATTGGACATAACCTCAGAATTAGTTTCTGGTTCTGTTGAACTTTCAGCACTAATTTCACTTGTATCAGTCATTTTGTATTTACAGACACACTTTTAGATAACTTTTTGCACTATGTTTCAAATCCAACTGCAATTTTAAAAACATTAAATATTAAAAACTGCTAGTTCGCTTACAAAAACAACCACAAACAAAACAACGCGTGACAATCAATTGACATTTAAAATGTCAACTCTTCAACCAATCAGAGAAGATGTTGTTGTGGGGCGCTTAAACCGGCCAATCAGTGATTTTTTTCGATAATAACTAACGATTCGTTTCGCAATCTTACTAAGGCGACGCGTGTTTTCGCGAAAACACTACCTTTTGTCAGTAAGTTTGAAAAATGTAATCACCATTGTCTAATTATCCGTGTTTTCGCGATGTCCCTAGGATTTTCGCGATAATTCGATTTATCAAATAATCCTACGACATACATATAATTGGAATCTCGGAATCGGCTCCAACGATTTTCATGAAATTTAGTATATAGGGGGTTTTAGCTAGGAATCATTTTTAGAAAATGTCATTTTATTCGTGTTTCATCGAATACCGAGCAAAGCTCGGTCAAATAGCTAGTTACATTAATGAAGATAAAGTTTAAAATCATATGACACTGAAAGTGCTCGCCGCGCCACTGCCATTCCAGTGTGGCGCGGCCCTTAGGGTCTATAGTGCTGCTGTCAGATGTTGCGACTGTCGCTTGTTATGTCAGTGTTGTGCTTTTGCGCACACGAATACTACGGTACAACACTTTGACTGTCTGGTATCAGACACAGTCTCGTCTAATGTGGCCATTATAATAATAATTAAAAACTTGATAAGACTAACGGTTTTAAGTTTTGACTATTGTAGAATGTAGCCTACGCAGTGAACTTATTCCAAACTTACAATAATTTACAATCACCATCACAATCGCAATACAGTAGTTAGTGAAAGTCGCAGTGTTTTGGAGAACTTTAGGATAAAATTGCTAATTGGTCATTCACAACTTGCATTGCTCATATTGGACTGTTTAGATATCAACCGCATATATAGCTTTTATATTATAATTTGTTTACGTACCAAGTTTACAATTATTCCTCTTAATCTACTTTAAGTCCATCACGCCTTAGGACATTTTCAAAAAGCCGCATATTGAATTCGGGATTAAACTCTTTCGCCTACGTAACAGCATATTATGATCGCTTACCAGGCACACTATCCTTAGTCCAAGCGTGGGGGTCGTATACTGTGATGTCATACGTGTCAGGTGGCGGGGCGGGGGTGGGGTCCTCGAGCGGGCACGCCCACACCTCCTCCGCGGTGTACTCGCACACCAGCCGCCGAGCCAGCGACTCGTCTGTGTTCGGACCTGCATTAGATGCAAAAATATTAATTTTTAAAGATGCACCTTTGCATATAATAATAGGCAATGACACTGCCTCTTTAAGGATATTTTGGTAAACAAGGAAAATTAGATATTTTCCTCTTGCTGGCAAAGACCCAAACAGCATATTGAATATTTTACTTACATATTTTAATAACAGAATGCTTACAACATTTAAAAAACAACAGCAATATGCCAACAACAAGTTTTCGCTAGAGCGCTAATATATAACTCATTTTCGCCAAAATGTCCCTTACGTTAATTGATATTTCCGGTGTCGATATGACCTCAAATCAGCAAGATTAATAAACAATTTATTTCCAATTTGAGGCGAGAACTCTATACCTGTAGCGATCCAGTTTATAAGCAGTATGGGCTCTGTAGCTCCAGCGCGTAGTTCGTCAAGCAGCGCGTCGAACAGCAACGCCGCCGCCGACAGCGAGCCCAATACGCCGCACACCGCGCGTAGACGCTCCTGGGATATAATAAAAAAACTTGAGAGGTGTCAAGGGACACCCGGATGGAACGAACTTATTTCTTATGTTCTTATACAAAAAACCTATATTACACTCAAAAAAAAAGGGAGAGAGACAGAGAGAGAAACACGCGGCTTACAACTATAGCATTTTTGCTATTGTTGTATTCCGTGCGGGTTTCTGTCTAGCCCCCTTTTGCAACGCGCGATAAGAAACTTCGTTCCAAAAATGATATAAACTGGTTTTACTATTAAAATAATAATTGAAAACGTGAGTGGAAGAACACAATAACTAACAGTTGAAAAATTGCCGTTTTTTGCATAAATGGAGCCTTTAGGCTGCGTTTCCACCAGAGATGTGTTGCAAGGAACGTGTTTTTGAGAACCGATAGAATCGCTTCATTGACGTGACCTCACTCAGCGCAGCGATTCTATTGGATCTTAAAACACATTTCTCGCAACACATCTTCGGTGGAAACGCAACCTCAGGGCCGGAAAATGATAGTTATCGTGGTTATCCACTCACGTCTTCAATTGAAATTACTTCCGTATCTACCCCCGAAAATATTTGACTTATTTCCTCTCGAGGTTTTACCTATTATCTAGAGGTTGCGATAAGCCATTAAGGCTATAGAATCTAAAACTTTCCAAAGATACGCACATTTAAAACCTCCTCCTGACGCAGTCGGAGCGTACCAATTTATGCCTTAAAATCTTCTTTTCCTGTCCGATTTTCAGAATAAAGGCTAACCAAAAGGAAAAAAATCATGCAGAATGATAAAATACTGAGAAAGAATTGTGTCACGTAATGTTTACAATAATTTAGTTTCTGTTAATGAAAGAGGATCGATTTAATAATTTAATAATTAGACTGGCGCGGTAAAGCTATTGCATAGAATTTTTTATCAACTTGTGCAATTATAATTATTCGCATACGTCCCAGTCGCAGTCGCACGCACACAAACACCGCGCCGAATTCTGGCAACGCCACACAGACGGGCACATCGGTGCGGCGCAAAAAACCTAACGAACGCCTCAGTACGTTAGGTTTTTTGCGGTACAGAATTTATTGATTCGGTCGCCGCACTCAAATAATAAAAAAAAAAACTAAAAAACACCCTCACAAAAATTCGCCAGCGATAAAAGCTTAAAAATTGGTGTTTTATAAAGAGTTAGTACCTCAGGTAAGCCGGGGTCTATATGCAGCAGCGACCGCCACGGCGTGCCGCGCTCGTCGCCCGCGCACTCCATAGCCTCCGCCGCCTCTGTACGACATTCTTTTATAAGTTTTATCTAATTGTGACGAGTTTCGGAAGCAATATAATCAATATAACCGCCACGAGGCTATTCTCAATTATTCTAAAGGTGCTCCCAGACAGAAGTTATATAACGTTATAAAACATTGTGTAACACGATAACATTTTATAACAACGTGTAGCATACGCTACAACATGTAAAAAAATAAAAGTGTGTTTATAATTTGTTAAGAAATGTTTGACAAAAATGTTATCTAACGTTATATAACTTCTGTCTGGGAGCACATTTATATATACTCTAATCCTAGTTATTGTTTACAACGAGAGAGATGTTACGGAATACGAGTCCAATTTCTCACCCGAAGTGGTTGTTAGTAGACGGAAATATTATGCAAATAAAGGGAGAAAATAACTGACGAAAATTTACCAAACACATTATTAGCCTCGTTAAAAATATATTTCGTTTATGGTGAAAAATACTGCTATTAGAATAGAAGATTATTTGCAACTATTACTACTATTATTAACTCCCATACCGGTTTCGGTGACGGTGGTCGGTTTCATTGAAACCAGGCCAGTTACGCAGGAGTAATTTTATAGCGCCCAAGTGTGTGCGCAGTACTCAAGAGCACTCTATATTCCTTTTTACTCTCATAACCCAGTGGGACGAAAGACCGACACGACTGGCGAGAGATCAGGCGCAGGGCCGACTTTTTACATGCCCATCCGACGCGTGAATCATCTTACTTGTCAGAAAATCAGGTGATCAGTCTGCATTGTCTTAACCAAACTGAATCGAACCCACGATCTCCGAGTGAAGCGCCACGCTCTTAACCACTGGAGGCGTTCATACTACTATACTCCTATAATACTTTCGAAGATATTGATATGTTAACATCCCTTATTTATACAGAACTAGACGTTCCGCGCGGCGTGGCCCGCGTAAATTAGATATTTTTTCACAGAAAAATTAGTCCACAAAAAAGCCTATGATCCTTCACGTGGTCTACTTCATATCTGATCCAAATAACAGAAAAAATGCTATAGTAGTTCGTGAGATAAGCCCTTTCAAATAACTTCCCCCGTTTTTTCCACATTTTCGTCTATTTCTTCGCTCCTATTAGTCTTAGCGTGCAAAAATATAGCCTGTAGCCTTTCTCAATAACTGGGCTATCTAACACTGAAAGAATTTTTCAAATCGGACCAGTAGTTCCTGAGATTAGCGCCTTCAAATAAGCCCTTTCAAATAATTTCCCCCGTTTTTTCCACATTTTCCTCTATTTCCTCTCTTCTATTAGTCTTAGCGTGATAAAATATAGCCTGTAGCCTTCTTCATTAACTGGGCTATCTAAGACTGAAAGAATTTTTCAAATCGGACCAGTAGTTCCTGAGATTAGCGCATTCAAGTTAGCCCTTTCAAATAATTTTCCCCGTTTTTTCCACATTTTCCTCTATTTCCTCGCTTCTATTAGTATTAACTTAATAAAATATAGCCTAGCCTTCCTCGATAAACGGGCTATCTAACACTGAAAGAATTTTTCAAATCGGACCAGAAGTTCCTGAGATTACCGCGTTCAAATAAGCCCTTTCAAATAATTTCCCCCCATTTTTTCCACATTTTCCTCTATTTCTTCACTCCTATTAGTCTTAGGGTGATAAAATATAGCCTATAGCCTTCCTCGATAAATGGACTATCTAACATTGAAATAATTTTTGAAATCGGTCCAGTAGTTCCTGAGATTAGCGCGTTCAAACAAACGAACAAACTCTTCCGCTTTATAATATTAGTATAGATGTAAACGCATTACGCACCACAGGCGGTGCGTCGCGCGAGCAGCTGTGGCGGCACGTCGAGCGCCGCAGCGGCGACGAGTGCGAGCGCGGCGGGGCGCACGCGGTCATACGCGAGCGCCCGCCCCCCGGCCACGCGCACGTCCACGGACCGCCCCCCGCCCGCCCGCGCCTCGCTCGCTGCTAGCACTTGCGCGTACCCGAGCACGGAGTCCAGGGCGTTTAGCTTACGCGATGTGTCTGTGAAGAAAATTAACATGATTTGGCTGACTTAGGGCCTGTTTCACCACTTCCTGATAAAGTGCCGAATAGGCGATGTACAAAGTACAATAATTATGTATAAGGTTAAGGTGCTGAGTGAGAGCTTTGTGTCAGCAGTTTACATTTATGAACGTTGTAACATTTTACTTAATAAATCAGTGTAAGAACAGCACTCGTTGGGTTTGGTTGTTTCAACCCATCCCTATCTATCTGTAGAAACACTACAGATCTTTTTGGTCCTTCGAGCCGGATGAATGTAAACTGCTGACACAAGCTATCCACAACTTTTTTGACAGATCCTCCATACTTCATCTGTCAAGTTAAGTGGTGGATAGCCTATTCGGCACTTTATCAGGAAGTGGTGAAACAGGCCGTAATCTTAAGATGTAAACATTTTAAAGTAAACTAAAGAGAAAGAAATTAAACTACTACGAAATCATAGCGAATACTTTTGTTTAAACAAATTTAAAGACGCGAAGCTATAATTAAAGTTGTTAATAGTCTCATTTCATATTCAATTAAAAAAAAAAGAAACTATGTCAACAAAACATGCAACACTTAAAGAGTATTTATACTATTACAAATGGTGGTCTCGCTATAACATGTAACACACACCTGAAAGCATTTTCAGAGCTACTTACACACTTACCTATATTATTAAGCACTCTGGGCAAGTTATTGATGGCCAGTATGAAGTTATCCCGAAGACTCTCCATGGCTTCAACTCCGGGGTTTCTCGAGAAGTGGTCCTGGACAGCTTTGGAGCTGTATTCTGACACCTCCGTGTATGGGTCATTGGTCAGACAAATAAGCACCTCTAGACATAGTGGGAGGGATGACAACATTGTTCTGAAATTAACAATAGCATTGTTGTTGTAAAGATTGCTTTAACTTTTATTTTATTGCTAGATGACGCCCGCGACTCCGTTGCGCCAAAATTAATTTACCGCGCTACGTACGTTTTTCCAGGAAAAAAGTATCCTTTCTGGGGACTCAAAGTATCTCCATACCAAATTTTAGCAGAATCGGTTAAGGGGTTTGGGCGTGAAGAGGTAACAGACCGACAGACAGACACACTTTCACATTTATAATATATTATTATGGATATTCTATGCTAGGCTATTGAATATAGGTGTCTCATTGGTAAATTTTCATATTTTGCTGATAAAACTAACTCACTCGCTGCACTCCACCAAGACTCGGTGACAGAGGACTGCCAACTCCTTCCTGACCCTGTGGTGTTCGTGGGTCACCAGCAACACCACACTCTTGATCACCGTATTCAGCTTCTCCCCGGCCAATATGTACCACTCCCGAGACAGCTTTGTCGCATTTTTCAATTTCCTATCTGAAAAAAAAAGAAAAATAAAACAAAAAAAGTTTGAATTAAAAAAAAAAAACAATTTGAATTACAAAGACTACTAAGGTACAGGTTTATGATATCATTTAAACTATTAAAGTAAATAAATTGATTTGTTACCTCTTGAGGCCTCATCATCCCCTGCTTCTTTGTCCTTCAACAAATTCATAAAATCATCTGGTGTGATATCTTTGTTCGTCCTGAAGAATTTGTCGTTCATTGTGAGGCATAATATCCTGCATGTCGCGTCTAGTGCTGCCTGAAATAAAACATTTTTTTAAATAAATATTGCACTTAATATGACCAAAATAAGCTACATTTCTATATTGTGTTGCATACGGTACTCAACACAATACAAGACCACAGTATAGCAATATTGAATATCCCTACAGTAACGAAACGCCTTTGATGTCGCACGATGCCGCCACCGGTGTTGGTACCGAGCAGATATGCCAGGGTTGCCACGAAACGGGAAATAAAATAAAAATAAAATATTGTGCTTGTAATGTTAGCATATTATAATCTGTTTAATCAGCGTGTTATATTTACGTGAGAAACTTTATTTTTAGATGATTTATTCTTTATTTAAAAATTTAATTCACCCATCAAGCCCCATAAGCTCACCGGTGAGCGAGACACAATAGATTAACAATAGATTTCCAAGAATCCACGATTTAAGGATTAAAATAATGAAGACGCATTCGAATATATAAAATATCCAATAATTATTAATCACACAATTGGTAGGCACGGTAGGCCACCCGCCACACATCAGGTGTAACAGAAGCGCTTCAAAACTCGCTCTTATTACGTGCGCGGTAAGGGCTGTCCAAAAGTCAACATGTTACACTTGATGTGTGGCCCTGTATACCTAGCTAGGTAGGTACTAATTAGTATGTAACAGGGTATTTGACAGATTTTTAATTTATTCTTCTCTCAAAGTTATTTATTATTCTCTCCAAGTTACACTTCTTACAACGTAAACAATAAAACAGAGATGCAAATAAATGCCGCCAAGACCAACACAATATTAGTGTGAACTGTGAGCCGATATTTATGAAAATTTAAATCCTTTTTGTTTTTTGAATCAGATTTACATCCGTACACTGAACACTTATTATATCCCATTGTTTATAAGATAAGTTATCATTTTACAATACAAAATTTGTAGACAACGCGCCAACGTCACCCCTGCGCGCGAAGGTATACAAACGCCGCGAGTTTGTACAGAGCAACGGAGGGGTACCCGCGGGGAAGCGGGCCCGCGCCGCCCGCTTCCCCGCGGGTACCCCTCCGTTTCTCTGCGCAAGTACATTCGTTTCACTACTGTAGGGATATATAGGCAAGACAGACACAGTGTCAATACTGTCAATAGTGAACAGATTTCGATAAAATTTTCCATCAGGTATTTTGACTTTGGATGAAAAAAATTTGGGGTTTCAAAGTAGTCTTTCTCCCAAAAACACACTGTTGTCGTTGGTTTATTGACGGCACTGGCATTTATGCTATTTATGCAAGAAACACTGCAGGCAAAAGCTGACTTCACTTACCACAATAACAGCATGGCCCGGGTTGTCGGTGCAAGTGGCAACATCTTGCAAGGCAGCGAGCACTCCGGGCAATATACTTGATGTCATGTGCACTACGGCCTTCTCTATAGCTGGGTCTGTTATGCGGCCCATTTTATCAGTTAGTGTTCTGTGACATGCTATGTGCGCATTTACAGAATCTATTGCAGCCACCCTGAAAAGAATATTATCAAATTATGTATCTATTGTTAATGTCACTGTGACTAATTACTGTATGAAAAAAAAAATTGCAAATATAACATTGTTAGCAATAACAATGTTTTACTATCAGAAAAGCTGATTTCCAGGAAGATGGGGACCTACGTATTTTGGTCACGTTACGTCAAACCCAGCCAACAGATCACAATAATTAACATTGAATTGACATGATCCTACCAAACGATGTTGGTCTGTCAACTGCCTAGGAATCAATTTCCTCCATGGTACATTGTCATGTCATACATGGGCTTGAGGGATTAATCTATTCTATTATAGCCCCAAGCAACCAATAGAAACGCTATTGTGTCTCGTTTTTCCACAATCGAGGGATTAAGAGGCATTGAACAATATTATAAAACAAAGTCGCTTTTTTCCCTCATGTCCGTTTGTTCCCTTTAATCTTTAAAACTACGCAACATATTTTGATGATTCTTTCAGTGTTAGATAGCCCATTTATCTAGGAAGGCTATATGCTATATTTTATCACGCTAAGACTAACAGGAGCGAAGAAATAGAGGAAAATGTGGAAAAAACGGGGAAAATTATTTGAAAGGGCTTATCTCGCGAACTACTGGAGCAATATTTATGTTATTTGGCACAGATAAGAAGTAGACCACGTGAAGGATCATAGGCTATCAATTTTAACCATTTTTGCAGTGGCTATATATTTTATACCCGTGCGACGCCGGGGCGGGTCGCTAGTATGGTAATATTTTACTAAAATATAATATTATATTTTTTTTATACTGCAAACACATACCGCAATGTTCTCAGCTTTTCCAATTTAGCCAGGTGCACAGACAGAAACACTATCTGCGCCAGTAGTGGAACCTGAGTCTGTAGCAACTTCAACCTTACACTCGGCTCAAGGTTTAACATCAATGCTGTGAGGCACTCCATCACACTTAATTTCAACTCTTCCGGCACATTTGCAACTGAAAGAACAAATATGAATAAAATTATGTAATAACAGATCAAAGTCTATTGACCCGTCAAGTCCCAAGTGGTCGAATCCGACCACGATAACAATAGAATAACAATAGATTTCCAAGAATCCACGATCAAGGGATCAAGTACATGTTTTTTTTATGTTTTTGAAAAATCTCCCTTGAGGTACACTTTTATTGGTTGGTTGGTTGCATACTTATAATAGGGTTTTAAGCTAAAGTGCAACAGACCAAGTAGAAAATATAGCATTTTCAAAATTTTGGTACTTAAAAAGACACATTCACATACCCATGCCCGTCTTAGTTTTGTCAAATATAAGGTTAATGAAGGCCACCTCAATCTTTAAGCACATTTCATAACTTGTTATCTTAACCCTTTGGATAACAACCTTCATTCCATGCACAAGAACTCTTTGCATTTCATATTTATTTCTGAAAAAGCAAAATATATTATATTACTTACAACAATCAAAGATCTACTCTGTTTGGAAATTTACGAATAAAATAATTAAAGAAAACATTGAAACATAAAATATGTTAAAGGTGTCAAGACAAAGACTTACTCTATCTCCTTTGATTGCAAGTGTGTTATAAATGGAAAAAGCATATATTGATGGAGTTCCTGCAGCACATCGATCTTCAATTCACTAACCAAAGATTCAAATTCGGTAATATAATCTGGAGAAGGATTTATCATCACCATATCACATACTGGTTTCATTCGAGAAAAAGCTTCCTTCAAATGTATATTCATTGTGGCTTCTATTGTGAGATATTGTAATTAGAACAAGTATAATAGATAATTTCATAAGTTCTCCACAATCTCATTAAATTATGGAGCTATTTTGTTACGCCAAACAACAGGAAAATATAAATCCACAATTTACGAATTCACCGACTCTACAGGTGACAATGACAGATAATTGACATTCAATTTTCTTAAACAAAAAATGTTCACAAAAAAATTATATGGTCATGTGGGTCAAGTGTGCGCAGCGTGTAAGTGTACGCATTGTAAATATGAAATATCTCGAAAAATATACGACGCTAAGGGACGGCAACCCCCCTCTTCAATAACCCACAGGACGCCCTGCGAAGCGCTCGTGTCCTAGCGGCTGCGCTTTGGAATCTATAATAATATTATTAAATTATAAAATATAAATGCGAAAGTATCTCTGTCTGTCTGTCTGTCTGTCTTGCTTTCACGCCAAAACTACTGAACCGATTGTAATGAAATTTTGTATACAGATAGTCTAAAGCCTGAGAAAGGACATAGGCTACTTTTTAACTGGATAACCCCTTATATTGTGTTTATGCGTAAATTTGTTCAAAAAAAGTTAGTTCCAAAAAATCATAACAGATGGCGCTGAGAGTCGCCTACATCGCGCTATCGCTTGCTCATACGTCTTTCTATAAGAGGTGGTACCATGTTGAGTTAGGTTTTTCGATTCTTTTGATTGTTATACACGTTATTAAATAACTCACTACTCAGTACTTTATCTATGCAGATTGCAATGAAGTAACCTTAAACCTACCAATGATAAAAAGTTTATGGGTAAAGCTAAAGTTGTGTAATGGGGGGGCTAAATAAGCTTTAAAATTTGGTATAAATAAAGTTTAATAAAAAAAATATGTGCACACTGCACAGCTGTTTTTGGATATTTTGATTTAAGGGCCGAGGTACCAGGGTTTTAAAAAGCTTTTAAATTTGGCACTAATTTTGTTGACACCGTGCGCTATAAACTGAAGTCCACGCGGACGAAGTCGCGGGCAACAGCTAGTGACAGATAAATGAAGATTTTTGCTCAAATATTTACGATATTTTGTAAATTTTGATGCGTAATCTTTTGGAGTTATGTATTTTTTTTCTAAATAAGCTTTTTGCTATCGAGTGCAACATAATATCAAGTTTGTTATTTGCCAGTGTTTAGGATATTCTGTTGATGCAGGAATTAAGGATGTTCCTTAATTCCTGCATCAAACTGCTGCATCATGCTGTCAAACTGAAAACTGACAACTGAAAGAGGGAGTTTTGGCGGGCATGTGAAAGAGTGCTGTTGTGTTTTTGTATTATTTTCCTAAAATTGTGTTAGCTGGGTTTTTAATGTGTAATATTGGTAGAATATTAACCATTAGATATTCGTGTTCATGCACAAGTGTAGGAAAGTGATGTAATATCCAGAAACGTGCTATTTTGTGTTCCCTCCAAAACTCGATCGAAAGTTTCAGTAAAGCGTCTACCACTTTACTGAATCGACCGACTTGACTCCTGTGACTGTATTGACTTTTACTTAGACTTTGACTAGACTTTAGACCTGACGATACATGAAAACGATGATGAAAATTATAATAGGAGGAATATGGTTTTCCCGCCATATTCCTTACCTTTTTACCTTGTCTGTGGCACAACATACACATCCTTTGTGTCAAGTTGCCAAAAAAGAAGAAAAAGAAAGAAAGAAAGAACTGAAAGAGTTTTCTACTTCTACTTTTTACTGTCGGTGTGGTTTTTAATATTTTTCCCCAAATTGTGTTATTTGGGTTATTGATGTTCAATAATGGTAAAATTTATAGCCACTAAATATCCGTTATCTTGCATTAGTGAACGTAAGATGTTGTCAAAACCAAGATGTATATTTCCGGTGACATTTGGTGTGAATATCGGTAAATAGGGCTATTTATTCCGTGAGTTTTAACTAAAACATCGTTATAATAACTCTATTATCCTACTCATTGGAATATTATTGCGTCTTTTTCAAATCGAAATGTATCAAGTTTTACATTATTTTGCCCAGTTTTGTAGCAATTATTGATGGTATTTCCTGGTATTACCGATAGTTGTCTACCCGTACGCCATCTAGTTACTAAAATGGAAACTGTTTGACAGTCAAATTAAAAAAATAAGAAAACTTCCTATTGTTAAAAATTCCAACGAAATATCATTGTTATGGCAATAAGTTACGTAAAATTTATAAATTGAATTTTTAGACGCCTCCAATATGATCCTAATTTAATGGTGACGCCACTACAATGTTATATGGTGTGATTAACTGTCAGTGTCATAGGGACCAAGGTTCGCCGCGCCGAGTATAGATGAAATAATACGGATCTACTTGATATAATATAATATTCGAAAGATGACAGTATTATTCAATACGAAAGTTAATTTGCAGCTGACTTGTGTCTTCTGAATACTTTAATGAAGTGTGACTTCTGAATACTTCAAAAACTTATACTTGTTGCCGTTAGTTGTATTGTATGGAATGAATAAGGGAACGTAACGCAATTTGGGGGCCTTGTAAAATGCTACGGTGCGTTGCACAAGGGCTGATATTTAAACAACGCGTTAATTTTTTTTCGGTTTTATAGAGGAATAAGCATTTTCAAAATCAGCTATCCTTTATGTTTGGTACCAACCGGTGGTAGGCACCAGTAGTATCAACATTCTGAAAATATTTTTTTAAAATCTATTCAGAAATAAAACAATTTTTATTTTTATGTTATTGTTTATGTTTTATTAGGAAATCCTTGGATTTTGTGGTACGTTCCTATTATTTTTGTCGCTGAAGTAGGCAAATGGCAAGCCATTAGTTTATATATTTTCATGAAATCCCTCGACTTTGTGTATGATGAATTAAATTAAACAAAATATTATGCCATACAATTTTTGCTACCCATTAGTATAATCCAGACTCAAGAACATATTGTGCAACCTGTGGGATCTATTAGACAAGCCCAACTTCCTACTGAAAGTAGATACGGCCACAGCAACAGGCAAATGAGCTGTTATGCATTGTGCTCCATATTGAAATATTGTCTGAGTATGCCGATTGGCTCGATGAGGGCAATCTGAAATCTCTAACTATTTGAGTTACGTTTTACAATGTAATATACAGACGTACAGATAAAGAGACGGACATCCTTTCACATCTATAATATTAATAGATGGCGGCCGTGACTCCATTGCGTCAAAGTCCGTTTATCGAGTGGATACCGTACATTTTCCCGGGACCATTCAAAAGTACTATTTTTCCTTTCCCGGGACTCAGTGTCTCCATACCTTTTTGCAAAATCCGTTCAGTGGTTTGAGCGTGAAGAAGTAATTGACAGACAGACAGACGAGCAGACTTTCATGCTTATAAAGTTATAATATTAGTTGTTACAATAGTACTATGTAATATTGGTAAGAATTTTAATTTTTTGAAGTCATTTTTTGTTAAATATTTAAATAAAATACCTTATTTTACAATAAATAATAAAAATATATGTGAAAACAACAATTTCTTATGATGTTTCCTACTTACAATACCAATTTTAACCAAATTTCAATCAAACTTTGCTTGTCCAACTACTCGTTTTGGGTGTCCCAACAACTGTAATTCCGTCCCATGACTGTGTTTTACCTACCATTCAGCTTTTACCAAAAAATCAATATAAACTGAAAAACCATCGCATTTTTATGTTTGCATATCTTAAGTTAGATAATTTATGAACACAAATATGATATGTATTTCTATTTCATGCGAAGTATTTATTGTTTTAGAGCTTTTCTGTAAAAAAAATCCTTAGCTGTCCAATGACTGATAGTTAACGGTAGTTACTTACTTTAAAGATATAATATTTCACGTTTTTTATTAAAAAAAGTTGCAGTCAGATGAAAAATAACAGGAGTTTTGGCGGGCCTGTGAAAGAGTGCTGTTGTGTTTTTGTATTATTTTCCTAAAATTGTGTTAGCTGGGTTTTTAATGTGTAATATTGGTAGAATATTAACCATTAGATATTCGTGTTCATTCACAAGTGTAGGAAAGTGATGTAATATCCAGAAACGTGCTATTTTTTGTTCCCTCTAAAACTCCATCTAAAGTTTCAGTAAAGCGTCTACCACTTTACTGAATCGACCGACTTGACTCCTGTGACTGTATTGACTTTTACTTAGACTTTGACTAGACTTTAGACCTGACGATACATGAAAACGATGATGAAAACTATAATAGGAGGAATATGGTTTTCCCGCCATATTCCTTACCTTTTTACCTTGTCTGTGGCACAACATACACATCCTTTGTGTCAAGTTGCCAAAAAAGAAGAAAAAAAATAAAATAACAAAAGTGACAGCTACTCATATTCTGTGACAGACGACAGCTGTTAATGAATCGTTACTGTCAAAAATTATTGAAAAAGTTTTTGCTTTCTTAAAATTTGTGTTTAAGCAAAATTAGTATACTCAGTATTCAGGATATGTTTATATAAAATAATTTTATAAGAATCATGTTCGCAGTCAGTGGACCCCGTGTCTTACATAAGTGTTACAAAATTTTGAGGTTATGTCTAGCAGAGTTTAGTAACATACCGGATATTAAGAATTTAAACCTCGTTAGGACCGTGGAAAAGACAATAGACACTACCACAAGCATTTTCATCGATAGTCCTATTCATGTGAAGGTTCAGCCTATCGACGTGAATGACTTAAGTGCCCACAACAAACTGACTATGATGTTGTATAGCCAAGGCAAGGATACCAATGATTTTCAGCTAAAACAGACTTCCAAACGCTTAGACTTACTTTGCAATAAGAAAACCTCACCGGATAAGGATGACGTTTGCCTAATTCGAATTCCTTATAAACTGAAACTACACGTAACAACGACTGAAAATGCGTCCGTACACTTAGCAAAGCTAGAAGCCGATGAATTTATTGTCAAAACACAAAAAGGTGATGTGATGGTGGCGGACATGAAGGCAGACAACCTCAAAGTTGAGTCTGAATGTGGAGATCTTGAAACAGAAGGACGGTTGCAAGCCAGCCTCATTGAACTGAAGACGGGTGTGAATGGAAGTGTCAAGTGCAACAATATTATGGCTAACAAGTTCACGGTTGCCACCCACGGTGGTGAAATTTCTGTTAAGTCCTGTTACAGTGACCAGTCTCATTTCACTACGCTCATGGGAAATATAAGGCTCGATAATCTGCACAGAGCAGTAAAAATTGATGTTATACAGAAAGGCAATCTACATATAACTGGATTTCATGGTAGCCTCGAAGCCTCCTTGAAGAGTGGAGATGTGTTTATGCATGCTTCCCAATTTACAGACAAAAGTAGTATCTTTATTCATGAAAAAGGAAAAGTAGAGGTTATTATACCAGATATTCTCAAAAACTTGCCAGCTGCAAGTTTAATGGCCGAGAAAATAAATGTGGATGACAAAATAATGAAGCTCGGTAGATTTATGGACGACTCACACCCGCAAAGATTTAGATATGAGAAAAATAATAAGAATGAGTTGCACATTGTTTGTAGAAATGGATCCATTGATTTGAAAGAGACCGACCTCCCGTTTTTTATTCCAAGTAACTAAGCTCAGTTCTTAATTATTCTGGTTAAGGATACCTTATATACCTCATTTTTTATGTTTGACAGTGAGGCTTTAAAGTTTTATGAATATTGCAATTCGGAATTGTAATAAACGTAAAAACAGTTATTACTTTATTTTTGTTGTGTTGGATATTATAATAATAATTATTGTATTTTGTAACACTCAAATAGACAGATGTTATAGAAGATGGTGATAGATGCATTTTAGTTTTATTGTAATGTATGTAAGGATGTCGTTAATTACATTTATTTATTTGTTAGACTGCAAATATCACATAATATTTTTGGTAACAATTACTGTATATTAAATTCATGTCAAGACATATTTTGTTACTTAGTTTAATAATTGTAAACTTACTTTATTTATTTGTGTATAATGTATAAAAATTATTATTGTCTTACTATATTATATTATTTAAAAGTATTTTTAGTTTACCTATTTGAATATTTGTTCAAACTTGATAGTGTTTCTGTTCAAGATTTGTAAATAACTAAAACAGATAGATGTAACACTTTTATAAACAGCGTAGCAAGTGTATTTAAGACTATACAACATAATTATAATCTAAAAATAGAGAATACTATATATAATTATATGTATTAAATTTAAAACTATAGTCAAGTGCATTCTTAGATTTCTTTTAGAATCTATCTCTTAGAATTTTTAAAGACAAAATTAAACAATATATTTAATTGTTAAAATTATCCTTAGATAAGGCAGATCTATGTATGTATAGTAAAATATTATTCTAACATAATGTTTTCTTCCAAATGTTGAATCTAGTCATAATAACTTCTGATAAATATAAGATACTATCTTAGAAAAGTTGTTTATAAAATGTTAAAGGTGCAGAGTTTTGAATGTTAAAGATATATTAATCACTGTGAACTGATTAATTATGAATAAAATATTAAGGCTATAAACATCAGAATATTTCTACAGAACCCTAGGATAAAGTATTTTTTAAATTCTCAATTTATAGAACCATTGTTTCAGGATGGATGGATTATAAAACCAGTCATCTCAACATTTTTAGGGTTCTGTTATCTGTACCAAAAGGGTAAAAAGGGGACCCTATTACTGAGACTTCGACGTCTCTCTGTCTGTCTGTTACCACGCTGTATCTCAGGAATGGCCAACAAATAAAATAATAATCGGCCAAATGCGAGTCGGACTCGCGCACGAAGGGTTCCATTATCCGTACCGATACAGAGCAAAAATAGACAAAAAATTGATTTTTGTATGGGAGCCCCCCTTTAATTTTTATTTTATTTAATTATTATTATCAAAATAATATATTAAAGTACACATAATATAACAAAAGAATGTGTGAAAAATACAAGTGCCTACCTCTTGTCAATATTGATTAGTGTCCGACCGAAGGTCTATTTTTGGCCGAAGCCGAAGCCGATTAATCGGCAATCGGCACAACCTTCGGCAGAAGCCGAAGCCGAAGCCGAAGGTTTATAATCTTAATCGCTCGACTCTTAGTAATTAATTTTTAACCAACTTCAAAAAAAGGAGTTTATCAATTCGACGTGTATGTATGTAATATTTCCAGAACTGCCCAATTTTCGTATATGTTAGTGTATCAGCGTCAGAACAAATGTGCCAAATTACAAGTGTATGTATGTATGTATGTTTTTATGTTTGTGTTCGCATATATCTGGAACTACCATTCCGATTTCAGTAATTCTTTTTTTGTTGTACTAGGTACTGTTCAACTTAGGGAATAGTGCAAGTTTCAACAAAATTGGTTCAGTAGTTTAGAAGTCGGTTTTATCTTTTTTAAATACAGTTATGTTCAATATTGTCTACAATCTACAATTAATATTGAAATTAAGCATTTCAAAACTTAAATATTGAAGGTTTACCTCTATATTGACTGTCTCAAAGAGAAGTTGATTTAGAGATGGTAATAAAAGTTTGTGATTTCGTGATTTATTTATTACTTAATAATTTGTGGACTACAAATAATTAATTAAGTTTAAGGAATGACTCAAATGTGTAGTTCGAAAACGTAATCCTCGGAAAAAGTGTATAGAATCAAAATTATAGAGAATTTAATAAGTTTTTTTTCATCGTAGAATGTTTTTTCCTACAACGCATCGTTTTTTAGTTATTAGCCAAAAACCAAAAATTGAGACTGGCACTCTCCCCTCACTCTAGCTCACCTCCTAGACTTCAGGACTTTTAGTGTGTTTTATCCCTAAGGACCCTGAATAAGTTCCAGCAGAAATCTCTTAGGTTCCCACTCACGCATTCTACAACTACTTTATTTCTTTATTATTTCACAAATAACAATAATTAGACCAATCAATTAGTCTTGGTTTTACTCGACTAGACCGAAACTAGACTAATAAATAAAATAAACAAACACTAACTTCTTAATAAATGATTTATTAAGAAGTTAGTGTTTGTTTATTGTATTTGACAGTGACTTCCAGCGGCCTCTGCATAATGCATACATAAGGTGACCATTTATTTTTTTGTCAGAACGGGACGGGGGGAAAACCACTTTGAAATACATTAATAATTATGTATTTCAAAGTGCATATCTTATATGATTAATATTAACTTTACTATAAGAAATAATATTATAAAGCGGAAGAGTTTGTTTGTTTGTATGAATGCGTTAATCTCAAGAACTAGGTCTGATTTGAAACATTCTGTCAGTTCTAGATAGCCCATTTATCGAGGAAGGCTTTAGGCTATATTTTATCAAGCCAAGAATAATAGGAGCGAATAAGCAGAGGAAAATGTGGAAAAAACGGGAAAAATTATGTGAAAGGGATTTTCTCACGAACTACTGGAGCAATTTCTATGTTATTATTTGGCACAATATGGCAGAATAATCACGTTTGTTGCATGTATGCGTTACTTCCAGGCATTACACAGGCATTTCTGACATAAAAACACTTTTTAATTATTGTCGTTTGGTCTGTTTGCAAAAGCGGGACAATTTTGGCCTCGCGGGGGACAGCGGGACAGACTGCCTGAAAGCGGGACTGTCCCGCCCAAAGCGGGACGTATGGTCACGTTATGCATACACGACCGGTCCGTCGCTCTCTCACGACTCACTCAGTCTTTCGTAACAGACTAACAGTACAGTTCGTTCAATTTCGACGGTTTCTCGGACCTTCGGCATAGCTTCGGCTTCGGCCGGGTCTTAGGCCGAAGCCGAAGGCTTCGCCGAAGGTGGTTTTTTTTGGCCGAAGGCGGCCGAAGCCGGACACTAATATTGATACAGTTACAAAAAAATCACGTTTGTTGTATGGGAGCCCCCCTTAAATATTAATTTTATTTTGTTTTCAGTATTTGTTGTTATAACGATAACAGAATATATACACAATCTGTGAAAATTTCAGAAGTCTTGCTGTAGCGGTTCTTGAGATACAGCCTGAAGACAGACAGACGAACTGACAACGAAGTCTTAGCAAGTAATAGCTGGGTCCCGTTTTTACCCTTTGGGAACGGAACCCTAATAAAATTATTTTTTAAGGGGGGTGATTTTTAGGGTTCCGTACCCAAAGGGTAAAAACGGGATCCTATTACTGAGACTTCGATGTCTGTCCGTCTGTCCGTCTGTCTCCGGGCTGTAACTCAAGAATGGTAATAGCTAGAGAGTTGAAATTTTCACAGATTGTGTATTTATATTGCCGCTATAACAACAAATACTAAAATCAAAATTATATTAATATTTAAGGGCTATACAACTTTTTTGCTCGATATCAATAACTAGATGTCCCGCGCGGCTTCGCCCGCGTAATTTAGGAATGTTACGGAAACCGCGTAACCGCGCGGAAAAACGTACATTTTTCCGCAAAAAAGAAACCTATGTCCTTTCACGTGGTCTATTCTTCATGTGTGCCAAATAACATAAAAATTGCGTAGTTTCTTAAGATAATAAGCAATTTTAAATAATTTCCTCCGTTTTTTCCACATTTTCCTCTATTTCTTCGCTCCTATTAGTCTTAGCGTGATAAAATATAGCCTATAGCCTTCCTCTATAAATGGGCTGTCTAACACTAAAAGAATTGTTCAAATCGGACCAGTAGTTCCTGAGATTAGCGCGTTCAAATAAGCCCTTTCAAATAATTTCCCTCCCGTTTTTTACACATTTTCCTCTATTTCTTCGCTCCTATTAGTCTTAGCGTGATAAAATATAGCCTGCCTTCCTCGATAAATGGGCTATCTAACACTGAAAGATTTTTTCAAATCGGACCAGTAGTTCCTGCGATTAGCGCGTTCAAACAAACTAACAAACTCTTCCGCTTTATAATATTAGTATAGATTAATATAGATGACAAGGCAAGTTGAAATTGTCACAGAATCCTTAAGTACCTATAGCTATAGGTAATGCTAAGTACTCACATACGGTTTTGCTCGATAGTTTTACTCCAAATCGAAGGAAATGACATATTTGACATATTTAATTCCATCGAGCCGGCTCGAAGCGAGCCTTCGAGCTGTCAGTTTTGGCGGTCCACACAGTGGTTATTGCTCGATTTGGAGTAAAACTATCGAGCAAAACCGTATGTCAGTACTTGTATAATATGTGTACTTTAATAAATAATAATAAAATTGAAATAAAATAAAAAATTTAAGGGGGCTCCTATACAAAAACACAACTTGGCCTATTTTTTCTCTATTACGGTACGGAACCCTTCGTGCGCGAGTCGAACTCACACTTGGCCGGCCTTTTGGTCTTTTTGCTCGTAACCAATGATGGTAACAGATAGCTGGCACTTGAAATATTCATAAAAATTTTAATTAGGCAAATATTTATTTAATTTTAATTTTATTATTAATACCTCGATCGTGGGAATCGCAGACACAATAGATACTCAATTGTTGTGCGGCACCCGTGACCTGGGTGACCTTTGGGGAGTTGATGGGTTAATTATATTTTGTTCTTTTTGGCTCCCATACAAAAAACACAATATTAAGTATATAATGATACGGAAACCTTCGTGTTCGAGTCAGACTCCCACTTGGCTGATTTTTTTATACGGGCCACAAACACATTTTACTCTTAGTGTCGCGGGCCGCAAGTCGCAACCAACATTTTTCAGGGAAAATAACTTTCTTCAAAATTAGCGATTTAAAAGTGGAACATTTTTCACGGCTTTCACGACTTTGCTCCACCTACCTATTATGCCGGTAGGCTTAAACTTCAAAATGGCTTAACGCGGGCCACTGATAATAATAATTGATAAAGTCCCGGCGGGCCCTATTAGGGCGACGGTATGTGGCCCTCCGGGACTTAATCAGTGAGATGATGCAAATTCCGAAGCTTTTTTTTTATTGGGGCAGCTGCAGTTGTCTATTTATTTTTTGTTAATTAAGGGCAAGAATACCTTAATTCTCCACGAACCTGAAATCTGTTTGGAGTCACGATGTTGTTTTATGCAATTTTGTAACTTGCATTGCCAATTTGTCGGCCGTCAAAGCAAAGTTCTAATTATATTACTTATAATCAGTGAGGATGCTTAGCTAATTACTTCCCATTATAAGTTGTTTATTCTTCAAGTGGGTGACACTTAATTGGGTGCAAAGATTCGAGTTGTGCGCCGGCGCAGGCGTCCCGTTCCGCGATAACGAGGCTGTTTATATGCGGTCGCGGTGTGCGCGCGCGCCAGTCTATACACAGTCGTCCGCGATGCCGGCCTGCGCGCCCGAGTACCGCCTCGCGCGAGCCAACACCGAGCTGGCTTTCTCCCCCCGCGTCAAGAGGTGCCCGCACCAGACGCCGCCCTTCACGGCCCTCCGGAGATCGTTCTCCTCGACGTTCTCGCTGATCCCGGAGGAGCGTGCCGTTCCCCCGGAACACCCCCCGGCGCTCACGAGGCTCGTCCGCATCATCACCTGGCTGCCGAGGCAGTTCCTTCGGCCGCTCTTCGCTATACTCAGTTTTGTAGCCCACCCGGCCTGGAAACAAATTCTCGTCGTGCTCCCTACGCTGTGGATCGCCGCCACACTGTTTATCTTCTGGAAATGCGTTCAATGGCCCCTCGGATTCCTGAAGATGATCGCGAGTGCCGTTTCGAAGAACCCTAACAAGCCGCGAACGGTTCTCATCAGCGGCGGCAGCTCCGTGCAGGCGCTGCATCTGGCGAGAAACTTCCACTCCGCTGGAGCCAGAGTAGTCGCTTTCGAGATCGAAGGACAGTTCGCGCTGCTCAAGTATTCGGCGGCTGTCAATAGATTCTACACGGTGCCCCGGCCCAACCCGGCGGATCCTCTGGCGTACGCGCGAGTTCTAGAAGAGATAGTCCGCAAGGAGAAGGTGGTGTTCTACATACCGGTCAGTTCCACTACGCCCGCCTACTACGACGCACTGGCGAAACCGCATCTCGAAGTTCACGGATGTCAATGTTTCATACCGAGTGCCCGCGACGTCGTCACCCTGGACGATCCTCTGGAGTTGATGCGAGTGTGCCGAGCGGCCGGTCTGGCTACGCCCCAACATTGGGTGGTGACGAGCGAAAAGGACGTCCGAAACTGGTACGACTCCGGCGTATCGAGGGAGGGCCGCTTCTTCATCGCCAGCGCCGGAGCTCGCGGGGCCCGAGACCGCCTAAGATTTATTTTGCCCGAGGAGCGTTCTCAGTTCAGATTTCCCCGAGAAATCAGTGCCGAGAAGCCGTGGGTGATCGTCAAGGAGCCGAAGGGAGAGAAGGTCGTGACCTGCACCACTCTAAAGGAATCTCGGGCGGTGAACAACGTGACGTGCCGAGTGGACTCCTCCAAGAAGGGGCTAGTTCATCAGCGAGACGAGGAAGCGGACGTCTGGGTACAAAGGTTCATATCGTACGTCGCGCCATCGCGACCTATGACCGGCCACATATCGTTCAGACTGGTGCGAGAGAACTCGTCGGACGAGCGTGATAACAAGCTGGTGGCGATCGGAGCTCGGGTGGGAGTCTCCCTGCCTTATCTGTGCCAGGGGCCGAAGCGCTGCAGTCACTCGGCGACCGTTGGAAAACTGTTGAACACGGTACTGGACACTCGGGAAGCGTTGTTCGCTTTCTGGGACCCGCTGCCGTACTGCGCCTACTACCAGTCCCGTGTGCCGGAGGATCGCAGGTCTCTACCTCCGGAGCCTTGCAAGACTCCCCCGAATGTTCCTCTATGAAGACTGGACAGTAATTCATAAGAATACTCAAGTACCTGATGAATGCGTGATTGGGGCCGTCGATATCGCGCGCTCTTTGTCTCCTGTCCCTTTCCGAGGACCGCCGGCCTCGGGCCGAGAGAGCAGGACGACGAATTTGTACCTACTAAGTAGAGATATGTGTACGTTCATAAGACTACGAATTTATGTTGATTATTATAATGTAGGCTATAATTTATAGATTAATTGATGTTCCTTTTATACTATTTATAATTTTAAACGAATAAATGTTTTATAATCACTTTAGCTACCTTTTTATTTTTTAAACTGATACCACTGATCTATTATTATCTACTTATATATCCAGTCTTTCTCCACATAAGTTATCACCAGTTTGACCTAGCGGTTGAAACCAGTATCCACGATCAAATTACTTGAATGTTCATAGTGGTGGTAACAAATACTTATTAAATTACATAATATGAATGTCTAACACCTAATAGGCTTTATACTATTACGTAATGCTAGTTCGAAGATAACTTTCATAAAATTAAATTTTGCTTATCTGACTAATAGCTAAAATTGTAATAGCTACTGACGCAAAATAATATCTACAGTAGATATTGTTTCTATGCGTAAGATTGTAATGGGTTTGAGGTATCGCTGCTTTATCCTGGCAGGGTCGCCAAATGAGGCTGAGACATAAAGACTACATTTCCGGATAAATATAAGTACCTATGTTTATTTCTGACCAAGTACAATAACTTTATTATACAAGCAACTGTTATCATCGATTTTAAATATCGACTGTTATACTATACTTATCTATATATACTTACGCCAACGTGAATTATTTTTATCTATTGTTACCATAGAAGAAGGTGGAGAGTAATACCGCTATACAAAGTTACTGTTTCTCCTCGCTACGTGTTGCTGATGATTGTCTGTCGGCTGTCGCTGCACTACAGTGATAGCGGTTATCGTGGTCTGGGTCAGCGGGCGCAGAGATGGCACCTTGCAGTCGGCCGTCTCGAGCGTAGCTGCATGCTCTCTGTCCAATGTCCGTGGCCAAATAAACGACCGTGACTGAGTAGGTTCGGTCCCGGGTTGGAAAGTATCTATGATCCGGGATTTTTGTCCGAAATTGAACCTAATTGAATTATATTATGTATGTACAGAGAAGTTTATTCATAGATATAATGTACCTAAGTCATTTGGTCGCGTTTTGTCAAACCCAGCCGACAGATCTCGACTAGCATTTAATTGATATAATCCGACCAAATGACGTAGTCAACTGCCTATGAATCAATTTCTTCGATGGCACAGATCGGCGATTGCTGAGGAAGTGGAGCATTTTTTGGCGAGGCGACTGGGATTTTCAAGCGACCTACCAAACGGTGAAACTCGTAATAGGCCTACACGCCTCTCGGTATGAATTCAGAATGCAAGTCGCAAGAGTATCGTTTTGAAGAACGCACAAACAATACTTGCTTAATCTTTATAGAAATATCGAAGATATATATTTATAAATTATACGCTTTTCGATGTACCATCGAGGAAATTGATTCCTAGGCAGTTGACGGACCTACGTAATTTGGTAGGCTTATGTCAATTCAATGTTCGCTGTGATCGGTCTGATGGGTTTGACTTAACGCGACCAAATTACTTAGGTCCACCAGGCCTAGGATTCAACCTCTCTGATATTACAACAATGATCAACTTCAAGTACTAATTAGAGTTTGGTTGACTTAAATGTCAAGTCCCCGTAACCCGACCAAGTAACGTAGGTCTGCTATCTGCATAATATGAATCAATTTCTCTAATACATTCTTTCCTTTTTTGGAATTCATAATTAACTGCTCCCAAACATGCTGCAAACTGACGAGTTATATAAAATATGCAAACGATTCCTTGACAAAGTATGGTCATGATTGATGTATGTGTTCGTGCGCGGCGGCAGTAACAGCGGTGCGTGTCTCGATATCTCTGATCAATAGTAAGGGTTTATGGAAGACAACACGGGCATGCGATATCTACCAAGTTGGGTAAAAAATATATTTTGCTGGTTTAAAATATTTTCGAACTACGTGATGCCCGCAACCCCGTTGCGTCAAAACTCGATTTCCGCGCGGGTAACAAACATCTTTCCGTCCTTAATCCTTCGATCGCGGATTCTTGGAAATCTATTGTTATTCTATGTTGTCGCGGTCGCCGGTGTCCTTATGGGGCTTGATAGTCATCTTCCAATCCAAACTACGAGGCAAGCCGAAAAAACTTTTATGAAACTTCTTGAGTTGTCTCGTGCCTTGCAATTTTAATAAATAATAATCCATATGAATGCGAAAGTGTATCTGTCTGTCTGTCCTAATATTATAAATGCGAAAGTGTGTCTGTCTGTCTTTCTGTCTGTTAATATTCTTCACGCCCAAATATATCTCATATCTAATGGTTAATATTCTTCACGCCCAAACCGCTGAACCGATTCTGCTGATATTTGGCATGGAGATACTTTGAGTCCCGGGAAAGGACGTTTTGTTCGGAAAAAATGTACGGTCCCCGCGCCATAAACGAGTTTTGGCGCAACGGAGTTGCGGGCATCATCTAGTAGTCTATAAAATTAATGTCAAATTGTCTCATTGGCTCTTTGTACTACTGGAGATAGGTAAAAATCGTGCTCAAAGATTCCGTTATACATACAGCCCAAGCTAATAAAAGTGTGTTAAAAAAGTTATATCCCGACTTAATAAAAACTACATCATTTTTTCCTCCTTTAAATACTGTTCCAGATTCAAAAAGTCATAGATAGCTATCTAAGGCAAAGGTTATATTATATGGTTTTTTTTTTTTCTTCTTTTTTGGCAACTTGACACAAAGGATGTGTATGTTGTGCCACAGACAAGGTAAAAAGGTAAGGAATATGGCGGGAAAACCATATTCCTCCTATTATAATTTTCATCATCGTTTTCATGTATCGTCAGGTCTAAAGTCTAGTCAAAGTCTAAGTAAAAGTCAATACAGTCACAGGAGTCAAGTCGGTCGATTCAGTAAAGTGGTAGACGCTTTAGTGAAACTTTCGATGGAGTTTTGGAGGGAACACAAAATAGCACGTTTCTGGATATTACATCACTTTCCTACACTTGTGCATGAACACGAATATCTAATGGTTAATATTCTTGGTAGAATATTAACCATTAGATGCTGAAGAAGAAGCTGGGTTTTTAATGTGTAATATTGGTATATTACACATTAAAAACCCAGCTAACACAATTTTAGGAAAATAATACAAAAAACAGCACTCTTTCACATGCCCGCCA
Organism: Polyommatus iphigenia; assembly: GCA_963422495.1. NCBI lineage: Eukaryota > Metazoa > Arthropoda > Insecta > Lepidoptera > Lycaenidae > Polyommatus > Polyommatus iphigenia. Next base: position 34,828,033 of record OY730186.1, read on the forward strand.
AAACTCCTTATATATGGTTCTATAGTTTGTGCGTTTTAAGATGATATGGGTGACAGTTCTCATATTTCTTGCTACGGAAATTTTTTACAAGAAAACAAAACAAATCTAAATGTAATAAATTATATTCCATCTACAAAAATAAATGTTTCCTATAATTGTAAATGAATAAAAATGAAAAGTTGCTAAATACTAACTTATTAATATAAAATTATAAATATTACCTGTGAAATAGGAGTATAAAATTATTGTTACGAAAATATTTGAAAAGTGTCAGATGCATGAAACAGAATTTATGTCAATAGAGATTGCCACTGTTGAATCGAAATCAAATCGATAAAAAGGGCGGCCATCTTAAATCGCTGGCGCCCCTCTGAAACGTCAGTACGAAAACGATAATTTCGATTGCAATTCCTTTACGAAGTGATTCGATATTTTTAAATTATCGATTATTTTTTTTAGGTAACTTCCCTACTGTTGTCAATTATTATGAGTCACGCATATCATCTTAAAACGCACAAGGTATAGTGTTGTCACGTTTCTTTCATTAATCATTAGCAAGTTTCAATGAAAGTCGATCTCATTATCTCTATAATGACCCGACATAGTCGCAATTACACTAGCTTATGTAATAGACGTACTTATTACTATTATCAGCCTTGAAGTGACGTTTAAGCATAACCATCGCTCTTAACAAAATTCAGGAAAAAATAATTTTTATTTTATTTAAATTATAGGTACAATACTTTTATTTACGCAATACATAAATAATGTTTCATATAATAAGATGATCATAATCGAATTAATCAATATTTAAAATAATATTGTGAAAAATCCCGCTAACTTAGATTGTAGCATAGGCGTAGAGCTTCGTAGACCCGTAGCCCTCTACGGCCTACGAAGCTCTACGAACTTGAGAACAGTTAGCCAAATATGAAAATTTTTGCAAGTACGACCATATTATTACTTCTTGTGGTTTCTATCGTCGTTTTAATAATAGTCAATAGAATATTACTGTTAATAAATATTAGTAAATTTATTTTGGTGTACGTGCGAAGCACAGCGTATTTTAGGGCAAGCGGCCAATGCTATATTATGTATTAGTACGTTATGGTAGAAGATTGAATGTTGCGTTTTTTAACTTCTTTAATATCAATTTATAATTATAGCTAACAAGATCAAGTGGCCTGAATTGTTTAGGTAAACTAATTAGACTAAATATCAAGATTCAAGATACATCAGATTTAAAGCAGTAACTTAGCTTAGGTACTTTGAAAGTACTTTAGCTAAGATTCTAGTTTCTACTATAAATCAAAAACTATGTTCAATGATAAACAAGGATTTTTAACAAACCTATCAAACCTTGTCATAATCTAGTAAACGCATGGAAAAAATATAAGTATATCGACTTATATTATTTTCATAGGTTTTTATTTTTTACTATTTACGGAAATATGGCTGGAGTAACGTTTACAAACATTACTCCAGCCAGATCTGTTTTTCGAGTTTTTCAAGAAAACTACAAGCGCACTAATTATAAAAGTTTGGGCGCATTTATAGGAGCCTGCGCTTTAATTAGGAGTACGAAAAATGTTTAAGAAATCGACATCTGGCTGGGGTAACGTACATTACAAGTTGTGACATAATCAGAGATCCTGGTTTTGGGTCAAACGTCCATCAGATAGTGTTGTCGCGGCCCACTGCCGAAACTTAACGTTAATTAAGACTAATTAAACGAGCGGTACAAAGTACGCGTTATCACCTGATAAGCTGACACCTTGTCACCTTACACAAAATATTCCTCTGTTTACGACTTTAACCCCGGCCGCACATTATCCGAATTTCTGATCAGAGGCCGTAGACAAAGTCCCTTTCGTTCCTTCCCTTACACATATACCCAAAATAAATGAATTTGAATTCGTTAAAAACGATGACAAAATTCGTTAACAAAATGTATGGGATTTGACATTAGTCTTCGCAAGCAAAATGTCATTTAGCGATGATTTATGTCAAACCGCATACATTTTAATAACGAATTTCGTCATCGTTTTTAAAAAAAGATACTTTGTCGAAAACTTCGGACGCCCCGCCCCGCTCATACATTTTGACACGTCAGAATTCTGATAGTATGCGGGGTCTACAACAAAATGTATGAACCCCGTCTCAGACTTAGCTATAATATATATTAATATTTTTATAGCTAGGCATATTACTATTTTCTATACTAAATCCACATGTCACAGAAATATATATTATAGCTGAGTGTGCGGTCACGCGAAAAGTATAGAAAACTAGCTGTTGCCCGCGACTTCGTCCGCGTTAACATAGTATAATAACAAAGATGGATAGTTTTCCCCTTTTTGTGGTTCCTTATACAAAGGGTAAAAACGGGACCCTATTTAAGCAAACGTCAAACGCAAACGTCTATAAACTTTCATGTTTCTAACTCAAGAAATGACGGACTTTCATTGAAACTTTTTACCCCAATTTCACCCCCTTGGGGGTAGAATTACCAGAAACGCTTAAATATACGTATCCATTCATTTTTAATCAGTAGCACAAAAATAAAGTTTCATGTTTCTAACTCGAGAAATGACGGACTTTAATTCAAACTTTCAACCCCAATTTCACCCCCTTGGGGGTAGAATTTCCAAAAACGCTTAAATACCTATCCATTCATTTTTAATCAGCAGTCCAAAAATAAACTTTTATGTTTCTAACTTAAGAAATGACGGACTTTCATTTAAACTTTCAACCCCTATTTCACCCCCTTGGGGGTAGAATTTCCAAAAACGCTTAAACACGTATCGAATCATTTTTAATCAGTAGCCCAAACATAAAATTTCATGTTTCTAACTCAAGAAATAACGGACTTTCATTAAAACTTTCAACCCCAATTTCACCCCCCTGGGGGTAGAATTTCCAAAAACGCTTAAACACATATCCATTTATTTTTAATCAGTAACCCAAAAATAAAGTTTCATGTTTCTAACTCAAGAAATGACCGTGGAAATGACGGACTTTCATTCAAACTTTCAACCCCTATTTCACCCCCTTCGGGGTAAAATTTTCAAAATTCCTTCCTTAGTGGATGTCTACTCAATAAAACAACCCTACTCACCAAGTTTCGTGGCTGTAACTTTAACAGTTTTTGCTCAGCGATGATGAATCAGTCAGTCAGTCAGTCAGTCAGTCAGTCAGTCAGGACATGTAATTTTATAAGTATAGATATATCGTAATATGCCTAGCTATAAAAATATTAATATATATTATAGCTAAGTCTGTGACGGGCTTAAACAGAGTGCGTTCCGGCTGGCGTTCGAATTTCCTGATCAGAAATTTCGGATAATGTGTGGCCGGGCTAAGCGTAATTTTGTGGAAACTATGCGGTTAGTCGGACCATCTGAGAATTGGAAAAACATTCTATTTGACGGAATTTTAATAAAATTACCAATTTCATACATACCGAAGACGTACCCCAAAATTATTACATTTAAGTATTTATGTTTTTTTGAGACATAAAATACCTAAAGGCAAACGCATTTTTCTGTTGTCTCATGCTTGATCTCCCGGCTGCATCCACTTCCGACACGAATATTTCTCGGCCACCTGCTCTACATTCCTCTCATCCGACTCCAACATCTCCCGGCTGCCTGCATATTCCACTCATCTGACTCCATCATCTCTCGGCTGCCTGCTTTACATCTCCACTCCAAAATTTTTAATCTTCTCCGACGGTTTTTATTTTTCAGAACAGATTTTTTTCTCCTTTAAATATTATTCTTGCAACTTTAATAATTCTTTTTAGTTTTTTTCTGACTACAAATTAATTAACTATTTATTTTTCACGAGTTATATTTTTATTTTGCACTTTTAACAGATTTGTATTTATATCCTCTAACTACATTTTACTTATTTTTAACCTACATTATTTATTTAACTAACGGCCGTTCAGTTTATTTTAAGTACACTTTGTCCACGTTTCACAGTCATTATTTAATTTCATTTTTCACTTAACTACAGTCTTGTTTTCGTAATTTATATAATTTTAAGTCCGTTGATCCAATTTACTTCCATTGTCCCTGTACCACCTGCAAGGGTCGCCATGCAATGTGCAGGCTTCGGGAGTCTATTTGAAAGATGTGCCTATTGCGAATAATCTTTATTGACTAACTTATTGACTACTTAGGCTAACTTATATAGTAGGGAGGTGAGACACACCACAGACTAGAACAAAAACATAACGCACGCAGGTATTAGGGTTGCGCCGAATTCCGAACAACGTAAGCAATGAACATGACTCCCAAGATTCTTCAAGATTTGCCATTATTGTACTGACAATATTATGTTCTATTATTCGAATATTCAATAAGTGGCGTTAAAATTGTTTTGAAATCACTCACCATTGGCAAGTACACGTGCTACAGTGGATAGTAGAACCTCATTATCTAAATTCTAGATAATAGACCGACCTCAATTGTATAGCGATGAGGAAAATAGAAAATAAATCGAATAAATTTAAATATAATGTTCAGTCACGTGCTGAAGTAAATTTACTTTTCCTTCGTTGTTGTAAAACTTTCGTTTATCTATACTAATATTATAAATGCGAAAGTGTGCCTGTCTGTCTGTCTGTCTGTTACCTCTTCACGCTCGAACCGCTAAACCGATTTTGCTGAAAGGCATGGAGATACTTTGAGTCCCGAGAAAGGACATAGGATAGTTTTTATCCCGGAAAAATGTACGGTTCCCGCGCGATAAACGCATTTTGGCGCAACGGAGTTGCGGGCGTCATCTAGTGTTTTTTCTATTTGTCGAATTTGAGTCATCCGAAACATAGATATACCGAAACTTGCTACATGTTGTCTGCAACTTAGTTGCACCAAAATTATCGCACGGGTACCATACATTATTCTGGGTCCTTTCTCGGGACTCAATGTGTCTCAGTCTGCGTACCAAAATTCATAAAAATCAATTACACGTTTACGCGTAAACATGTAATAGACAGACAGAGAAACACTCAAAATATTATTACGGACTCAACTTATTCAAACCAACACACTAGTTTACTATAGATTAGATATACAATTGGGAGCGTAATCTATGTACCGAGAAACTTTCCATGTACATTGCCCTCCGGCCACAGTATCACAGGAAGGGGCGGGGCCTGCGGGGCGAAGCCCTATCACCCGTCTGGCGCGTGTCTCTCAAAGTCTGTCAAGATGTGCACTATGACGGAATATGCGATTGGGTGCGGTCACGTGATGTCAACAAAAGTCGACATTATGTGCCGAAGATAAGTCCCAAATGTAGGTTTTGTTGGCCTTGATTTTTTGAGTAATTATGATACTTCTTCTTTAACGGACTTTTTAGGTAGGTATTCTACTTGTTTAAATATCATTTGGGGATAAAAAATAAAGTTGATCGACAGTTACGTATCCAATACGTAAGTGTGAGTATAGACTGCGTTCTGAAGTCCGAACCTAAGTTTTCTGTCACTCTAAAGTTCTAAGTTTCTAAATACTTCTGAGATTCATTAGTATTTAGTACCTACCCTAGACTATATTATATTAAAATCTATCCTCTATATGTATTAATTTGTATTGTGCCTAGTAAAAAGCTAATATTATCTAATAGTAATAAAAATTCCCATTGGCCTGTATTTGGTGGTGCGAAGTTTTCCACTTGGTGGTTCCGCTGGGAATAATTCGTGTGATAACTGCAGCAAGGTCCCAGCCACGGGCCGGTCACATGGTCACACCAAACTACGTTGTAAATATAGTCAGTATTTAAATAATTATTTAAATTTAACAATCATGATTGCTAAGCTCAAGGCCTCGCGCCTTGGTTTAGTGTTTTGACCGCTGGCTTTTGCTTTGTGGTCGTAGGTTCGATTTTTTAAATTTTACATTTAGTCTCATTTGTATTTGCTGATATATGTGCAATTCTTTTAATTCTTCTGGATAAATTTATTACCACCACACAATATTAACCCAAAGGGTCCTTGAAATTAAATTAATCATATTTTAAGACGTAATAATTTTTATACTTAATTAACAAATTATAACGTAACCTGATAACATGAAGGCTGGCTTAGACCTGCCGCAGACACGTTGTACTTATATCTACAGAAACGTGTCCAAAACATTTTAAATTTTATCTGACCGTAATCTTAGATTGTAAGAGATTTTGTAATCTAGAGTTTGTTTTGAAATCGATCGTAGTAAGATAGTAGATCTTAAAAGAAAACGTACTCTATAAATAGCATTGATAGAATATTAATCTAAGTACATCTGCAAAAACAGTGAATTAATTTCTAAAAAAACTACGTACTTTAAATACGGTATCTATGCATTCAATAAACACTTTTATAATTTTTTTTTATATTTATTCAATAATAATAATTGTTGCAATTAAATCGTTAACTAACCATTTCTGATTGTTGAACTATTAACGTTAATAAATAAACTAATTTGTACAGTAAATATTTATTTTTAACGATTAATTCGGTGAACGAGATCCGCTAGGGATATTCCTCTGATAGCGGAGCAAGGTCCCGCACGCGGCCGTCACGTGAGTACGCCCGTTACGCCGTAAGCGGTACGGCGCGACGCACGCACGCTCGTTGCGTACGCACTGCGGGCCAGTGAAAGTTGCAGGCGCGCTGTACGGCAGAAGTCAGAACTCATTTAAAGGAGCTAATTGCAGTGTCGCATGAGGCCGGTATTCACTTTGATTAGTGCGATTGCAAGTGATTATTGCAGGTGATATTTAGTAATCAGGAGAAAGTAAGCATGGACAGCGACTGATTAGTGCAAGTTCTTTAATTTCTCCTAATCACTAATGACATGCACTAATAACCTACACTTATTACCAATCAAAGTAAATTCAGGCCTTTATGAACTTTTTGCAACTGTTGATGTAGCCGTGGTACAGTTACAGGGATGAGTCATGACTCATGAGTGCTCATTTGATGCAAGTAGTCATGTAAAGAACTCAGTCAAGTTTTTAATATTGGTACCTAGTTGGTATATTATTATATTGTCTTACTGAGTTGCATCTTTTCTCTAAGTTTGACATAAATATCCGCTAAACGATGCTTTTTATGCTCTAAAAGTTTAGATGTACGTACGTTTATTATACCTAGGTATATTACGTAATTTGTACTAACTACCTACAGCTACCAGCCCCTGATTACTAGCGATAGTGTTCGGGGACTCGTAATGTTCCGTTGACACATCCGTAATCTAATAGGAAAATACATACACAGGCGATAAAAATATACCCAGTGACACCGTTTGGTCACTGATCAATGATATAATTAGTCAAAACGAAGGCTGAAACACTTGATAAATTGCAATTATTGATTTATTGGTAAACGATAAATCAATACCTGTGAAATTATGACTTTTCAGACTTTATTTGTAAAAAATGTTTCATTAAATATTTACCATTAAATTATTATATTTTAAGCATACTCGTTCGTTTATGTAAAGAGAGAAACTTTCGTGGTGAGAAAAAGTCGTGGTATGCTGTGTTAATACCTTGCACTCCTGAAGTTTTGCTTTTTAGTTTTTACCCGACTTCGTTATCTCGTCTCCAAAAACTAACCGTCCTAGGGTTAGTTCTTGAAGTTCCTTTACTTGTAGGTATATTATATTCATAAAAATAATATTTCTTTATTACGTTCTAGACTCTAGAATTTGATCGGGTTGGCGCTTAGCTTGAGACGCATCATCACATTCATAAGAATGAAAGCTACGACAGGTAGCACTTCCAACGTCATAGCAAACAGTTTTTTTTATTTAAAAAATGTTAGCGCTATCCATACTAATATTATAAATATGCGAAAATAATTTGGTATGGAGATACTTTGAGTCCCGGGAAAGAACATAGGAAACTTTTATCCCGAAAAAATGTACGGTTCCAGCGCGATAAACGAGTTTTGGCACAACGGAGTTGCGGGCATCATCCAGTCTATCTATTTATAATATTTTGCGAAGATACTTCGCTCTGGCTAGCGGGTCATCTCATTAAAAAAATGAAGATATCGGATCAGCCCACCTCCGCGTGCACTTGATGGAAATTTCTCGAGGCAAACAGTGCATTGCCACCAGACGTCCAAAGTACAGGGAGACCAGACGACACGACCTACATTGTAAGATATGGATTTTAACATTAATCAACTAATAATAATTAATTATAGATACAAGGAAAATTAAAGGTAACACTTTCTTACAGGAAAATTAGTTTTTCGACAATATTATAGGAAAATCAGTATTAATTCATGAAGCCCCAAGCGGCCACATCCGGCCGCGATAACAATGAAAATAGCTATTGTGTCTCGTTTTGCCACGACTGATGGGTTAATTGGGACCGAAATATTATCTTTAAATGGAGAAGGAACATGGATTAAGTTTTCGTATATATTATTAGCATCTGAAGCTCAAGCTATTAATCTAGAGTGTTCCTTGGTTAGACAAAGCTTATAGTGAGGTTTTATTATCCTCGTATTGTCTGAAGCGCTAACCCTGAATTACAGTCAGTCATCTATTTTGCTCTTTAAATACCCATTATAACAGTCTACAAAGTCATAAAACTAACGAAGAGAAAGTTTTTATAGACCTTAAAAGAACAATAAACGACATAAGTATGATAGAACTTTCCTGCGTTGTTAACGTGAACACAAACACATTTGAATTTTGCTTATGCATTCTACACACTGACCTAGTAAGAAAGTAGAGCGTTCTTTATAACATTCAGGAAACGGGGGCCAATATACCAGGTGCTAGTAGGTTAAGAAGACAATGTGTTTCCCCTACATGTTTTAGTAGTAAAACAGTTTGCAATGACTTGCAGTTTTCAGCTTGTGCCAGCTTTCAGTACTTTTCACTACTTGCTTGCTGAAGCACCTATAAAGATTGAACATAAAAAGTTCTTTAAAATGAAAAGTTATTAATAGGACCTAAGAATGTCTGAAGACGTCAAATCTCTACTTATTTCAAGATCTAGAGCTCCTCTTAACGATGCCGGCGTCGAATTATGGAACAAATTTTGTGGTAAAAAAGTTAACGACGAAACGAGAGACAGTAAATCCGTGACAACAAAATATAAAGACAAATCGACGAGCACAAGCGCGGAACTCGATCCAAAAGACATCGTCCTCAAAAAATGGCGGGAGGACCAATCGAAAAAGAGATTCGACGAAACGAAACGCGCTATTATCGAGTCCATAAAACGTAAGTTCGAAAGCCAAGAACATAAAGTTACCAAAAATGATATCTCAGGTAATGCGGATGTCGAAGACACGTCAAATCCGAGTGCACGAGTTCAAGGGAATACTGACTTAAGTGTGGAGGGAAGAGAGGTCGAAATGGTCTGTGCTGGGGGCTATAGCCTGGGTCACGCGAGCTGGTCTCGGGCGGGAGCAGCGCTCGGGGTGGCACAGAGTGAGCTGGCGGCTCGCGGCAGTAGGGCGGCGGGCGTGGAGGGCGGTCTACGTGGGCGGGCAGACAACATGCCGGTGAGTACTGCTGCTTCGAAGTTTTCTTAAGGATTAATGTGACAGAGGAAATACTCATGCCTATAAGTACTCGATGACTGAAGACTATTATAATGGAATTTCTAAAGAAATTATGTTTTTAAGCTGACTTTGATATTACTGTATAATGCATATTCATCCATTGTTTTTACAATTAGTTAGGCATTACTTTTTATTACCGGCTTTAATCACAATCTAAGCCGGGTATAATTATGCTGCGCGTGATTATCAGCTATCACATTATTTTATTTGTTTATCACAGATTAACATTTTTTAATGTTAGGTACTAATTTTTTTAAATAATTAGATAGGAACTATTTAAATGGAATTTTAACGGGATTAGGCGAAGATTGTAAATAATGTAAAACGACTTTATAATATAAAGTCGTTTTACATTATTTACGTCGTCGTCGTTTTACAGCGATTTTATGTGCCTAAATACAGCATATAAACTTTATATATTTATAAAGTTTATATGCTGTATTTAGTCACATAAAATTGCTGATTTATATAAATTAAGGGTACAATGTAGTCTTTTGTTTCGCGAACATTTAAACCAAGTGGCCAAGCAAAACGTGCGCGATTTTTCTATTGGACTTTGTACTTTGATCGCTATCAAAAATGTTGTTGTTTTAACAAATCTTGCTTGTAGGCTAAAGAGCATTGTGAGAGTCGTTGATGACTGATGAGCGATGATAATAATAATTATTATGATATCGACGCCGCTATGATCCAGGGGCCTGATTTACAATAATTAAAGGCCAGAAAAATTATTTATAATAAAGAAACTGTGGATTTTATGTGTAGCCAGATATATTAACCAGATGATTAACCCATCAAGCCCCGTAAGGACACCGCGACAACAATAGAATACAATAGCATTTCCAAGAATCCCCAATCGAAGGATTAAGTAGGTAAGTTATGAGGTTTGTTTAAATTATAACGGAAGCATATTTGTCCTTATGTTATAAAATGTTAGTTATCTGGTTCTTCCACTCACGTCTTTAATTCGAGTCGGATCGCACAACTTCATCGGGCTACAGCCAAATGCTCGTCACGCTAAGTATTGACCAATGAGTTTTTTAATTCAAGTATTCTACATTTGCACCGCCACACTGCCACAGCCAATAAATGCTCCTTGACCAACGAACGTGTAGTAAAATTCCCTATCCGAGTATAACTGTAATTTTGAATAGCCACGCAGATATTTCGGAGCTGTTTTAGTTTCAGCATCTAGAAATATTTCGGAGAATTAAAATTGTCAAATAAGAAAACTGTAATGTTCTCTGTCCTGGGATAGTACTGGATGCCGAAGATGCTATTAAAAAGTTCATTTTGAAGTACTTTGAGTCACGGAAGTACACATTATGGTTTTTATTCCAGAAAAATGTAAGAATTGCAAAAAATTGCGACCAAGTTAAAAATTCTATACTCCACTCGGGCTAGCTTAATGTCGCTAGCGGTCATTGACTCCCTGTCAAAAACTTGTCATTTTCCATATAAACCGCGATTGACAATGAAGTGTCAGATATTGTCAATCGTGGTTTTATATGGAAAATGACAAGTTTTTGACAGGAAGTCAATGACCGCTAGCGACAAGCTAGCCCGAGTGGAGTATAGCTTATGTGTAAGTTCCTAAAAGCTGTCACTGTGTCTACTAGTTTGATGACTTGAGTTCCTCTAACAACCTATCAGTGTCGGTGTCACGTCGGTGTCTATCACACATAAGTAACAGTTCATTAGCGCAGTGTTCTTTTAATCTTAACAATGCTTTTACCTATCGCACCCATAGAATGAAAGTGATCTAACTCAAAAATATCATAACTTCAGATTTGGCGATAAACTGACCTTAAAATGCATACTTTATAATATTATAATAGATAACATTTAAAGGCCGGCAACGCACCTGCAGCTCTTCTGATGTTGCGAGTGTCCATGGGCGACGGTAGTTGCTTACCATCAGGTGACCCGTTTGCTCGTTTGCCCCCTTATTTAATAATATAAAAAAACATGAATTTGCTAAAAATCAACCATTTGCGACGAAACATGGCAGAGATAAATTAAAAAGTACTCAAGATTGCAATTTTTGTAAGACTTTTTTGCCCATTTCCTACAAAATGCATTTTTTGACTTAGGTAACTCTCATTCTAAGGGAATCTTGAACACCTCCGTGGTCCAGTGGTTAAGAGCGTGGCTCTTGACTCGGAGGTCGTGGGTACGATTCCCACGTTGGAAACATGTTATTTCCAAGTTTGGTTAGGATAAGGGTTGGACCTCATCTGGCAGCACGGAATCGCATTTGTTCCGCCTGTGCTACCACGTGCTGCAGTGTGCTGCCGCATGTGAACGTGCGCTGTCGCATTCCGCAGACAAAAAAGGCGATCGCACGCGTCGGTGAAAGGATGCGTTAGCATGCTATCGCGCGCTTCAGCGTTCCGTTGTCCGTGATGCCGATCGCCTCGAGGATTCCACCGCGTGCTATCGCATTATGCTTTCTGTTTCGGTCTAGCAAATGGCAGTTCTAAGCGAAAGAGAGAGGGCGACGGAAAAAGGCGATTCCGTGCTGCCAGATGAGGTCCAACCATAATGCAGGCTGATCACCTGATTGTCTGACAAGTAAGATGATCCATGCGTCGGATGGGCATGTAAAAAGTCGGTCCTGCGCCTGTCGTGTCGGTCTTCCGTCCCACTGGGTTATGAGAGTAAAAGGAATAGAGAGTGCTCTTGTATACTGCGCACACACTTGGGCACTATAAAATTACTCCTGCGTAACTGGCCTGGTTTCAATGAAACCGGCCACCGTCACCGAAACCGGTGTGGGAGTTATTATTCTAAGGGATCGCTATGTCATATTCAGTAAGCTATCTATACTTATTATAAAACAAAGTCGCTTTTTTTCCCTCATGTCCCTTTGTTCCCTTTAATCTTTAAAACTACGCAACGGATTTTGATGATTCTTTCAGTGTTAGATAGCCCATTTATCGAGGAAGGCTATAGGCTATATTTTATCACGATACGACTAATAGGAGCGAAGAAATAGAGGAAAATGTGGAAAAAACGGGGAAAATTGTTTGAAAGGGCTAGCTTGAACGCGCTAATCTCAGGAACTACTGGTCCGATTTGAAAAATTCTTTCAGTGTTAGATATCCCATTTATTGAGGAAGGCTATAGGCTATATTTTATCACGCTAAAACTAATAGGAGAATGTGGAAAAAACGGGGGAAATTATTTGAAAGGGCTTATCTCGCGAACTACTGGAGCAATTTTTATGTTATTTGGCACAGATAAAAAGTAGACCACCTAATAATGAATTCTATGACCACGTGAAGGATCATAGGCTATCGATTTTAATCATTTTTTCAGTGGTTACTGGTTATATATTTTATAGCCGTGCGACGCCGGGGCGGGTCGCTAGTATGATATTTATCTATTTCCGTGTATCTCCCAATAACTCCAATACTGTACTAAGATACGATATTGAGGGCACGGAGGTAAGGTCTGGCGATACGTTATCAGATTGTTTAGGTGATAACACGAGTCACGACAACATGTTTTCAACGGTTGTAAAAATAACTATCACGTTCCGTTTTCACAACTGACCTTAAAGGTCTTAAAATATTCTAATCAACTTAAACTGTTGTTGTTGCCTTCAAGCGTGCACTAGAGAAATTTTTAGTAAAGAGGTAATTCAGTCGGTTAATAACCAATCTTATTGTAAAAAACATAATATTGTTTGCCTCCGGCACGAATACAGGCTCTGCAACGCCTTACTAAAGACCAATTCGAACATTTACTGTAGTTTAAGGAGAATAATTAAATAAAAAGTTTAACGACGGTTCTTTCATTGTTTAATTAATTATTATTAATTAATTTAATGAAGATCTCAAAATTTAAAAAATCACAGCGAAATTGTGACATTGGTGATCACAGGACTTGAAAATGCGACCAAGGGTGTCGAATTTCGACTTTTTTACAAAATTGTCTATATCGCTAAACTGAGTGATATGGAATTTTTATTTTATTTTTCCCGGAACTGGTGTAACTTGGCCATTCATCTGGTCCCAGATTATCGTTGAGTTTTGGGACATCCTGTATATAAAAGCCCCATGGCTAATTCTATCGAATGTGCGAAAGTTAATCGCAGTTTTACCAGTTATTTCGAAGTCTTTTCGATACAATATAGTAGAATTTTCAGTTTTTACTTACCCTTATCCCATTACTAACCTTATAGGGTTCTATCTGCCTCTTGGACGTTGAAAGGCAGTGGTCACAGTATATTGAGTAAATCTATACTTATAAAATTACATGTCCTGACTGACTAACTGACTGACTCACTGATTCATCATCGCTGAGCAAAAATTGTTAAAGCTACAGCCACGAAATTTGATGAGTAGGGTTGTTTTATAAAGTAGACACCCACTAAGGAAGGAATTTAGAAAATTTTACCCCGAAGGGGGTGAAATAGGGGTTGAAAGTTTGAATGAAAGTCCGTCATTTCTTGAGTTAGAAACATGAAACTTTATTTTTGGGTTACTGATAAAAAATGAATGAATACGTATTTAAGCGTTTTTGGAAATTCTAGCCCCAAGGGGGTGAAATGGGGGTTGAAAATTTAAATGAAAGTCCGTCATTTCTTAAGTTAGAAACATGAAAGTTTATTTTTGGACTGCTAATCAAAAATGAATGGATAGGTATTTAAGCGTTTTTAGAAATTCTACCCCCAAGAGGCTGAAATTGGGGTTGAAAGTTTGAATGAAAGTCCGTAATTTCTTAAGTTAGAAACATGAAACTTTATTTTTGTGCTACTGATTAAAAATGAATGGATACATCTTTAAACGTTTCTGGTAATTCTACCCCCAAGGGGGTGAAATTGGGGTAGAAAGTTTCAATGAAAGTCCGCCATTTCTTGAGTTAGAAACATGAAAGTTTATTGACTTTTGCGTTTGACGTTTGCTTAAATAGGGTCCCGTTTTTACCCTTTGTATAAGGAACCACAAAAAGGGGAAAATTATCCATCTTTGTTATTATACTATGTTAACGCGGACGAAGTCGCGGGCAACAGCTAGTCTACTCATATGTCTTCACATCGCACTTGCGAGTTTTGACAAATTTTGAAATACCCTTGAAAATGATTTCAAGTAACAAGTTTTTTTCCAAGGGACAGCCATATACAGGATGTAACAAAACCAAGTGATAATACTTTAGGGTGTGTATGTGTCACTTACATAGAGTTCACTGTGTAGAAGTAGCAGCGCTGAAGGAGCAGAATTTTTTTTTGTTATTTGTATTTATTTTTTATGAGCAAGCGCCCGAGAGTCATGACTTATCCCAAACAAAAGTAAAAATTAAGTTGCTCTTTCAGCGCCGCTACTTTCACAGCGAACTATATACAGGGTACTCACTACTCATACACATTCTAAAGTATTATCACTTAGTTTTGTTACACCTTGTATATTTACGCGTATATAAGAGCGCCCTAATTTGTCTACAAAACATTTTCATAATATGGGTAATGGGCTGGGTACAGCGGCCAAAATAACTCGCTAAGTCACATAATATATTACGGAGCTTCTAGGGAGGCAGTTACAAAAATTCTGACATAATTAGAGAGAGAAGACGTTTATCCTAATCCCTAGTTATTTAAAACTAGCGACCCGCCCCGGCGACACACGGGTGTAAAATATATAGCCATTAGCCACTGAAAAAATGATTAAGATTGATAGCCTATGATCCTTCACGTGGTCTACTTCTAATCTGTGCCAAATAACATAAAAATTGCTCCAGTAGTTCGCGAGATAAGCCTTTTATAATAATTTCACCCGTTTTTTTCCACATTCTCCTATTAGTCTTAGCGTGATAAAATATATTTAGCTTAAAGCCTTCCTCAATAAATGGGCTACCTAACACTAAAAGAATTTGTCAAAAAGGACCAGTAGTTCCTGAGATTAGCGCTTTCAAGTTAGCCCTTTCAAATAATTTTCCCCGTTTTTTCCACATTTTTCTCTATTTCTTCGCTCCTATTAGTCTTAGCGTGATAAAATATAGCCAATAGCCTTTCTCGATAAATGGGCTATCTAACACTGAAATAATCATCAAAATCCGTTGCGTAGTTTTAAAGATTAAAGGGAACAAAGGGACATGAGGGAAAAAAGCGACTTTGTTTTATAATATGTACTAGCTGTCCCGGAAAACGTTGTTTTGCCATTTAAAGTATTTCTACTTCATCAGTTGATACAAAATCTTACCCCTGTTTTGTCCCCTAAGAGGGGTGGGAGGAAAAATTGTATACGCCAGATGTTAAGTTGGAAAACACAGTTAATAATATGAAGTAAGTCCATTAAAGAAAAAGTTTGATACAAAATCTTACCCCCTCTTTGGTCCCCTTAGAGGGGTGAGGGGGGGGGGGGATTATAAACACCAGATGTTGAGTTGGAAGAAGACAAATATATCTGCGAAAACCGTATGCAAATCGGATCGGTAGTTTTCGTGTTAAAGAAAAAAGTTTGATACAAAATCTGACCCCTCTTTTGTCCCCTTATAATCCCCTGATAATTTTTTATACACCGGATGTTAAGTTGGAAGAAGACAAATATATCTGCGAAAACCGCATTTAAATCGGATCAGTAGATTTCGTGTGAAGTGGAACAAACATACAGACAGACAGACGGACAGACAGACAGACAAAAAACTAACCACATTTTTCGCTTCTATAGCGATGTAGTGACACCCCCCACTTTATATTTTTTGAATATCTTTAATGTACAGAATTCTCATTTCTACAGTTTTAATATATGTACCTATAGATGTATAGATTCTAATCTTCATGTAAACAAAAAGACAAACAACAAATCAGAAGTTTTTTGTGGTCGATGACCGAAAACAGATTAGAAGAGATAAAGAAAGCAATTATGTGTTAGGAGTCTTAGGACTCTGCTTTTTCGCTACTTACTGCAGTATAAATATGTTATTACGTCTTTATTTATACCTAACGATTATGTTTTAATTGATTGCATGTATTAAGTAAACACAAAACAGCGATAACACTATCAGTCTAGACGGAATTCACTTGCTGTTTCAAGCAGGCGCTGTTTTCACAATTAAGTTGTTACAATTTAGTTGCATTAAGTTAAATTTTTGCAATCTTATCGAATAATATGGCTTGTTGTTGGCTTGGAAATGTGGTAACAAAGTAAGATTTTTTTATCTGCCAATTTTTAAGGCCAGTGGCGGCGCTAGATCAAAATTTTATGTGGGCAAAATATGTTTTGCGAGGCCCCCTGATGGATGATGCAAGAAGACGGATTTTGTTTAAAGATTTTTTTGATAAGTTCGTAAATCCTAAAAAATAATTGTCCTCTCCAAGAAGCGCGAGGCCCCTAGGACCGCGAGGCCGTGGGCGGTCGCCCACACCGCCCACGCCATATGCCGCCTCGGATCTTCGGTTATCCGTTATACTATCATACTATGTCATTAGCCAAAAGCGGAAAATTAGGAACATGAAACATCGTTGGGGTTTTAGTTTTAGAGCTACCGGAGATTCCGGGGGAGACTCCAGAACGAAGCGTCGAGTCACGTCGCCGGCAACAATTAGTGACAGTGTTAGTTTATATATAAGTGAATATAAAAATATATGTATGTTAGTTTTTAAGGTATTTATTATATTATTAATATGTATGTTAGATTTAAGGTATTTGTTATATCGGCCTCCGATGCCCGAAATAAAGATAATTTGATTTGATTAGTGGGTATGCCCGGGCCCCGGGTGCAACGCCCGCGGCCCAACAGGATATATTATGAGACTAGGCTAGGCTGCCCGATGCGTAAACGCATGGTTTCGAAACATTTTGTAATTTTGAAATAAACAGGTGTAGCTGTACGTATTATATTTCTTTTAGCTTGTCTAAAATTTTGTCTTTTATAAAAGCGAAGTGAGTGCAGCAGTAAACTTTTAGAATCTATTTATATATAAAACTCAAAGGTGACTGACTGACATGGTGATCTATCAACGCACAGCCCAAACTACTGGACGGATCGGGCTGAAATTTGGCATGCAGGTAGATGCTATGACGTAGGCATCCGCTAAGAAAGGATTTTGATAAATTCCAACCCCAAGGGGTTAAAATAGGGGATGAAAGTTTGTATACTTCTTAACGCGAGCGAAGCCGCGGGCAAAAGCTCGTGTGCAATAAAAATAAAGAGTGTTTATTTCTTTGGCTGATTATAATATTTTTAATGAGGTGTATAGAATAATATTTTGTACGGTCTATTACAGTACATAATATTATTCTATTAAGTGTTTGTATCTGTGTTTCACGATAAAAAGTTCACTCCGGTCTCAGTCGGTCACTGAATGAACTTACATAACCGCGTGAAACTGTTATGAAGCGCATATATAATATATGTATTTCCGTTTGTCTTATCTGTTGCACTCAAAATATGTCGCTCCAACTATTTATAACTTGTGCAAAGTTAAGTTTAATTTAGGAAACAGAACAATTGAAATTATAGGTCTACCAGGATCTGATGGCAAATTTTTACAGCAGATTTTCAAAAAATATCCTTGTTCATTGGATAAATTTTTATATTTGCATGTTTAACACACAGAATCAGCCTCTATAAAAAAAAGGATCAAAATGTTTTATTCCAGTTACCCCGGTATTGCTATATAGAGTCAATTTTTTTCTCACTTTTTGTCATCAGATTCTGGTACACCTATAACTTATCAATATTCAGAGCAAGTTTTTAAAACATTCTCTCAAAAGCTTGCTCTAATAAGCTCTTGAGCTTATAAGTAAGAATGGCTTAAGTAGATTAATATTGCGGCCATACAGAAAAACGATGTGTAAAAATGCTTATGTTGCATTTCGCACTGTATGCTTGGTAGCTGGTGGCCGATAGGGGATTTTAAAGATTAGCAACGCAAGTTACTACGCAACACTAGAGTGCGTCCTTCTTTGGTGGTGCGACATCCGAGTGTCTATGGACGGCGGTTACTGCTTATCTTCAGGAGATCATTCTACACGTTTCCTGTTCATATCATAAAAAAACCCAAATGTATCTTCGAAAAGTCTTAGATTTGAAAGTCTATCAAGTCTAGATAGCACAGTAAGAGATTATTGGTATTTATATACTGTGATAAATGACTAAACATAATGTGGAAGCACCCTACCACCCATATGTGTGTGTGTGATATTAGGGTGCGTTCAGATTCCTGTTACAAAAAATTACTTTTTAAATTTCATACTTCTACAACTCATTGAAATATAGTAGACACCAACTGCAAACGGCTTGGTTGCTAGCTCCCAGACAAATTTCGCAGCCTAAATTCAAACAATTCACAGGTACTCGGAGCCATTTAAGTAATCGAAAACTCGATTACCGATCGCCGTCAAATCGAGATACGTGGTAAGCACCAGTTGGCACAATCGATATTCAGACGACTCACTTTTTATTACTTATCCGACAAATAATATTTGGGGGAATTTCGGTCTTAAATCCGTGGCATAACGTGTACGGTGTCACGGCCATTTTGAAGTTTGTTTTCAAGATGGCAGCGGTAGGATGGCTTGACACATGACATAAAGTTTATTTATGACCAGGAAGTTCGCGATTCGGCAACATGCCACCGTGTCATGCAACACTAACATTTCTATTCATGGTTTGAATTTAAGGATGGGCTAAGGAATAAGGATTCTTATCATTTGCACGTATTTCCTTAGAAGTTTAATAAGAAAATGTTATCAGTCTAACCGACCTTATGACTAACTAACTTTTGCCCGCGGCTTCGCCCGCGTTAAGAAGTATTGTTATATATACATAATATACAATCTTTCATCTCCTATTTCATCCCCTTAGGGGTGGAATTTATCAAAATCCTTTTTAGGGGAAGCCTACGTCATAGTATAGTAGTAGCTTTACGCATGCAAAGTCTCAGCCCGATCAGTTTAAAATTGACAAAGTTTCATACAAAATTTCATCCCCTATTTTAACCCCTTGGGGGTAGAATTAATCAAAACCCTTTCTTAGCGGATGCCTACGTCATAAGATTTACCTGCATGCCAAATTTCAGCCCGATCCGTCCAGTGGTTTGGGCTGTGCGTTGGTAGAGTCAGTCTGTGAGTCAGTCACCTTTGAGTTATAATATATTGTTGTTTACTATAATTATTTCTATCTGTATACCATGTATTTTATCATTATCTACTTATTTCTAACCGACTTCTTGTTATGAAACAGATGTTTATCTAAAAACGATTA
This sequence comes from Polyommatus iphigenia, assembly GCA_963422495.1. NCBI lineage: Eukaryota > Metazoa > Arthropoda > Insecta > Lepidoptera > Lycaenidae > Polyommatus > Polyommatus iphigenia. The sequence continues at coordinate 34,847,825 of OY730186.1, forward strand.
TCTGAGCCTCACGTCAACCTCGTAGCAGTGCTACGAAACTCGTAGAGGGGGACTCGCCAAGATTCGTAGAGGGGGACTCGCCAAGAAAACATTGCATCGTGATTCGTGACTAATCTATGGGGAAACTATAATATGTATCGTTTTTATCTACATACTTACGGAGATTGAATATTTAGAGGAGAGGAGACTTAATTTTGATTTTACATTTAAAACTACATATTATTATGTTAATTATATCAGTCAAACTCGACATTAATAATGGTAGTTAAGTAATTTTAAATCATTGAACGTCTCTGAGTACGGCCGTTAATTAATGTCTAGTTTTAGAAATTTTTAGCTCGTCAGCAGTTCCTAATTTCTGGCTTTAGTTAAATTTAAATCGTAGCTTCAAAAAAGCTGGAATACAGAACAACTACGCCGATTTTAATTTCTAAAATCTGAGCAATATCTTTTCGAATAGGCGAAACTTGACGATTTTGGTTTTAATCGTTTTGGCTGGCCGCCACTGACTGTGATTAGAATACTAATTCGAATGTTTTGCGCCTAACCACTTTCGTCGAAAGCAGCTGGTACGGTTCAGGTCTCGTCATTTTCATAATTCAGCGTTTATCATTTAATCGTAATGATAAACCTGCGACCCAGTTCCGCACGCGAGTTGCCTGGATACACTAAGGTTTAATTTGTTTTTTTCCATCGCCCCGCAAAATTATACGTCTGTGGTTACCATCATCAAATTACGTTCTTTTGTTACATGATTTTTATTGAAAAAGTTTCTGATGTACATCTTACTCACAGATATGGCATGTCGAGACCAAAAAACGGTCAAATGAATGGCCCAATTTCGGGGTTGTTTTGGCCGTAAATGTAATGTAAGATAATAGCGACATAGATCTTTTTTGTATAAATATTGTATACGTCGAATATGTACGTCACGCTTGTATTCACGATATTTTAGATTTTGAAATATTTGATCGAGACGTCTGCTGCAGCCTCGGTCATGAGTCATGACTCATGAGATGTTGGTTCACGAATAGTAGGCACTAAAACTATGACTGAAAAATTATGAATGACTTTTTAGGGTTCCGTACCCAATGGGTAAAAACGGGACCCTATTACTAAGACTTCGTTGTCTGTCCGTCTGTCTGTCTGTCTGTCTGTCTGTCTGTCGCCAGGCTGTATCTCAAGAACCGCTATAGCTGGACTTCTGAAATTTTCACAGATTGTGTATGTCTGTTGCCGCTATAACAAAAAATACTAAAAACAAAATAATATTAATATTTAAGGGGGTCCCATACAATAAACATGATTTTCTTAGCCTTTTTTGCTCGATATCAATAATGGCAACAGGTAGGTATTTGAAATTTTCACAAAGGCCTTAAATATATGTGTACTTTAATAAGGCTTAGAATTAACTGATCACCAGAAATAGTAACATTTCACAGACAAAAATAGTAAACGATCACCAAAATACAGACCACCATTTTAATGTAAAATGATAACCAAAGATTTAACATCTTAAAACCAAAAATAGTAAATGATCACCAAAATAAGTAAATGATCAACAAAATTAGTAAATAATCACCAACATTATACTAGCATTTTAATGTAAAATGATCACCAAAATTAGTAAATGATCACCAACTTTATACTAGCATTTTAATGTAAAATGATCACCAAAGATTTATTATCTCGCTATCCTATTTAAGCAAAATGACTCCAAATAAATCATTGTTAAACCAAAAGTAGTAAACGATCACCAAAATTAGTAAATGATCACCAACATTATACGTTAGCATTTTAATGTAAAATTATAACCAAATATATTTTTATTTAGCAATAGCAAGTCTTAGTAAAAGAGTCCCGTTTGTACCCTTTGGGTACGGAACCCTAATAACGGGACTCTATTACTGAGACTTCGATGTCTGTCCGTCTGTCCGTCCGTCTGTCTTTCTCTAGGCTGTATATCAAGACCCGCTCCAGCTAGACTTCTGAAAATTTAACAGATTGTATATATCTGTTGCCGCTATAACAACAAGTACTAAAAACAAAATAAAATTATTATTTAAGAGGGGCTCCCATACATCAAACGTGATTTTTTTGGCCTTTTTTGCTCGATATCAATAATGGCAACCAGTAGGCACGTTGATATTTTCGCAAAGGCCTTGATTATATTATGTTTACTTAAATAATTAATAATAATATTAAAAAAAATTAAAGGGGGCTCCCAAGTCCCAACCCATACAAAAACACAATTTTAGGTCTAATTTTGCTGAGCTATAAACGATACGGAAACCTCCATACGACTCACACTTGGGCGATTATTTTGTTAATAATAATTATGCTTTCATTTTTTGTCATATTTGCTCACAAGGATTTGGCGATAATTTACTATATTTGGTGATAATTTACTATATTTGGCGGTCATTTACTATATTTGGTGATCATTTACTATATTTGGTGTTCGATTACAATTTGAAGTGTTGTCATGACTAAAATAGCTGGTAGTATTGCAATTTTAGACTTTATTTTTTTGGTGTTCAATATCTTTTTTTGGTAAACAAGTTTAGGGTATCAGTGCATTTTTTTGGTGGTTCCCCTTTAATAATAATATTTAAATAAAATAAAAATATAATGGGGCTCCCATACAAAAACACAATTTTTGGCCTATTTTTGCTCTATAACGGTACGGAACCCTTCGTGCGCGAGTCCGACTCGCACTTGGCCGATTATATTTTATTCTGAGATAAAAAAATTCCCGGGACTTAAAGTATCTCAATTCTCCATACCGAACAGCAAAATTGGTTCATCGGTATGGGCGTGAAAAGTTAACAGTCAGACAAATATCTGTTTGTCTGTCTGTCTCTCTGTTACCTCTTCAAGACAAAAAGACTTTCGCATTTATAATATTAGTATGGAAGTATGGATGACTATTATGAGAAATGAAATTAAATACTTACATAGTAGCGTGGTGGTAGCGCCGCAGCGCTGAATCGTGCTATCGAAGTTTTAGTGCATATTCTCACAGTTATAACTATTTTAAGGGGTCTCTCTGTGACCCCTCTCCTTCTGGGACCGAGCTTAATGGTGGGGTTCGAATTGTGTTATAAGGTATGTTTTAGTTCCGTCGAGATAATAAGTTGCTTTCTGTTATTATGTTCAGATAACCCTTTCACCATTTCGACATTGAGCAGAGATAAAGAGGCAAAGTGTGACAGACCCTAATCGAAAACTGACAACGAAAGTATATGCGTATTTTCATTGTTATTGCACGACTGTAACGTTCACTGTAGTTTAAAAATATGATCATGTAAATGGTTGCAATAAAGATTTATTTATTTGTTAAATGTACTATCAGTGAAATAGGTCACGTATAGGTGATACGTGGGACCTACAGCCCACTTAAAGTGTTAAGTGGGCTGTAGGTCCCAAGACAATCCATTTTATTGCGCAATATCATTGAACAATGTTATAGAACAATTTATTTGACAATAAGATTGAAAGGCGGGCGCGGTCAATATCAACCCTAGACGGTCAATATTATTTCACGTATACGTGATATTGCACAGTAAAATTTATCGTCTAGGGGCCCGCTAAGATCGTTCGTCAATAATATGGAAGGTGAAATGGAAATCATACACTCGCTGCAAATGTTTTCGATTGTATAAATATTTTTACCCTCTAGCGCAGTCGGTGAAAAGAAAAGGTATGGTAAAAATATGTAAATAATAAAGAAGACGTGAGTGGAAGAATCGAACAAGTAACATTAATTTTCGTTACATACGGACAATAACTAATTTTTTTCCCTAATTATTTTAATAAAGCTTGTAACTTATCTACTTCATAACCTAGCTAATATTATCTGGCTACACATAATATTATCCATAGTTTTTCTATTTTAAATAATTTTCCGGCCCTAAGGCCTCCATTTAAGCAACAAACGGGAAGTTTTTTCATGTTACTTACCCTATTCTTCCACTCACGTCTTGAATTATATTATGAGTATTAGATGTAGATTAATAATGTCTTAACATTAATATTATACTCTTCGTAAAGGTTTGATTACCAGAAAAATTGAAAAAACTTTCAAACTCTTCGAAACAATCTTAGCGCGAACGGAAAATTGGCTTATTTTCACTTTGTAATTAATTTTAACGAACAAATTAAAAAGTTCCCTTAAGAAGACTGTTCAACCTCGCGCTATCATGCAACGCTATTAATAAACGTTTTTATCTTTTTGAACTTCAAGTTGTTTTTAAAGTGAAAGAAAAAACAATGTGCTATCTACAGTAACGACCCGCTAACCGATTTCTGTTGCTACGGCCGGTTACATAATATGCCCAGCCAGCTTCTTAGGACCTGTTTTTGTTAAGACTGCACAAGATAATGTTGTTTTCAATGTTATTTAAAAAAAACATTATATACTTAACTAGCTGTCCCGGCAAACGTTGTTTTGCCATTTAAAGTATTTCTACTTCATCAGTTGATACAAAATCTTACCCCTAAGAGGCGCAGGGGGAAAAATTTTATACACCAAATGTTAAGTTGGAAAAAACAGTTAATAATAATATGAAGTAAGTCCATTAAAGAAAAAAGTTTGATACAAAATCGGACCCCTCTTTGGTCCCCTTAGAGGGGTGCGGGGGGGGGTTATTTTTATACACCAGATGTTGAGTTGGAAGAAGACAAATATATCTGCGAAAACCGTATGCAAATCGGATCAGTAGTTTTCGTGTTAAAGCAAAAGTCTTATACAAAATCTGACCCCCTCTTTCGTCCGTTTAGAGGGGTGGGGGGAAATTTTTTTATACACCAGATGTTAAGTTGGAAGAAGACAAATATATCTGCGAAAGCCGCATTCAAATCGGATCAGTAGTTTTCGTGTGATAGTGGAACAAACATACAGACAGACAGACAGACAGACAGACAAAAAAACTAACTACATTTTTGGCTTCTATACTGATGTAGTGACACCCCCCGCTTATTATTTTTTGAATATCTTTAATGTACAGAATTTTCATTTCTACAGTTTTATTATATGTATAGATTAGAAATGGATTTAACTTTATTCACGCGACATTAATATATAAATATTTAATACTCAAAAATTACCTAAATCCTAAATGTAATATAATTCAAGACGTGAGTGGAAGAACAAGGTAAGTAACATGCAAAAACTTCCAGTTTTTTTGCTTAAATGGAGGCTTTAGGGCCGGAAAAAATATTTGAAATAGAAAAACTATGGATTATAATATTTGTAGCCAGATACATTAGCTAGGTTATGAAGAAGATAAGTTACAAGTTGTATTAAAATAATTAGGGAAAAAATAAGTTATTGTCCGAATGTTACGAAATGTTACTTGTTCGATTCTTCCACTCACGTTTTCAATTATGTACTTTACAAAAGCTGTACAAGTTTTACCAAGGATTTAATTTCATTTACCGAAAAATTAAACATGTTTGGGTACTGACCACTGTACACTATACGAGTATAAACTGTATAACAGTACACAAATACATTTACTTTACACAATTCAAATGTGTCTGTCTATCTTCACACACTTCACAAACGCGCAGATGGAATTGCAGCAAAACTAAATGCTGAAATATTCAAAACTAGATGACGCCCGCAATTCCGTTGCGCCAAAATTAGTTTATCGCGCGGGAACCGTACATTTTTCTGGGATAAAAACTATCCTATGTCCTTTCCCGGGACTCAAACTATCCCCATGCCAAATTTCAGCAGAATCGGTTCAGCGGTTTGAGCGTGAAGAGGTAACAGACAGACAGACAGACAGACCCACTTTCGCATTTATAATATTAGTATGGAAGTATGGATACTAGCAATTTGAAAGCAATCGAAATATTTAATTTCAATTTGCTGAAGTGCAATAAATTTCTAAAGTTTTACCCTTTGACTGGCTCTAAGCTCTAAGATTTATGATACAAGTACCTAATTAAAAGTAGTTAAATTAAATAAATAAATAAAATTAAATAAATTAAATTACCTAATTAAACTCCCAAGCAGCAGGTGTGTGGAAACCGAAAATACCTCAAAAGCATTTTAAAAATAGTAGGAAGCTGTATACTGTATTTTAGAGGATAGAGATAATAATATGCAACAGAAACTTCATATTATAAGTAGTCATCAGCATTTTTAATAGCTTATTTACATAATTAATTTGTGTCGTACTTCGTAGATACAAAGATAATTATATTTGTATCTAATAAACTTAATAATAATTGATATCGCCTAACATGAGCGTGCTCGGCCTACGTGGTCTATGACACGCACACGCTCACACACATATTTATTCATAACATACATATTTTGTATGAGCATAGAGTGCAATTATTAGCAACATTTAGGGTTAGCAGGAACAATTGGCTGCGTATTCGTAATGTTATTTAGTCATCGAGTACATAATATTATATTTTAGTCATCTATGGGCCTTACATCCTTTCCTTTTTTCAGCTTTATTATAAAAAAATCAAGTACAAAGAAATATTCTACGAGTTTATCGTACCCTAGTCTACATGCAAATGCTGTTAGGATGTTTGGGAGTTGCTTTTCGCGACACTGAATTTATTAGTCAATACATAACGCCCGCAACTCCGTTGCGCCAAAATTCGTTTATCGCGCGAGCACCGCACATTTTTCCTGGATAAAAAGTATCCTATGTCCTTTCCTGGGACTCAAAGTATCTCCATGCTAAATTTCAGCAAAATCGGTTCAGCGGTTTGGGCGTGAAGAGGTAACAGACAGACAGACAGACACACTTTCGCATTTATAATATTAGTGTGATGATGTAAATTTCGATAAGTAATAAAAGTTACTGCTTATTAGTTATTCTACACACTAACTAAATACATTCGCAACTGGTGAAAATGTGGATACATTACCTATTTGAGTTCTCATTTCTTAACATAGGCAACTAGCTAGGCAAGACAAAGGTATTGCGAGATTGCGGCTAACCCCAAACGGTAGACTTCCTATCTTAACAGGCCGTGTCAAATCCCAACGGATTTTGTTACTATCCATCAAGAGACAGGCCTGCAACGCCACCTCAGTATACATAACGTGACCAGACGTTTTGAACGGGACTGTCGGCTGTCCCGTTTTATCGTTACGACGTGTCCCGGTGTCCCTGAAATGATCCCTGGGACGCCAAATTGTCCCGTTTTCTGAACCGCGCGAAAATTTCGATTTCGATTCGATTGATTATTCTGCCATATTTTCCTCGATATCAATAATGGTAGATATACAGGTGTAACAAACGTAAGTGATAATACTAATTATGGGTGTGTAATGTCTATGACTACCGCGTAATGTGTATAAAGTTCACTGTAAAAGTAGAGGCGCTGAAAGAGCAATTATTATTTTTCACATTTGTATGGGAAAATTCGTTACGTTGGAGCACTACCCCATACAAATAACAAAAAATGTTTGGTCTTTCAGGGCTTTGATTTTCACGGTGCGTAGGTACATAACCTAAAGTTTTAATTAACGTTCCCTTAGGGGGGGTTCCGGATCGTAGATGTCCCGTTCTGACAAAAAAAAAATGGTCACGTTAAGTATACAGTATTAATTACAACTCTACTTCCAATGACATTATATTGTCTACAGCCACTCAATGATTGTCCAAAAAAGAGCTTTGATAGACGAACTGATAAACGGATAACCACTTGATCTAATATTTTAAGTTTTCATTTCACTTTTTAAGGAAGAAACCCAGCAAATCATATAATTTACCGATTTTCAAAAAGGAGGAGGTTCTATATTCTGATGCATATAAATTTATTTATTTTTATTTTACTTATTAATTTAATTATATGCATACTTTTTTATTTAAAGTATAATCGTTTGGGACCTTCAGCTGGGGTTTTCAATTCCCGTTCAAGTGAGATTTGAAAGCAACGTTAAACATCGACTTGCTACCAAGCTTTGACAAATAACCGTCTGCAGGTTGTAATCTATCTACTATCTATCTACTCCTACTTTTCTTCTGATTAATTTCGTTGCGGGTCTCAAGACAGAGCTTGTCCCTCGGGCACCCCTGTGATCATATCCAAAGATTTTCGTGGTTTGTTACCTGTTGATCCACTGTTGTTCTCCTGACGACCCAGAAGTTGCAGTCAGTGTCGGATTTATATTTTTATGAGTATAGGCCACTTTATTTCCGCAACTTTATTTACGAAATCTGCTGCCCCCCTAGGACGCTGCCTATGACGCTGCCGTTCCTAGACCGCCGCATATGCGGCCTATTTATAAATCCAGGGATGGTTGCAGTGTTGGCTGATTTAATCAGTTACTAGAAACATTATATTGCTTATCTATAGTCCGCGCGGAACTAGTTGGCCGCTCTGCCGGTATGTGAGTATATGGGCAGAGCGGCCAACTGGTTGCGCGCGGACTATAATTATTATCTTAAAGGTTTAATAATGTGAATTTCTAATGACGACAGTAATCGAACATGGTCAACGACCGCTGTTGTAATCTTATCTCCGGCGATTATGTTGCAAATAACAACTTACCTTTGACCATGTTTGCGAAATAGCGCTACTGTTCAATAGGCAGATGAAGGAGATACTAAATGTTTGGCCCTAATGAAATACTAGTATTATAAACAAGATGACGTCCGCAACTCCATTGCGCCAAAATTCGTTTATCGCGGAAGAATGGGGCATTTTTCCGGGATAAAAAATCCCTATCTCCCTTTTCGAGACTCTAAGTATCTTGATACTAAATTTCAGCAAAATCGGTTCAGCGGTTTGAGCGTGAAGAGGTTACAGATACACTTTCACATTTATAATATTTATATGGATATGTCTGTCTATATTATCTCTATCTGCTTGTCTGACGGATAAAGCTTCATGGTGAAAGTATGTGTCTGTCTGTCTGTCGGTCTGTCTGTATGTTATCTAGTCACGCTTAAGCCACTGAAATGATTTAAGATAAAAACCGGCCGAGAGACCCGGGAAATGACATGAGTCTTTATTGTGGAAAAATGTGTGATTGCCTCAAGATTATATGTTTCTGAACAACCAAGTTAAGGGGTTGATTTGGTTTTCATAAAAAAACCAGACTAAACGAAACCAGATCCGATTTACTTCGTCAAAGAGTTATGGAATCTTATGTAGAGCCAAACTTTTGAGTGTCTACAATCTACACGCTCTATCGAGGAATAAATAACTTACGTCTTATGCTATGACTAGCTGTACTCCGGTGGTTTATAAGGGAAAATGAATTGAGATTTTTTCCTACAAGATGTAGCATACCTATGTGTATGTGGTAATTCAGGGTATCGACAGTATCAGATACTTTAATAAAATTTTAATAAAATTTGGTATAGATTCTATACCAAATTTTATTAAAATTGCTCCAGCCGTGCCTAGCCGTTTAGGCGTGAATAAATAACAAACATACACACTCAAAGACTTTCGCCTTGGACAATGGACATGGTGTGACAAAGAGGGGGGAGGGGCCCTAAGTTTTGTGACATCAAATTTTAAATGTTAGGTATTTAAATGGAATAGCGAAATTTAAAATATTGAGGACTGAGGTGGTTTTAATTTTTAGATGTAAAATTGTAAAGTGACGTCCCACTAGTGACTAGGGTCTAGGGTGAGAGGGCCGTCTCACCAATGTGACCATCTGTGACAAGGTGGGGGTCTAAAAATCATGTTACCTAATCGTGTGGTGTGGTTAATGGGTGGTCCCTCACCCTCAGATAAGTCGCAAAAATTTCTCCGCCGTATTTATCATCAGTAAGTCCTTGAAGTTTTATGCCTACGCCCCCCGTTATCGAATGTAAAACAATACGCGCGCGTCTGTTTATCGCGGATCGGTATCGGTCATCGAACTCTCTCCTTGTGACGTCAGACAGCTTCTTTCAATAAACAATACTCTGATATTTGCATCGAGATGCTTCTCTGTGTGATTTTTCTGTAGAAACATCATTTGCAGTATATAGGTATACCAGCATAATATTAGGTACCTACGTAAGCCTATATCAGTCAAGGAACATAATATTATGTAACTTCTAAATTATAATGATCCTTCAAACCATGGACGAAAATTTCCTAGACCCTATACGCAGTATGCGTGTGCTACCAAATTATTGTTAGAAATTAGGTAGGCACAATTAAAATTATGAACTTAGAACTCCTTGAATTAAATCGCTACTAAGTGAACCTTTATAGGTACTATTAAGTACCTAGTTATAATAATAATTATTGTTTCTAGTTCCTATAATGTTACACGTCATTCTGACACCATAGGTAATCTAGGGAAGATTTCCTATGGTGTCTAGCAGGTGTATATGATAGACAACTGACTAGTAGCCCTGCAGTAGCTTATCACAGAACTGTCAGGGAGTAAAATGTGGTAGGTCATTTGCGTGGGGTGAATTACTCATACTAGGGTGCTTACTCAACCGGATCGGAACCATAACACGAAGTAGCTATAGGTATGCATTTCTGCCAGTCCTCTACCCTTTACTGAGTAGAGCACACCTTAGAAGTGAGTAGGATAGGTAGATAGGTGAAAAAAATATAATGTTTGTCGTTAAATAATTTTTTGCTATTAAATAATGTAAGGCGCTTAAAATTTGTGACCGCTAACCTTTGAAGTTAAAAACTCTACAATACCCATCGATCGTGGCAAAACGAGACACAATAGCTTTTTCATTGTTATCGCGGCCGGATGTGGCTGCTTGGGGCTTCATGAATTAAAAGAACAGGTGAGGTAGTAACATAATATTTTAATCAACTGGTAGGTACGTAGTTTTTCGGTAACATCGGCCCCGGTAAAGTTTTTTTGGCATATATTTATTGTAGGTATCTAGACCCTACCTATAAATAACTTAAAAATGCGCGGATAAGGGAGATCTCAAACCTCTTACATATTTCATGGAAATACTTGCAGCCATAGCTGAAAAATCGATTTTAGGAAAAATATAGACAAGGCTCATTGAAACTAAAAAAATTTATACTTACCTATTAATTGTTTTGGCCGCCGGAGTCTGCTTTACCGTTCTAGTTAGGTATTTTAGGTAAGTAATTATAGTAAAGTTTACCAAATATTAGGTATGGGAAAAATCTATTGTGTAACTACTTAGGTAAAAAATTTGTTATCAAGCTAAGTGAAAATTTACTACTTATTTATCCATTTTAATTCGTCCTTTTGATAACGCACATTGTAGGTAGGTAAGTGTTGTTTGGATTCAGTGATAAGGTTGCTAGGGGATGGAACAGCGATATGGGGTCCGATCATTGATTTATTATGATAGAGACTCATTCATGTACACACAGTCGATTAAATATTCTAATATTGTGAGTTAGACAAAACTACATTTTCAATTTGTTTACCTACCTTTTGTAAAGTTTCTCTATGTAGGTACCTACTGATAGGTCTAAATTATGTAGACTGATACGGAATGTATCAGTCTACATAATTTAGTTAATTTAACTGTAATGTTGTTGCTGGTTTCTTGTGTGTGTAGTAAGTATGTACCTAGTTAAATAAACTTCTTTTTTTCAGTTGGCATCAAGGGAAGGTTTGGTTACGCCGAGGAGCGCACGCGCTCCGGTGGGCCGAAAGCCGAGTGCTCTTATACAGCAACGCCTAAAGAAAGAGGTTAGTGTCTATTAATATTTAGCCCATCAAGCCCCATAAGCTCACTGGTGAGCGAGACACAATAGGATAACAATAGATTTCCAAGAATCCACGATCGACGCGCGCACTGTAATGTCGGCTGTACACTCTCGCCGAGACACAGCGAGGCGGCTCGCCTCATCACGCTTGTCTCGGACCCTCTCGGTCCGGTGTCGGTATTTTGCGCCCGAGGCAAAGGGTCTCGCGAGGAAAGCGAGCGCATTACTGTACACTCTCGCGTTTTCCACTACTAGTCGTGCCGCTAGACAGTGCAGAACAGAAAAATAACAATAATAAACGTCATTATTAGTCATTATCTGTGAGAAATAAAGTTAAATATCATTATAGTGCAGTCGCCAGAGGTTTTAACCTCCGAAAATTATTGTAATAGTGTATGGATTTTTGTTTTTGAGGTGTCATTTTCTTTTTTACACTATAACTTGCAAAGTTTACCAAAATTTTTTTTGTGCTTTTAATTTTTTAGTTACTTAATTAAAAATTAATATTACACCATATAAAAATCCGGTCCAGAAAAAATAAATTTTCTTGTTCCTGTTATTTAATGACTCTTATCCGATTGTTTACGTTGAAAATTAACCAAATACATAATTTAAAAAAAAGAAAGTTTGCTTTGCTAAGCTAAATACAACTATAAGGTTATTGCAAAGTTTTTAGAGATTAACGCTCGTCGTAACCAAGATAAAAGGGTTTGGGTGGATTTAAGGGTTGTAACGAAAAGTGTGTTAAACTTACTTGTTGTGCGTATTTAATTTTTAGAGAAACGATTATTTAAGTACATAAAAACGTTTAAATATCTCCAAAAATGTGTAAAATAGATCGAAAATATTTTTCTATATTTGTTGAAAATTTATTTAAGTGAGAGCTAAAACATTAAATGCATCGACAAATGAAAGACTTTTTCTAGTCTTTGAAATATATTTAAACTTCCTACTTAAAGCCAGAAAAAAATTGGGTGCTACAAATATCACGTACATACTAAAGACGCATGCTGCGACCTATGTTTGGAAAATGCTTACCTGAATACAAAAAATATCAGTTCTTATCCTAATTTGTATTTTTTTCCTTTTAAGTATGTTTTAGCAAATATAATTAATGAAAAAAAACAATTTAATTCTGTAAAAACCTAACCAAAAGAAATAAAATACAGATTTTCTTCGAAATATCCGTGAAAAGTTTGTGCTACATTTTCAGAAAATTTAATAAAGTAAGAGCTAAAAAGTTATACACACTAAGAAAAAGAAGGCTTTGTTAAGCCTAAAAAATAATTTTAAACTTCCTATTTAAAACTAAAGAAAAATAGGAACGCCATTTACCTGGCGAGGCACACAACAAGCACATTTGGAAGTATGCTCATCTACATACAAAAATATTAATTTTAAATCTAAATTATATATTTTTTCAACTTATTTTCTTTCTTTGGAATATAAGCAACGATACAAATCAAAAAAATAATAATATATTTTATTATTTTGCTATATATTTAAAAGAAAGAAATATCCAAATTTTCTTCAAAATTTCACAGTTTATGAGTTTGCTTGAAGTGGAAGTTTAATTTCCACTTCAAGCTTTAAGTTTAATTTAAAAATCAAAAGCACAAATTTTCAATAGGTAAACTTTATTATTTATGTTATCAGCTACACACTCCTTTTTTTCTTTTCAATTTTCATCCACTATTGCAAAAATCGGAGGTTTGCACGATTTTTACGCTCTGGGAACTCCACTATTAAAGGTCTTTGGATTACCTATGATCGCTTTCGATGCATGGTGAATGGTGATCATCCACCATCTACGTTTTCGCCATTTTTATTTTTGTATTTTTAATGTGTAAATATTTGGTAAATATTTATAATAGCTCATAGCACAGATAGCTACGCCAGCTGCAAGAGAAGTGTTTTAGTTCATCTCATAGAGAAAAATAATGGTCCATCTTCTCTGAGTTCATAACTGCGATTGAACTAAGCGAGAATGTACATGATCGCACTCGGTCAAGGGGCTCTCGCACGAGACTCTCGCCCGAGAGCTCTCGGCGAGAGTGTACAGCCGACATAAAACTCTGGAACGAACTGTCACCAGCAGTAGGTATTTCCGGACCTATACGACCTGCAAACCTTCAAGAAGAGAGCGTATTCCAGCTCTTAAAAGGCTGGCAACGCACCTGCAGCTCTTCTCCGTGTCCATGTTCGTGTCCGTGTTCCTCAGTGTCCATGAGCGATGGTAGTTGCTTTCCATCAGGTGACCCGTTTGCTCGTTTGCCCCTTATTTTATAAAAAAATCGAAGGATTAATAATTGTACTTGTGTACACTGGATTATGGATACTTGTGGTAGTAGGTACCTACCTGCTATAGTACATCGAAGGCATCTGAAGCTCCTACGGCGTACCTACCTAGGTAAGCCGTAGGAGTTTAGACTTTAAATAGATATGCCTCCGATAATATGCTTTAGACATTTCAAATTCATAAACGAAGTAAAAAGTTATGCCTACATTAGTATGTAGGCTACGAATAATAAAAACTAATGTAGGCATAACTTTTTACTTCGTTCAGTGACATACCTAGTTGTTATTATGCATGTATGTATGTACCTACGAGATGTTAGAGTAGCGCCTAAACTTACGTTTACTGAAGTATGAGTTTTTTTTTTTAAATTAAATAAGGGGGCAAACGAGCAAACGGGTCACGTGATAGTAAGCAACTACCGTCGCCTATGGACGCTCGCAACATCAGAAGAGCTGCAGGAGCGTTGCCGGCCTTTTAAGAGGGAATACGCTCTTTTCTTGAAGGTTTGCAGGTCGTATAGGTCCGGAAATACTGCTGGTGACAGTTCGTTCCAGAGTTTTACAGTGCGCGGAAGAAAGTTACGCGAAAAACGCACTGTGGAAGACTGCCACTCATCAAGGTGATGAGGATGGTATGTTTTTCGCGTGGGACGATGGTATGATTCCGAACAATTCCTCAGAGCACTCCCCGTGATACAACCGATAGAGGATGCAGAGTGAAGCTACATCTCGGCGTAATTCCAAGGGGTTCAAGCTGTTTGAAACACTATGGCAGTCAACAATTCGAGCGGCCCTTCGTTGGATACGATCCAGAGGGAGCAGTTGGTATTTTGGCGCCCCTGCCCACAGATGAGAACAATATTCCATATGAGGCCGAACCTGCGCCTTGTAGAGTTGTAGGCGTTGGTCCGGACTGAAGTACTGTCTCGCTCTGTTAAGAACACCAAGCTTCTTCGAGGCTAATTTGGCCTTACCCTCTAGATGATATCAGAACTGGACTTCGCTCGATATGTTGACGCCAAGTATCTCAATGCTAGGGGAGATGGTTAAAGATGTGCCCTCGAAACGAGGATATACGACCATTGGTGACTTTTTAGTGGTGAACGCGCAGACTTGTGTCTTGGCGGGGTTGAATTGGACCAAGTTACGTCTACCCCATTCAGAGACCTTCTCCAATGAATTCTCCACCTTAGACACAAGTTCGTTTCGACTCTCAGTGACATTTTGCCGAGAAATATTGGGGGAGCCGGTATATACAGCATCACCTGTACTATCATCCGCATAGCAATGAATGCCGCTGGTCTGCAACATGTCATTGATACGAGTATGCAGTATGAATAGAGTAGGCGATAGCACACAGCCCTGAGGGACACCAGCATCGACAGACTGAGTTTTCGAGCATTCGCCGTCAACTACGACCTTTATGCTTCTGTCTGCTAAGAAACCAGTGACCCACTTACATAATTTATCGGGCAGCCCGTATGATGGAAGCTTCGATAGCAGCGCTTTATGGCAAACTCGATCAAAGGCCTTCGCAATGTCCAAACTAACAGCCAATGCCTCTCCCTTCAACTCAATTGCTTGAGCCCAACGATGAGTCAGGTATGCCAAGAGATCACCAGCCGAGCGACCCTTACGGAACCCGTATTGTTTGTCGCTTAGTAATCCCTGGCCGTCCAAGTATCGAAGAAGCTGGCTATTGATAATGGATTCCATTATCTTCGAGAAGAGAGAGGTTATAGCTATTGGTCTGTAATTGGAAGGATTTGAGCGATCACCTTTTTTGGGGATCGGGTGCACTAAGGCTGTCTTCCAGGACGCCGGGACGATGCCAGTGGAATAGGAGAGCCGAAAAAGACGCATCAAGACCGGAGCCAACTCTGGAGCACACTTTTTCAACACAATAGGCGGGATTCCGTCAGGCCCACTCGACTTTTGGATATCAAGGGAACGGAGGACTTTTCGCACTGAGCGCTGATGAAACCGAATATCCGACATGATGCTCGTGCATCGCGGTATGGTCGGCGGTTTCTGCCCCCCGTCATCCAGGGTCGAGTTTGACGCAAAGAGCTTGCCCAGAAGATCGGCTTTGTCTTTTGCGTCCTGGGCCAACGATCCATTTCCTACGTGAAGGGATGGTAGGGTTGGCTTGCAGAAACTTCCTTCAATAGCTTTGGCCAGAGACCAGAATGCACGGGTTCCCGAGGGGAGGCGCTCAAGTCTCTTGCCAATTCTATTGACGTGCTGTTGCTTTGCCCGAGTAATCTCTTTCTTGAGGGACCAAGAGGCAAGGTTGTACTCCTTTTTATATGTGCTGGTATTTAAATCCCGAGCAGACACTGCGTTGGCCCAGGATTGGTAAGCCTCCTGCTTTCGGCGAGAAGCTTTTTTGGGAGATGAACCAAACCAGGGACGAAATCTGCCACCAGTTGGCACTACAGAGGACGGAATGAAAAGTTCCATCCCCTGCGTCACCACATCGGCAACAGAGTTGGCAGTGTTGTCGGGATCATCCGGCGAGAAGCACACGTGCCCCCAAGGATAGGATGCAAAAAACAACCGCATCCCATCCCAGTCTGCTGACTTGTAGTGCCACACACGACGGTATTTAACAGCACGCTGTCTTAACACCGTCGTAAGTGGCACAGAACTCCTAACAAGGCAATGATCCCATGAACCAAGTGGTGTGGTTACGGATACTTGGTAGCCGTCAGGATTTGAAGTTAGCAGGAGGTCCAACAAGGAAGGATTCTGACCATCCACATCTGGGATACGCGTAGGCGTAGTAACCAGTTGTGTCAAGTCGTTCGCAAGGGCAAAGTTGCAGACAGATCTCCCCGCATGATCAGTTTTACTGGATTAAGCCAGTCGGCGTGGTGGGCATTAAAGTCGCCAAGTATTATGATCTCTGCGGATGGGATCTGCTGCTGCACAAAATCTGAAGCAGCTTGCAGGTGCTCCAAGAGTCGGTCCGTCTCGGGGTCACCACTATGGGACCTGTATAGGCATGCATAGACGCGAGGGTGGTCGTCGCAATCTATGCGGAGCCATAAGATTGACAGGTCCATGACCTCAAGATTGCTGAGGCGGCGACAGCTGATATCATCTCTGAGATACACATACTCCAGCTTTGGGTAGAAAGGAGTGTTCGAGATAATACCCTGGGTGGGAAAGGTATGATGTGTCACTCGGAGATGATATCTGCGTCTCGGTTAAAAAGAGCAAAGCCGGCTTTGCCGTCTCAAGGTGGTAATGGACGGCATTAAGGTTGGAGTGTAATCCCCTGATATTGCAAAAGTCCACGTTTAATATCGAGGGGGGTGCCTTTGTGTGTTTGCTCTTGCCCCGAGCAGATTGGAGCGCAGTTTTGCCCTCCCCAGAATACGAGGGGCAGCCTGGACGTTCACGTTCAGTTCCAGGGGCTCCTGAGCATGGACGTCCAGAGAGGGATTCTCCAACGCAGTTGTTACAACAACAAATAGTTTTTCAACTGCGGCATTTCCAGGGGGATAGGGGATTGGGCCTCCGGTAAACTCACTCACTCGGCGAAACACAGCGCAAGCGCTGTTTCACGCCGGTTTTCTGTGAGGCCTTGGTATTTCTCCGGTCGAGCCGGCCCATTCGTGCCGAAGCATGGCTCTCCCACAGACAAATACCGGCGTTCAGCCACCCCTCCCGTGTCACCGTGAAAAAGCTCACGATGGCACGGGGGAGGTGCCCAGGGACACGACGTGGACGGACCGGTATCGCCCCCAAAGTAGATTCGTTAGGAGAATAATAGGTATAATTTAGGGCCCGAGGCCCGATCTTTAATTTTTACTTTCTAATCATAATCGTATCTTGATTTTAGAAGTCTCTGGATAGTCCTCCAGAGATGAACTCACCTCTGGGAAGCACAAGTAGTGATTTGCAACGCCAAAACGAGGAACTTCGTGCTCGGCTTGCTGGCGAAAATGCTGATCATAAACGGCGGCTTGAAGCGTACCGTAGAGCTCAACAGGGTCAGGCTGCGTTGGTGTCGAGGCTCCAAGCAAAGGTAAATGCTTAAAGCATAGAGGAAAATAATACACGGGGCAGCTTAAAGTTATTATGTAGTCGTTTGGTTATTTATTTTTCACTTTGCAGCTGGCCTTTGCCCAGCAGTGGGACAGCATAGGCCATAGACTAATTTCAAAAAATCAAAATGTCAATCATGGGTGTGCCCTAATATTTCACCAGTTTAGTGGCCATCGGCCATTACAATTTGACGAGATCTCATTGGCTATCGATATGTCAGATTGTATAAGGTGGCATACGGAGTTTTGGCGGGCATGTGAAAGAGTGCTGTTGTGTTTTTGTATTATTTTCCTAAAATTGTATTAACCATTAGATATTCGTGTTCATGCACAAGTGTAGGAAAGTGATGTAATATCCAGAAACGTGCTATTTTGTGTTCCCTCCAAAACTCCATCGAAAGTTTCAGTAAAGCGTCTACCACTTTACTGAATCGACCGACTTGACTCCTGTGACTGTATTGACTTTTACTTAGACTTTGACTAGATTTTAGATCTGACGATACATGTAAACGATGATGAAAATTATAATAGGAGGAATATGGTTTTCCCGCCATATTCCTTACCTTTTTACCTTGTCTGTGACACAACATACACATCCTTTGTGTCAAGTTGCCAAAAAAAAAAAAAGTGGCATACTGGGACCAGTAGAGAACGTCACTTAAATGTCAACTCACAACTGTCAAAAATAAACAAATAGAAGGGAGTTTTGGCGGGCATGTGAAAGAGTGATGTTGTGTTTTTGTATTTGTAATATTGTTAGCTGGGTTTTTAATGTGTAATATTGGTAGAATATTAACCATTACATATTCGTGTTCATGCATAAGTGTAGAAAAGTGATGTAATATCCAGAAACGTGCTATTTTGTGTTCCCTCCAAAACTCCATCGAAAGTTTCAGTAAAGCGTCTACCACTTTACTGAATCGACCGACTTGACTCCTGTGACTGTATTGACTTTTACTTAGACTTTGACTAGACTTTAGACCTGACGATACATGAAAACGATGATGAAAATTATAATAGGAGGAATATGGTTTTCCCGCTATCCCGCCATATTCCTTACCTTTTTACCTTGTCTGTGGCACAACATACACATCCTTTGTGTCAAGTTGCCAAAAAAGAAAAAAAAAAAACAAGTAGAAGAAGAAGTAGTGAGTAAATTGTAAACAAATAAAAATTTAGTTTCATTTCGAAGTAAAAAACTTTGATAAGTTTCAATAAAGCGCATCACACACGGTGAAGATAATATAATATTTTATCTTAAGATGCCCAAATATAAAATATTATAGTATCTTAAGCTATCACACACGGCTAAGATACGATAATATTAAAAATCTGTTCATTTCCTTACGAGTCTGCGTTGGTGCCACACGTATTCCTTGTTAGAGTTCTATATACAGGGTGATTGACTATGAGTGATAACTGATAACTAATAACTGATACTGCCTTACTTCTTGATTTGTTAGACAGCTCTTCAGACGATGATTCTGATATAGAATGTGAAATGCAGATTGTAGTAGCACATTCCAAAAGGAGAAACATTTGGATAGAGCCTCACATAAAAAAGAGAAAAACCTGCGGCGAATTTAACCTTTATCAATATCTGTCAACAAAGAAGTTTCAGGAGTATTTTAGAAATTCAAGAGAAACATTCATTTCGATTCATGAGCTTTTTAAGCAATAATAATAATAAAGCAATAAATTATAAGTCAATTTTATTTAAAATTATCCGAAATGTTACTTTTCCCCTCAAAATGTTACTTTTCGAATGAGAGTAGGTATGTAACTTTCTAACATACAGCACTGGCAACACTGCGTCCACTAGTGCGTCCGATCACTGATGAGCCCGCTGCTCGACACAAAAACACCCTGTACCTATTCATAAAGATATATTTCGCATCTTAAGATAACATATTAAGATACGAATTATATATTTCGTATCTTAAGATAAAATATTAAGATATGAAATATATATTTCCATATCGCTCGGTATCTTAAGATACAAAATATAAATTAACTTCGTCGTGTGTGATGGTTCATAGGATTTCTATGGTGAGCGATATTCTAAAATATGCTCTAAGATAATATATATTTTATATTATCTTCACCGTCTGTGATGCGCTTTAAATCCACTATAATTTCTAAAAAAAGCGTTAAATTAAAGTAGGCCACTCTGTGCTTCATGCATACCAATACATTAAACGGGTCATTTAAATTTCTATCGTGTTTTAAAGTTTAAATCATTTCTTATCTCATGAAATTTATATTCAAATTCAAATAGGTGTTGCAATATAAACAACGATGCGCCGAACTAGAGAACCAGATGCTGGAAACGACGCCACGCAGCGAGCCCAGCTACAGACCTAGTCAGTCTGGTCAGGCTAGCAAGGCTATAGCGCTCCCGGCGCCGGCCGCTCTGCCCACCCCTTCCACTGATAGACGAGATGACAGGATCAACGACCTGGAGACTGCCCTACGCAGGCTCGATGAGGAGAAACGAAGGTAGCGTAAAAAATACAATCAACTATTGTAACCCATCAATCCCCAACCGGCTGTCTATTGTGTCTGCGATTCCCGCGATCGATGTAATAATGAAGCAAATAAAGTATATTGTTTCTAATATTACTATGGTGCATATCTTTTAAATTGTTTATCCTTATAAAGAAACTTATGTGCCCCAAATGGGATGCAATAATTGCCCATAATGGATAACCATGATTGCTACAAAATCTTATCTGAAATAGTGTTTGCATGAGTATAATATTATTATAATCAAATGTGGATAATCACAGATAAATTAGCCCATTCATATTTGCCATTGAAATCTATATATATAAAACTCAAAGGTGACTAACTGACATGGTGATCTATCAACGCACAGCCCAAACCACTAGACGGATCGGGCTGAAATTTGGCATGCAGGTAAATGATATGATGTAGGCATCCGCTAAGAAAGGATTTTGATCAATTCTACCCCTAAGGGGATAAAATAGGGGATAAAAAATTGTATATAAAAATACTTCTTAACGCGAGCGAAGCCGCGGGCAAAAGCTAGTCCCACATAAGATAATTCAAAATATTTTCAAATGGAAGAAAAAAAAATATGAAAACTGAAACAATATTAATGTTTCAAAGGTGTGAGAAGCTGGTGGCTCAGAACAACCTGCTCCGCGATCAGCTGGAGGAGTCCCACCAGCTCAACGAGGCCCTCACCAACGACCTGCAGAAGCTCACCAACGACTGGGAGGCTCTGCGGGATGAGATGACCATCAAAGAGGATGAATGGAAAGATGAAGAACAGGTGATATGTTTTCTAAATAACTATAATTTAAGAAAAGAAAGTAATAATAATTGTTTTCAGAACTAGCACATCAGCCTTTTCAACAGTGAAAAAAATTAGCAACATATTTTTTTTTAGTTTCCATTTTAAAATACAAAATAGAATATCAGTACAATTCAAAAATACCGTACAATTACCTGGTCAAATTTTATTGTTTATTAACAATCATTAAATTATAATACATTACAGACTGGAAAATCCTGAAATTATATTATGGAACCATATTATACAGGGTGCAATTAAACCTTCCTGCCAAATTTTGATATTTTGATCCTTGTTAAAAATAAAAGTACACTTGTTTTTTCTTTTATAATCACTCAGTACTAAAATGTTGAGAAATAGCTTCCGAAAGTTATCCTAAAAACACTACAATTAATGGACACGATGCGTCGCCCGTGCGCGCCTCCCCCCGCGTCACCCCCGCTCATTCCTCCGCGCCGCGAGTGACCGTTCTGCAATGATTTTAAATGGGATAAAACATGTCATTGAAAATATCATCAACTATTTCACTATTTCAGGCTTTCAATGATTACTACTCCAATGAACACACCAGACTGTTGAGCTTGTGGCGTGAGGTGGTTTCCGTCAAGAGGTTCTTCAATGAACTGCAGTCCAGTACTGAGAGGGATCTCTACAAGACTAAGAGTGATATTGACTCAGCAACCAGGGAGTTAGTTGGGGCACTCAGTGGATATGCCATAAATGCTTATGCGGCTCAAGGGCCAAAGGTAGGCTATATTGATTATTTATTTATTTATTTGTTACCCGCCACAACAATACATACAACAAAATTACAGCATATATTAATAATTAATAACACAAGACTTAGCTTAATAACATAATACTTTGTGAAACATAATATTATAAGGTTGTACAATTATTGTGATCTAGCTGCGGACACCAATCTAGGCAAAGCCTGTATCTTGGTGGTCCTAGTTTTACAGTATTAATTTTACAAGATTTTAAAACACATAAAAAGTTGAACATTGACTAGTTATTGCTACTTTTTTCATTAACTTGTCTGCTTGAAATATTGCACAAGTAAAAGGAACAAGCCATATAGTGGTGGGCTTGTCACTAAATTCTTTGTGACATGTCCATGGTAAAATTTATTCATCATTTCAATAGAGTAGACTTCTTTGTACAAAGTTTTATTTTCACTATTGTTAGTTTCAAGTCAGATCTCGCTTTTCTATGTGGTCAGTGCTATAGATAGTGTAATTTTTAATTGCAAATATTTGTAGGTGGAATCTCAATCATCTGGCAACACTGTATTAGAAGGGCTGCGGGTGGAGCTGCATAATGTGACGTCACAACGAGATACCGCTGTCACTGAGCTACGGGAGAGAGATGCAAGAATACAGAGATTGTTGGGAGAGTTACAAGAACTGGTAAATTTTGTTATTTAATTTTCCTATTAGTATACCAATTTAAAGCAAGCACGGTACAAGGGGTTTTAGTAGTCTCGATACCCTCCCCAAAATGTAGGTAAATATTATTATGTGAGCCTGTCAACGTAAATCTCGTGGAACCCCCCAACTTTTTAACGAGCCAACCGCTTTTGATAGCCAACCGCGCCTGTCAGGCGCTTAAAAACATTTTGAGATTCTATTATGTAAAAATTTTGTTGGACTTAATGTAAATTTAAAAAAAAAAACTATTTTGTAAAAAAAAAACTTCTATCAGGAGGAGCGGTGTGAGTGTGCAGAAGTGGGCAGCTCTGAGGCGAACATAATGCGCGGCGCGCTGGAGGAGGTGGCGCGCGCGCTCATACACGACGCCGGTAGCGACGCGCCCGTCGCCCTCTCCTCTGACAGGTGAGACTTGTCAAAAAAGAATAGACGCCGAACATATTATATTAATCCAAAAATATAAAAACATGTCCCAGAATGAAAATATTTAAAAATTACAAACGTTATCAGTGAAAATACGAGGCGAAAATTTAGTTCATTGTCTACACTTTTTTGACAGACAGTTGTCCGTCCTCATCTAACCTTATATATGCGTTGAATAAGCAATCTTTGTCTATTTGTTTTCCTTGTATATTATGACTTATGAGCTTATAAGCTGCGTTAAATTGTGCTCTAGTAGCGCATAACTACCTAGGCATACGCATACGCATTATGGCATACATAACGTGACCATTTTTTTTTGTCATAGCGGTACAAATACAGATTCTCCCCCCCCCCCCCCCAAATATTTATGAATAATTGTGTATTTCAAAGTGCCTATTTTACATTATTATTATTAACTTTACTATAATATTATAAATCGGAACAGTTTGTTGGTTTGTATGAACGCGTTAATCTCAGGAATTACTAGTCTGATTTGAAAAATTCTGTCAGTTCTAGGTAGCTCATTTATCGAGGAAGGCTTTAGGCTATATTTTATCAAGCTAAGACTTATAGGAGCAAAGACACAGAGGAAAAAGTGAAAAAAATGGAAAAAATTATTTGAAAGGGCTTTCTCACGAACTACTGGAGCAATTTCTATGTTATTTGGCACAATATGACAGAAAAATCAAGTTAGTTGTATGTAATATTATGTATGCGTTACTTCCAGTCATTACACAGGCATTTAAAAAAAAAATACTTTTAAATTATTGTTGTTTGGTCCGTTTGCACAAGCGGGACAGTTTCGGCCTCGCAGGGGACAGCGGGACAGACTGCCTGAAAGCGGGACTGTCCCGCCCAAAGCGGGACGTATGGTCACGTTAGGCATACATCATACACGACGATGGGTTAGATGCGCCCGTTGGTTAGGTAGGCTGTCTCTTTCTTGTACACTGCTTGCTATCTATGGTTGTTCCTCGTCTTTCTATACAGCTTCCGAAAGTTATCCTAAAAAACACTACAATTAATGGACACAATGCGTCGGCCGCGCGTGACGAGCCCCCGCGCGCGCGCCTCATCCCGCGTCACCTCCTCTCATTCTCCCACGCCGCGAGTGACCGTTCTGCAACGATTTTAAATGGGACAAAATATGTAATTGAAAAAAAAAATAACATCCAATTTTTTTTTGGTTAAATGGACTCTCCTAACGATACCTAAGCCCTGGAAAAAATTTGGCAGGAAGGTTTAATTGCACCCTGTATATAAAACATGCAAATATTATCACATTATGAAACAGGTACTAAATTAAGTCTAATTGTACACAGGTCACCGAAACGCGGCATGCCATCATCAGCCAACGCGACGGCGTTCGCGGAGAGCACGATATCGGCGGTGCAGGCCGCGCTACACAAGTACCAGATACAGATACATGAACTGCAGGTATATGCTGCTTTATTTGAAACATTTTGCACATTGTCTTGTATTTATTTAGTTTATTGAAGCCTCATGTCTTAGGGCCTTATCACACTGGCGATTAGCGTACAAAATGGCGTCCACGCGACGCCGCGACGACGCTGCGCTGTCGCGGCGTGCGCGCTGCGCAGTCGCGTCGCTTTCAAATCGCTCGATAATCGCCAGTGTGATAAGGCCCTTAGTGTCCGTTATATAGGTCTTCTTTGACTATGTTTGTTACTTATATGGCTAATGAGATCATACATTTTATCTCATAATAATTATTGTGTATTTGTCATATTTACTATTTGGGCGATCCCGCTACTATGTCAATGTAAAACTACCTTTATGTTTTAGGTAAAACATCAAAATACGAAAGAGCAACTTATGACGACTAGAAAGCATTCAGAAATCGCCGACAACACCATCGCGACATTGGAGGGGAAAATACAAGATCTACAAGGTATTACTTTATCTTTTTCACTTTTATGTATTCCTACTTACCTATACCTACAATGAACAGGCACATTAGTCGCCACGAATACTCATCCACAGAGGAAATTCGTGGCCCCATCCCCAACCATACCGTTCAATTTATGAGCAGTATTGGGTTGGGGATGATACTCTAGTGCGAAGGAGTCACAATAGATCCTCATGGGTCGCAGTGACGTCAGGGCTACAGCGACCTGCTTTCTTTAACACAAAAAAAATCCTACTAAATGTATAAAATATAGAAACAGCTTACACTTTACAATTAATTAAACTAAATAATAACAAACAGTGTACACCCATCGCGTACATTTATTTTTGGTTCCAAATAAGTGGTCATCTATAAAGTATGCCACACCTAAAGAGGGGGTAGGGGGTCGACGAAGTATGACATGGCATAACAAGGAGGGAGAAGGTCAAGGGTAGGGTATAAAAATCATAAAAATCGACGGACACACTTTAAGGATGACCCCTTGTTGATTTTAGACTAGCCAATAGTGTTCATGTTCTTCTTTCCCAGGCAAACTAGATCAATCCATCGCCGATCTAAACCAGCTGACACAAGAGAAGGAGTCCATGCAGAAGACGATAGAGTCGCTGAGAGTCGACAAGAACAATCTAGAACGAAACAGAGTCGAGATCAACGCTATGGTACGTTTAAGTTTTAAGCTCCCTTACACAGGCCACCGGCCACAACCACAAAATGCCGTCACCGGATTATTTCCTGTAGTTTTCATACATTTTATATGGACTCGCCGCACACGGTTGACGCCCCACATGCTACAATCGTCCAATCGTCTTGCTTCTTGTGAGTTGTGGCGGCGTTGGTGGCTGTCGCGTGTGGCCCGAGTGCAGCGACACTTAGGCGCCTTTAAGTCACCTGGCCAGTAAAAGATGCTTTGTGAGAGAAAAGTAAATTGTAAAACTATATTAACATTAGCATGCTGATATTATTGTTTTTAAGTAGGAAAGTAGGATTAAAATGTATCTAATATGTAAGAATACATTATAACTAGAGATGAAAATTCATCGGAAAATTTCCTTTTCTAAGGAATACTTCCTGAAAATTTCCTGAAAACTTCCAAATTCGGAAGTTTTGGAAACTGACATTTATCTTATAAAGACAGCTGTGACGTTTATTTTTAAATGCAAATAACACTAAAATTAGCTACTTATTATAGTTTTGATTGAATTGAACATACTTTAGGTATAATTATAGGTATGATGTGGAAGCAGATTTGTCCAAGTTATTATTCAGTCGCATGATTCAGATAGTTGTGATAAATATTTATCTTAAACTAGATGACGCCTGCAACTCCGTTTCCCAAAACTTGTTTATCGCGTGGGAACCGTACATTTTTCTGGGACAAAAAGTATCCTATAATATAGGACATATTATTCCCGGGACTCGTATATATAGTATATATATATATATATATATATATATATATATATATATATATATATATATATATATATATATATATATATATATATATATAGTATCTCCACGCCAAATTTTAGCAAAATCGGTTCAGCGGTTTGAGCGTAAAGAAGTAACAGACAGACAGACACACTTTCGCATTTACTTATTATATTAGTAAGTATGGATAACATTATTTTTAAACATAATTATAATATTGCTCAGGATTGACTTTGCTTGACACTTTTCGATTTGTTATATTATTTTTATTTTAAACGTATAAAAATACACGATGACGATAACAAATAAAATAATTTTTCAAAATATAATATGACATGCCGAATATTAATTGGTGAATAAAAACTTACCAGGCATGATTGTACCTACCTAAAATCTAAACAATTTACCTCACGAAAAAAACTAAAAATGTTTCTTTCCATACAAGATTTACCCCTACTCGTCACTCCTTCAAAGTGTCACCAAAAATGTGGTGTATACAACGACCTCGACTCGTCACGAGTAATAATTAAGAAGTTTAACCGTTATTTCGCCCCTAAATAGCGGGCTATAAGTACGTAAGCTTACTTTAAAAAAATTAAGCTCGTAAATTATTCCATATTTTAATAAGGTTTCCATATTTTAATAAGAAAACTATTCTAGTTTTTATAAAAAAATACTATTTCATACACGGTTTCAAAGAAAAATAATATAAAAAATTGAAAAGTGTAAAGCAATGTCAATCCTGAGCAATATATAAATTATGTTTGAAAATAATGTTATCCAAGATAAATATTTATAACAACTATCTGAATCATGCGACTAATTAATAACTTGGACAAAATATCTGCTTTCATATCCATACCACAGAGTACTATAATACTGTCCATACCTATATTTTAAAAAACTCAAACTCAAAACTCAAACTCAAAATTTTTTATTCAGAATAAATTTTTGCAAATATTTTCTGAAAGTCTACATGATGCCTACCACCGGTTCGGGAACTAACCCGGCGAGAAGAACCGGCGTAAGAAACTTTTGCCTAAAGTATGTAAAATTTTATCAAAACTTTAAGAAGTAGCTAATTTTAGTGTCATTTGCGTTCAAAACTAAACGTCACAACTGTCTTCATAAGATAAATGACAGTTTTCAAAACTTCCAAATTTGGGAGTTTTCAGGGTGTTTTCGAGTAAACTTCCTGAAACTTTCCCGAAAACTTCCAAAATTTCGGAAAAATTCCGGAGTTTTCACCTCTAATTATAACTTATGAAGCTTTGGATATTGGCTAAAAAGACAACCTCTATGGTTGTTTCTTAAGTCAGTGTCTTTACAATTAAAATCCGTAATGGATTTTAACGTTTTCAAATTAAATAAGTGTTACATTTCCATCTTAATTTCTTTCTATTATTTTTTTTTAATTCTCAGGTGGAGTCCCTAACGTCAGACTACGAGAAGCTGCAGAAGATAAATAACCGTTTGGACAAAACTATCGAGTCACTGGAGGGCGAAAAACGAAACCTCGTGTCTGAGGTCGACCGCCTGCACAGAGAGGCCTCCGATAGAGAGTCTGTGTTGAGGTACACTTGCAGGATTTTGTCACTGATAATAAATAATCGGCCATGTGCGAGTCGGAATCGAGTACGGAACCCGTACCGAAGGCAGGCAAAAAATGTTGTTTTTAGTATTTGTTGTTATAGCGGCAACAGAAATACACAGTCTGTGAAAATTTCAAAAGTCTAGCTATAGCGGTTCTTGAGATACAGCTTGGAGACAGACAGACAGATAGTCATCGAAGTCTCAGTAATAGGGTCCCGCTTTTACCTTTTGCATACGGAACCCTAAAATTGATGCTTTATTATAAAACTAGTTGTTGGCTTAAAACTGAGTTCAATTGCATTCTGATAGTTAAACCGACGATATGAACTATCTGTCTGTTGTAAAAAGCAGACCCGATCGTAATAAATGTTGTATCTAGTTAGTCCCACCTTGTATACTGTTGTAAGTAGTGCGCATGATAATCGTCAATTGTTTAGGTCTGAAGAGGAGCGTTCAGCGCGCATGCGTGCGGAGCTGGTGTCCGCGCGCGAAGACCTGCACCGCACTGAGCTAGCACGAGATCTGCTGCAGCAGCAGCGAGACGAGCTAGATGCACTGCTCGCGTCTACTGAGAAGACCAGGAGTGAGTATAATATATAGAATATCTTCCGGTAGAGATAAACTACAATAACATGGCGCGCCCCTCCAAATTACTGTTTCAATGTGTGTAGTCACATCTTTATGAAAAAGTTTGTATGTGGTTAGTATTCGACCAATCAAATAGTACTCGTAATATTTCACTTAATGTCACTTATTACCAAGATTTGTTGGTCAACTAATCATAACTAGCCGACCGCGCAAGACAACGCACTTCAAACGTTTTGACAACGCACATCAAACGTTTTGAATTTTGTAGGGGCGCGCCATGTTATCGTAGTTTATCTCTACCCATATAATTAGCCTCACAATCCTGCATCGCGCTATCGAAGTTTCGGGGAACGGCGAGAACGCAACGTCTGAAATGACGTCAGTGGGCTTCGGCCTGTCACATGTTTTTCCTCCCCTCCCTTAATTATTAATTTTATTTCAATTTAATGATTATTATTTACAACAAAAAATTAACAACAGTAACGATACAATTGAGAACGCGACTAGAAACGCGCGGGGCGTCGCGGTCGTAACGGTGCGGGGGACGGAGTACGGCTTGAGATCCAATCGGCGCAGCGCTCGCCTGTGCTTCGTCCCTCTAGCCCCCTACGATACCTTAGCAATAACGGTCAGTGCTAGAGTTTCGTGCCGCTACTTGTAGCAAGGTTTGTATGAATGGATATCTGTAGCTAATGTTTTTTACAGATGAGCTGGAGATAGACCTGGAGCGGACGCTGCTGGAGCGCGGCGACCTGCAGGACCTGGCGGACAAGCTGCAGGCCGCCGTCCGCAACCTCGAGTGTGACAAGAAGAAGTTGCAGGAGGACATCAAACATGTAACTTGCTTATAACGTTTGGCTATATCTTGTCATAAGTTGATTTTGGTTAGACCAAAAAAAAAATATCTAAAATATGCAATTTCTATATTTGATAAGAAAACCATTGTTGAACTTTATTGACTAATAACTAATAAGAGATGTGTTATATTGCTAAAATTGACAACCCTAAGACAGTAGGTAATTATATCGCGGATTGGG
The DNA here is from genome assembly GCA_963422495.1 of Polyommatus iphigenia. Taxonomy (NCBI): domain Eukaryota; kingdom Metazoa; phylum Arthropoda; class Insecta; order Lepidoptera; family Lycaenidae; genus Polyommatus; species Polyommatus iphigenia. The sequence goes on from OY730186.1 coordinate 34,877,581, forward strand.
CCGGAGATAACCTACTACTAACCTTATACTATGGTAAGGCCTTGTTCAAAATCTCTATCCGGCGACCAGACTTTAGAATATCATTTGAATGCAGATAATATTATGTGTAATCTCTTACAACTTTCCCCAGTTGGAAGACGAGAAATCCTCACTATCGGGTCAGTCATCGGAACAGCAGAGCGACCTAAATTCACTCCGCAAGGAGTTGCTAGCGGCGGAACAGAACCGTATTGAGCTGGAAGCAGACAAGGCCGCGCTGTACGAAAAGATCAAGAGTTTAGAGGGAGAGAGGGAGAAAGTTGAGATGGAGTTGCGACAGGTTGTTAGGTAGGTTTACCCTTGGGTTATTTGGGATTAAATATTAATTTAGGGTTAACAAAACTGCTGGAAAAACATACACGTATTACGATGTATCAATAAGACTTGATAGGAGATGCAGAATGGGTAGATGCAGTATTTTTATAATTCAATTCATTTCATGTAGGAAAAGATCACTAGTATGTTAAATAATCAAAAATAAACATTTAAATGTTTCAAAAAAAGTGTGATGACTGATGTCACTTTGCGTTTTAAAAAACGTTCCGATGCATGCATTTTTGTCAAAAAGCAATATTGCATGAGGTGAAAACATTACAATACGCCTGTTATTCTATATTTAGGGAAAACAAAAAATGTACGTCCCTCTGACAGTCCATTTACCTGACAGGGAACGCGGCGAACTCAGCTCGCAGCTGTCCACATTAGCTCGCAAGCGGGACGCACTCCAGGAGGAGAACGTACGGCTGTCGCAACGACTGGAGCAGGCCGGCGAGACTGTGGCCCGTCTGAACAGGACCATAGATGACCACGTCAAACATGGGGAAGAGAGACAGGTGAGAGAGATAGAGAAAGAGAGATTAGAGCAGTACTAAGGATAGAGCGTAGTGGTCTGATCTGTCGCTTAGTCGGTAAATATTGCTCACGGACAGTGCCAGCTGCTGTATTTGAATAGAAAGAAATGTGTTGCTGAACTTTCACCTTTTACGACTTTTTGAAAACTTACTTATATGACACAACCCTATCGTAGGCTTACGACGCATTTTATAGTACATGGTTATTGGTTAGTGATTATAAAGCAGAAATTCGTGTCCTTGAAAAAATGTAAAGAACTACTGTATACGTTCCACAGATGTGTATAGACAATCTAGAGCGCGACAAGCAGCATCTAAGCGAGGGGCTAGCAGCGCTGCGGGCGGAGAAGGAGGCACTGGAGGCGGCGCTGTTCGACACCTCCAGCCTGCTGGAGGACACCGACGCCCGCCGCGCCCGCCTGGAGCAAGACCTGCAGGAGGCGCTAGTGCTGCAGGAGAACTTCAAAGGTGAGAGTGAGATAGGACGCTTAAGTGAGAGAGAAGGAAGATATCTCTGGTTGCGGCGCTGTTCGACACCTCCAGCCTGCTGGAAGACACCGACGCGCGCCGCGCCCGCCTGGAGCAAGACCTGCAGGAGGCGCTTGTGCTGCAGGAGAACTTCAAAGGTGAGAGTGAGATAGGACGCTTAAGTGAGAGAGAAGGAAGATATCTCTGGTTGCGGCGCTGTTCGACACCTCCAGCCTGCTGGAGGACACCGACGCCCGCCGCGCCCGCCTGGAGCAAGACCTGCAGGAGGCGCTAGTGCTGCAGGAGAACTTCAAAGGTGAGAGTGAGATAGCACGCTTAAGTGAGGAAGAAGGAATATATCGCTGGTTGCGGCGCTGTTCGACATTTCCAGCCTGCTGGAGGACACCTACGCCCGCCGCGCCCGCCTGGAGCAAGACCTGCAGGAGGCGCTTGTGCTGCAGGAGAACTTCAAAGGTGAGAGTGAGATAGCACGCTTAAGTGAGGAAGAAGGAATATATCGCTGGTTGCGGCGCTGTTCGACATTTCCAGCCTGCTGGAGGACACCTACGCCCGCCGCGCCCGCCTGGAGCAAGGCCTGCAGGAGGCGCTCGTGCTGCAGGAGAACTTCAGAGTGAGAGTGAGATAGGAAGTGAAGGAGAAAAAAGATATCGCTAGAGACGGCGCTGTTCCACACCTCCAGCCTACTGGAGATTTATCCGATTTTCTCAGTGGAAGAGTTATAATAGGTTATAGGTTTACCAGGGCAAGTAACTGTGTGAAAATTATAACCCAAAAATGTAGTCTGTTTTTAACATTTCATTTCACCTGTGCAGGTCAAATAACTCGTCTGACGAAGGAGCTAGAGAGCAGCGAGAAGAAGCTGCGCGACACCAAGGCGAGCATGACGCAGCAGTCGGGCAAAAAGGAGGCAGAGTACAAGCAGCTCATCGCAAACCTCAACCGCACCACCGCTGACAACATCACCAAGCTCAAGGAGGAGAAGGTATGACGTCATGTCCAAAATGTCGGTTAGTTCTTACGTGGTGATTTATTGTTTTTATCAAAATCAAAATATTTATTACTAAATACGTTAACAAAGTTATCACTTTTAGAAGGTCTACATGAGGCCTACCACCTATATAAGGACGAGATCGCGTTTCACGTGCTTCACTATAACTATTTGTTTGCTGTCGATCAAGAAAAATCGCATATAATTTGTGTGCATTATACTAACATACGTCAGTACTCAGTTGTTTAATACAAGATTTGATCGAAAAAGTTATTTTATTTCTTACTAACAAATAATTGCAAGCAAATAGAAGCCTTATTATTACCACAAAGCTGTAACACATTTGAAACATCGTAATTATTATCCCAATTCCGAGCTAACTAAAAATTTACGTCGTGTACACTAGGAACAACTGCGTCAAGCGCTCGAGCAGAAACTGAATCAGACAATAGCGGCGCTGACGAGCGAGAAGGAAGCTGTGGAGAGCGGCGCGCGCGAGCGAGAGAGGAGATTGACGGCGGCACGTGACCAGCTTATGTTGCAGCACGATGAGGCGCTGCTGCGCGCTGAGAACGACAAACAGCAAGCGCTGCTTATGGGTAAATAAATAGATATTAATATTATAAAAGAGTGTGAACCTACCCACAATTCGCCTAACAATCCTGGATCGCGCTATCCAAGTTTCGGAGAACGGCAAGATCAGCAACGGCAACGTCTGAAATGACGTCAGTGGGCTTCGGTCCGACGGAGCATGCTATCTCTCTCGGTCGGAAAATATTCCTTTTCGGCCGCCACTTACTACGTCAAAAGAGAGTGAAAAGTATTTGAAGTAGGCTGCACACAATTTTAAGATCGTTTGGTGAAACTTGTCGCAATAGTACCGAGTACGCGTGTAATGTATGTTAATATGTGTATATCTGATCCCTGATCTTAATCTGCCAGAAAGGCATCATGTTCTTGAAAAATTCAAACCCAAAAGTTAAGGTATCTTAAGATTTGCGCGGCCTAAACTGCTACTTAAACTTATTTTCTAATGTTTGTCACTTCCTTTGTAATTTACTACAAAAATAATGCATTTTAGCCCACCAAGAGCAGCAAGCTCTCTGTGAGCGATTGGAAGAAGAGCGACGTATATTAGCTGGCGAGCGCGGCAAGCTGGAGCGTACGCGTCGCGACGCCGCCGCGCGCGCGGACGCCGACCGTGCCGCGATCGCTGCGTTGAAAGACGAACTTGCTACGGCTAAGACTAGACTGGACGAGGCTAAGTAAGAGCATTTTATAAGCCAGTGTTTACGTTCTTTTAAAATGACTTATATAATATTTTCTGTGCGTTTTAATTGCTTCAATATCCGTCTGTACTTCGTCGCAAAGTTACTTCGCTATCGATAGTTTTCTCAATGCTTGCTTTGCTCTTAAATATATTGCTATCACGTTTTCATAAATAGAAGTATTACCTCTATAACTAAGTGTTATGCTACCGAATGAAAACAAAATACCTTGTGTTATGCATTTCGAATTGGTAACAAGTACCTTACTTTAACCGATTTTTTAACTTTTATAAATGTAAGTTTATTCTAAACTTAGAGCGGCCGCGGAAGACGAGTGTGCGCGGTTGGAGACTCGCATCAAGGAACTACACCTGGAGAAGGAGGCGCTACATCGTGAGGGTCAGGAGGCGCGCGCGCAGCTCGCACTAGCTGAGGACAAGTACGACGCCGCGCATGCGCAGCTTCAAGACACGCTGAGGAAACTTAAGGAAGGTGAGTTAACCGACATTAGAGATACTACAGATGACGTGGGGCTTGGATAACTTGCCATGAAGGCGTAGATGAGAATCATCGTAAATAATACCAAAGAGGACATGCAAAACGTTAATGCTATGTATTATAGGAGGGTGAATGTTCAACGGTTACACACAAGATGACAGCGTTAGTGCCCACGCGCCAAAAGTTCGTTAAACGATTGATTTGTTTTTAATAAACCTCTGAAAAGTTTTTAACTAAGATCATTTCTGTTTTATAGTGGAAAATGAAGCTGAGGGTCTCCGCAAGGACTTAGCGGATACGCGACGCACGCTTAGCAGCGCGACCGCAGAGCGGGACAAGTACAACAGCGCGTGCCGTGAGCTGCGTGAGCACGTCAAGCGTGCCGAGACCGAGCGCCGCGAGGCCGCACGCGCCCGCGACGACGCGTATCACAAGATCGTTGGTGAGTGACAAAGATAGCTTAGTGAAGAGTGACATAGCAATATGGTGACTGCAGAGCGAGACAAGTACAACAGCGCGTGCCGCGAGTTCCGTGAACACGTCAAACGCGCTGAAAGGCGAAACCGAGCGCCGTGAGGCCGCACGCGCCCGCAACGAAGCGTATCACAAGATCTGGTGCGGAGCGAGATTGCAACACAGCATTTTAACATGCCTGGTCAAAACGTCGTGAGCAGTAGTTTATTGTCTTGCCTCGTGACTCGTCGCTACGGTTTTCACGTTCGTGCCGAAAATATTTCGTAAAAAATATGAATATTTTGCGTTAAGAAATTTCTATTTGCTCCGCAACTGTTACCATGTAAATACAAAAGTTTTAAAGACTGAAAAGATTTATGAATTAAATTCTAATAGTTTCCATGTCAATAGAAAACGTTCCAATGTTTGACGAAATTTGTGAATTATCAATAGAAACGAACTGCGATAACCTGTTACTTAACTATTATATTGTTTCATGCCACTATTCCCCAGGTCTGGAGGAATCTCGCAGCACGCTGGAGGGCGAGCTGTCGCGACTAGCGGCGGCGCTGAAGGCGGCGGAGGGGGGCGGGGAGCACGCGACGCGCGCGCTGCGAGCGGCCGAGGCGCAGTTACAGCGGGAACGCGCGGCGCTGCAGCAGGCTAATCATGATATTAAGGAGCTGCAGTCTCGGTGAGTGAATGTACTATTGGCTATTCTATTTAGGCTAAAAGGCAGTAAATGTTGAGAAAGCGTTGTGTTAAAACAGCTTGCTGTTATTGATGAATACAACTAACGGGTATATATATTTTGTTCTCTTACAATCCAGTGCCTTTTTAATACGATTAGATGTAGTTGGTAATTACCCAAAAAAGTTATGACAGTTACAGGTAAGTTTTAAATACTTAAGCGTTTTAACCAATATATTAGAAAAAGTAATTGGACACAAAATATTATAAAATAGCTAAAAATTCGTGATCAAAGATGATTGATATTTGATACCCTTCGTCGCTGAACATGTTTTTTAATGTTACAACATAATTAAAGACGTGAGTTTTTTCCCCTTATAATTTGAACAAAACCTTGTTACTTACCTGCTTCATTATCTGGCTAGTATAAATTATCTGGCTATACATAAAATCTACATTCTTTTGATTTCAAATCACTTTCCAGCCCTAAAGCCTCCATTTAAAAAAAACGTCTTTTTTATACTGTTACTTACCTGCTTCATTCAGTGACGTCTTCAATTGTTACACAGACTACAGAACGAGAGTGAGGAGCGGGAGCGCGTGGCGGGCGAGGCGGGCACGGCGCGGCGTCACGGCGCCGAGCTGGAGGGCATGCTGACGTGCGCGCGCGCCGACCTCGCCGCCGTGCGACAGCGCGCCGCCGACCTTGAGGACGCCTGCCGACAGCGCGACCAGGTATGGTCCAGTTGTGGGGTGTGCTCCTGAATGTTATAGGCGGAAACCTATCAACCAATGTGATTAAACGAGATTTGATTGGCTATCGAGACGTTAAATCGTACTGGCCAGTATGATTGGATTTGTAGAGACGTTCCCATTTACCTCTCGATAATATTATTGAAATGATGTCGAAAAATGTAAAGTTTTGTGTAAACAGAATAAGGCTGCCTTCACATTAAGTCGCGAGTAGTGCGGCAGCCACGCGACTTTTATACTAAAACGAGCCGCGCGGCTGCCTTCATATTAAGTCACGAGTAGTGCGGCAGCCGCGCGACTCGCGACTTAATGTGAAGGCAGTCTAAAACAAAATTGACAGATTAAAAACTAGATTTTTTGTGTAGGAACTGGTGCTGCGATTAGAAGACTGTAGATCGAAGGAGCGTCGCCTCGAGGAGCTCAAACACAATCTGGAAGTCTGCCTCGCCGACGCCACGCAGCAGATACAGGAGCTAAAGGTTACTTTTGGCACTTGAATGTTACTGACAGTGGGTGCAGATGGAAAACAGCTGCCATTCAGACACTAGCGGTCATATTCTAATGGGGATTGTCCATTTTTTTTAATTGTACCGATTACAAAAACGTTTCGAGGAATAAGGTCAGTGATCGTTATTCTGTATATAAATTCAAAAAATATCCATTACTTACTTATATTGTTAAACAAATATAGTTTAACCTTAGTTTGACCTTCAATGACGTCATCACTGGAAGCCATACGTTAAATTAGCAATAAACTCGACCAACATTACGTTTTGAACTTTTGGTATGCTTCTCGAATCAGTTTTCACATAAATAAGAGAACTTGCAATTCAATGCAACTTGCATTCATTCAAGGTGTTAACCTTGTTGATACTTGACAATGCTCTTTTTTTAATTTTTATGTATTCAATGCTGCCGGCCGCCGACGATGACGTCATAGGTCCGAAAACTTTAAAAAATTATTAAAAAAAAACTAGCCAATGAATTAAAAAAATATTCAATTCATATTCTTAAAATACCCTATTTCAACGAAAAAAAAAATATAAAAAGTACATGTGATTTTTTTTGGACAATGCCCATTGAGTGTTAGCATGAAACAGCTTTCTGTAAAGTAACGCTTTACAAAATGGCGATGTTCTGATTTTGGCCACGTGACAAAAAAATTTATGTTTCTATATTTTGTTACATATTATAGATTAAAAACTCAAAAATTGTTTAGACTCGTCTGGGCGCTAGTGAGGGTCGCGGACGTGCGACAGAGGCGGCGCTAGCGTCGGCAGAGGCGGGGCGACGCGACGCGGAGCTGCGTCTGTCGGCAGTAGCAGCGGCGCTGCGGCGCGTGTGCGGCGTGCAGCCCGACGGCAGCGTACTGCCCGCCGCGCGACGCCGCCTCTCTAGCCCCGCGCGTCGTTACAGTCCGCACAGAGGTAAAGGTACAGTGACACATCAAAAATAGCAAGCTTATTATAATGCTCAAAACAAGCATGCTGTTCGAACTCGATACATTTGCTTCTATTAAGAATTCTTATATAAGAAAAAAACTGATCGATACTACCACAAACCTGCTCACGCGTGCTTAAACTACGCCCCCGCAACCCGCGCCGCAGGTAGCATGTTAAAAAATCGCACGACTGTCATTTTTTGAGAATGCTCGAGATAAGCATGCTTATTTTGAACAATGCATGGATACGCGTGCTCGAAAGCAGCAACTGTTCGGTTGAAGCATGCTTTCGTGCTTAAAATAAGCATGTGTAACTGTACCTTAAGGGAAGCAGTCTGTCATGCAATACCAAGTCTGTCGGCGGTGGCGGCGAACATGAAGATTAGAAAAATCGTTAAGATCGGTTGCGTTCTGTATATAAAAAATGATATGTGATTCGATGTACTGTATGTAAATGATACCACGCTCAAACTTTATAATATTACTTTCATACCTATTTAATTATTTTTTTCATTACACTAGGGCGTGACCACTCCGAGGATCGCAATGAAATTATCGACGTTGATCCGGAATTGATCAAGAAAGGCATTAGAAACCTGATGCATGAAGTCTGCCAGATAGAACGAGAAAAGGTACACGATATTTTCATCAAGTAAATAAAGAACAACGAACCTTACTGGCATACCTGTTGTATTTTGGTGTATACCTATGAAACATACGCCAATCGAAAGAGAAGATGTTTGCAAACAATAAATATTCTTTGACAAAATGTCGTAAATAATATACTTTCTGAGTTATTTCAGTTTGAAAATGTAAAATAAATAACATTTTAGATAAAGAACCTGAAATATTTAACTAAGTATAACATTTACGACATTTTGTCAAGGGGTATTTGTTGTTTGTAATTATTTTCTCTGTCGATTGACGTATGTTTCATAGGTGTACACGAAAATATACCATTTTAGTACTTGAAACTAATTAGGTATGCCACGCTCCATACAAAAAGGTTCGAACTCTTTTGTTTAGAACCAGTCAATTTAAATATCCTTCTCTTTTATTAATACGAAGAACTATAAAATAATTTTGACGTGATAACGTCTTATAATTCGATATGGGGTGCGCGCCCGAAAAACATGACAGTTCATGCGGCGTTACCTCGCTGACAGCAGAGGCGTTCCATTTACACTCTCAAGTCTCTCAACAACCGTAAGGCCCACCTGGGCCGCGCTCTTTGTTTCGATTATATTACGTATTTCGATGACTTAGAGAATACTTTTGTATGAAGAAGTTTGGTTAGTTATGACCTTTGATACATTGACCACACTCTGAATGAAAAATAAATAAACAATCTGTGAGCTATTAGTATTATTTCGGCTATTCAAAATTGTGCTCTATTTCCTACGTGTCAAGGTATGAACAAGTCACTAATTATAGTTACGAAAGTTTATAATTGAGAAACTAATATCACATCGGACTAAATACTATATTATGATGGCTTGATAGATAGAAAATTTAACATATATTATAATGTAGTTCACACAAACATAAAATATGGATTGTATGTAAGGATATTACATTAATTTTACAAAGAGGGTAGGCCGGGCGCCATTTTTTTTGCACGTTGACCTGCCAACTTTTTTGCATAGATTTTTCCCGGAACTGAGGGGTTAAGGCTATGACGTTGTCACGTTCAACCATCGTCAGTAAACCGACTTTACAGACAACCGATTTTTTTTAATCAACGATTAATTTTAGCTTTTAATCGACTAGATTAGCAAGTGAGTCTTAGCAAAGTAGCACTGAATATTTTTTAATATAAGTTATAACCTTCTTCTGGTCCAGGACGACTTCAAAGCCCAAGTGGGCGTGTTAAAGAAGCAGCTTAAAGAAGCGAGTGCGGCGCAGGGAGCGGGCGTGGGCAAGTTGCAGGAGCTGAGCGGCAACGTGCGCGGCCTGAGCGACGAGCGCGCCAAACTGCAGGCGGCGCTCGCGCAGCGCGACGTGCAGCTCGCCGCCATTGTACGTATATTATTCAAAGAATTATAACCTTTAGAAGAGGCATTCCATAATATAATCGTCAGCGCGAAAATGTGTCACCCTCGAAATGAGTGAGCTCACTTATCTGAGAGCAGTGTGCCATAGGACGCAGTGACAGTCGGACGCGTTTAATTAATTGATTACCGCGTTGTTTTTCGCTACATTTCGCTCTAGAATGCCGTCGTGTCGTGTCGTGTCGTGTCGTGTCGAAACACATTTTACATGCAAAAACATTGCTATAGTTTTGATGGCGTATGCCGTACATCCAAGTCATATTATTGTGATTTATTTTCTCATCTTCATGCCTGTATTTTGATATTTATTATTATCCAATATCCTCATTTCCGTACTTGGGTTATATTCTCACCCCTACGTGTTAATCTCTTTTTTTTAATATTCTAGATACTCTGTAGAATTTATCAGTTTTACAATGACAACATTTTGAATTTCAGAACGAGTCCGTGCAAACAAAAACGATCGAGATCAGTAACTTGCGGGACAGAATAACCAGCCTGGAAGCGACGCTCACCTCTATTACAGAAGAAAAAACACAGAACGAGGTATTTTTTTTAATAAGCTGTTACATTAAACTAACTACTGTTCAATTTTTACACACAATACAAATTATACATTTTTGTATCTCCAAAATGTAAATACAGACCCTACAAAGAAACTGGGCATGGCCAAGTACCAATACAAATTCACATGCAGTGAATCAAATAAATGAACTCTAATGTTATTGTTCTGCTTTCCACCCAAAAATAATTTTCGCATCCACGCTAATAATATGATTTAAGTGTCAATAGATCCTTGTAGGACTGATAATATATTACAGAACAAATCCGGCAACCTCCGCGCTCAACTGGCGGAGCGGGTGCAGGAGGTAGGCCAGCTTCGTGAGGCGCTCGCTGCTGTTGAAGGTAACATATTTTTTAAGTTTACTAAACAGCTCAACATGACTATTTCATTAGAAATATAAACATAAATTCAAGATACGACACACTTATATATTGACGACAACAATGCTACGGCCGCACATGCGTAGTGCTTCGTGCTTAAGACGATACCATTGGACGGTCTGCATGTATGTCAATGGTATCGACTCATAGTACGAAGCTTCGTGACGATAGACACATGTGCGGCCGCGGCACAAGACTCATTTTCGCTTTCATGATTTTAGTATGGAAATAATATGAACGTATAAATTGTAAAAAGGTACTAAATATAATTTCTTTCTTCTATTTACGAATTCTAGCCCGCGCATCTCGCCTGGACGTGCGTCGCGCGCAGCTAGAAGGTGACGTGCAGCGCGCCGCCGCCGCCGCGCGCGACAGGGACGCCGCGCTACAGGTGAGTGAGACATCATTAGTAAACTACAACATAAAATTATTTATCTATACAGTAATTTTGCTTGAATCTTTTGTGATATGTCATGAGTCTTTATTATGCCCAAAAAGCTTATCAGCAGATAAAATAAATAATAACATAGCGGCTAAATCGCCCCCTTAAATACAGAATTATTCAGTAATCATTTTTGGAATAGCAAGTAACGGGGGCAAGTACAAGTAAATAAAGGGGCGTAAACTGCTTTTACACCAAACATCATAATCCGTTTACTAGTTTTTGCGAAAAATAATAACAAATATCCATCCTTACAATTTCACAATCTCCACAGTAAAAAATAAATTTACTTCTATTCGTTTATCAACCTTTACAGAAACTCCAAGAACGCTGCGAAAGTCACACCCGCACTATTGCCTCACTCGAGGACCGGTGTACATCACTCAAGGGCACCGTGGAACAGCTATCTGGTGCGCTGCAGAAGGCGGCAGCAGCGGAGACGGAGCTCAGAGCTGAACTGTCCAGGGTTACCAGACAGTTGACTGAGGCGAGGAATAATGAGGCGAACGCCACGGATAAGTTGAGGCAGATACAGAAGAATGTTGGTACGTATACCTCCACGGTCCACAAGCATTTGGTGCTTTTAATCCTTCGATCGTGGATTCTTGGAAATCTATTGTTATTCTGTTATGTCTCGCTCACCGGTGAGCTTATGGAGCTTGATGGGTTAAATCCCATGTTATTTTTTTACGAACCTATCCGTTATTTTCCCTTCTAAAAAAATTATCTAGTCGATACGTTATGCAATGTTTTGTAAGTACTAGATTATAAAGTGACCTTTCTATAAAGACAATATTATGTTGTATAGCTTATGCATTGTGTAACTTTTTTTATTAGTGAAGGGTTTAGTCACTCTACTACCCTTTTTTACCCAATTTCACCAACGTCTGTTAGTGTTAAAAAGTCATGTCTTCTCTTTCATTCATATGAAAAATGAAAGAGGTAACGTGATACTAATTCGAGCTTTAACTAACAGTTGTTGTTAAAATTGAGCATTATTCTGACATTAATTATGTCATCGAAGTAGTTACTGTTGTTTGACTTATTGGACAGTTATGATGTCAAACAAATTACAATTAACATCTTTATATCATGTTATTCATGTAACATTTCCTACTCATCTCTGTACAATATTTCCAGCGAACTGCGAGAACGAGCGTCGCGTGTTGTCGGAGAAGTTGGAGAGCGCGAAGGCGGCGCTGGGCGAGGCGAAGCGGATCAACTGCTCGCTCGACGACCAGGTGCACCGACTCACTAACCAGCTGGCCAACGTTGAGGCACAGAGGTGAGTTATCCAGGCCTCTTAGTCAAAATGTATTTGCTAGTTTCGATAGCGACAATGTCAAATCAGAAACAAAATAACATCGAGTCGCCGTGTCTTTGAGTCATCGGTAAATCTTACATTTTACTGTCTTAGTGCTATGTTGTGAGTTGAGTTAAAATTGTGTTTTCACGTTTATGCGGGTATGCATCGGATTAGGGTGCGAACGGACATAGTGCGAAACCGCTCTTTGGCCTTGTTAAATTTCTCAAAAATTGACAAGAAATTTACTTGTAGAGCGGATCTCGAGTGCCAGTTGCGTATGGCATCATGGGACAGCAAAGATGGCGGCGACGGCGAGTTGGAGCGAGAATTACGCGCGTTACAGCGCGAGCGTGAAGAGTTGCGCGCGCAGAACGACATGCTGATACGTGCAGACCGCGAGCGCCGCGTCCGCCCGCGGGCGCACAGCACCGACCGCACGCTACACTGTGCTGATCGAGACTCAGGTTGACCTTTATTATATTGACATAAGAGTTAGCCCTACACGGTATCGCCGCTGCCGCGGCGGCGCCGTGTATAAGGGCCCATTCCGCCCATAGAAATATAGGGATGAGTCATTAGTCATTACTCATCGGAGCGGCACCGCTGCCGCTGCGGCGCCGTGTGTAAATAGCTTACGAGATAAATTCATCAAGCGTGAAAAGCTGCGCGCGCAATACGACATGCTGTTGCGTGCTGACCGCGAGTACCGCGTACGCGCGCGCGCGCACTTCACCGACAAAGTGCTGCACTACGCTGATTGAGACTCAGGTTTTTAAATTTAAACTTTATGCCGTTGTAGTAAGAGTCAGCCCTACGAGGCAAATACATCAAGCGTAAAGAACTGCGTGCGCAGAACAACATGCTGCTATGTGCCCGCGCGCGCTTAGACACCGACAGAGCGCTGTACTGCGCTAACAGGGACTTAGGTGATTTTTTAGTTTGACCTGCGGCCTATTGACGTAAAAGTCAGCCCTACGAGGTAAATACATAAAACGTTAAGCACTACAACGGTACAACAGTAAACGACTGACGAAACGACACACTTAACGTGTTTGTCGAAAACTATGTTATAGAAACGAAAACTGTTCAAGAAATAGTATATAGCAGTCTCAAATACTGCCCCATTTACAGTTTCATTTATTTGTATTAAATGTTTATGCTATTGTCTGTTTTGTCTAGGCGATTCCCTGATAGACAGTTGCAAGTACAAAGAGACTCCGTGCAAGGACAAGTCCTACGATAAGTCGTACGACAAGTCTTACGAGAAATCGTTCGGCGCCGACATCGCGCTGCTCGAGATAGAGAATAGAGAGTTGAAGATGAAGATTAGGCGGTTAGAGAAGGAGATAGCGGATAAGGTAAATACCAACTAGATTTACGTATTTATCTTTGTTGAGATAGTAAGATGAACAATGAACATACCTCTCATTCTACATAATAATTAAATTAACATAATAATCATTAAATTTGGTCTAGCCGTTATCCCGCAAAATCGTAACAAACATCCCTACATGCCAATTTATTGTAAGCATTCAAATTTTTTACTTTTGTTACAGGAGTCAGAGATCTCACTCCTACGTACGCGGTTCCTGAGTGAGGGGGGCGGGGGGCGTGACGCGGAGCAGTACCGCGCGGCGGCCCTGCAGGCGGAGCGGCTGCTCGAGGCGCGCGAGTCCAGCCACAGACAGCAGATAGCGCGGCTCGAGAACCAGGTACTATTGAGAAGTTGATTCAAGCAGATGGCGGACCCATGTAATTCGGTCGTTTTATGTCAAACCCAGTCGACAAATCGTGACCTTAGAATTGACATGATCCGACCAAATGACGTAGGCCCGTCAACTGCCTATCAAGCAATTTCTTCGGTGGTACAATATCATTATTTTCTGCACAACAAGTTTATACAATCGTATTAGTATTCCCTAAAATACTTGCAAAAAAGGAAGCAACTATGTCACATATAAAAAAATATGTTACAACTGGAACTGCAGAAGTGCGTGCGTTCAACGAATGAATTAAACGGCGCCGCTAAGCGATTTGTAACTTTACGCTGTTTAGTGTAAATAATCGGCCAAGTGTGAGTCGGACTCGCGCACGAAGGGTTCCGTACCGTTATAGAGCAAAAATAGGCCAAAAATTGCGTTTCTTGTATGGGAGCCCCCCTTAAATTATTATTTTATTTAAATATTATTTTTAATTATTAAAGTACACATATAATTAAGGCTTTTGTGAAAATTTCAAGTGCCTACTTGTTGTCATTGTTGATACCGAGCAAAAAATGTTTGAAAAATTACGTTTGTTGTATGGGAGCCCCCCTTAAATATTTAATTTATTTTGTTTTTAGTATTTGTTGTTATGGCGGCAACAGAAATACATAATCTGTGAAAATTTCAACTCTCTAGCTATTACCGTTCTTGAGTTACAGCCTGGAGACAGACGGACAGACATCGAAGTCTCAGTAATAGGGTCCCGTTTCTACCCTTTGGGTACGGAACCCTAAAAAGATATCGATATCGATATATTCGCATACTAATAATTTCTGTCAGCCTTAAAAGTGTCATGCGGCATACAACCTTTTACCTTGTGTATTCAAATATAATAATTAATGAGTTTAAAAAAAAAAACTTATATATGTATGTATGTATGTGTGTGTCAGCTATCGGCGACGCGTGCGTCCCTGGCGGCGGAGGTGCGGCGGCGGCAGGCGTACGTGGCGCGCAGCGGGCGAGCGGCGCGCGACGTGCAGCGTTTACGTACCGCGCTCGGCGACTCGCTGCGGACCGTGTCGCAGGTACGCAATTTATTTATTTATTTATTTTCTCTATTAGGAACAAAAACAGTTATAATATAGTGTGACTTCAATTTTGTCTCATAGTACACAGTGGTGCATAATAGGCTTTACACTGTGTTCAAGCCCCAGCAGACTGCAGACATTTAGTCAGTCAAGCTTAGTCGGACGCTTAATGAGCACGAATATGTACCTATGGAGCACAATAAACGATTTAGTATTGGTATCTATATCGGAATATGGCCAGCTATTTCGGAATTATCCCTGTATTCATATTATTACCGCACCTTGAAACATCTGAACCTTAGTGTCTTAGTTACGGTGAAAAATGCATAATACTGACATTCTGACCGCATAACCCTAGTTCTTCTTCGTCCATTAAAAACATGTTATGACATTACACTAAAAAAGCATGTTGCAATTTAGTTCTCTGTTGCTATTTATTTAGTCTTCTGATTGCGTGTTTCTAACATATTAATTTCCTCAGGACCCAGCTCTGGACTCGTATACGTTGGAGCACGAGGCGCGCAAGTTGGACAGTACGCTCGCGCACAGCCTGCCGCCACTCAACGACAGCTTCGATTCCAAATAATTCAGTATTATTGATCAGTGTTTGTGTACAACAGTATTTATAGAGCCTTCTCGTTGAACCCCATGGACAAGTACGAGTTGTTACGAATATCTACACGTTCGTAAACATTTACTGAAACTATTTTTGAATATTCGCTTGTAATGCTAATGATTGGCGATTACGAAGGTATAGAGTATATTCGTCTTAAATTGCCCATGATCGAAGTTGGTTGTGTGTATTACAGACATCTGTTAACATGGGAGTCATATCCATAATGAAGCATTTAGAAGTCACACATTTTTAAAAACTTAAAGTTGGTACTAAACAGGTACCATTGAGCCAAAGATTGTGTTTATTCACATTCTATGTTTCTAGTCATTACTTTATATCTTTACAAAAGTGCCTTCATATGGATTTTTTAAATATTTTTTTTAGTTTCATAAAATTCTAGTCAAATTGTATTTAATATTCTGTGTATATTTGAGAGTATTATCAATTTAAATTTAGTGATGGAGATTGCCTTATTTATCATTGCTATACATTAAAATATACAAATTACTAGTCATTTTCTTATTGTTATACTGATTTGAACAGTATTATTTTTGAGTGCTCAATAATCAATCAATCAAAAACTTTATAAAGATTTATTTTTGAGTGCTCAATAATATTATATTGTAACAAAATTCTTAGTATTGTTGTAACACTCGAAATTAATGTTGCTATGGCATGAGATGTGGCAACACTGTTTCATATGACATTGATGTAATACTAGACACCTCGCACTGTAGACGACATTGACATGAATCACCGATCTCATTAAGGGGCCGGGTACCCTCGAAATTCTCATACATACGTAATTCCAAAATCATTTTCTCATACGAAAATATTTAACATGTTTGAGTTGTTTTTCAGTTTAAAATAGTAATTATCTAGGTTCCTGCATAAAATTTTACTTCAAAATATTTAAACATTAAAAAAAATTGTTTTTAATTTTTTTTTAGTAAATTTAGTACTTAATATTTAAACACTAAAAATAGAGTAAAACACTAAAAAATATATAAATAAATAGTAAATTTACTACAAAATATTTAAATACTAAAAATATTTTTTAGAGTTTAAATATTTTGTAGTAAATTAACTATTTATTTATATATTTTTTAGTGTTTTACTCTATTTTTTAGTGTTTAAATATTTAGTAGTAAATTTACTAAAAAAAATTTTAAAGCAAAAAAAAAAATTGTGTTGAAATATTTTGAAGTAAATTTTTGTGCAGGAACCTAGGTAATTACTATTTTAAACTGAAAAACAACTCAAACATGTTAAATGTTTTCGTATGAGAAAATGATTTTGGAATTACGTATGTATGAGAAATTCCAAGTGTACCCGGCCTCTTAAGCTTAGGTCCAGGAGTTGTCATAACGCTACCTTTGCCCAGTGTCTGGGCGACTTTGTCAGAAGTTTATTACTTCAACTGCGCTTTAACCCATCAAGCCCCATAAGGACACGCGTGACCGCGACAACAATAGAATAACAATAGATTTCCAAGAATCCGCGATCGAAGGATTAAACAAATTGTTTAACGAAATCTCGTTTCAGAGAGTCAAAACTGCCGTCATAAGCATTCAATATGATTTTTTTTAATCTAAAACAATCGTTAAACACTGATGTTTGAACCTTCTCCTTTGAATTCAGGCGAAAATTCTGATGATGAACGATCTCGACCAATTTTTTAATTTTGTTAGTTTTGTTTAAGTTTTAGTCCAATAAGTGCACTTTTAAAGCGGCCACTTCATGGCCTTTTTAGTTTGTATGGAGACGAAATTCCCTACACATTGTACGTCACTGTATGAAACGTAATCAAATTAAATAGCACTTTATCGAGAAAATATTTATAACACAGCTTTTAAACGGATAACGCCTATGTGGTCACGGGTTCAATTTTGCAATAATATGCAAACCACAGTTAAAGTAATATGTTGTTTCGTTCACTTTTTATGGTTTTCTTGGTATTATGGTAGGAGTAACATTATGGTGGTTATAATATGGCTATCGTTATACACATTAGAAAACTAGATTCAAGATTTAAAATTTATAGATCCTTTAGGTTATTCAACATGTAAAATACCTAAGCCAAAATATCAAAAATTCCTATCAAACGCCACAAATTTCCCAATAGTTCAATAGTTATATCGGCGTACTTTCGCAACGCTTTTCCGACTCCAGTACGTGACCCAACTACGATTGACTCAATTTCAACATTTCACGATTGTACGTTTATTTAATTGTTATAATTAAAATGTGTATCGAGCGTCCGCACTAGTAACCCAAGAGCCGGCGAAGTCTAATCCATACTAATATTATAAATGCGAAAGTGTGTCTGTCTGTCTGTCTGTTATCTCTTCACGATACCGCTGAACCGATTTTGCTGAAATTTAGTATTGAAATACTTTGAGTCCCGGGAAATGTACGGTTCCTGAGCGATAAACAAGTTTTAGCGCAACGGAATTGCGAGAATCTAGTAAGATCTAAACTTTAGGGGTGTCTGACAATGGGAAGGAACTGTCAAACATGTTCAGCAGCGGAAGACGAGATTCCTAGCTATCCCAAAGAAAATAAGATAAAAAATTGAGATTTATACTTTATCGAAGGTCAGGTAGACTTTCAGACTTGGATACCTCCTAAAATAACCGCTGCCGAAACTCCATGGTCTTTTTTACCTCTATAGGGGGTCATAATAATATACCCTATTGAGAACTTTCAGCATTAATAAAATGACGAAAGTCTAGCTGTCGCTTGGGTTATAAGAGAAAACGACTTTGATTGATGCGTTGATTGCTGGCGATCATGTTTGATGATTGTTTCGATTTATCGATTATTTATCGATAAGTTATGACTGTAAGTTATCGAATTATCAGAATCGACAAGGCAGCTGGTTTAACGGACAAAAATATAAACTTCCTTTTTTGTGGTCTGTACGTTAGGCTCTAGGCTATGCAGGAAAATCTAGTCTCTATCTAGTCCATGATTTATTATATACAATGTTAAAAGTTCATAGCCTTTGAAATTAATTGACATTGTACCTGATACCTATGTTTTTTTTTTATTAATACTCCTCCCCCTAACGTTGTCAGGGCTTGTTGTTATCCTTACATTAAAATATTCATAGATATAAAATTCTTATAAAATAATTCCAATTAAATTAACTACGTTCTATACCTATGTTCTAACTTCAGAAATAGACTTGTTTACTACTGATACATAATTGTTAGGCGATTATGTTCCATTTCACTAACGCCTGTTAAAGTTAACTGATAATATTATCATGACATATTCTCTTTCTTTATTCATACCACTAAAGCACTGACGCCAGCATTGGTTAGTAATCTTAGGACATAGGACGACACCGCGACAAATCACGTACAAAAACTAGGACAATCAAACTATATTTTTTTATTACTAAACCAATGTTTCTTTGTTCTACATAATAAAGTAGGTCACCGTTTCGCAATAATTAGCCACACCATAAACACCATAGTATAAGTAATGGATGACTCATCTCTACTAGTAATACTACCTAGTAGCCGGAAGAGTTACGGAAGCGAGTGACTCAGGCTTCTAGTGGAATATCAGACCAGAACTTAACGCAAAAATAGCTTCATAGTAATCAAGTGACAAATTGTCATACTTTTAGCAGGAAACATTGTTTCTAATTTACTGTAGTAGGTACAGTGTTTCAAAAAGTATAGGCCTCAATTTCCAGTGGATTTGTTTTCGATCATTTTTTTATTTTATGAATAGCTATGTATTGAATATACTTTTCCTTGTTTGTTGGTATTTATAATATTAATTCGTATGTATTTAAAAAATATTTGCTATATTATGCCAACATTATTTAAATAATGATCCACTTACTTAGCGTAAAAGTATTAAGTTAATTTTATGGAATACCTGTTAATTAAAATCAAATTAAAGCCTGACCAAAAAAATAGAAAACCTGCCCTGAGGGCGCTAAATGAACTATGAATATGGCAACATCTAGTACAGTGATACACTTGCGAATTGGCTAGTGTACAATTTTTAGCTAGTGTTTAATATAGACTAATTTTAATATAGACTATACAAAACCATAGTATTTATGTATAGTTTTAAAGTATATAGGCAGTTTAAAAAAGTACAACTTCATAATTTCATTATTAAACTTTTATTTAAATTATTCATCAAACTCAGAATCTAAATATTCAACACATTCATATATTATTTCATCTTCATGGTCAGATTGTAGTGGTTCAATGTCAGATATCTCTGACTCATTGCCACTTGTGGATGTTTCACTGTCATTGCCGCCAACATTTATGATAAATTGTTCAATTTCTCCATCAATTAGTGGTCCCCTTTGTCTATATTCTTTTTCTATTTTATTTGTATGATCACAACAATTACTCCATGTATCGGCAGTAATATCCTATAAGAATAATTTAAAATCAGTAATGGTAAACAAAATATTTAATTTTATTTTTGTCGAAATATGTGATATTTACCTCAAAACAGTTTTTTACAAGCTGCATGAATGTGATATTGTCTAAACCAACATTCTTTGTGGCAACCTTCCCTTTTACAATACCCCATATCATCTCAATAGGATTGAGGTCACAATGATAAGGAGGCAGTCTTAATATTTTGTGACCATAATCCTGTACTAAACTATCAATTTCATATATCGGGTCAGGTTTGTTTTGATTGACTATAACCATTAGCATACTTTTGGTGGCATAAGCAGGGTAGGCAATATCATTTGATGTAAGCCATTCTGCAATTTCATGTTTTCTATTATTCATGTTTGGTGGCTTGTTAATTTGGCTAGAATGATATCTAGCATTGTCCATGACTATACAGGTTGGTTCATGTAAATTGGGTATTAATTTATCCAATACCCATTTTTTAAAATTAACTTTATTCATGGCTTCGTGGAAATCTTCTTTTTTTTCTTTGTCATTGTAAATTAATAAAGCATTCGGGACGAACCCAGTCTTGCCGCCACAATGGACAATCACATATCTTTTGCCTTTAGCAACAGATTTAGACA
The DNA here is from genome assembly GCA_963422495.1 of Polyommatus iphigenia. NCBI lineage: Eukaryota > Metazoa > Arthropoda > Insecta > Lepidoptera > Lycaenidae > Polyommatus > Polyommatus iphigenia. Next base: position 34,898,234 of record OY730186.1, read on the forward strand.
CACCAGGCTCATTTTCACTTTGCCAGCATTTTGCATGATTGAGAGAAGTATGAATATAGCTTTCATCGAGGTATACAACTGGCATACCGCTCTCCTTTACATCTTTGATTTCTTGTAGATATTTATCCCTCCAAGCTACTATATCATACCGCTCCATAAGAATTGTCCTTTGGTTTCTACATTTTTTAAATTTATAACCTAATTTGTGCAAGAGTAAACGAAGAGACTCTCTGCCACCAACAAAATTTATGGATTCTTTCAGAGCTGCAAGCAACCGCTTCAAACTCGGTACTTCTTTTCGGACGGTATAAAATTCTTGTATTTTATGCCTAATTGCACAGAGATCGAAATCATCCAGATTGATTTTCTTTTTTGTTTTCGGTTTATTTTTCTTTGGTGTAGAAAATACAACTGAAGTCTGACCTTCTCTTCGTATTTTCATTACGGACGATCGGGATACACCTAAAAACAGAACTTTTAAATTAAACTAATCACAAATTAGCCAATTCAAATTGCACACACTATATGAGGTACCTACCAGTCATGTTGACAACAAGGTCCGTGATGTTATTTAGAGGAATAGAGTCCATTCCTTCAGACTTTCTTTCCGACAAGTAATTATTGATATTATAAATAACTTTTCTTAACTGGCTTTTAATAGTTTTCGGCATTATATCGCGTAAATAACCCACTTGTCTAAGAAATATATCACGCACAATCGAGAACACACTTTGACAGATGACAATTATGACATCTCATAAAGATTATTGCCAGTTGAAGAAATTAGTTCCAGTAGTTTTCCGCAATATGGCGAGGTTTTTTATTTTGTTGGTCGGGCTTTAGTAAACATCTGCGTAGAATCGAACCCGCGTCCGTTACCACTGAGCCATATGGAGACGTCCGGAACGTGTATTGTAATTTGTAACACTCTTATCAATGTCGCCCGCCCACTTTCACATGAAAGAAGTTTCTAGAGCATTCGAGAATTTTAAGCGCTCTCGTGTGGGCGACCTTCGATGACCCTAGACGTCACCCCTCCCAATCGACACTAATAAGGCGAATTGAAGCCCGTACAGAGTTACCTCGAGATTCTACGTGTGTCATCCTTATGTTATTGGCATAAAGCCTAATAATAACTTTAAACGAAAAGATGACACCGTGACCAATTGATGATAAAAATGCCCTGGATTTTTCCTGGACTAACGCCCACCAATGCCTATCTTGCCTATAACTTTACTCATCTATAACCGCCAAACGAATTGTTTACGTGCTGCTGGTCACAAATTCAAGTTATAATGACGTAGAATTATGTGAAACCCATGAATTAGATCACTGTTGTGACTTGTGACTATTAGAATAGTCCCTTATCTTGCGTGTACAAATACAATACAATGTGTTCATTTTGTGATTAAATTTTTTGAGAAATATTTCAGTTTAGGCCTGGAGATAGTGACACAAAATTCTTGGTGATTTGTGCCAGTATGGCGGTTTTACAGGGGTATAATTACGTAAAGGCAAAAAGGAAAATGATGGCCATAACGCTCGCACTGGCAGCCCAAACGCGTGGGCGTTAATCGAACGTGTCGGATAAATAACGAGTGTCGAACGATTTGTTCCACAAAAATGCGCTTGTATTTTCAGATAGTCGAAAAAAAATAAGTAGGCGAAAGCGTAATGCCATACTTGTCGGGTGCGGCTTACAGCCCGCCGTACCGACGCGAATACGTTAATTTTAATAAAAAATTGAACCATTTGTACCAGGCAAATTTTTGCATAGCTAATAATCGTCGAGTAGCCATTCACGAAAATCACCTTGCCATACTTTTTCGACAGCGCCCAATCATTGGCCCAATCATTGGCCATTATGGCCGCCATACCACTGCAAAGGTGTAAGTTTTTTTTTTCGCCAAACGATTTGTACCACCACCCTGAAACTTTTTTTAACAGTTCCCTGTATGATCATAAATAGGAGTCGGATAATGCTATACCTGTGGGAGGCAGCGAATGTGAATAATATTTTTTCAAAATCCTAAGATTTCATACGTAATTCAAACGGTTTTTCAAGTATGGCGCCACTTTTTCCGTCTACTACAAGTATGGCAAATATAGTAATGGTCACATTGTATCGTATAATTTCCAAAAATCCAAATGCCATACTGGTACAAATCGTCCAATTTTTATCACTTTTTTGCTCAAGTCCGATAGTCATCCCGCCCCATGGTTACAGTCTGTAACAATTTTTTTTGGTACAATTGTCAAATGACGAGAATACAATGATGCCATGATGTAAAAAATGATTTTACGTATCTTATAGTCGTATTTTTAAAACGTGTCGAATAAATAAGTATTTCAAGTATGGCAGCACTTTTTCCCCCTACTAGAAGTATGGGAAAAATAATAACGGTCATATTTTGTCAAATACTTTCCAAAAATTTAAATGCCATACTGGCACAAATCGTTTGGAGAAAAAAAAAAATCTTACACCTTTGCAGTGGTATGGCGGCCATTGGGCGCTGTCGGAAAAGTATGGCAAGGTGATTTTCGTGAATGGTTACTCGACGATTATTAGCTATGCAAAAATTAGCCTGGTACAAATGGTTCAATTTTTTTATTAAAATTAACGTATTCGCGTCGGTATGGCGGGCTGTAAGCCGCACCCGACAAGTATGGCATTACGATTTCGCCTACTTATTTTTTTTCGACTATCTGAAAATACAAGCATTTTTGTGGAACAAATCGTTCGACACTCGTTATTTATCCGACACGTTCGATTAACGCCCACGCGTTTGGGCTGCCAGTGCGAGCGCTATGACCATCATTTTCCTTTTTGCCTTTACGTAATTATACCGCTGTAAAACCGCCATACTGGCACAAATCACCAAGAATTTTGTGTCACTATCTCCAGGCCTAGTTGTCGTCATCAGTAAATCTATTTTGGAGATATTTTACCAAACATTTAGTTTCCGATTTATCGAATGATAAGTGTGTCCGAGTTGTAGATAATCTTTATCAGCGTTCGATTTCACGGTAATTTACTGGGAAACATGCATAATGTGTAATTTTATTACATTAATTAGCTATAAAACCCTTTCAAACATCGGTTAATGTAGCAAGTATGTAACAAGTTGTATGAGCGTTCATTTTTTCAGGGGAACGCCCTCGTATTAGCTGATAAGAGCACAGAGGGGGTGATAACACGTTAGCAACTGTAGATCTCGTCCCACGCTTGTGTTGTGACTTGTGCCACAGTGGGCTCGGTCTCTCGACGAGACGGAGTTTCACGATGCGCAGTAGAGCAACTTGATACTTGATTTGTAATGTTATTATTAGAAGCTTGTTTATAGGTCATAGACGTATTCATTTTCATTGGACTGTGTCAATTCTTATGTTACTAGAATATCGACATACGCCCGCCACGTCACTGCCATGTTTTATATTGTTGGCGACAAAGGTGTTCCACAACTTTTTTTCAGAATTCATATTTTACACATGGCGGCAATGTGTCGTTACAAATAGGTCATGCAAAACATAAATAGGTACACACACGCATTGGTAATTAAATGCGGTTGGTATAGAAATCTGAATGTTTTGTCAGTAACTACGTTCAGGGAGATCGCACACGTCACACTTTTTGTGTGATCGAGTCTGCGGCTTACATACAATCTGATGGCGCGCGCCATGCAGATTGTATGTAAGCCGCAGACTCGATCACACAAAAAGTGTGACGTGTGCGATCTCCCTCATGGTAACAAAATTCACAAAAGGCCTTGTAGTGCACCAACATTTCTCATCTAATCAACTACATTGTAGAATAATATTATTACTATTGTTGCCATAAACATAAATTAAAAATTGTCCTTACCTAAACCTAGGAAATGAATAAACATTTATTTCCCTATAATATATTCTTGGTAGAATTCATCTCTGATTTAGCCTACATAAATAGTTGTTTTGAGAATGATTTTCCTTTAGCGTAAATGACGACATACTTTAATTAGTAATGAACTTCCAGGGATCACGTTTGCCGCCAACGTCCTGTATTTGTGAAACACGTTTTATGAAATTTTTATACACAACTCAATAAATGGTAGTAAAGTATAATGGTTGTTTGATTTAATTAAATTGAAATTCCGACCAATTGCCGGTGGGCCGGGGAGCTGCGGGCTGCGGCCGACTGCTGACTCATCCGATAACAGCTGACGCAAGGCGTTAACATGGCTAGTTGAACGACAAAAATGCGTTAATAAGTGTAATAGGCACTCAAAAGTCTAGGCCAGACTTTAAAGAATGCCAGGCTCTTAAGAGTCTGACTGTATTAAGAACATACTAACAATATTGAGCAATAGATACCTACCCACAGGCAATACAAAAATAAATTTATTCTACAATATGAAATAATATGAACTTGAAAACCAAACCATAGTATGTTTTGGTGTCATAACATAGCATTGAGAATAGAGTTCATCAAAGTTACACCTACTGTAAGATTTCAAATAACATACCAAAAAGGAAGTTTAAAATTGGTTTTATTGATAAATTTGCAAAAAAAGAAAATTAATTGTACATGTCGATTATTAATTGAAAAGATAAAAATATACAAGTTCTTTTTGCACGATATTTATAAAAATATAATTCAACTCAGATCAAGTCATTACCAATATCCTTGTGCTGTAACTTACATATAAACAGAAATGACAGTCGAGGAAACATCTAACTCCGTAACAATATTTGAACATCTATTATATTTACTTCAACAAAGTTTTAGGAGCAACACGTTGGTAAGTCACACATAAATGAGCCAGTAATAAAAATTTATCCAATGAGAGTAACGATTTTTGTTTTTAATTTATTTAGGAAGTGACGATCGTCATAATATACAACATACGGACACCGGACAATACATTGGCGGGGTGCATCTAAGGCTCACTAATGAAGGTTACCAATACCTAGTGTTGCGCAACTTCCATTTCATACATTTTAATTATATAACAAGACAATAATATATCTGAAAAAATTTAATGTATCCTTAATATTACACATTATACACTGGTTAAGGCCTGCTGGCACTAAGTTACGGGCGACTCCCGCGCAGTACACACTCGACGAGTGGACAAAATAGGTTAGAGCAGTGATCAAGTACATATTAGGAATATATGTACAAGTTTTCAGTTAAAAAAAGTTGTTTACTCTTAGAGGATAAAGGCATATTAGTCTGATGATGCAGATTATGCTGTTAGTATGATGATTATTATTGATAAATATGTAAGGAATGTTTGAATACATAATTAGTCTTGTAGAATAAAGAACAATAAAGGTAATGTATGTTTTTTATGAGTAGGTACATTACTTCTTTATTTTAAATCAATTGTGACTAATTTAAATAGGGTGTCCCTTTAATGCTTCAACTCCCGTGGGGTCGAATTCGACCGCGATAACAATAGATTTCCAAGAATCCACAAACGAGGGATTAAAGCTGAACCAAGAAAAAGCTTATCAATTTTTTTTAGTACTACTTTGGATTTCACAATAACCTTAAGAAGTTGGTGTAGGACCGTTTATAAAATTGATATAATTCATATAAATATTTATGTAAAATGTTCTAAACATTGGGGATTCTACTATCAAACCTTCTTACAATATCAAAATTACCAAGTCATTCTACCTACAATGCCCACAAAAGAGTAAAAACACTAATTGTTTTTATTCTATATTTGGAATTTTTATAATTATTTACACAAATTTAATGCATAGATTATAAATTTTAACAAATTCTCCTATTACTACTTAATCACTGTCTAACAGAGAATTATAAAAACAGTTAAGAGATTAAATTTTGAAATACATTCTATAAAAAACATCTAATGGCAAAAGCATTAGATATTTTGAATTATTATAGTCAAACTCTTAGTACTTTTAAACTTCTGAATGTAGCATAAATTAGGAGCTAATTATCCTAAATTTGAACAATAAAATCAAAGTAAAACTACATTATACTACAGTATAATCAGGTTGTTACGAGAAGGCTGAAGGAGAAATCTAGTCGGAGCTATTGGGGTGCAGAGGACGAGTTATACTGTAATACTTTGGTTTCGCAGCTCAATTTTAGCACAATTAGTCTCTTACACCAGACATAAAATACGGAAATTTCTAGAGTGAAACACGCACAGAATCTTAAAAACGTGTTTCCAAAATGTATAAACAGGTAAAGTCCTACTTGTGTATAAAGGCAGATAACTACTTTATACAAAAGTAGGATTTTGCTCTTTACATAAAAACTATTAAGTTTCTATGTACTAGGCACATGATGCCTTTGAGTAGGTAAATTTTAATAATTATTGTGTGATTTTGTTAAAATCACAGTAATTTGTATTTGATGTCTGTGCATTTTCCACTCTTGCAGCACGGGGTCACAAATCAAATGCACATTGTGAAATGCAGGTATTAACCGACCATGCTCGCGCACCGAGTTTACTTTTGGGACTATCAGAGCCAAATCCGGGTACGAGAAGTCTTTCAATTATAAAATATTATAATACCTAAATGCGTCGGAAGCGCCACGACCCTTACAGAAGTTGACAGTTGTGAAACTTTCTGTTGCCCCCTTTTTTCTTCTCCTCCTTGGGGGACTTTTTGTTGATCTGTCGCACTAAGTCGTAGAACACTTCGTTTACACTGATTTTGGCCTTCGCGGAGGTCTCCATGAAGACGCAGTTGAAGTGGTTATTGGCGAGGTTCGCCCCCTGCTGCTTGCCCACTACGCGCTCCGCCTCCAGGTCGCACTTGTTGCCCACCAGCACCATGGGCACGTCGTCCTTATCTTTCACTCGGAGGATCTGCTCCCGCAGGTCCTGCAGGTCGTTAAACGTCGACTGCGCCGTGATCGAGTACACCAGTACGAAACCCTGCCCGTTCTTCATGTACAGATCTCTCATCGCGGTGAACTGTTCTGTGCCGGCCGTATCCAGAATTTCGAGCATACATTGTTGCCCGTCGACTTCCACTTGTTTCCGATAGCTGTCTTCTATGGTGGGGTCGTATTTCTCCACGAAGATGCCTTGTACGAATTGTACTGTCAAGGCGGATTTTCCCACGCCTCCGCTACCTAGTACGACTATTTTGTATTCGCGCATTATTGAATATTTTGAATTTTATGATTTCGAACACTAAAAATGAAAGATCACACTGCTAAAAAGCACATTAACTTTAAAGTTATTGCAAAAAAACCATCAAATAGTCAAACCGCCATGACACAGTTCAGGGCGATGGCTCACTGTTCTAGTGTTGCCATTTATATAAATTCAAGATGTGGGTTTTATCTGTCATTCCTACAGAGTATATCATTGAGATAATATACCATTGAGATAATATACACTAGGAGAGAGCCTTATATCGGTGTATAAGCGTCAAAAGTGTGTAATGTTATGTCCTACTTACTCGGACATAACAAAGGAGTCGGTCTGCATATATTTTCATGTAATAAAAGTGTTAATAAAGGTTTTTAGTGAACATTTTATGTTAGATATTGTTGAGTTTTGTGGTTCCGCTAAATAATAAACCATAAGAATGGCCAAAGAATGCCTCAAACACGTGTATTTCACATTGAATACGTAAGTTTTGAACAACGTTTTCGTTACGTATCTGCGCCCCCTCAACCCCCCCCCCCCCCACATGGATCTGTTGCTTATAACGAAATAGTGTCGTGGCGTTTATATTGCGTCTTATTTCTCCTTTTTAGGGAAAAAACTAACTCATCTATACATGTAATAAAATCGTAGGAAAGTCAATTCTGTACATTGAGTACTTTTGAAAAATCGAAGGTCCTTAAGTAAGTAATCGAATCTGAAAAACGCTACTTTACAGGAGAGCGATTTAAAGTTTATTTTTTTGCATAATTTTGTAACGGGTGATTGAATCTTTATAAAAACTGGGATAGACAGTTGTGTTGGCCTAACAAATTATTACATGAAAGCAAAAATTTTAAATTATGAGTAGTTTTCGAGAAAATTGACTTACAATAGTCTACTTCGTAATTGAACTATCTTTATGTGTCGAAAGTGGTAGTTTCGATTATTTACAGGGAACTATAAATACAACAATTTATCGTATCTGCCTATTTCGATATGCTACTTTGGATTATGTTAGGAATATTTTATTAAAAGTGTCACTTTCAATTTATTTTGGCGAAAATTACTTGTACTTGCCATTATTTTGTAATAGTATCAACAACAACAAAATATATGTAAAACATCTGTAAATATAACATAACAAACATACGACTATTTACACGTGGGAGAGTCATGCTCCGGCATGAATGGGCCGGCTCGACCGGAGAAATACCACGTTCTCACAGAAAACCGGCGTGAAACAGCGCTTGCGCTGTGTTTTGCCGAGTGGGTGAGTTTACCGGAGGCCCAATCCCCTACCCTACTCCCTTCCCTACCCTCCCCTATTCCCTTCCCTTCCCTTCCCTTCCCTTCCCATCCCTACCCTCCCTTATTACCATAATCCCTCTTAAAAGGCCGGCAACGCACCTGCAGCTCTTCTGATGCTGCGAGTGTCCGTGGGCGACGGAAGTTGCTTTCCATCAGGTGACCCGTTTGCTCGTTTACCCCCTTATTTCATAAAAAAAACGACTGTATTTCTATTTTGGCCAGCAAACAAACAAATATCGGACCAAAATGAGAATTTCTTGGCATCTTCAAACGATATCTTTACGTTTTCAAAATACATCAAACAGCTATCTTACTTTTTAGGCTCCCTATTTCACCGGCCTGACCATATTCCACATGCAGCATGTGCCAGGTGCCTTCTTTTAAAGCTAAATTGAAAACGGTAAAGCTAAACACAGAAAAATTTCATTATTAATAGAATAAACCAACGTCTCCATGTGGATAATTTTGAAAGTCAAATGTAGTACATTTTTTTATAGAAGGCAGATCGTTGTAGCCCTGACATCACTGCGACCCATGAGGATCTATTGTGACTCCTTCGCACTAGAGTATCATCCCCAACCCAATACTGCTCATAAATTGAACGACATGGTAGGGATTGGTGCCACGAATTTCATCTGTGGATGAGTATTCGTGGCGTAATAGAATAATGTACTTACATACATTATTCTTTATCTTCCTAGCTATCGTCCCATTCTCTAGTTGCTTATTACGAGCCAGTACTTGCTCTTCTGTCGGAAACATAATATTTTCAGAATGACTATGACACTTATCACAGATATCCTATTTAGGAATAATAAGCCCAGTGTTTATGCCAGCATTACTGATGTCTCTGTACTGACGAAGGGTTTGCCATAGTAAGAAAGCTAGCCCCATTCTTTGTGTCGAGAAAACATCCTGTTCATATTCAAATTGTTATTTGAGTACAATTTAGTGATATCTTTACGTGTATACTGTGATTATACTGGTTGGAAGCAAGCTACATGATCAAAAACACTCTTAACCATTGCAATATCTACAACTTTTTGACAATTGGGGTTTTTTCTCTATACAAAGAATCTGACCAGCTTTCAAACTGTGGAAATCAAGCGCATATTTCATGATATAAAAAAAATTCATTATATCGCGCTTCTCTTGGGAAAATGATGTTTTCCGACACCAAAAGTAGCCTTTTTTACTCTTCATCCTTTTAACTAAGTTTATGACAAAAATCAAGTCAATTTTTTACTTCGTTAGGGTGTGAAGAAAGGACAAACAAATAGACAAACAACTTTCGCATTTCTAATATGTCTTTCATTTCATGGATAATATGTCTTTAAAATTAAATGAAATTTCATAAAAAAAATAATTTATATTTCATTTAAAAACCAGGTTTATTAATCACTAGATGACGCCCGCTACTTTTTTGCTTAAAAATTCGTTTATCACGCAGGAACCGTACATTTTTCCGGAAAAATGTATCCTATGTCCTTTCCCGGGACTAAAAGTATCTCCATGCCAAATTTCAGCAAAATCGGTTCAGCAGTTTGGGCGTGAAGTGGTAACAGGCAGACAGACAAACAGACATACTTTTGCATTTATTATGTTAAGTATGGATAGAAACTAAATAATAAAAAAAAAACAAGTTGGTACTTCATTTTTATTGAAGAACAGTCGATTTTTCCAAAAATATAAGTATTCTTTCGGTTAAAAAATCGAAAGTGACAAAAATTTTTATTTGAAACACGACGTATAGAATCGAAATGGTCATTTTCGATAAAAATGATGTACGAAAGAACAACGTACATAATCGAAAATGGTACATACGATACTATTGAGAGACGAAAAAACGGCCTAAGCAATGGGATCTGCCCGATTCAATAATTTATGCGGTAAACATTTTTAATGCTACTAAAACTGTATAAAGATAAAGTAAAATCAAATTTACATAACCTTTAGTTTAAAATCAAATAAAGTGTTATTTATTGATGAGGGCACGTACAGTCGCGATAGTAGTAGTTTCGTCCTGTTTTGACGCTCACCGATACATCGTAAACTCGCGAAATTTAACTTTCTTTGGTATAAGACGGATAGACTATAACGTTTCGATAATATACTTACGTCTCTAAGTATCGGAAACCTAAAGAGTTTTCAAAATTTTTGAAGCTGTATTAAAAAAAATATCCTTTAAAAGGAGCCCAAAACAGTAATAAAAAAAATTGCCATCGAAATAATACTTGGGGTGTGATCTACTATGCTAACGCGGACGAAGTCGCGGGCACCAGCTAGTTTATTATAATCTCTGACAAACAATGTACTTTTAGGAGTTTTGGCGGGCATGTGAAAGAGTGATGTTGTGTTTTTGTATTATTTTCCTAAAATTGTGTTAGCTGGGTTTTTAATGTGTAATATTGGTAGAATATTAACCATTACATATTCGTGTTCATGCATAAGTGTAGGAAAGTGATGTAATATCCAGAAACGTGCTATTTTGTGTTCCCTCCAAAACTCCATCGAAAGTTTCAGTAAAGCGTCTACCACTTTACTGAATCGACCGACTTGACTCCTGTGACTGTATTGACTTTTACTTAGACTTTGACTAGACTTTAGACCTGACGATACATGAAAACGATGATGAAAATTATAATAGGAGGAATATGGTTTTCCCGCCATATTCCTTACCTTTTTACCTTGTCTGTGGCACAACATACACATCCTTTGTGTCAAGTTGCCAAAAAAGAAGAAAAAGAAAAGAAAAGAAAATGTACTTTTAGGTAAACATCAAAAATCGGCACAGAATTTTGTTTTTTTTTGTGTGTTACTTAAATTCTTTATTTTACCCGAAGAACGAAACATACTTTAGTTTTTGTTTAGCCATGTCAGCAACAGCATCTAAAACTTTATTTCTATTTCTTCCATATTTCTTCAATAATCTTCTTTGGAACGACGATAAAACGCGAGATGAACGAAGTACGCAGCCGTACATACGTACATATGGTGGCGGGAAAGTATTTTTTTTGTATTTTTGTGAAAATATGGACGATTGTGACATTCTTTTTGCAAAATATGGACTTATCTTTGCAAAACCCTAAAATATGGAAAAATATGGAAAATAAAAATTGGTTTTTCACAGTCTAAACATGATAATTCGTGTAAAAAACACAATCTAGGCCGAAAATCACGTAAAAGAAAAATATGTATTTACATAATATAAATCCGGGCCCTACTTATTACCTATCAATCAGTGTTTGTGATATAATTTGAAAAAACGTTTTTGGTTTCGTCATTGTGTCATTCTGTGGTGAAGCTGCAAATATTAGGTAAGTACTTTTAATTATAACTACCTATTGAACTAAGGCTGTTGTGTTTACACACGGCGCCGCAGCGGCAGCGGCCGCGGCACCGCCACCGCGGTGCTGCGGTGGCGGTGCCAATCTTGTGTTTTTATGTAAGACTAGACCATAGTATAAGCAGGGGAAGTAAGTTATCTTCATACAAAGGCACCGCGCGCGGCTTGTAAGTGTGCGCCATAGTATCAATGCGTCGCCGCACGCACACTTACTAAAATCTCGGACCGTTTTCGGACCATACCAGTCGGGGCTAACACTTTACGCTGCACGCCCGCGTCGCGCCACGCCGCGCCAAACGATTCAAAAATGTCCGCGATCATAATCGCAGGAGTAATAAATATTGCTGTGTGTTTGGGTGTTTTAATAGTAATGCAACAATTCCAGAATTGTCTTTGTTTAAATTACCAGTTGAACAGGAAAGGTAAGTACTACTCACTTATTCTAGTTATCTAGCATAATATAATTTTTACTTGGTGATCAGATACCTACTTACTTCTTTTTTTATTGTATTAGTTTTCTATCACACAAACTTTCCCACTAGAACATAGTATAAATTAATATAAGAGAATGTTTTAGGTAAGTACTTTTGATCGGTCAACTAATTTGCCGCTATTGCTTTGTTTACGTTTAGTAATGCCGATTTCTCTGTATTGTATGTATATTAACTAACTACTTACAGTCAATTACTTATTTTAAATCGTTATTAAAAATAAGTAATTGACTAATTGTAAATCAGATATTCATTATAAGTACACATAAAGCAAAGTTCGAATCATAACAACAGATTTGTTTATAGTAGGTACCTATAAGAGACAGGCGTTAGTTTTTAATGTTGTTTTAAAGGGTATATTTATAATTTTATATAGACTTCGGATTATATGCACGATCAAAGTGCCAAAATATGCATGCAAATATGCACGAAAATTGGCCGAAATATGGACAATCAAGAGTCACTAATTATTATTATTGAAAGTCGGAAGACCGCGACGTTGCCGCTGTTCATGCGGCTGCGAACGAAGCGCGGACAGCCGCTTGCCGCTCCCACATCAAAAATTGACAACCCTAAGACAGTAGGTAATTAAGTCGCGGATTGGGCCGGAGTTACCCTACTTCCCCTCCTTTTACTATGACTAGACGTTCCGCGCGGCTTCGCCCGCGTAAATTAGATATTTTACAGACAAATTAGTCCACAAAAATAGCCTATGATCCTTCACGTGATCTACTTCCTATCTGACCCAAATAACAGAAAAATTGCTCTACTAGTAGTTCGTGAGATAAGCCATTTCAAATATTTTCCCCCGTTTTTTCCACATTTTCCTATATTTCTTCGCTCCTATTAGTTTTAGCGTTATAAAATATAATCTATAGCCTTCCTCGATAAATGGGCTAACACTGAAAAAATTTTTCAAATCGGACCAGTAGTTTCTGAGATTAGCGCGTTCAATTAAGCCCATTCAAATAATTTCCCCCGTTTGTTCCACATTTTCCTCTATTTCTTCGCTCCTATTAGTTTTAGCGTGATAAAATGTAGCCTTTAGCCTTTCTCGATAAATGGGCTATCTAACACTGAAATAATTTTTCAAATCGGACCAGTAGTTTCTGAGATTAGCGCGTTCAAATAAACCCTTACAAATAATTTCCCCCCATTTTTTCCACATTTTCCTCTATTTCTTCGCTCCTATTAATCTTAGCGTGATAAGATATAGCCTATAGCCTTTCTTGATAAATTGACTATCTAACACTGAAAGAATTTTTCAAATCGGACCAGTAGTTCCTGAGATTAGCGCGTTCAAACAAACAAACTAACAAACTCTTCCGCTTTATAATATTATATAGTATAGATAAGGTGGGGTAAGACTAACATAGTTTATTTCTAGAAATAAAAAATGTTGGTTCTTCCACTGAAATTTCACATCTTACTGTTAAATGACTAATTACACTTAATTAAGATATCTTTACACTTTTACACAAGTATTTTAATTTCTACGCAAGTATACTAGAATCAGGTTTATTTAGGGAATTCTAAAGACCATACGAATTGCTAGTCTCGCCCCAATAAACGGGGTAAGACTAACACAATTTTTTTCCCTATTAAAACATACTTTTGTAACTTCTGACAGAAAAACCATAATACCACTTTAATATTGCCACTTAGATTTTAAACTTGGTGCGTAATAGAATAAGGTCCAGTTTATTTGGGAATTAAAACCCGGGAAATATTGTAATAAAATTACCAAAAAAGAGTAAGAATCATTTACTTTGTACCAGACGTAGACAAAAAAAAAAAAAGAAAACATTGTTGCTTAATATGCAAATGCTAATGTTGTCGTTTTTGTTTTTGGAAAAACTATATGGCACAAACATAAATTGGAAAAGTATTTGTGTATAATTTTGCAGAGAGATAGCAATACCGTACGAGTAGGTAATAATTTTTATGTTACAGTTCCTCAAATAAATGTATTTAATACCTGACTTTGGGCAAGACTACCATATGTTTGTCTAGCCCCAGATGGACTGATAGTCTACTCTTACCTCACCTCCCGATTTGTAGGTCATGTAGGTATTTGTTTTGATCATTATTTTTTAAATTAATTGGTTTTACGTTGGACCAATATAAATTTAAAATTAAAAGCTAGTATTGTTGCAATAATATTACTTACGTATGTACTTAACCTTTCAAACACACCACTTTTTCCACCAAAACTTTTATTAAAAACTCTAACCGGCGACCTCGTGTTTTGCGTCCTAAAATGTCAACAATTATTCACCTTTTGTACACAAAGTAGCGACATCCGTGTTTTGAGTCGAGAACTTTTTGAGTGTTTACCGCCCTATCAGCGTGACAAACTAGAGAATGAAGCTGCGTTACTAGTTACTAGTTAGTACTACACTTGTGATAGTCTTCCCCGCGTGATTGCCTTACCCCACCTTACCATAATTCAATTTAATGTTACATTAAGGCGGGATTATAGGCAACTGACATTTTAGAATTTGCGGAAAACAAGCTCAATAGATGGCGCTCGATAGGTACATATTTAGTTTTCAAGCCGTCGTTGATTTCAATAATTTTCAGAAATAATGTGATCACGTGGTAAACTCGACATACAGACTAATGATTAACAGAGAGGCCATGTTCACAACTTAATAAACGAAATCTTTAATGAATTTTGTATTATAATAAAATTATGTATTATTTTAATATGTTTGTTCTCTACTCACGAACATGAAAAAAAGTATTTGTAATACATGATATAATTGATTATACAATGTATAACAAAATAAAGTATTACTCATATGCATTGCATATACTTAAGCATGGAAAAATATAGCTATCTTAGGTACAGTAATTCATCATCGTCAGCTCGCTCACTGCTGAGGTTATTTTATGACTTTATAATATGGTTCAAATATTTTTTGTGCCTGGGTTTATTGCAATACCTTTAATAAATAGGATGTAGACCCATGACGATTACTTGTACCTGACGCTGCAGCATCCTCTGGAATCTATATTATAACACCCTCCACAAGTTCAATTATTATTTTTAACAAAAAATTAAAACCGACTTCCAAGGTGATAACAATAGTAATATGAACTAAAAAGTATTAAATAACTCTTACTCTTTAATAGTGCCATTTTCAGAATTCGTCTAAGTCTCAACTATTTCTGTACATACCTACTACAGTCTTCATTATTTTGAAGTCGATTTTCATTTCATGCTTAAACTAGTGAACCATTTTTTATAAAATTTGGTGAAGAAAGGACAAAGGATACTTTTTATCCTGAAAAAATTAACGGTTCCCACGCCATGAACGATTTTTTGAAGAATTTGCATCGAGATAGTGGCTATCAATTTGTTCTAGTAGCTGTTTGACACGACATTTGACACGAAAGACATTTAATTTTCAAACATTTAATAAAGAATTTTAATAAAGAATTAGAAAGATAAAATATATGGTATTTATGCCAAAATCTTCATTTATGATACATTGAAGTTATAAATGTTCATCTCTGAGTATGGCAGTTACAATATTATTTTTCTCCTGTTTATTTTTGCTAACAAAATTAGAATGAAAAATGGTAGTGAACAAGACTTATATTATGCCAACTTTCCAATAAACCAGTACATTACACCAGATTGTCGTGAGTAAAAAATTAATAATTGCATAAAATGTAAAATTTCTTTGCTCTCCACTTTTAAGTGTCGTCGTGATTTTTATTCACAAAATATCATGTTTTTGATAAAATCAAATAAGGTTTAAAGGTTTTTCATTTCGATTAATATTATTTTTTGTGTAAAGAATGGAATTCACATGTTCGATAAAATTGTAGTTTAACATAATATCGTATCAAAATCATGGTGTATCTATGAATTTGGATCTATCCGCTTGATAATATTATTTTTACGATTTTACTCCAGTGCTAATAGTCAGGGAGCCCTAGAATATTTTTTTTTTACTACTAACAAGCTAATTCTTGTGAGTAGCTTCATTTTGATAAGACAAACAACTTTTTTATCTGCGAAAAATCTTCCGTTTTAGGGTACCGTAGTCAACCAAGTTTTGTTGATTTCAGAACCCTAAAACGGAACCCTAACCAGCTGATTTTTTTGTATATTGGTAGGTTAATAGTTATATAATTTAAGAGTAAGATTGTTCTATAAATTGAACAATCCATAATTTAGGACCATCAAATCAAATTATGAAATCCTTTCTATCTCTGTTAGCTACCACTTTCAAGATTTTTTCGCAGATAAAAAAGTTGTTTGTCTTATCAAAATAAAGCTACTCACAAAAAATCGGTTGTCTGTAAAGTCGGTTTACTGACGATAGTTGAACGTGACAACGTCATAGCCTTAACCCCTCAGCTCCGGGAAAAATCTATGCAAAAAAGTTGGCAGGTCAATGTGCAAAAAAATGGCGCCCGGCCTACCCTCTTTGTAAAATTAATGTAATATTACAAAGAGGGTAGGCCGGGCCTTTGTAAAATTAATATAATACAATCCATATTTTATGTTTGTGTGAACTACATTATAATATATGTTAAACTTTCTATTTATCAAGCCATCATAATATAGTATTTAGTCCGATGTGATATTAGTTTCTCAATTATAAACTTTCGAAACTATAATTATTAACTTGTTCAGAAGAAATAAACGAATACTTTATTCTTCATATATTAAGTCATACCTTGACACGTAAGAAATAGAGCACAATTTTGAATAGCCGAAATAATACTAATATCTCACAGATTGTTTATTTATTTTTCATTCAGAGTGTGGCCAATGTATCAAAGGTCATAACTAACCAAACTTCTTCATACAAAAGTATTCTCTAAGTCATCGAAATACGTAATATAATCGAAACAAAGAGCGCGGCCCAGGTGGGCCTTACGGTTGTTGAGAGACTTGAAAGTGTAAATGGAACGCCTCAGAGCTGTCAGCGAGGTAACGCCGCATGAACTGTCATGTTTTTCGAGCGCGCAGCCCATATCGAATTATAAGACGTTATCACGTCAAAAATTAGCTTGTTAGTAATAAAAAAAATGTTCTAGGGCTCCTTGACTATAAGATGTTATATCTTTCTATTGCTATGGATTGGACATATTCGATAAAATTGTTGTTTAACATAATAATATCATTATCATTTTACAATGTTTTAACACATCCCTCAAAGTGTGTCTCTGTGTTGAGGCACTCTGTTCATGCTCTGTTCATTATTATCCGACTTAGCTGTGATATTTGCGCTTATGACTTTCAAACCTACCAAAAACGTATAAATGATCGTTTGGCGAATGTAAATTATCAAATATATATATCAATAAGATACCTAATAAGGTAGTCTCTCACCAAATATTAGGTTACAAAACAATATTGTAATATTTGTAAACCAAACATATTGCCTATGTTCTGAAATAAAACCCAGTTTACTTACCAGTGATCAAGACGTCATCTTACGACGCCGCACTGTATTGTACTGGTATTCCACTAGTAAGACAAGTGTAACGTATTATAATCACATCACAATAAACACGTTTAAGTACGACAATGCACTGGCAAATATTTAGAAACGAATCAATAGTATGGGATCACGGCGATTCTAGGCCTAAGGAGCTCTGGCCAGTATACTGGGATGTATTTGTGAACATACTCTAGTTTTTCTGTAATAGACAATCAGTCACTGAAAGACAGATTTCACTGATGTCATTCAATTATTATCCATCAAAACGCCTGTGGAATTGTTGTGGCAAATATTGAAAGCAGGCGTTGCATTCGAAAATCAATAAATCGTTCGAATTTGTGATCAAAACGATTTATCTTTATTATTGTTATTATATATCAAAAACGAAGCCCACCCTAACTTTCGAAATCATAATTTAAAAATTTTTGTATAAAAATATTTTTTCCTGCGTTTATTTTCGCTGAATTCTAGTCGAAATAAAATTTTGAAAGGAGCATTCTTTATTACTCTTTTTTTAGTGGTAAATGGATTTAAATCAAAATTCTAAGCTGACTGGGGCCTTGGTAAGGAATATAACAAACCTACAAAAAATGTTTAAATGCTTATGATTACTTCTGGTCAAAGTTCTAGTGAAAATAAAAACATGAAATTTCACTAGTCCTCGTTATATGCGGCCTTAATATAATATTTCAAAATATTATAAACACTGATAAAACACAATTTACTTGCACTTTTTCCACTTTAGGTATTATAATTTTTTTAACGGAATACACGAGTGGTTTCACAACACCAGCTGATGATGATATTAATTTACATATTTCGTGTAATTTCTAACATACTTAGGTAAAGTTTTATTCTCTCAGTCAAAAGTGATATCGATGTAAAAGTACTATCGAAAATATTGTTGACTCCATTGTAGACGAACTCGTATCAAAGCCTCGAACTTCGGAGTAATTTCAGTAGTAACCAATATTGAAATGGGATTTTAGTTTCGTCAATCCGCAGGCTTACATACTGAGAGATGCTGAGAGCTTCTATTTATACCTAAAAACCAATTCCACAAGTAAAGCTTTTACAGTTTACACGTTTTCGTTATTTCAAGCGTCAAGTGAAGAAGGAATTCTTTTAATGTCGTTCTTCATTAAGATGACGTCATAATCAAAGCAAAGAAGGAAAGATTAGAAAAAAAGCATATAGTGCAGTCGCCAGAGGTTTTAACCTCCGAAAATTGTAATAGTGAATGGATTTTTGTTTTTGAGGTGTCATTTTCTTTTTTACACTATAACTTGCAAAGTTTACCAAAAAATTTTTTGTGCTTTTAATTTTCTAGTTACTTAATTAAAAATTAATATTTCACCATATAAAACCGGTCCAGAAAAAAATTTTTTTTCTTGTTCCTGTTATTTAATGACTCTTATCCGAGTGTTTACGTTGAAAATTAACCAAATACACAATTTTTAAAAAAGAAAGTTTGCTTTGCTAAGCTAAATACAACTATAAGGTTTTTGCAAAGTTTTTAGAGATTAACGCTCGTCGTAACCAAGATAAAAGGGTTTGGGTCGATTTAAGGGTTGTAAAGAAAAGTGTGTTAAACTTACTTGTTGAGCGTATTTAATTTTTAGAGAAATGATAACTTTTAAGTACTTATAAACGTTTGAATATCTCCAAAAATGTGTAAAATAGACCGAAAATATTTTTCTATATTTGTTGAAAATTTATTTAAGTGAGAGCTAAAACATTAAATGCATCGACAAATGAAAGACTTTTTCTAGTCTTTGAAATATATTTAACCCATCAGTCGTGGCAAAACGAGACACAATAGCTTTTTCATTGTTATCGCGGCCAGATGTGGCCGCTTGGGGCTTCATGAATTAAACTTCCTACTTAAAGCCAGAAAAAAAATTGGGTGCTACAAATCTCACGTACATACTAAAGACGCATGCTGCGACCATGGAAAATGCTTACCTGAATACAAAAAATATCAGTTCTTAACCTAATTTGTATTTTTTCCCTTTAAGTATGTTTAAGAAAATATAATTAATGAAAAAAAACAAATAAAAAATCAATTTTATACTGTAAAAACCTAACCAAAAGAAATAAAATACAGATTTTCTTCGAAATATCCGTGAAAAGTTTGTGCTACATTTTCAGAAAATTTAATAAAGTAAGAGCTAAAAAGTTATACACATTAAGAAATAGAAGGCTTTGTTAAGCCTAAAAAATAATTTTAAACTTCCTATTTAAAACCAAAGAAAAATAGGAACGCCATTTACCTGGCGAGGCACACAACAAGCACATTTGGAGGTATGCTCATCTACATACAAAAATATTAATTTTAAATCTAAATTATATATTTTTTCAACTTATTTTCTTTCTTTGGAATATAAGCAACGATACAAATCAAAAAAACAGTAATATATTTTATTATTTTGCTACATATTTAAAAGAAAGGAATATGCAAATTTTCTTCAAAATTTTACAGTTTATGAGTTTACTTGAAGTGGAAGAGAATAATTAAAAAATCAAAAGCACAACTTTTCAATAGGTAAACTTTATTATTTATTTTATCAGCTACACATCCCTTTTTTTTCTTTTCAATTTTAATCCACTATTGCAAAAATCGGAGGTTTGCACGATTTTTACGCTCTGGGAACTGCACTAATAACAAAAAAAAAAAAATAGAAAAAATGTAGAAAAAACCAGCGGGTTGCACTCTGACAGTGAGATCGTGCCCTGACGCGAGTTTAACATTTTTCATTATTCCAAAAAAATGTACAACGCCGCTAAATAAGTTTTCACTTGAGTTTACAAAACTGCAGCTAGTAGCTTCTATGCTAACTATTTAGATAATAATTAGTAGCTAAAATTAAACAAAAAATCCTCGAACAGGTTTGATTTTTCAGGGGAGTTACTGTTTAATTTGATTTTACAATTAGAACCGGGCTAGATCTACAATATCGCTAAGGCTCGATTTATATTATGCGTCCGCGCGAACGTGCGGTTTAGCCACTTTACCGCGTACACAAGTACCTCTAAGGGTTCGTCCACATTTGTATCATTTGCGCGATCAGATCTCCGATCAGATCTCCGTCGCGTATCATCGAAGCGTATCAAAATGATACGCGTATCATGATACGCCCCGATCGCTATTAACCGCGTATCTGATACGTGTCGTATCAAATACGCGCATGATCAGCAGAGTGATCTAATAATAATAATAATAATAATAATAATAATAATAATAATGATAATAATAATAATAATAATAATAATAATAATAATAATAATAATAATAATAATAATAATAATAATAATAATAATAATAATAATAATAATAATAATAATAATAATAATAATAATAATAATAATAATAATAATAATAATAATAATAATAATAATAATAATAATAATAATAATAATAATAATAATAATAATAATAATAATAATAATAATAATAATAATAATAATAATAATAATAATAATAATAATAATAATAATAATAATAATAATAATAATAATAATAATAATAATAATAATAATAATAATAATAATAATAATAATAATAATAATAATAATAATAATAATGAAACATTTATTCAAGAACTTTGGGCATTACACCTTGCTACATTACAAAATAAAACGTTAACACACAGTTAAAATGAAGTTGACATGAAAATACTAAGCAGTATGAAATGTAATTATGTAACTAGCCTAACTAAGAATTAACAACAAACAAACAAAAGAAAAAATAAGTAACAGGTAACAAACAGGTAAAAAAAACTTAGTTAGCAAGAGTATCATGGGAAGGCAGGAGGTGTAATGCTCAAGCCACTGAAATGGAGTCCACTCAGGTAAAAAGACTGTGGATAAACCACAGTCCCTGATATTCTGTGGATCCAAAATGTCAGGCGCAAAACAGACCACCCAAGGCTACAGTGTTGCAATCATAAAATAAAACATACATAAATAATATAATAAATAGAATGTATATACTTAAAAAGAAATAAAATCTTGAATTAAATATGGTATGCAATGATTAAAATGAGGTAACTTATGTGACGTAAAAGCAATAATATTATGTTAAAAAAATAGTATCTATATATAACAGAGAGCGATATAGAAAAATATTTAACCTATCAACCCCCATAAGGACACCGGCGACCGCGACAACAATAAAATAACAATAGATTTCCAAAAATCCGCGATTGAAGGATTAAATTGAGAGCTGATCCTGCAGTGGCAATTCCTTTAGTTTACTCTTAAAATTATTTATAGAATGCAGAGCACGAAATGGCGGTAAAAGGTTATTCCATATCTTGCTCGCCAAGTACCTAAAACTACCTCTAAATGCAGACGAGTGATGGAGAGGAGTTAATAATAGGTACGACGAACCCCTGGTGGTGAGGGTCAGCTGTTTGTCACATGCCCACTGAAGCTTACTAAACAAGTAGGATGGAGTTTTTAATTTAACCACACCGAACAGTAATGTGGCAAAATGTAACTGTCGGCGACCGTCCATCTTAAGCCATCTCAGACTGTTTATGTACGGCGATACGTGGGCGCGGGGAGGCACATTGCAACAATATCTTGCGCATGCATTTTGAACTTTTTGAATGAGGTGCTTGGAGCGAGAGAGAAGACAAGGACCGATAACAGCGTCAGCGTAATTTAAATTGGAAAGGACAAGTGATTCACACAGCGAAGCTCGTAATCTCTCTGGAATGAAATTTCTAACCTTGTACAGGAGCTTTAAACGATAAAAACACCGGCTGACGACCGACCGTCTCAAACCTTAGTCCTTCGTCCGTCAGGACTCCTAAATTACGGACTTCAGTCACCCTTTCGATACTTACGTCATTAATACAAATTTTAGGCTGATTAACAACAACTTTGTGTATTTGTACTTTTGTGCCCAAAATCACTTGTGCTTGTATGTACTTAGTCTTAGATGGGTTAAGTATCAGGGCGTTATTTACTGACCATTTAGCTATACGTGCCAAGTCCTCATTCAACCTTCGCATAGCTTCCATAAGGTTATTCGGCTTGAAGGTAATATACAACTGTATGTCATCCGCGTATATATGGAATTTACAAAAGCGTATTTGCCTGACTATATCTGCGCAATATAATGAAAACAATAAAGGACCAATCACTGAACCCTGAGGTACACCTCTGTTAACATTACGAGGACTTGAACGTGATGACGTCCCGTTTTTATTAATAGCTTCGACTACCTGTAATCGGTTAATCAAATATGAGGCAAACCAGGCTACTACTCCAGCATCACAACCATAGTATTTCAACTTAGAAAGAAGCAAATTTATATTGAGGGTTTCAAATGCGCGTGAATAGCCCAATAGTACCAAGACCGTAACCTCTCCTGCATCCTGTGCAGTGATGACATTATCCACTACATCTATCAAGGCAGTAGTTGTACTGTGATGTTTACGAAAGCCCGACTGCAATGATGGTAATATATTGCTTTCTTCGACATAATTGCTAATCTGGCTATGTACAACCTTTTCAAGAACCTTGGATAAACACGGCAATATGCTGATTGGTCGGAGGTCTTTCAGATCAGAGACGTTATCTTTCTTGGGGATGGGCTTAACAATAGAGAGACGCCACGACTCGGGGAAGGTGCAGGATAGGAGGGAGGTATTAATTACGAGTATATGGGTCATAGCACTTAGACAACGAGGTATGCGGCACGACATCAACAACATATCAGAATTAATATTATCCACCCCCATAGCCTTAGAAGTCAACGACTTGATATTTTTTAGGACATCATCATCATTAACTATTTTAAACTTGAAGGTGGATGAACCAAAGGTATGGGAGTCGAAATAGGCTAAGACAGGCGGAGGTACAATATTAGCACCTGGGACGTCCAAAAAATGTTTGTTAATATTATCAGGGTCAGCAAGGTTAGCAGGAAGTGTAAAATCAGACTTACGATTATGCCAGTTCAGATTATCTTTCAAATGACTCTACATAAGCTTGGGGTTCTTAATATTAGAATTAATGTAGGTACTAAAGTAAGACGCTTTTTCCCTGAGAATAGCTCGCGTGACCTCACGCTTAAGGTCTTTATAGTAATAAGTGGGAGTCATTTTTTGTGCTACGTGCACGCTTATACGCCTTGTCTCGTTGCTTCATTAATTGTTTTATATTAAAAGTAATCCAAGGGTATTGGCGATCTTTTAAATGAAGTGTTTTGGTAGGGGCCAGCAAGTCAAAAATGTACAAAACACTGCTACTAAAGAACTGCACCATCTCGTCAACCTCGTCTACACTATAGATGTAGTGCCAGTCTAAAGAATTCATGAACAGTTCAAAATCTTCAGGCGAGATATCTTTTAGTGCATGATAAGTTATACATTTAGTAACTGTCCTTACTTTCGGAAGGTCTATCTCAAAAGAAAGGAACGCGTGGCTACTAAGATCAGGTATGTGCTCAACCCATACTCGATTCAAGTCGGCATTAGAACAGACCAGGTCGAGCAGGGTTGCGGTTTCGGCGGTGAAGTGAGTAGCCTCAGCAGTGTATTGATCTAAGCGGTGAATCGATAAAAATTGGTCCAAGATATTAAAGTGAGCCGTGTTCTTTTTAAAATAATTAATGTTAAAGTCACCAACTAGATATAAGTAGTCATAGGCTGAAAAACTGCTAATTGTATCAGTTAGTGTATCAGTAAAAATTTAGCTGATAGCCAAGGGGGGCGATATGCTGTACCTATAATGATTATTTTATTATTGGATTTAAAAGACAACCACATCTGTTCTACGGTATGGGATGTGCTGAGGTGCTAAATAATTTTAGCGTTAAATCTTTTCGAGATATAAAAACCTACGCCGCCGCCACGGCTACGCACAGACTCAGGTCTAGGCATATGAACGAGTCGATAACCAGGTACCCTAGGAGCGCGACTTTCCTTGCCCGAGCACAGCCAGGTTGCATTAATAGCTATGATATCACATTTGTATCTGTTCATTGCTACAAAGAACTCGTCGTGCCTAGAACCTACAGAACCAGGGTTAAGAAAACCAACTTTAATTTTGCTGCGATTACACATTTTTGAGTTTATTGAAGTAACATAATAAGGATACAAAACACAATTGACCTAAATTTAAAATATTTTTTGGTATCAGTAGGTAAATGCAATAATCATTGAGCAGCGCCAGAAAATTATAAATTATATTAAAAATCCATAATATTTTGTACAATATAATAATTAAAATAAGTTTATAAAAATGTATACTTAAGTTACCTTTATCACCAGGTAATATTATGATAATATTAAAGTAAGTCATAATATGTAGAAAATATCGTTGGATAATATTATAAAAGTATAAAAATATTATAAAATAAATATTATGAAAAACATGATAATTTGCACTTTTATCGTAGGTAAAAAGGATTGGCCTTTTTACCTACGATATATGATATCATGAAGCGAGATAAGGTAAAACGAAATACATTATTTATGAAAATCAAACAGAGCCTGTGCCAAAAAACCGTTCAAGGTCCCTATCAGTTTTGATACGGTGAGCCGTAGAATCCGCGTCCCGACGCACCAAGATGTGTCCGTCACGCGTCCAGACGTAACGCCAGTTATGTCGCCGGCCCTCCTCGCGGGCCCTATAAAACAGGGCGCGATTGAGCTTGGTAAGGTGCTCATTAAGGTGGATTCGATGCGGCGGACCCTCTAAAATTCCCGTACTATCTAAGCCACGCCGTACACGGGCCGCTCTGAGAATGTTGTCCCGCACAGACCTACGGGCTAGGCGAACAACTATAGGTCTAGGTCTCTGGCGCTCATCTCCTGTTGTGGCTATGCGTTTGGCTCCTTTGCGATGGCTACAGACAATCTCCCGCTTGTCGATGTCGATCCCCAGCTTCTTACCCACGAGACCTACTACGTGAGCCACGTTTTCACCAGCGCTTTCCGGGATACCGGTAATCTGTATATCATTTAACAAATTTTCTTGTTCCCGGTCATTCAGATCGCCCTGAAGTTTCTCGATAAGGCTAGTTACGGCCGGGTCGTGCGTACGATCGCACGCGTGCGCGTTCAGGTTTTCCTCCACCGCGGTGACTCGTATTTCGACTGCGTCCACGCGCTTGTTAATTTCAAATATGGTTGTGTTTAGCTGTGATACGGCTTTCGTAAAAGACTCCATTTCTTGCCCGATAGTGGAAATAACCTCCCTCAGCAGTCTCAACTCCTCGGCTAGTGGGATTGGTGATGAAAGTCCGTCGTGATAAAGTTTATTAGGTGTAGTGTCGACGGCTGGCGAAGCAGAGGGCGGTAAAGAGCACCCAGAACATGTCCATGTTCTGCCTTTTTGGTACCCTTTGGCGCAGAGGGGATGGACAAGGCCAGCACATTTGGAGCATTTTACGCTGTCTGCGTAACTCAGGAATCTCGCACACGTAGCACACTTGTAGTAAGATGGGTAGTAATATTGTAGATGATGGGTGAGTAATTTAATAGTTCTATTCCGTACAAAAAGGAAAACTTGCAAATTTTATTACAGTTTTAGCACGTATTATTGATTTTTTTAAGACACAGAGGGTACACTGAAACAGCTGATCGTCACTTGCCGAAATTATGCCCATCAGTCGTGGCAAAACGAGACACAATAGCTTTTTCATTGTTATCGCGGCCGGATGTGGCCGCTTGGGGCTTCATGAATTAAGATTTCAGTTCTTAAAAGTCACTTTTTATAATAGTGTTTATGTTCAAAACAGTCACTTCAGGTATCAGAATATACGCATTAAATTGATTATATAGACGTTTAAGTATTTTTAAAATCGCAAAAACTGAGAGCCAGATGTAGTCTGTCAAACGCCAAATGACACTCTAGTAGGCGTCCACACTATAATACGCATACTTGATACGGCGCGATGATCGCGACGGGGATCTGATCGGAGATCTGATCGCGCAAATGATACAAATGTGGACGCACCTTTATACGATTTATTTAAATCGTCCTTTACATACAATATTGCTTGTGATCTAGCGGTGTAGTCGCTGAACCGCGCGTTCGGGCCGACGCACGTCATAAATCGAGACAAGTTTGGCTGCACTCGGGTGACAGCGTCGGAAGCGATCCACTGAAAAATATAACACGACTAATTACAAGCGCTTTAAGCTCGCAATTTCATGGCTCGAGGCGGCCTACACTTATTAATTTAGCATTACGTCACACAGAATATGGGTCATATCTAGGGAAAATACTGAAAACGTGTGAGGCTAAACTTTTTTATTTATGTTTTTTCATTAAAAGCCTGAGAGTTTTATTTTAAGAAAGATAATATTATATGGCAAACTTACCAACAAAGACACGTTTATTGTCAAGTTTCAGTTTACGCATTATATCTTTTCTAATCGGGTATTTTTTATAAGTTCTGAAATTCTATGTGAACTAACTTTAGTATCGGGCATCAGCCTACTCATCAAAAATGAATCATTGAGCAAAAGTCGAAAGTCGAAACTGTCAACCATACTTAATTATAAATGAAGACATAATCCATACATTTACTTTACTAACTCATAATATTAAATATAAATGCGTGTGTTTGTCTGTCTGTTTGTCTGTTACCTCTTCACGCCCAAACCGCAGAACTGATTTTGCTGAACTTTGGTATGGAAATACTTTCAGTCCCGGGAAAGGACATAAACTGTAGGATACTTTTATCATGGAAAAATGCGCAATGGCGCAACGGAGTTGCGGGTGTCATCTAGTAATTTCGACGACCTCTGTCATGGCTCAATTGGTTGAGTGTGCGGCAGCTCAAGCCGGGGGTCGCGGGTTTGAATCCCGCCGACGGAACAAAAAGTTTTCAATGTTCCCGGGTCTGGATGTGTATTGAATTAATGTGTATGAATAAAAGTCTTAAATATATTATGTATAGTATAAAAGTATTAAATATCTATACATATAATAAATCTGTAGAAATGTCAATTCTGTACATTAAAGATATTCAAAAAATAATAAGCGGAGGGTGTCACAATATCGCTATAGAAGCCGAAAAGTTAGTTAGTTTTTTTGTATGTCTGTCTGTCTGTCTGTCTGTCTGTCTGTCTGTCTGTATGTTTGTTCCAGCATCACACGAAAACTACTAATCCGATTTGAATGCGGTTTTCGCAGATATATTTGTCTTCTTCCAACTTAACATCTGGTGTATAAAAAAAATTCTCCCCACCCCTCTAAAGGGACGAAAGAGGGGGTCAGATTTTGTATAAGACTTTTGCTTTAACACGAAAACTACTGATCCGATTTGAATGCGGTTTTCACAGATATATTTGTCTTCTTCCAACTTAATATCTGGTGTATAAAATTTTTCCCCCACCCCTCTAAAGGGACGAAAGAGCGGGTCAGATTTTGTATAAGACTTTTGCTTTAACACGAAAACTACTGATCCGATTTGCATACGGTTTTCGCAGATATATTTGCCTGCTTCCAACTCAACATCTGATGTATAAAAATTACCCCCCCCCCCACCCCACCCCTCTAAGGGGACCAAAGAGGGGGTCAGATTTTGTATCAAACTTTTTTCTTTAATGGACTTACTTCATATTATTAACTGTTTTTCCAACTTAGCATCTGGTGTATAAAAATTTACCCCACCCCTCTTAGGGGACAAAAGAGGGGGTAAGATTTAGTGTCAACTGATGAAGTAGAAATACTTTAAATGGCAAAACAACGTTTGCCGGGACAGCTAGTATTAAATATTTCCGTTGTCTAGTACCTGTAACACAAGTCCTTCAGGTACTTAGCACGGGGCCAGACTGACGTGGTGTGAAGCGTCCATAGATAGATATATAGATAGAATGAAATTATTGACTAGGACATGCAGTATTCCAATAACTCACTTCAATCTAATGCTAAGTACTCACATACAGTTTTGCTCGATAGTTTTACTCGAAATCGAGCAAAAACCACTGTGTGGACCGCAAAACTCACAGCTCGAAGGCTCGATCGAGCCAGTTTAAGGCTCGAATCGAGCCAGCTTGACAAATTTTTTGACACTAGTTTTTATTATTCGTAGCTAATTTCCTTCGAACTGGAGTAAAACTATCGAGCAATGCTGAATGTGTGGACGAAAGCCCGAGCATTGGTTTTTACTCTACGTGATTGCTCGATCGAGCAAAACCGTATGTGAGTACTTACACTAACGCCAACAGACAAGTATTATAAGTCCAATAAAAGCTTGTTAATTAAAATCTTTAGCATCTAGATCAAAATGCTAATGAGCGGCCGAGCTCGTGTTTTTAGCGGATATGCACTTCTCCCATATCTAGGGTTGCCACTTGCCAGTTGCTAGAAGCTAGATCGACAAAAATTAAGCACCTACTACCTACTGGGGCACTGTCTCGCCACGCTACTCGGTAGGTGTAATGTAATCAGGCCCTTAGAAAATAGACGCGTCAAACCGGACACCCTGCTACTGAGACTTTGAATCTCAACTTTTCCAGCCGCATTCAAAGAAATTTAATGATTATTTACTACTAATTTAATTCCTCGATCGTGGATTCTTGGAAATCTATTGTTTACGTGGTCGAATTCGACCGCTTGGGAGTTGAAGCATTAATGAAGTGATTGACAAAAAATTTATGGAATTTAAGTAGAAATCTATATTAAATTAACCACTAAATGTCTCCAAGTTGCAGAACTCATGAAAAACCCAGACTGTCCGGTTTTATTCTGGCGCGTGGCAACCCTACTTATACCGAACATGCATTATGCCCGCCATACACTGTTGTTTTAATGCATTGAACCAGATTGGACCGAAAGAAGGCCAAAAGGCAAAAACAGTATGTGTGTGAACTGTACCTCATTTTGCTTTTTAATTCAACATTAACCCGGCGACAATGACTATTTGACCCGAGCCATGTTTAATTGGATATATTTTGTCTTTGCGCCAATCGAATGTTTTCCAATCTTTGTATAGCTGGAGATACAACCTCTTTCCATCCGCCTAGCTGTTGCGGCTAGAGCCATAACTAGTGTGCAGCAAGATACTTGCGCGTCAAGTTAAAACGGGTCATTATGACCCGGCGTCATCGTCGGTGTAGTATTTTCTTGACTAACATTTATGAGTATTAAAATATTGTTTTGCCTTATTTTTTACGTTTTGAAGGAGAATATCATTGAAAAATAGCCCAGAAAGGATTTAAGAGTTGTTACAAGAGTGAGACTTTGACGATGACGTGTCTCAGGCTGCTTTGGGCATTGAACTTGTGGACCACGTATCTAGGTAAAAGTGAAAAAAATCCTGGAACTTGCAAAAGATATGAAGTCTGTTCATCTAAAAAAGATAAAAAAACACTTCACACATGCACAGCATGTCCAATTTTTATATGCTAGGGCATGATTACATATTGTGATAACTGTAGTAGTTCTATAACTCTGAACGAGGAAGTAGAAGACTGATTTCTTTTTATTTTCATGTTAGTAAGTTATAACAACCTCTCTTTTAAATTCATCAGTAAATTTTTTCCTTCATAGGTAAGAAAATTCTGCGAAAATATAAAATTAACGTACACGTTAAGTTTTCAAGGTTGATTTTTCATCTGCCGTGAAGAAAGCCAATAACAAAAATATTTATTATATAACACAGGGTTTTTTTTATTTTATGCATAATTCAAGTTCCCTTTTTAAATAAATGTAAAGCTACGTTTTTTTTATTTTATGCATAATTAAAGTCCCCTTTTTAAATAAATGTAAATGTAAAGCTAGGATTTTCGACGATTACGTAGTAAATAATAACACAATTGGGTTTTTTGAAAAAACAAAGTTTTTATTTTAATCAAAATATGTGGATCCACAAAACATAAAGCTTTAATTATTACATTTAAATTATAACAAAATCTTACCTGGAAAAAACAAAGAAACGACATTTAGTGTTATTAAATTAACAATCGCCGAAATCAATGATAATACTTTCTAGTTTTTAGTTCATTCGGCCATCTTTTCTTTTTCATAGATTACATCGAAGTCGTAGAGCAGAAGGATCTGTCAAATAATCATCTAAATAGCGGCAAAAATATGGGGAGATGTAAAGAAAAATACATTTTTCTTTACATGTCCCCCCCCCCAAAAGAAAATATAATCAGGTGTTTAGTCACGCAAACTCTCAGACTAGATGCCATCAGGAGCTGGGGTTAGTTTTGAGATGTGAAAAAAATTTGACTCCGACTTCTTATGATCAGTATTTATCTTGTATATTGTATTTGATATTTTTTCTATAATTTGACAAGGTCCGAGTTTCAATTCATCCAGTTCTTTTCTATTAAGTCTGTTACCATTCTCCACAAAGACAATATCACCAACTTTAAAGTCTATGCATATTTCTTTGTTGTAATTATGTGATTTTATTGTGATTTCTAAAGCTTTTTGCCTGTCTTTTATTAAATCATTCTCAGTCTTTTTCAGCTTCATCTCATTCGGCAAAAGAGATACATCTGTGCCATATAGTAGGTACTTTGGAGCATATCCAGTAACCGAGTGTTTCGTCATTATAGTTTTTTTACACAGTTTTGAGCAATGGTTGTCCATGCAACTTTTTTAACATTTTCTTTTGCTTTGCATCGGATTTTTTTTACTAATTTCTGATTAAGTCTTTCATTTAGACCATTTGAGTAAGGCGAGTTAACTGCTGTAAAGATTATGCAGATATTTTCCTGGTCCAAAAATCCTTTAAATTTTTTAGAATTAATACCTGGATACTGATCCGATAGAATCAATTCAATATTATGAATTTCTCCAAAGTTTTTTATGAGTTTGATGAAGTCATTTGAGTTTTGTGTACTTGAAGTTAAAATATGTGCATACCTAGTAAAATGGTCCACTAGCAGATATAAATTCAAATTCAAATTCTTTATTATACTCATACAATAATACACAATAGCACAAATTAGACAGTGTACATCACGTCGTCTAATCCCATGCTAAGTTGAACTTGTGTTATGGCAATCAGACAACGGATGCACACCGAACAGTCTTATCCTACAGCATATTATTATTCTCACAAACACTCTCACATTCACACTATTATCACGTAGTCTTCCTTGGCGGCGACGTGATGCGCGCTTCATTGGGGAGCCTTCCCCGAAATCTTCGGTAAACTACACCGGCGGGCCAGAACTCCTCCACCTCGAGAGTGGACAAAAGTTTTGTCGGTACTCTCACCACAAAGGAACCAAAGTTAACTTTGTGGCGAGAGTACAGACGCTCCACCCTCAAGGTGAAGGTGGTCTTCTCGCGGATGTAGTCAACGACGTCCTCGACTTCCATGGATCAGTGCAGGCGCGACACGTAGAGCGGCGTCGCAGGCACCTCGCTGCGCAGATGCAGCTCGGGTACGTAAGGTGCGGTGCCGCGGTGGTTGCGGACGGTGGGCTTCCTCTTCTTTCTTCTCTCCACAAGTGTGAAGCCCTCCTCATCGCACCTCCTGCTCTCGTCCTTGTTGAATCGAGGAGGCTCGGCCTTGCGGCCATCCTTCACCCTCCTTGTTTTCGCCCGCGGGGGTGGGGCGGGGCAAGCAGCAACATTAGCGTAGCTTTTCTGCTGAGTTGGACTCGGCTTCGACTCGGCCGCAGGCGGCGAGCGGGCGGCGGCGGCGGTCGTTGACTCGTCGGATTTTGCTAACGAGCAAAACGTGTCAGCTTGCGCGCCGCGTCGTCGTGTGTTTACGAAGTCCATCGAATGATCGGGTGACCTACATAATGAATTATTACTTTTAATTTGCAATAATTCATTACGCAAATCACGGATTGTGGACTCCAGCTCAGCTCTGCCATCACGGCACTGACATTCTTCAGCAGGCTGGAGACGTTGATGTGGCCCATGGTCATCACCGGGAGCTTGTAGAGATCTCTCGCCACGAAGACCGGCACCTCCTTTGGACCCGACTGCTTTAACAGGGTGATGATATCCTGCAAGCTTTTTTCTTCACTGACCGTGTGTCGCGATGTCATGCACGCGGTCTTACCGAGCGCCTCGTACAGCATCTGCTTTGCCGTGACAATCTCCTCCTTGTTGAAGGTGGACTTGCAGAGCTCGACAATGCTGTCTTCTTCCATGGCGTTGCTGGCGTGTTGGAGGAACGCCAGCAACTCGTTGATTACGATGGCCATGTTGACGTTTAGCGGCTTACAGCCGCGCGATATTCGCGATATTAATTTATTTTATTAATATTTGCTCGTGTGCATAACGCGGAGTGCGACCGTTCGCTAGCTCGACACATTATACACTTCTTCGTCGACCGTGTACCTCCAAAGCCTCTAATTGTATCAATAGAACATATTTGAAACGGTTTTGTGGCAGGTCCCAAATGTGACATTAATCCATATTTGTTCTGTCCTCTTGATTTGTTTTTTATACACACTAAGCAATTTTCCCAATTCTTTTTATGTTCTTTGTGATGTTCTCCGCTGTATACAATGAACCAATCATACTTTGCATCTGCCTAATTCCTAAGTGACCCATGTCTTTATTATTTTATTTATGAATTGTATGCTAAATTTTTCAGATAAAATTATTTTGTCTTTGTTCTTTACTCTCTTATAATAAATGTTGTCTTTTGATATTAATTTATCTTTCTTGCACTGTATATTTTCATTTTTTTTCTTGATCTTCTAAGATTTCTTGTAGTTTTATTGTGTTTACTATTTTTAATTGTTCATCTTGATTTTCATTTGGTTCAAGGACAGGGTTTCTACTCAGACAATCAGCTTCAATGTTATATCTGCCGGGCGAGTACTTAATTTGGAAATCATATTGTGATAGATAGAATATAAGTTCACCCAATTCCTCATCTGTCCTTGATTTAATGTTCATAGTTTCTAACGGTTTATGGTCAGTAAATACAGTAAATTTTCTACCTATCAATAAATGCTGCCAATACTTAACACATTCCATAATCGCTAGGCATTCCAGATATATTGCTTTCTTCCTTTTTTGAACTTCATTTAGTTTTTAGAGAAGTATGCAACAGGTTTTTCTTCATTATGTCTTGTGGCTGCTTCAAGACTGCTCCCAGTCCCTGTATACTGGCATATGTATATATGTGAATAGGGAGATTAGGATCAAAGATTGTTAATATTGGTTGAGAACATAAAATTTGTTTCATTTCATCGAATGACTGTTGACATTTTTCAGTCCAGTTAAATATTTGTCCTTTTCTTAAAAGATTATGCAAAGGCTCTAGTTTTATTGCTATATTAGGCACATACTTATGGTAAAAGTTTATTTTCCCTAAAAATTGCCTTATCTGTTTCTGTGTTTTTGGAATTGGGAAATTTTGTATTGATATCAAATTATCCTTCAGCGGTCTGACTGAGTTACTCTGTATTATATGACCCAAGTATTTGACTGATTGTGCAGCAAACATACATTTAGAAAATTTGAGTTTCAGGCCTTCATTTTTTATGGCTTCAAATAATTGTTTTAGGTGTCTTATATGGTCTAAAAATGTTTTTGAAAATACTAATAAGTCGTCTATAAAACTTACTGCAAATTCTCCTAGCTTATTTTTTCGTATAATGTTACACATTATTCTTTGAAAAATGGCCGGTGCTGTCTTTAGACCGAACGGCAAACAGGTCCATTGGTAGTGGCCCTCCTGTGTAACGAATGCAGTTTTGTATCTGTCAGTAACACGCAATGGTATGGACCAGAAAGCGGAGTTCAAATCTAGCGTAGAGAAAAATTTGCACTCTCTTGTTTTCACTATAAGGTCTTCAATAAGAGGGAATAGTTGCGATTGCGGAACAACTATCTTATTAAGTTCTCGGAAATCTATGCATAATCTGGACTTTTTTATTTTCATCTCTTTTGTAAGCGAGTGTAACAGGTGCTGAAAAAGGGCTATATGATTCCTCGATTATATTTTTTTCCAATAACTTTGCAACCTGTTTTTATATTTCCTTCTTATCTTGAATAGTGCAACGATATGGTCTTTTACTGCAATATTTTTCCACTTGTAAATCGACGTGTGCCTCATAACCCGTTACTCTCCCTATGTCATATTTATCTTTTGCAAAAACAGATTTATATTTTGATATCAACTCCTCAATCTGTGCTTGATCCTTGAAATCTAGATGATTTATGTAAAATTGAAAGTTTTCTTCAGATAAGTGTTCATTAAAGTTTATTATATTTGAATTATTTTTTTCTTCAAAAAACTTGAATTTTAGAACCAGGCAGTTTCTGATGTACTTTCAAATTTTCATCTTGACACAAGTAAAATTCTTTTATGCAGTCTAGTCCTATTAAAAAGTCATAGTCAAATTTTTTTTCTGTCTATCACAAAAACATTCATTTCTTTTTCCATACCAAAAATGTTTATATTAACTTTGATAATGCCGTTGCTTTTTTAACGCCATTAATTGTTTTCAAATTAGCATTGTTACTAAAGTTAGGATCTTTATTATTTATCTTTAATAACTTTGAATTGATCAATGATACATTAGGACCAGAGTCGTAGATTCCAAATATCTCAATATTGTTCATCATCATCATCATCATATCAGCCTGTATTTGTCCACTGCTGGACATAGGCCTCTCTCAATGAACGCCAAGATGACCGATCTCCTGCTACTCGCATCCAACATGGATCTGCAACTAAACGGAGATCGTCGTCCCACCTAGTTGGAGGTCGACCTACACCCCGATTTCCCAGCCTTGGTCTCCATTCCAGAGTAAGTTTACTCAATATTGT
The DNA here is from genome assembly GCA_963422495.1 of Polyommatus iphigenia. NCBI lineage: Eukaryota > Metazoa > Arthropoda > Insecta > Lepidoptera > Lycaenidae > Polyommatus > Polyommatus iphigenia. The sequence continues at coordinate 34,933,708 of OY730186.1, forward strand.
TATTAAGAACTAATTTTACTTTAATTAATGGCGGCACAGTTAGTTTTTCTGATCTTCACACTGTAGTTCACATTCTAGCACTGAATTATTGATGAGTTTTATTTGCTTTTTATCCTTTTCATTATTTATCTTAGGATTAAACCAACATAAATCTTCCGAGTGGTAACGTACACCTTTATTAATTTTTCACAAATGCTACACTTTTCTTTTATTATATTTGGTTTAGTATCTTCTCTTTTTGAAAATTCTTCTTTTTAAAACTAGATGCTCTAACTTTCTCAGTTCATTGAATAAATCTTTTACATACACAACCTCCTCCTTGTTAATTCTGTCTGTTATAAAGTCTGACAAGCCCGCAGCTATTATATCAATTAATGTCCCTTCATCAATTGTTTTTCTTACTTCTAGCAATAGTTTTTCTTTTCTTACAGCATAGTCCAACAAAGAGCCTGATTGATACTTAAAAGACAATGCATAATTGCTTGTTGACCAACCTTTAATGGCATAGGTTTGTTAAAAACCAACCCGGACCACTCTGATTGTAAGCTATGTTTAATCATCATGGCGGCATACCAATTTGTGCAAGATTTTTCAAGAAATAATCTGAAAATTTCAATTTTTTTCATCTTCGCTTACTATTCCAAACCTTTCACATTCCTTTTCAAATGTCTCCATCCAATATGATGCACTAATTGTATTTCGTCCATCAAACTTTTCAATAACGAATTTGTCAGCCAGTTTTTTCATACTTTGTTTTTCTTTTCTTTCCTGACTTTCAATCAATTTTTCCAAAATCTTTACAATTGGGTCGACTTCTATTACTTTTGTATTGGTTTTAGCAAATTGTTCTTGACTTATCTCCTCGAGAAATTGGTCCTGGAAAATCATATTTTTATCCTCATCCACATAAGTATTTAAAATGTCCTCCGTAGTTTTTATCCAGACATTTCTGGATTGGTGTCTTTTTTTCAGTGTATTTTTCACTGTACTAAAGGTTTTACTGGCTTGTATATGTTTGTGGAGTGACACTGCTTGATATTCTTCAGGAATTAGAAAAATCTTGTCATCTTGTGTACTGATTGAGGTTATGGCAATGTGGTTCGACTTTCCGTCTGATGTTGGTTTTACTTGAAATGCGAATTTCAACCTTTCCATATTTTCTTTTCTTGACACTAAATGTCGTTTTGTAAGCTACTTCTACGGATTTTCGACGATTACGTAGTAAATAATAACACAATTGGGTTTCTGGAAAAACAAAGCTTTTATTTTAATCAAAATATGTATAGTGGATCCACATAACATAAAGTTTTAATTATTACATTTAAATTATAACAAAATCTTACCTGGAAAAAACAAAGAAACGACATTTAGTGTTATTAAATTAACAATCGCCGAAATCAATGATAATACTTTCTAGTTTTTAGTTCATTCGGCCATCTTTTCTTTTTCATAGATTACATCGAAGTCGTAGAGCAGAAGGATCTGTCAAATATTCATCTAAATAGCGGCAAAATGCAAATAAAGAAAAATACATTTTTCTTTACATAAATAATAAATAAAATTGTGGTAGCTTACTTACTTTCATTAAAAATGTATCTAAAAAGTTTGGGTCAAATTGACCCGACGTCATAGTCCATGTAATTATTTTCACGTCATTGACGTCGGGTTAATACATTAGGCGAATGGCTGTAAATCCATGCTTAATACTTAATTCCTGTTTCATCACTAACCACTTCCTGATAAAGTGCTAGATAGGCTATTCACTACTTATTTGATAGATTATCCATACTCTATCTATTTTTTATTATTATTATTATTATTTTTTAATCTTATAATATACTTAACAAATACACACTTCCTGCACAACTGCTTACGCAGTTTAACTGCAAGTTACAGTCTCTTTAAACTTTTAAATATCTAAATAAATATACACTTATGTTAAAAAGTCGCTTCTGCTAGTGTAGCCCCAGTAGGTATCGCAATATACAAAACTAAAGCTAAAGCGTCCCCAACAAAAACTCCCTCAACATCCTTTTAAAGAATGATGGGTCAAGTTGGCCGGTATATCCAATAAAAACCACTTGCCTATGAAATGAAACCTTATATCATAAGCTTCAATTTTTATTATGGACAGAACACGGTAAACTACCGGAGAAAAAAGATATCACACCTGACATCATAGGACTGCCTATGGACTTAAACCATTTCAGTACGAACTCTATTCTCAAAAAATGTTTTCGCTGACGTCATAGACCGTACTCATAGACCCGTAGACCGTCAAAAACAAGGGAGGGATGCTTTAGTTCATCATAATTGTACGTGTTTGACAGGGCGGCGCACAATCGGTGCGTGTGCCCATGTTATTTCAAAAATAATATGGTGTGTAGACGTTGGTCGCCACGATGTATTTATTCCCCCGGCACTATATTAATTGGAAGGCACTATATTAATTTTATACGTGGGAGAGCCATGCTTCGGCACGAATGGGCCGGCTCGACCGGAGAAATACCACGTTCTCACAGAAAAACCTTCGTGAAACAGCGCTTGCGCTGTGTTTCGCCGAGTGAGTGAGTTTACCGGAGGCCCAATCCCCTATCCTATTCCCTTCCCTACCCTCCCCTATTCCCTTCCCTTCCCATCCCTACCCTCCCCTATTAGCCTATTCCCTCTTAAAAGGCCGGCATCGCACATGCAACTCTTCTGATGCTGCGAGTGCCATGGGCGACGGAAGTTGTTTTCCATCAGGAGACCCGTTTGCTCGTTTGCCCCCTTATTTCATAAAAAAGACATCATTTTTGACGATGAATTTGTATAGACCATGGAAGTTGTAACTGTAGTAAATGATTATTAAAAAATAAAAGTGTTTATTTTGGTAGTATCACTCTAAGGTTAATTACCCAAGTGATAAGCTGATTAAAATATAGCATAGAATGTCTTTTTTCCATTGTAGATTTGATTTTTACAAAAAAAGTAGGAGCCAAAAATATAACTTTCAATGTTCCAGACTGTACATTTCCGGTAACTTTAGGTTATAAGCAATAGGCTAACAGACATTAGAACTTTATTGGCTATGCCGGCCAGGGTCCATACAAAAGTGCCCATCCTTCTTTACATAAATTAGGTTCCAGTCTAATGTTTTCAGGTAAGCTATTTAGTAGGTATGGCAAGCGTTTTTTTAGTATTCTGTCTCCGAAATAATTATTCACTATGGGGACCTCATATTTACTACTAGATATCGATCTGGTACCCCATTTATGCTGTAACAACGATAAGTTACAATCTCGACTGCCATGGTTGTGCACTGCTAAAAGATATTTATGTTTTAAACTCGCTGGTAAAATTTGACAAATTTTAAATAGTTTTGTGTAATCTCCCTTACAATTATTTTTTGTTTTATCGTTCACCATTAGTTTTAGGAATCTTACTTGTAGTGCTTCTATTTTTTCTATATATGTCTTAAAAGTGAGTCCATAGCAATCGAGTGCGTAACTGATTATAGAATCCACTAAAGCAAAGTATAAACATTTTAATATTTTGGTAGGTACTTTCAAACTTAAATGATAAAATTTACTCAGTAATATTCTTAACTTACTACATATGTAATCTATATGGGATGCCCATGAGTAGCTGGTGTCAATTTTAACACCTAGATATGTAATACAATTCACATTTTCAATCGGTTTACATCGACAGTTTAATCTATTGTTATGAAAGCAATCAAAAGTATGCGTGATAATATTCGGTGAATAGTCAACGGGTCGCAGATAAGGCGAGTGAATAATAAGTAATTTAGTTTTGTCTGAGTTTAATATAATGCCGTTATCGTGACACAATTTTACCACCGCATCTACGTCCCGCTGTACCAGACTACATGTATTCTCGAGGTCGGTGCCAGCGCTCAGCGTGCACAGGTCGTCGGCGAACATATGACCGGAGCTGTGCCGCAGGACTCCGCACAGGCTGTTGGACTGCATCAGATAGCAGACGGGGCCACATCCCGAGCCCTGTGGCACACCGCAGTCGACGGTTTTCTCCTCGCTGAGGCTGCCACCCACCTTCACGCGGTAGGAGCGCCCCCTGAGATAGTCTCTGAACCAATTTTTCAGAGGCTGCCTCAGTCCGCACTCCTCCATTCCATTCAAGAGGGTTTCCGTCTCTAAAGTTTCGAAAGCTTTTTTAAAATCGTAAAAAATAGCAACTATAATTTTTTTGTTTTCTAAATTTGTATTAATTTCATCCGTAAATTTTGCCAATAGTGTGTTTGTGCTTTTATTTTTCTGAAAACCATGTTGACATTCATTGATTACTTTATTTTTTCTTAAATAACTTCCAATCTGATTTACTATGCACTTTTCTAATATTTTATCGATACTCGAAAGTATCGATATCAGTCTATAATTTGAATATACCTTTCGGTCACCTCTCTTATGAATGGGACGGATTAATGCTTCTTTTAACTTTTGTGGGAATTTATGTTTAATAACAGAAAGATTTAATAATTTTGCTATAACAGGGCTAATTTTATCGTTAATTAATTGAATATCGGACATTCGTATGTGGTCACTTCCTGGCGACTTGTTTTTGTTCATTTTAGTAATTATTTTTTAACATATTGACTATTCACAGGCTGCCACCTCATAGAAGTGTCCGACATATTGACATAAGTGCTCCTCTCTAACCATTTTTCACTACACGAGTGCTTGATATTTTTAATTTCGGTTAGAAACGTATCAGCAAAATTATTACAAATTTTTTCAATGCCCCCACTTTTATTCATATTTTTCAGTATCAGTTCGTCCAAAGATTGCTTGTTATTCCCTAAAAGTATATTAATTTTATCCCATACTTTCTTAATATTATTATTACAGTCTAATATAGTTTTTTTATCGTGCTCAACATTACATTTAAAAATCTCCTTCTGGCATTTATTCCTATATTTAGTATAACATAGTCTCTTAACCATATTTTTTGGATCGTTGCACCATATCTTAAACAATCTATCTTTTTCTAGTATCATTTTCTTAAGTCTGCTATCAATCCAATATTTTTCGTTTCTTACATCTCTATTCCCTGAGGTGTTTTTTAATTTATAACATTGATCGTAAATATTATGGAACCTAGCAACTAGTGCATCGTACAATTTGAGCGGGCATTCAAAACTCAACAGGTGGTTAAAATCGGTTTCTAACAGCTTTTTTCTTACCAACCTATTATCAAGAACTCGCTGTCGGGCCGGGCACAGCGCGCGCGGCGCGAGCGACGGTCCGGCGTGAGGGGAGCCGGGCGCGCGCGGCGAGACTCCCGCGCGCGCCCGCCCCTCCTCACCCGTATCAGCTGATGCAGTACTAGACGGCTAAGCTTGTTTCCATTGAACCGCTGCGGCGAATAAGTAATGATCGGAAATTTTATGTTTTATTATTGCAGAATCGATGATTGACGATGGCGACTTAACGTAAATATGATCGATGCACGATTCGACTAAATTTTAATTTAAAATTTCTTTTCTCGTTACGTCCTCAATACATTTAACGAAACCACTTTCGGCTAAAATATCCTCGTAAATTCTGACATTATTATCCTGTCTTTTTAAGAGGTTAATATTAATATCTCCACAAATGATTACTTTTGCTTTCGAGGGTAACGATTGTAGTAATTTTTGTAAATAGTTAAGAAATTCCTTTAATTTATTCTGATTATTATACCTCGGCGGTTTGTAAATCGAAATAACATAAATTTGTTCGCCACGCCAATCGTAGGTAATGGAAACGAACTCCGCCGCACGTTCATTATGATTTGTAAATATAGGCATATTATTAACACGCGCTGCTAAACAAGTTCGCGAATACACTAGCACACCTCCACCCTTCCCCCCTGCCGAGTATGTGCATGGAGCTCAAATCCGGCAATATTATAAAATGACAATAATGAGAAATTGATGTTAGGTTCTGTTATGACTAAAATATCAATGTTAAGGTGACGCAGCGTTAAAGTAAGAAACCGTGTTGGATATGTTTTAGATTGCTTGTTTTCTATGAGAGGCCGGCCCGGCCTCTCATAGAAAACAAGCAATGGAACAGCAAAAAATGGAAAGGGCGTAAGCGACAAAATGGTTTTTGTCGCATAATTTAAAAACCATAAATACATTTCATATAAGCTATGCACAAATTAAAGTGCATGCTTGAACCAATTTATGTACAAATTTTGGAACCTTAAATCACTCTCCTCTGTTGGAAAAATAGGAACCCTTTTTTTAAAGAGGTGCTATAAAAGTTGTCCAATCGTGTTATGCTATGGGCAATTCAAAGACAAAGACATGATGAATACTGACAATGAACTTCAATTTTTTAGCTTTAGTCATTGCTGAGAAAAATCGGCATCGCTACAGCCAAATTATCAAAGGCGTCGCCTTAAGCAAGTAAGTGTTAAGGGCCAATAAAAGTTCAGAAAAATATTTTATAATGGAACGTATGTTTAAGTGTATAATGCGTAAGTCCTTATTATGGATATATTGTTTCATCCAATGATCTATGTCATCGACACAAACCTGATTGACTGACACATTATTAGTTATAAAATCTAGTTGATTTATATCAGTGAATTCTAACAAGAGAATTAGATACAATAAACAGTAAAATATATTATTCTTTACCTACAGTGAACATTATTTTTTGTTAAGTAATTCTGTTATATCATTTTCATTATAAATGCGTATGGATTTCTCACCATCCGATTTTTTAACAAGAAGTTTACCGTTTGACACCCAAATATATTTATAAATAACACGAAGTTGCTGCTTAGTGTTCCACAGGAGAGCTCTAGTGTCCTTCGTTAACGATTCGTTAATATATATTTTGTTTTTGGCTGATCCTCCCGTTATGACGTCGCTGGTCACCTCCGCCGTCCTCCGTCGTTGATCCAGCCATCCTTGACGGGCTTCTGCTCCTGCTGGTTTGAAAGCAACGATGATCGGGGCCGGTTTAGCGTTTCCTTTTGCTGCGCGCGCGCGGGTAGTCGGGGCGCGCCTTACCCACTCGATGTCCGACGAATTGACTTTGATAATTTGACCGATTTTCGATACAATCTCCTTTAGGTTTTCTCCAGGTAATGGTTCAATACCGACCATTTCTATATTGTTTTTGAGAGAAGTTTCTTCGAAATCGTGTAATTTCTGTTCGAGCGCGACGTTGCGTTTCTCTAAGTATACACACTTATTCTGTATGCCTGCAAATGTCGTCTCGAGTTTGCATATTTTTTCTTTCTTTCGATTTGTCATGCTCAGCTATCAGAACGTCGTATTTTTCAGAGAGCAAACTTAAGCTTTGGGTAATGGCGTCGAGATGTTTCTTAACGCCGGGAATGACACCAACTTTCTGTTGGATATCCTTTAGAATCTTTGTATAATCTTGGACACCTTCATCCTGTTCTTGTTCGTCGGAACAATCATCCTCACAGTTGTTACAATAGATTCTGGTTTTTCCCAATTTTAAATCCGCACTTAAACCTTTCACGCAGTTACGGTGAAATGTTCCTTGACAAGGACCTTGACACACAAAATGGGATCCTTTTTTGGGTAATGCCTTTTTACATTTTTGGCACTCCATAATATTAATACAGTAATTATGTTTTTGTAGTTAACACAGGATATTACGGTTACGTATACACGCGACTCGCGACGCGAAGTAGGTAACATTCGTTACGCGCGCTCGGGTTGACGTTCCGTGCGAGACTGTGATGTGTGATGTGTGATCTGTCAAGTTAAGTGGTGGATAGCCTATCCGGCACTTCAATAATTCTTCGAAACCTTGGCCGTAACAAATGCATACCTGAGTAATTGCTTACAAAACAAAAAGTTTCGACACAAAATGCATTTGTATAGACATAACGGGTCTCTCGAATTCGCTTGATATAAAAACTGAACAATACTTTTGTTCGTATTCTATGCACCCGAATAAAATGAATAAAAGTAAATCGTTAAAATCCTGCAGTGACATAAGGTTATCCGTTTGTAAAATATATTTACCATTCGGCTTTTTCGAAAGTAAATAGCTGTGGCGCAGATGGATGTATTCTGTAGCCTTTTTCATTTATTTACTATACAAATTATGCGTACCGACACATTTCTTTGTACCGTCAGAGAAATTGATTCATAGGCAGGTGGCGAACCTACATTATTTGTTTGGGTTACCTACATTATTTGGTAATGTAAAGTCAATGCTAGTCATATTCTGACATTGACCAAATAACGGAGGCGGTAGGTCCATCGTAATATGCCTATGAATCAATTTCTCTTATCCTTCCATCTAGATTCTACACAGTGTGTCTCTTTGTCTGTCACCTCTTCATGCCAAAACCGCTAAACTGAATTTGCTCAAATTTGGCATGGAAATACTTTGAGTTCCGGGAAAAGACATGACATTATCCCGAAAAAAATTACGGTTCGGGCGCGATAAACGAATTTTAGCGCAACGGAGTTGCGGGCGTCATTCACAAGACAAAGTAAAGAGGCCGCCCTTTATCCTATAATTTAATTGATAAACAATAACATTAGAGACATTGCAGGCAAAAAGGAACTTTTCCAAAGGAACTACGTGCACGTTATTCGGTTGCAAAATGCACGATTCCATAAATTCAATCGTTGAGTCCTTCTTTTGAATTCAGCTACGTCTATTTAAATTGCTCGAAACGTAAAAGTCAAAAATTCTCCGTACGTCGAGACATGAGGAAGTTTTAACCCTTAAACAGGCATAGTACGATTTATCGACCACCTAGGTAATTGGAATTTTATAGTGATCTTTGTCTTTTTTTAAATTCATGTAACCTTTTTTGATTACCAATATTTGTATCTTTCGTATGAAGCTAAAAGTTTTTTACTAAACAATTCATTTTCACATTCAAAGTACTTACTTTGAATGTGAAAATGAATATTTATAATACCACTTGGTAATTATATGCCCTATGCCCGTCTGACGGTAGTATGATATGGACACTGTTTATATTATACAAGAGATGATTTTGAAATAAAAATAATTCAATTATTAGGTTTATTTTTAACAAAACTAACATTTTTGTAGTCGATACTACGTGTGGTAATTACAAGCTTACAAAATTGTAATCTTAAGTACCCAGCAAAATTTGTTTGACAAACATGTTTGATGTAATTTACGTTTTCATCAAACAGCAGCGCAGACGAACAAACGTGCATCAAACAAGTTTGTTATACAATTAGCTGGAATCGGTATGAGATCATGACATCTTGTTTGACAAATACAGCGGAACACGTTCAAACACGTTTGTCAAACGCTACGCAAATCCAAATGTTCTTTAAACAGGTCATACGTGTTTGACCTGTTTGAAGAAAATTTGGATTTTGTTTGACAAATGCTTCAAACAAAGCTGTACACGATCAAACTGTTTGACAAACACGTAAAATTTGACAAACAATTTGACCGTTTGCGGGCTACATTTGACACGGATGTCACGGACAATGACAGATTGACTTTGATATTACAAATTATTGTCAGTTATCACTTATCAGTTAAAAAAGTTCAAAGTATACAGTTTCCTAATTTAAAAATAGGGGTAATGGAGACAAATTATAAAACGCCAGAGAAACAGGCATAGGGCATAATTCGACCACTTAGTTTTTGTCATAATATTAATATTTTTTTAAGAAACAGTTCCTAGGTATACATTGTATGAACTAAAAATTAAGACCACACCTTATTTAAAAATATTTTTAATGCCTGTGCACATGGGGCCTGTTTAAGGGTTAAAATACATTCAGTGGAATGAGATCTAGTGCGTCCGGCGCAAGTTTTAATTGAAAAGTTACGACAAGAGAGCATATCTTTCAGCTCACAATAGTCTGTGATGGACTGAGTTTAGATGAGGTAATTAAAGACGTTATGATGATTTCCTATTGAGGTGTCAGAATCCATGCTAATATTATAAATGGGAAAGTGTGTTTGTCTGTTTGTTACCTCTTCACGTCCAAACCACAGAGCCGAATGACCGAAATTTGGTATGGAGATACTTTGAGCCCAAAGGATATAATATGATCCTTTTAATCCTGGAAAAAGGTACAGTTCTGGCGTAATAAAGGAATTCTTGCACAGCTATATATTAGTCAGGGATTTTCTTAATTTAAAAGACGGTTCCATTTTGATAAGACTAAACTAGATCAATTCAAACCAAAACGAAAAACAAAGGCGACGCTATGACGCATTTTTTAAAGGCTCTCAAAAATTAAATTATCAAAGGGCGTTAAATATAGCATTAGAGCGACCGCAGACTTACAATTTTAAGTTGGTCAACTAAGTCGCACAGTATACCAATTATAGCTATAGCAGGCCTGTCCCACTCGCGTGTATAGGCATCGAACTGTAAGTACCACCCGCGGGTGGCAAATCATAAGGGACTCACAAGCGAGCGGTGACGCACGCGCAAGATTTTTCGTCGCGTATCTACTGTATACTGATCATAGGGGAATTTAATACAATATGATACTGATTTAACCGCTGTGACAAAATCGTTATAAATCTTATAAAAATAAACGTTTTAAAAAGCCAATGAAATATGTACCTATTATATTTGAATGAGGTATTTAAATACAAATAGTAGATAAAACTATACAAACATAGCAAATAAACCAATTTCATACAAAGAAATACACAAACTTCACAGAAATAAACACGTCAAGTTACTATGTTTAAATTGTAAAAGTTTCCTGCAATATTATAATCCAATACAGAACTACTATACAATCTAGGTTGTTTTACTGAAATTTGATATTACTATAAAAAGGTTTGCTATTCATACCGATAGTAATTTAAAAAAATATTTTGTTTTCTAAAAGGCGAAAACCTTGATTTCTTGAGATAAGGTACGCGTTATGCGATAGAAAGACAGCGCACTTGTAGGTAAATTTATCCGTAGGCAATTTAGCATTGCGCGTCGGAATTTAAACTTTATAGTATCGTAGCTTGCGTCGTTATTTCTTTAAACGGGTTTCGGGAGTGAGGAATCTGTTGTTAAACTAATATGTATTCTGTGGCTATAGCGACTTATGAGAGCTCGCACATTTTTGCAACTAAATTCGATTCCTTTCCGATTACCTACAATTTAAAAGTTGTCCAATTAAATTACGATATTACGTAAGTAATTTAGTTTAAATACGATAGTCGGCCAACTTGAAATTGTATATCTGCGGTGACCCTTATTCAATTTTGTATTATTTTATACATCACAAAGCTCGTTTCGTGTCATTTCAGTGCGGCTTGTTGCTCAGACTCGTAGAAACTATGCTGGTATTTAATATTTAGATATCATTAATCAGCTCATCCAATACGGATGATACTTTAAGAGTTTATCAGCTGTAGTAGCGGATATTGGGGAGGGCGGAAGGCGGACGTCCGGACGCGGCACGAAATCGCCTGTCTGCTCCACGCGAGCTTGTCCCAAAACTCTCTACAGTTTGCGGAAAATTTAGACGTATCAAAACTATTTTTCTTGCAAATTCATGGTAAAAATTAAAATTTTTACGTGTTTGCACCATGAAAAAGAAGGATAATATTGTGTTTATTTATTTGCCTAAATTATGCGTATTAATTTTTAATTAATTAGACTTGTCTAAAATAGTTTAGGCAAGTCTCATTTTTCTTGCAAACACACGGTAAACATTCAGATATTTAAGTGTTTGCACCATGAAAAAGAAGTATAATATTGTGATTTTTTATTTGCCTACATTATGCGTATTAATTTATAACCATTATTATTGTAAAATGCACTGAAAATGAATGGAAATGTCTATTAGTTTTCCATTTTGGCAGAATCCAAAAGTTTGTCTACTACTAAACTAATATGTATTCTGTGCTACTACTGAGACTGTAGAGTATGCTACGGGCTACGGATATCCTTAGCGCCCTTATAATATCAATGGCGCGGCAGCTTAAACCATAATATTATTAAATTTTATAATCATGCTATCACCGCAATTTAACCAACTACGAGTATTTTCCTTTTTTTAAAGGGTATGTATTATGACTTTGGCATGTCCCAGAACTTAGGCTTGTTCCCTATATTATATTATTATGTTTCTTTTTTCTAAAGTTAATAGAGTCAGGCTTTACTATTTTCTTGAATTACATTTTCTCAACTTTTATTCAAGAAAATACGCCTTTGCCGCATCCAGGCTTCATAACCATCAACCTTCACTGGGCGAAGTTTAATTGATCATTGTAACTAATATAAAAACTCTCGGGGGTTTCTCGCGGCCACTCAACACCAATTATATTATTATAACAATTGAGATAGTTTTCAGTTAAAATTATTAATTTTTGCTCATTCATATTTTCAGCTAGACCAATTTGGCTAATTTTGGTTTTAAAGTTAGTATAAGTTCGGGGGAGGCTTAAAGTTTAAACCTTCATTATATTTTAAACTTTTAAATGTGAAATTTGAGATAGAATATTTTAATTATTACATACTACCAAATTAAGAAACGATTGACGGAAAAGCGCACTTAAATAAAAGGGTTCTTTGTAGTTAAAACAGAACCCAAAAATTCAGGGCAATTACTTTGTGTGGTCGCGAATATAAACAAAGTCATCGCCTGCTGCGGTCAACGATTGATAGAGTTTCTAAATAAAACGTCCAATAACGAATTGACTATTTCTATATGTCCTCGTACCGAATATAGCTTTCAATCAACCTCCGCAAATAATACTATAGAAACAAATGAATTGAATGCAGTGCAAATTAGATTTACAATGAAATGTTAGATTGTTTTTTTTATCTCTATCTAACTCTGAAACGATGATAATGGTCTGCTTTTAAATTAGAATATTATAGTAATGTTGTTTTATTGTAATGTATGTACAAATCTTACAAATATTACGATATTCAAATAGGTACTTACTAATACATTCTCGCACAATCATTTCAACGCTTCAACTCCCAAGCGGCCACATGTGGCCGCGAGAACAATAGCTTTCCAAGAATCCGCGATCGAAGGATTAATAAAATGCAAAAGCATTATTTATATGACAAATTAAAAACGCATAATTCTTCCTGGAATATAATTAAAAAGTAATTGCGAAAGTTAAACACGATATGTAGCGCTAAACGTAGCGTTTACTTTTTAAAATGTACTAAAATATGAATTTATGAAACCCCTACAAGAGCCTTCAGCTGTTTGTGAGGCTTACACCGTACACGTAATTCGAGCTCAAACAAAACAGTTTTTTGAATTTGCACACTTCTATATTATGCTTTTAAACATTTTCATTACTTGCACAAGTTAATTTGAATTATACTTGCCAAAGTTGCGAGTAATTAAAAGTAATATGGGAAAATTTGGGTTTCATTCTTTATGAATTTTGAAATAATTAATTAATTAATACAATATATTAAGGACGCTGTTTAAGTATTTGTGCATCATCCACAAAAAATTACGTATTGAGTTAAGAATGCTGATATATTATGTTCTTTAGATCATCTAGAACAAGACTTTTCGTAAGGGTTAAGTCAGACCGCAACGTGACGCGTAGATGCATTTCTAAATTTTTGTGGATTTGACAGATTCGCAAGACGTCTCACGCATTTGAAATCTGTCAAATCCATACAAATTTATGCCGCGCCGCGCCTCGCCTCGCCTCGTCGCGTTGCGGTCTGAATTGACCGTCACTCAACATTTTTTTTGTGCGTTAATACACAAATGCTTTACATCATGTTGCCAGACAGACGGTAGCCTGAATAAAAAAAAATGTGTTTACTATTACAGTTGTGAATGTCGTGTCGCCTGTGGTACGTGCATCGAAACAATTCGTCATTATTGTTTATTTTAACCCATCAGTCGTGGCAAAACGAGACACAATAGCTTTTTCATTGTTATCGCGGCCGGATGTGGCCGCTTGGGGCTTCATGAATTAATAAGATTTATAATATAATTATTATGTACTGTTTACTGTTCTGTGTCCCTTGTTTAAATAAAAAAATGTTACTCTGTACTTTATCGTAAGTAGCGCCCCTATAGACCTCAGAGCCTTGCATAGCTTATTCGTCTTCTAGACCATGAGCCCTATACTCTTATAGGCCAGAAGCCGTGGAGTATATAAATGCCACTAGGCCAGGAGTGCGCTAACACTCGCTCGATACCTACATTTACCCTGATACTTGCGTAACGTAGTGGAAAACCGCAGAACTGGTCCATGCCAAGAGAAATAAAGCTACAACACTGACATTATTATTATAAAAAAGGTTATGTTTATTTGTTTGCAGTTCAAAATAGGTATTGAAACCATAGGTTGGATTTACACCAAAAATTCAAATAATCAAGTGATGCAGAGACAACAAAAACTTGCATTTAATTGCAAAATGTGCGATTTCTGTAACAATTTCTTGGTACATTATCATACTACATTTTAATTTAGTCGCGTTATATCAAGCCCACCAGGTCGACCACAACTACAACTATAAGATTGCTCCGCCATCCCCCTATGAATCAATTACGGTGGTTCATACTGAATACAGGCGTACGTGTTGTGACAACAATAGACTAGAAACAGTTTTTCAGTGAAACGCTCCTATCGTTGTGTGAATAAAAATTCGTCAATTTTACGAATTCACAGACAGTTACGAAATAATAAAAGTTTCATACGTCCACTTCTCTAGCTTTGATGGGAATTTCTGAAAGGGCATTGGGTAACTTTGTATGGACCTGTGGCGTCATTTTTTTGCCAGCGGCCAGGGATAAAACCATTACTATTTTGTAGCACTACATTAGAGAAACATATATCAGTAATAAAAATTGTTCTAAGTAATATCGGTGCTGAGCTATTATTATTTTAGTATATATATTTTTGCACCTTATGTTCACAAAATCAATAGTAATTAACATTACTTTACGGAGTTATCATTAACAAACAGATATAGAAAGGGTATATTAATCTGTTGGATATATATTTCTCACTAGCTATTGCCCACGACTTCGTCCGCGTCAAATAAATGAATAATTTTTTCATACATATTTTCACACTGGGTTTAACTCTCGTCCAATACTTAATCTGTGCTTGTCCGACTAAAATATAGCCAGACTTGAGATTATCTTTCATTAGACAGTGGTTTTAAAGGGCCGGATGCAATATTAGGCAATTGTAATAATTATTGTTCTTGTGTATTAATGTGCTGTGGGTACAATGACTCTAGGGTGTTGTTCCCATAATACAATGTCGATTATTTCCACTATTTAGCGAATTTTGGCCATAGTTTGATACTATAATACTTATATATTCTGTGCCATAGTGCAGTATGACGCTGGACGCCACCTTTCGGCAGAATTTTCAGTCTAGCTTTAAATCTACTTCCCGGCTCATTATAGAAGTACAGCCACAGTAATGTTTTATAGAATATTAGCTATTTACTTACTCAAAATATATAATATATAAAAAAAAAAACAAAACGGCCCTCTTTAAGAGTGGGTTGCACCAGAGGCGTGGTTAAAGTTAAAGTTAAGGTTAAAGTTAAATATGGCGTCCTTAGCTTTAACTTTAACCTTAACTTTAACCGGAAAAGTTGACAGATGTCGTACTCGTATCAGCATATGGGGTGTTTGGACGCCATATTTAACTTTAACCAGGGATTTGACATTTTGCATTGGAGTAAAAGTTAAAGTTAAAGTTACAGTTAAAGTTAAAGTTAGTTGGTGCAACCCACTCTAAGAAATTCGAGAAAAATGGATTTGCATTTTTTTGCAAAAGAAAAATAAATAGTTGAAAAATCATTAAATGACGGCGCGTTATTGTACAGTTCGACAAGGCTTTAAATGAGTATGTCAATGATGTCAATGGTGTCAATGGTCGCTGCTGGTAAAGGAGAACTGTCAAAAATGACGTTTTTGTATGATAGAAGCGTTAGTTCCTTTTCTCGCCACGTTCATATACATAACAGCCTTGTCGAACTGTATGTTGAATGGTTAAGTCATTCTTCTAAAATGTACGAATAACTAAAATTAAAAATAAATGATTAAATGAATAATTATTATGCTTGTATCTATATCTACAGGTTGTAACAAAACTAAGTGATAATTCATTTTTTTAAATAAAATAAGGGGGCAAACGAGCAAACGGGTCACCTGATGGAAAGCAACTACCGTCATGACATCAGAACATAATAAGAACATATAACATCAGAAGAGCTGCAGGTGCGTTGCCGGCCTTTTAAGAGGGAATACGCTCTCTTCTTGAAGGTTTGCAGGTCGTATAGGTCCGGAAATACTGCTGGTGACAGTTCGTTTCAGAGTTTTACAGTGCGCGGCAGAAAGTTACGCGAGAAACGCACGGTGGAAGACTGCCACTCATCAAGGTGATGAGGATGGAATATTTTTCGCGTTGGACGACGGCGAAAAGTTGCAGGTGGTATGATTCCGAACAATTCTTTAGAGCACTCCTCGTGATACAACCGATAGAGGATGCAGAGTGAAGCTACATCTCGGCGTGATTCCAAGGGGTCCAAGCTGTTTGAAACACTATGGCAGTCAACAATTCGAGCGGCCCTTCGTTGGATACGATCTAGAGGGAGCAGTTGGTATTTTGGCGCTCCTGCCCAGAGATGAGGACAATATTCCATATGAGGCCGAACCTGCGCCTTGTAAAGTTGTAGGCGTTAGTCCGGACTGAAGTACTGTCTCGCTCTGTTGAGAACACCAAGCTTCTTCGAGGCTAACTTGGCCTTACCCTCTAGATAATGTCGTAACTGGACTTCGCTCGATATGCTAACGCCAAGTATTTCAATGCTAGGGGAGATGGTCAAAGATGTGCCCTCAAAACGAGGATGTACGACCATAGGTGACTTTTTAGCGGTGAACGCGCAGACTTGTGTCTTGGCGGGGTTGAATTAGACTAAGTTACGTCTACCCCGTTCAGATACTTTATCTAATGAATTCTCTATTTTAGACACATGTTCGTTTCGACTCTCAATGACATTTAGCCGAGAAATGTTAGGGGAGCCGGTATATACAGCATCACCTGTACTATCATCCGCATAGCAATGAATGCCGTTGGTCTGTAACATGTCATTGATATGCAGTATGAATGGGGTAGGCGATAGCACACAGCCTTGAGGGACACCAGCATCAACAGACTGAGTTTCCGAGCATTCGCCGTCAACTACGACCTTTATGCTTCTGTCTGCTGAGAAACTTTTTTGTGATTTGCATGGGCAAGTGCCCTGGCGTAAAGATTTCCCCATACAAAAACAAAAAAAAAATCGTCTCTTTCAGCGCTACTACTTTTACAGTAAACTTTATACACGGGACTCATACACAGTACACACACTAAAGTATTATCACTTAGTTTTGTTATACCTTGTATACTAATATTATGCAGCTGAAGTGTTTGTGTGTTTGAAAGTGATAATCTCAGGAACTGCTGGTTCGATCTGAAAAATTATTTTTGTATTGGATAGCCCATTTATCGAGGAAGGCTTTAAGCTAATAAATAATGCAGTTTTTTTGTATTTTACTGAGTATTCATGTTATGATTGAATTTACTTTTAGTTGAAAATACGAACTTAAAATGCCTAATATCTCGGCTCCGATATAGTTTAGCTATATGTCCCCATAATAAAGTTTACTCCTCTTGATATATTCTTTCATAATATGCCGGTTTGGTGAATGGCCGCGAGATTTGAAAATTATGCCAATATTACCCAAACCCCTTTGTCCGACAAATTCAAATCTCGACTTTTCCATTCAACATCAACGTCTACGACGATATAAGAATATGTCACTTACGGCCGCACGCAAAGATAATAATATATTGTAATGATGAATTATTTAACCTTAATTCAGTAGGGAGTTTGACAGAAAATTTATGAAGTTTATGTCACAATTCTCATTAAGTTGAAGTTAAAAAATATAATTAAAATGTCTCTAAAAGAAGCCGTTCTATCATTAAATTATTAATGACAGACACCTCGATTCTGATCTATTGAAATCAGATCAGTAGTTAATATTTAGTGCACTGCTTAAATCGCCCTTTCCTATGTCCTTATATAACCAGCAGATCATATACGCACAAGTTGGTAATTTTACCGCACTTAATGTGATCAAATGTTATCTACTTACAGTATCGCTAGCACTTGCATCTTGGGCCGATTGTAGTATCGAGTACGGAACTGCCTTGTTACAGTTCTTACTCAAGTTATATAGATATTACCGTCTGAGCCAATGCATATAATCTACCTTTAATCTTAGCTACGTCTTGTTACTTCAAGCTGGAAGAAGTAGATCATTAGTACTGTTTAAAAGTCTTTAAATTAACCCATCACTCCCCAAGCGGCAGCCGGCTACCGCATAACAATTGTAAATCTATTGTGCCTGCGACACCCACGACGGGGGTGTTAACTTAACTTTAGTCTATACTTAGGTGTGAATATTAGAAGCTGAAGAGTTTAACCAAACTAGCAATTGGTTTGTTTGTTTGGTTGAACGTGCTAATCTCAGGAACTTTTGTCGATTCGATTGTAAAAAAAATATTTTAGCTAAGGCTAATAGATTTGTTGAGATGACCAATTTGTGGAGGCAGGTTAGCTAATTTATGTACCTATATTTATATACTATTTAACTTCACGGTAAGATCATTAAAAACGAACAAATGATACCTATAAGAAATGTTATATTTACAATTATTTACCTGTACCCGTAGCTCGTTATTCAACTTTTTTTCCTCTGGGTAAACGAATGCTACGATTGCCAAAGTCCAAATACAAATACACATTTCAGTTTTGTTGAATCCCGAGGGGATGTGGGAATGACGGAAGGAAAGACATACAATTTGAACGTTAAAAGTCCGATAACCGGGGAAATCTAGTTACCAGAGTTCAAAATACGAAATGACGAGTAACGAAGTTTTGAAGATTCGGCCTTCACCCGGCTTGAGAATAGATTAACAAGATGTAAGGGGGTTATGAGTAGGGTCAATGATTGGAGGGTTCGGATCAATTATGAACTGGGATATAAGTTTAATTTTCTACCGATATTGGTCTAGCGATGCCGCGGCAGCTTTGTAGTGGCGTAGAGCAAAATGAAACCTATAGCCTAGGCCCTAGGTCATAAAGTGGTAAGGATCGGAAGGCCACATCATTGCGACGTGACGTAACGATGCGATGAATTTCAAATGAGACATTCAAAACAGAGCTTTACTATATAAGAAGATACATATTGAATTAACAAGATGTAAGAGGGACTTACGTGCTGTGCCGCCTGTTCCAATTGAAAATTCCTCGCAACGCTTCGGTGCAATAAGAACTGACCCTAGTTAGCCTTGCAGGCCTGAGAATCAGAATTCAGCGACACCAAATTTATTGTTTAATCCTTCGATCGGGGATTCTTGGAAATGCTATTGTATTCTATTGTTGTCGCGATCACCGGTGCTCTTATGGGGCTTAATAGGTTAATACTATTTTATTTTATTTTTTTATTTGCGTACGTATATACGTTTCACGATCACGATATAAATGTACGGTTCACGAT
This sequence comes from Polyommatus iphigenia, assembly GCA_963422495.1. NCBI lineage: Eukaryota > Metazoa > Arthropoda > Insecta > Lepidoptera > Lycaenidae > Polyommatus > Polyommatus iphigenia. The sequence goes on from OY730186.1 coordinate 34,953,236, forward strand.
CCACAAACTTCGGCGTTAAAATTACGTAATATCTATTCACGAATCTTTAATCCTTCAAGCCACTTAAGAGCACGGTAGTGAATACAAAATCAAATAATAAAAATAATTTATATTTTTATATTAAAAAGTTATATTAGAATTTCAAAGTTATATTAAATATAAATTAAAATATTGAGAGTTATAATCCGAAATCGTTTTTGAATCGCGATACACACTTTTGATCCCGTAGGAGTTTTCGACTTTGAGTTCTCAAAGCATTATTCGTTCACGGTACAACAGTCAAAGGGTTTAAGTTGGATGTATAAAGGATTTTCTTCCTAACAATCCAATCACACAAGTTTTCTAATTAATGTATTAACGGGGCGTTTTAAAATAAAGTGGAAGGTCGGATAAGCTGAAATAAACTTTGCTACTCCAAATTAAAGTTGAAAATTCAACGTGTTGATGTTAACGAAGTTCTGTATTGTGACATTCAGGACACTTGTTTAAAGGATGTTTTTGTTCGAAGATTGTGATTTCTTGAGAAAATTCTAAATATACACAAAAGGCATTCAAATTTATTTGCGAACAGAAATAATAATATCTATTTCTCAATGTTTAGTAGTACATGATTTGTTTTTATACACGCCACAAACTAAATTTAAAATTGTAAATTAGTTTGTAATTTACATAAACAAAGAAAAATTACAATGTTTAATGTGAAATGTAAATTCATTCTAAATAAACAAAGAAAAAAATAATAACCATTCAAAATTTCTTAAAAAATACTAGCAATAGGATAATATTATGTATCTACTTAAAGTTACGATGATAAAAAATTCAACAAACACATTCAAAAACTTAAATGAAACAAACATTCAAAATGGATGGCTGGGACGTGTTTAGGTCGTAGGGCGGGCGGGAAGCTTGGGCGGCTAGGGCGGCAGTTGATGAGAATGCTTAACACGTAACGCCGGGAAATATTAAATAATTTTGGCTTTAAAGGCTTTGTATTATTAATAATTTTCTCAAGTGCTTCTAGTAAATTAATTCTTATTGGGTAATAAGAGAATATTTGTTTTTTTGTAGGAAATAAAACAACTTGCTGATTAGAAATTTAAGAAAAATTAAATTTATAACGTACTTATCCTAAAATGGGAACAAAACAAAGATAATATTTAAAGCGAAAAATAGAGCTTTTTATGATTGTTTGAAAGTGGAAAATAAAATTATATTTAAAATAAGGGAAAAGACCTAATGGCAGACACTAAGGAAACATGAAACATTTGAATGTTATAAAACATATATTTATGAAAATAAAGGATTGATAACTTCTTCCATGTCTTCAGTAACTCTTACAAAATAAAACTATTTATTCTCTGACAAATCAATAAAAAAATATATTATTGGTCTTTTTGTAAACTTAGTCATAAGTACTAATAGATGACATCACAAAAAACGAACATCACTAATAGTAGACACCAATATGAACTAATAGTTGACATAGAACCATCATAGAACATTACATTACATTTTACATTTTTCCTATTATTAGGTCTTTATTTGCCATTTTTCAAAAGATTTCATTTACTTCATCATAACTACATGCATCAGAAACATTATCCACGTTGTCTCCAAATTCTATTCATTCTTCTTCCATGCTAAAACTATCTTTCCTTTTATTTTTATTTTTCATATTTTTTTCCTAGCAAATTTATTTTCAGTCTTTAGTCTCCATGCTTCTTTTGCCTCTTCTTTTTTCTTCTTTCTTTTCTCAGCTCTCCTTGTTCTTCTTTTTACTGGTAAAAAACTAAAGCAATCGATTTTTAGGTCAGTACAAGGTCTAATATTAGACACCATGTCCATTTTTGACCGACTTCCAAAAAGGAGGAGGTAATACGTTCGGCTGTATCTTTTTTTTTTTGTATGTTTCTCGATTACTCAGCTGTTTGTGGTACGATTTTCAAAATTCTTTTTGTGTTGTATAGGGTTTAGCTCGAATTTGGTACTATGTTCACAAAAGTGGTGATTTGATGATGGGATCCTTGAGGAATCGAGGGGACTCCTTTAAATTTGTATGGAAACATATAGTGATTTCAATTTTTTCTGAAGTATTCGAGGTAAATGCTACCAAAAAGTAAGACTTTGCATCAGGTTATACCCTGGATCCGAAGGTACCGAACAGAACTTTTGAATGCTTATAGGTACAGGTTCGGGGATTTCGGCGTTGTTTAAACAACTGGAAGCATAAGCCAACACATTAATTTGATTAATCATCATCATCACAACTATAATTATACCATGGTCATCACACTATGACCCAATTATTGGTACTTTTCGTGATATTTTGCATCGAAGCAGATGTTTTTGACGATGATTTCACTGTTTGTGGACCGATTTTCGAAATTTTCGTGTTGTTGTATAGGATATAATCTTAATTTTGTATAACAATTACGGAAGTGGTGAGCTGATGATGGGATCTATGAGCAATCAAGGGAAATCCTTGAAATTTATCAAAACGCTCATAGTGGTTAAAATGTTGTTTCTAGTAAGTTAAACATATATTACGAATAAGGGAAATTTCATACAAAGGTGTCTCTTGGTCCAAAGGCACTGAACAGAACTCCTGAACCTTTAAAGATAAACGTTTGGAAATTGCATCATCGCTTAGATAACTGCAAGCATTTGCCACAACTTTGCTTACAGTAACATAATGTACTGAATAGTTAACATTCGTATTGGTTATTTACGCATAAAGCCTTATTTTGTAGACAACAGTAAAAAGAGTGAAATTATTATTTTTAACAAAAAAATGAAAACCGACTTCCAAGGTAAAAACAATCGTAATATGAACTAAAAAGTATTAAATAACTCTTACTCTTTAATAGTGCCTTTTTCAGAATTTGTCTAAATCTCAACTATTTCTGTACATACTACAGTCTTCATTACTTTGAAGTCGGTACCAGTCCCAAAAGTTTCAGATATTCTGACATTACTGAACTCACTATTAAATTAGCTGGTACCGACTTCAAAATAATGAAGACTGTAGTATGTACAGAAATAGTTGAGATTTAGACAAATTCTGAAAAAGGCACTATTAAAGAGTAAGAGTTATTTAATACTTTTTAGTTCATATTACGATTGTTTTTACCTTGGAAGTCAGTTTTCAATTTTTTGTTAAAAATAATAATTAGGTGCAGTAGTTCTAAGTTCTTAGATTGTTAATAGAATTATATTATCAGAGAATAGTGATGATTTTTGCAGTAGAATAAAGTACAAAATAACTTAAGTATGTATTGCAAAACTCAAAGATGAGATCCATGTCATCTATTAGGTTTTTTACATTTTCAAGAACTAATAGTAGACACCCTTTATATTGTCAGGGAAAATAGATAAAAAATCTTAAATAAACATTAATTAGTGTATGCATCATGACCATTAATCCAATGAAATCAAAAGAAATTACAAAAAATGTAATAAATGTATTCAAAACTTACGTGCAAAATTTCGCCTTCCTTAACCTATTTGCTAAGAAATTGCCGAGCGCGTGCTGACGCGGTCATATTATTTACGAAAACTGATCCCATTTTAAAATTTTGTTCCCGAAGGCGTCTCTAATATATTTTTTCAATTCAACAGATAGCTTGAGAAGCTTATAAAATTTACAGTGGTGAGAAATAATTAGAGTAATTCTTATTTTTATGGTATTTTTGTCATAAGTGTCATCTATTAGTTCAGTGTCTAGCATCAAGTTACCCTTATTATAAAAAAAAACGTTTAAATAAATATTATTCAGAATTTCGGTTTTGATTGACAGAATCTGTTATATAAGTACTATTATTTATTTAAAAACGGCTGAAATACATTGTTTCTCGAATAAGCTTAGTGATTTTTTGTTTTCAACTGCATCTGGTAACGAAATACTGTTTGCTAAAATATAGTCTACCGTGTAAAGAGTAAGAATAACTTTTATTTACTACCTAAATACATTTTGTATTAAATTATAAACATACGAGCATGTTAACTGGGCCAAATAAAACACATATATTATTTTACTACAGACATTTTACTACAAGAAACTGATTAAACGGAATTTCCAATTTAGACAAAGTTGTATCTAATCTATCAATACTATATCTAAAAACATAAATATTATAAATTCTTTAGCAACTTGAATTATAATTATATTAGCGACCCGCCCCGGCGTCGCATGGGTATAAAATATATAGCCACTGAAAAAAATATAAAAATCGATATGATCTTTCACGTGGTCTACTTCTTATCTGTGCCAAATAACATAAAAATTGCTCCAGTAGTTCGCGAGATAAGCCCTTTTAAATAATTTCCCCCGTTATTTCCACATTCTCCTATTAGTCTTAGCGTGATAAAATATAGCGTATAGCCTTCCTCAATAAATGGGCTATCTAACACTGAAAGAATTTTTCAAATCGGACCAGTAAGTAGTTCCTGAGATTAGCGCGCTCAAGTTAGCCCTTTCAAATAAATTTCCCCGTTTTTCACATTTTCCTCTATTTCTTCGTTCCTATTAGTCTTAGCGTGATAAAATATAGCCTTTAACTTTCTTTGATAAATGGGCTATCTAATACTGAAAGAATCATCAAAATCCGTTGCGTATTTTTAAAGAATTAAGGGAACAAAGGGACATGAGAGAAAAAAAGCGACTTTGTTTTATAATATGTATAGAAGTAAACAGCGGCGTGCACAAGATTTTGACACTGGTAATGCAGCGATATCAGTTCAGTAGTTTTGGTGTGAAAGCAAAACAGACAGACAAACGGACAAAAAGAGATATTTTCGCATAAATTATAATAATAGTGTGGATATAAATTAAAAACTATGTTTTCTAAACTGTTAGTATAATTACGTTCTGTTATGAAGAAATAAAAAATCCGCCATCTGTTGTCACGCGTTGGAACTACAATAAGAGTTTATTTCATCGAAACCCATGGAAATATACCAATTACCATACAACATAATATTGTGCGCTAAGCTAAAATAAATAAAAACGCCATATATTGTTACGTATTAGAAATACAATGTGAATTTATTTTCATCGATATTTCCATGGAAATTAGATAATATATTTTTGCCTCATCAAAATGTAGCCTATGGCTCTCTCAGGCTCTAGACTAACTGTGTACAAAATTTTATTACAATCGGTTCATTAGTTTTGGCATGAAACAAAACAAAACAAAACTTTTTCTTTTACAACTTTTTCATTTTTATATCTAGTATATTTTAAGTACTCACCTAATCAGCTTAACTTTTGTCTTTTCACATAATCAAGGTTCCGGTTACTTGAGATCCGATCCATAATCCGATGTAAATAAATGCAAAATTTTGGCCACCACAAATTTTCTTATCCAAGTGAGTGATAGTTATGAATGTACGCAATTATTAATATTAAACTGTTAAATATTATACAAACGTTCAAATGTTAAAATCTAAAATATTCTTAGAAAACTATAAAACCAAAAATAATAATATAATATAGTACTAACAGTGCTTGATCACATGAAAAAAGCAAATGGCCTCCCAAAACACAAAAAATTTCAGCTATGTAAAATGTAAACAAATATTATAAACCCCGCAAAACAAAAATGCATAATGTACATATTATACGTAATTAGTTAGATTTGCGTCTATTCATTTTACTCGGATTATATCCGATTGCTCACGACTATTCACGAGTAGTTCCGATCGCCGTCGGCATGGATGGCGCGGGCGCCCGCGCCGGCCGCGGCGCCAGTGATGCCATTGAATTTCAACCAGAACTTCCCAACTATTATTTAAATATATTATTTATTACTTGGGGTACTTTCCACTGAGAGATCAAAACGCTGAAAATACTACTTCATCCGACCGCAATTATTGTTTGCGGCAAAAACGTCACTCATGATGTCATTATTTATATAAAAACAGTAATAAAAAATTTCACGCCCATGAATATAATATAATATTTTACTCCCTAAAATACGCACTATATATTTAATTTTTCCCAACTAAAAGTGGGATATCCCCATAGTTGGCAACACTGCTGGGGTCTTCCGCAGAGCTTGCAGTACAATAAGATATTCATGGTTGTGTGCGTTTTCGGCTGTGCAGGGACACACTCACACATACGCGCAAGGCAGGCACCTCAACACTGAGCCTATCTTGACCTCTCGTGAACCCGTTCGCGCGTGTACCTGATTACATGTTGCTATTTTATAAATTGAGGCGTTTTAAATGTGTATTATTTATTTTTTTACTATATTTTTTACTATTATTATTAAAAAATTAACGTCATGAGTCATTTAAAAAGTACGAAAGTTAAATTAAAATATCTGTTATCTGTGAATGGCAAGCACTGCCTTTTTGCCTATAAAGACTGCACGCCCATGGAAGTAAACTAATTAAAACAATAACGATTTAAACTTGATGTTTAGTCATTAATAATAATGTAAATGTAATTATTAATAATGTGGACAACAGTTACGTTTTAATCGTAACTCTGAGTAATCGTGACACTCAAGGTAGATTAAACTTAACCAAGAGTAAGATATGCAAGGAGATTACTCTGCGGCGACCATAGACTTAGAGGACAGAGCGTTCTCTAAACAAACTGGAACGTAAATGAAGACGACCTCATTGGCTATGTGTAACACAATTCCTTCAGGTACCTAGTACTTGTGTTACATATAGCCATAGATATACATAGTCCTACACGGGACCAGATTGACGTGGTGTGAAGCGTCTATCTTATATTTAAAATTCTCGTGTCACAATGTTCGTTCCCGTACTCCTCCGAAACGGCTTGACTGATTCTCACGAAATTTTGTGAGCATATTGAGTAGGTCTGAGAATCGGCCAACATCTATTTTTCATACCAAAAATTATTTATATGGCAAAACAACGTTTGCCGGGTCAGCTAGTATAATATAATATTATAATAATTACTATAGTAGGTAAATACAAGCAGAAAAGTGGTAAAGAGATTAAATATGCAGTCAACAGTAATTATTATTGTCTTTGACTTTCATTACTAAAAGGAGACTGAGATAAGTTTTGTCACGATCGCCTTCTCTTTTTTGAGGCCAGTGGTAAACTTTATACCTGTCTTTTTTAAAATGGGACCACCACCCCTATGTCGCTAGGATCGGCACCGGTATCCAACCACGAAAACTTTTTGGTATGATATCAGGAAACCCGAAGGACATGCTAAAGCTATCATAGGACGCGCAACAAAATTAATCAGATGAAAATAGGAATAGAAAGCCCAGCTAGCTAAGTTGGTAGAGCAACTAGAGTATGTTTCTTTATAAGTTTATTGCTCAGTCCACTTCTCTAAGTCTACGGTGGAGACAGATCTGTACAGTCGCAATGAATGCCCAAATTAGCCCACGTTTACGACGTTTCTGTGCATTTTATGACAGACAATTATTATTTTTTACGTCACGCGGCTCCCACTGGTTGCATTTAGAGTTTTTTTTTTGCATGTAACTGATACATTAAAAGTAAAACAGCAATTTTATTCTTGAAGGTGATGTCTATAACCTAATTTGACCTTTCGCTTTTTATCTTTTTCACTCAACAATAATTTAGTGATCTCGTTTTAAGCAGGTAGGCAAGGTGTGGGGAAGAGCCATTAAGTAGCGGTAGACTAATGGACGTTTTTTATTCTTTCGGTAATCGGGTTATAGGCAAACCGGAAAGATATTATAACGGTCAAATTACAAAATATATAAAATGCAAGATGCTGGTCCGTATTAAGCCTGAACACCCTGGATCCACCATTCGGGCAATTTATTAATGAAGACAAAATGCTCAATGCTCATCTTTCAGCGGCCACTTAGCAAATTACCTCCTTAACAATTAGGTTGGGCCATAAAGGTGAAATAGTGCGTAATTACACAAACAACAGTCCCGCTGTTGCTGTAATTTGGGACATAAATTAAAATACGATTAATGACCTAAGTCCCAATTTCAAAGCATCCTAATCGTTTGTTAAATCGTACCTTGACTTTCATTAACCTATCAAGCCCCATAAGATCATCGGTGATCGCGACAACAATAGGATAACAATAGATTTCCAAGAATCCGCGATCGAAGGATTAATATTAGAAAATAAAAAGATAACATTACAGCAAAAAACTTAATCAGACGTTAGTGGGATTGATACTAAAGGTGGCCTTCCGGTTTGTACCGCAAACGACCGTTGAAATTTCAAATCAAATGCCACATGAATAGACTATAGGTTTCATTTTGCTTTACGCCACTACAACTTGCTTGGGCTTGGGTCGCTAGACCAATGTCGGTTAAAAATAAAATCTTTAACCAAGTTCATAATGTGACATTTTATTTGAATTTTTGTCGGTCGCGGTCGCTAGCAGCAAAAGTTGCATGACTTAATAATATGTCAAATGCCAATTTTCAGTTTTTAATTTGACTACCGAAACTACCGATTGAAATTTACTAAGTACTCCAAAAAGTATTTCCACGATAGTTTGTAGTCAATCTTTGAAAGTGGGTTTAATTAGAAACCGTTTGGTCTTTCCATTACAAAATCTATCCCGGAGTTATGGACCGCGGTCAATTGACCGCTTTGTCTGGTCTTATAGCCTCGCAGAGAATTTTCCGAACCGTTGGTCGATGTTATAATGGAAAATGTTACGCTAACCTCATCACCCGTTTCGTAATCACAGTGGGAATGAGGCCTCGATGCACCAAATTATTAGTGGAAACAGAGCAGCATTAAATAAGTAAAATGCAAGTACATTCTTATCTGTAAACAAAATATTAGAAATCTGTTGTGATATGAAACTCCATATTAATTGTAATATCTACTTTTATTATACTTTATTATACAATTTGTACACTTTCGGGCAGAGTTTCCTCTTACAATTGTTCCTCCGTCAAAATCCACACCATACTAAGCTCTTGGGGTATTTATACCCAATTTTTACCCGTCAACCCCACTCCAAATCACGTGATCGTTGAAGGGATTGCACGTTGTTAGTGTGGCCAGTATTAAATATTAAAACTACCATCAAATTTAGTCAAAAATAGTTAAGATATAATAATTTAGTATTCTAAAAACAATAAACTAGGTTCTAAATTACATAAATCATAACATTCGGCCATCCGACAACGTGCAGCGTCCCGATGCACTCTAAAAACATACTTAACTAATCATCAATGGTGCAATACAAAAAATATTTTAGTAATCTATACATTTTCACTATAAACTAGTAAGTACCTATTGTTAATAAATACACTGATCAAATTAAATTTCACATTTAGAAAAACAATTCATTTGTTGTATTGTGTTACAAACCGTGTAGAATGAAATAATATAATATTACAATATACCTATACTTACAAACAATTAAACTTAATATAAGATTTTTGTACAATCATTGCTTTGCAACAACCAACATTGACATTATATAATTAAGATAAAAATCCTTGTGTATTACTCTCTTGAGTCTTAATGTTACAACATTAATTGAATTAAAAAATAAGTTCTAACACTAAAATGTGGTATAAGTAATCTATATAATATCTTTCAATGTAGAACAGAAATTACAGTATAGAAATACAAGAATCTAAAATTTTAGTTATGCTAAATAATTATTAAACTACACAAAAGCTCATTAGGATAATTAATTATATTCTTTGCGACTCATTTAATAGAGATACATAACTCCGAGTGTCAAAATAAAATTAAATAAGGGAAAAGACCTAATGGCAGACACTTTAAGGAAACATGAAACATTTGAATGTTATAATATATATATTTATGAAAATAAAGGATTGATAACTTCTTCCATGTCTTCAGTAACTCTTACAAAATAAAACTATTATAATTATTCTCTGACAAATCAATAAAAAAATATATTATTGGTCTTTTTGTAAACTAAGTCATAAGTACCAATAGATGACATCACAAAAAACGAACATCACTAATAGTAGACACCAATATGAACTAATAGTTGACATAGAACATTTACATTACATTTTACATTTTTTCTATTATTAGGTCTTTATTTGCCATTTTTCAAAAGATTTCAATTAATTCATCATAGTAACTACATGCATCAGAAATATTATCCACGTTGTCTCCAGATTCTATTCATTCTTCTTCCATGCTGAAACTATATTTCCTTATATTTTTATTTTTCGTATTTTTTTCCTAGCAAATTTATTTTCAGTCTTTAGTCTCCATGCTTCTTTTGTCTCTTCTTTTTTCTTCCTTCTTTTCTCAGCTCTCCTTTTTCTTCTTTTTACTGCTAAAAAACTAAAGCAATCGATTTTTAGATCAGTACAAGGTCTAATATTAGACACCATGTCCATTTTTAGGTGCAGTAGTTCTAAGTTCTTACACTGTTCATAGAATTATATTTTCAGAGAATAGTGATGATTTTTGCAGTAGAATAAAGTACAAAATAACTTTAGTATGTATTGCAAAACTCAAAGATGAGATCCATGTCATCTATTAGGTTTTTTACATTTTCAAGAACTAATAGTAGACACCCTTTATATTGTTAGGGAAAATAGATAAAAAATCTTAAATAAACATTAATTAGTGTATACAACATGACCATTAATCCAATGAAATCAATAGAAATTACAAAAAATCAAATAAATGTATTCAAAACTTACGTGCAAAATTTCGCCTTCCTTAACCTATTTGCTAAGAAATTGCCGAGCGCGTGTTGACGCGGTCATATTATTTACGAAAACTGATCCCATTTTAAAATTTTGTTCCCGAAGGCGTCTCTAATATATTTTTTCAATTCAACAGATAGCTTGAGAAGCTTATAAAATTTACAGTGGTGAGAAATAATTAGAGTAATTCTTATTTTTATGGTATTTTTGTCATAAGTGTCATCTATTAGTTCAGTGTCTAGCATTAGGTCTTTTACCTTATCACAAAAAACTTAATAAAAACAAACTGAAAAAATAAGCCTAAAATAATAACTTCTCACACAAGACCTTTAACGATTGCAGTGGTATAAAAAGTAACTTTTCTAACATAATATACAACAAAATAAAGTTAAGTAAATCTTAGATACTTTATCAAATGTCGCTGGTGATAAAAAATTAGAAATAATAAACAATAAACATTACAGACCTCTGGAAGTTTTAACAATAATTATTGGTCTTCCAATTTTTAACCGACTTCCAAAAAGGAGGAGGTTATAATATGTTCGTCTGTTTATATATATATATATATATATATATATATATATATATATATATATATATATATATATATATATATATATATATATATATATATATATATATATATATATATATAAATATTTATATATATATATATATATTTTTTTTTTTTTTGTATGTTCAACCATAACTTCGCCGTTTATGGACCGATTTTATGATTTTTTTGTTGTTGTACAGGGTTAAAACCGAGGTTGGTACCATGTTCGATGGGATCCATGAGGAATCGAGGGGACTCTTTGAAATTTATATGGAAACATATGGTGATTTCGATTTTTTCTGAAGTATTTCAGGCATATACTACCAAAAAGTAAGATTTTGCACCAGGATGTACCCTGGTTCTGAAGGTACCCAACAGAACTTTTGAATCCTTATAGATACAAGTTTGAGGATTTTGGCTTTATTTAAACTACTCCAAGCAAAAGCTACATTATTTCTGCTGAACATAGGCTAAATTTTATTTTAGAAAAAATAGGGTTTCGTAAGATATTCGGGTTTTTCGGACGCCAGGTGAAAAAATCAACCAGAAAAGTTACTTATTTTGCGTACGCTGCCGAAACTATAAAAGATAGAACCATAAATGTTCTGAGTAATTATAGATCTTATAAATATCTACAAAAAAGTCCGCGACACACTATACTTATCTATGTCGAGTGACGCACAATAACAATTTTTTTATTTAAAAATCTTGAATTTTTTTGGACTACATTTAAACGCGTTTATTTTACTCATGCTATTAATCCTTATCAAAATAAATAATTTCATCACTAAGTATAGCTTATGTAGATAAAATTTAATCTTTGAATTATTAAAATTGGACGTTTGGTTTTGAAATTATGGCGAAATTAAAATATTACGATAGTGGGCATCACCAAGCGGGGGTGCGCGTGCGGAGGAAGACAATCTGTGCAGTGTGCACTGTGCACCCTTCGGATAATGACTGCGTCCGCGTCGTCACTCGTCGATGTCAGTGTCGGAGTCTGTGAATTGACCTGGGAATCATTTTGCTGACCGAGTCTTTCCTGTGTAGGCTTTTTGCAGCCGTATTGCATATCCACGCGGGCGGAGCCGCGGGCTACCGCTATAGTCCGCGCGGAACTAGTTTGCCGTGCCTTAGGTAGGGACGGGGGTGAGGGGGCGGGTTGCTTGCTGCTCGCAATGCACATGAGATTAGACAGTGACGACCAATCTCGCGATATCGTGAACAATAATATTATTTAATTATTGGAAAGAATAAATTAGAGACATTAGACAATTGATCAGTTAAATCCTAACAAGGCATTACTAAACGGACCTTAGAAAATTAAACAGACTGTTAAAATACTTATGCCCCACAGTAAAAATTTAACAGAGGATTAGTAAATGCAATGTTATGTGAACAACGAGTGAACAACTATCAATTAGTTCATTCTTGTTATAAGGCGACGAAATTGCAATGTACAAGTTTAATACGACATGTTTGCTGCAATGTCTCACTTTCTTCCTTATTCGTATAATAGTAGATAATGCGACCAAATTAAAATATCACTGATCGCATACATTTGTTACGCTATAATAGTTCTTCTTAATTTACCAGGATGATAATTATTATCTGTCAGAGCTGAAAACATGAATCATATTACAAACTTTTATTTACATATTTCGGTTTGGTAATTTTGATACAAGTATATTTAAAAGTAAAGGTAAAATCAGAAGTAATACTTATTTATAATCTAAAAAGAATCAAATAATTCTTATTCCTTATTAAAGTGGCGTCTTCAGACTTCGCCTAAACCTCAACTATATTTTCTGTACTCAATCTTCATGCTTTTGAAGTCGGTACCAGCTTACCTTAGCGTAATTGCTATGTCAAGGATCTTAGAACTTTTCCGGGCTGGTACCGACTTCAAAAGTACGAAGATTGAGTACAGAAAATATAGTTGAGGTTTAGGCGAAGTCTGAAGACGCCACTTTAATAAGGAATAAGAATTATTTGATTCTTTTTAGATTATAAATAAGTATTACTTTTGATTTTACCTTGGAAGTCGGTTTTAATTTTTTGTTAAAAAATAATACTTTTAAAGCTACTAGTAAATATGGAACTTCCACTTCAGCCAATTCTAATTTTATTTTGTATCTACCTATAGATCTGTGATCATCTGGTATTCCCAGAAAAACTAACAATATTATCTATAGAACTTCAAATAGTTATCATCTGATATTCCTAGAAAAACTAATGTTACATAATATATACATATAATATATATTATTTTAAATATGAAATAATTTCATTTTATGTGGAGATTGGAATAATTAACACTTTATTAACTTACGAGACTACCCAAAATTAACAAATTTGTTAAAACCAAACATCTACATGCATGTCTAAGTTAAGTTTTTCTGCAGTAAAGAGCGTATGCGTACAAATAAGTATTTATTTTCACATTTTACGAAACATAAATTGTTTACTGCTTTATAAACTACGCTTTCCTGAGATTTCTAAAAGGAAATCTTATTTAAGGGCCTACTGTCAAAACACTAGCCCCGTCTACACATACCGCTAACCTCCAATCGTGATTATATTATAATGATTCCATGAATCGTGCTCCCGGGCGATGTGCTTTACGCTGCAGCTAATAGTGAACAATATCGCGTGACAAAGATTTCTGCATTATAGCACGAAAGTAAAGGTCGTAAGTCTCAAAAATGCTTTTGATGATTACTTAAAAATTAAATACAATACTAATATTTCCTTTAGCTATTATTTTATAAAGTGATTGTAGTAGTGCAAGTTATTTAATGATAGTAACTCAATAAGTGTAACAGGTATTTGTTGAAAAGCCCAGAAATATTCATTCTTACGAGTCAAAATAAGTGAATCGTATTTTCCGTTAGCCAAATATCAGATAAATATAGAATGATTAAATAAATCTCAATTTCATTTGAGTCAATCGTCTTCCGGGATCGTAATACTTATTAGAAAACAGCAAAATTTGGCAGCCCGCTCTTAACATAAACTTATGGTAATCAAAAGGCAAAGGTTCAAGGACAAATAGTAAGATTCATTACAAAAATATAACTTAAGTATAAATAATCAAAAACAGAAGTAATGTGGGATCACTGGGATATTTTGAAAAATCTGTGACATTAAATTACATAGACTGGCATCGATACATGTTTAAATAATACCCAGAAATTACCGGAATATTCATTGTCATGAGTCATTTAATTATTATTAAGGATGACTTTCTTCTAATCATTGAAACCAGAGTGACGTGATACATGCCTAGATTTTCTATCGGTTCTCGAATAATTTGGGACTAATTTCACATGGGTTATATTTCTTATCATATCATAACACTGTTCAATGTAACATAAATCATAACAGGTATTTTAAATCTAGATTCTACTAGCTCAAGATCAGGCATAAAACTTGAGTCATATTTCTACGTTTTTGCTTCGTCTCTAATTTAAATCCCACAGGACCCTAAATACCTCAGGCCAGTTTAGTAGGTAATATTAGTTTGAGCATATACAGATAAATATTATGTCAATTGTCAAACTGGCACTAATAATAATAATAATAATTTAATAAAGGAGTTTTGACCTGAGTGATTACCTATTATTTTGTTACATAAAATAATAATAATTTATTTTCTTATTTCATCACAATTTTGTTACATAATAATAATACACACAAAGAGAAGATGAGTAATATTTTGACACCTGTGTCAGATGAAGTATAATAATATTTTTTATATAATGTGTAACATTTTTTATTTTTAGAATTGTGTTATCGCTATCTCGGTTTTTATTGGGTCGTTCGTATTAGTAGAATATTAACCATTAAACATGAAAAATACAGTTACAAGTAAAACATGAGATTTTGAAAGTCAATATTCACAAAAATATTTAAAATGAGTCTAGTTTTACATTTGGGATCATCGATTGTTGTCTACCAAATACTAATACCAAATAACTAATAAAACGTCTCATTGACAAATCATAATAAATTGTACTTCGATAGCAGCTATGCTAATTCTACTTCAACGAATAATAACCAAAATGCTAAAACCGACAATTATAAATGAAAAACAATATTATTTATAGCAGCCAACAGTTTGTTTTATAAGAACAGCAATACTAAATTACAGTGCTTTGATCTATCGATGATAGGAATCTTGTGGTAGGTAGCCATTTTTCTGGATATGACAAAAAAAGACTATGACTTTGTAGATCGCAAAACTGATTGCTTTCAAATTTAACAAATACCGTTTACGAGGTAAAGCAAAGAATTCGCTTAAAAATTGTTCATCCAATAAATATCTAAAATTCAAAAACGTTCCAGTAGAGTTACATTATAATTCTTAATCGAACTACTAGCTGACCCGACAAACGTTTTGCCGTATAAATTATTTCTAGTATCAATATAAAAGGTACTTAGATAAAAACCTATTCTCAGGTCCAACAAATGTACATACAAAATTTCATTAAAATCGGTTGATGAGCCGCTCTGGAGGAGCTCGTGCGCAAACACTGACACGAGAAAGTTTTACACAATATTATATTATATTAACTTATCTTCCTAGCGCTATCAATCACAAAGCAGTGTTATTTGTATATGTTATAACTTTGGCAACAATAATCATAGTAGTACATAGTATATCCTGCAACCTTTACATTTTGTGATAAATCATACACTTTACGGATAAACTATCATGCCTATTGATTTGTGCTCTAACATAGTAATTTTTATTTATATGTAGATGTATTATTATCAGTCAGTCAAGGTGTGACGACACGAGCCCTCGCGAAGCTCGGCTTTGTAAAATATTTTTTTCGAAAACTTAACAATATGGTTGAAGTTGATCTCGATTTACAATTTTATAATACGAATATTGACACGGACTGAATGATGAACTTTCAGGATTAATAATTTTGGATATTTATTTATATATTTGCTATGAACAACCAACAATAGTTACATTATGCATACATAATATTAACAAGGATTAAATATTGACCACGATTATTGCACTTTCAATTGGAGGCTATTACATCTTACTATTAAATCGGTTACAAGGTTCATTATATTAACTGCAGTAAGTACTAATATTCACTGTAGCGTTTCTTGATTTCTAACAACAGCATCCTGAATACTTTTTACTAAGAGCAAATGAACGAACCGCTCTTCCAGGAAATAAATTCAAATTATCTAAGCTCCATGACATCTATAAACGAATTTAAGAACCTTTACATGGTCCAGTAGCCAAGAAGTTTTCTTCATCGCTTCCTTATCTATTGCTAATTATTAAAAATACAATATTAAGAAACACAAGTCGAATTTCGATTTATCATTTACATTATAATAATAATATCTATGGACGCTTCACACCACGTCAGTCTGGCCCCGTGCTAAGTACCTGAAGGACTTGTGTTACAGGTACCAGACAACGGAAATATATTTAATACTTTTATACAATACATATATTTAAGATTTTTATTATATCATACACATATTTAATACACATCCATGACCCAGGAACATTGAAAAACTTTTTGTTCCATCGGCGGGATTCGAACCCGCGACCCCCGGCTTGAGTTGCCACTCACTCTAACCATTGAGCCACGGAGGTCGTCAAATTATATTAAGGATTTAGAATTATATGTACATACTGAAAAATATTTTCATCTGAATCTCATTTAGAAATCATAACTCTTGTATTGACTTTTCGACACAATAGATTAAACTAATGATAGCTACTATCTTTACTAATTTTGACTTCCAAACCATTTTTACTTTTGTACGCCTCTAGAAAGGCAGAATGTATCTAAGACAGTTTTTCCATTTCAGCCTAAAACTCCATTTCAGTCTAAAATCTCAATTCAATCTATTTCACTTAGTTTCATATTTTGATTTACAAATCATTTAATCTATTTCACTTCATTTCATTTAATCTATTTCTCTTAATTTCATTTAATCGATTTCACTTAATTTCATTTAATCCATTCCATAAAATTTCATTTACTCGATTTCACTAAATTTCATTTAATGTAATTCACGAAATTTCACTTAATCTAATTCACGAAATTTCATTTAATCTAATTCGCTAAATTTCATTTAATCCAAATTTAATTTAATCCAAATTTAATTTAATCCAAATTTCATTTAATCCAAATTCCATTTAATCCAAATTTCATTTAATCCAAATTTAATTTAATCCAAATTTAGTTTAATCCAAATTTCGTTTAATCCAAATTTCATTTAATCCAAATTTCATTTAATACAAATTTCATTTAATACAAATTTCATTTAATCCAAATTTCACTTAATACTTTTTCATCTCCACCTTTTATACAAAAGGTAAACTTTAAACGAGAAAACAGTTTCATGTACTTTTGCATCTATAGGGTCTTACTTTATATAGAAACTTTACAGTGGTCAATCCCACAGTTACTTTGCTCAGGAGTTCACTTCACAGTCCTCAAAATCGATACTGTTGAAATTGAGTTTAAAATTTTCAGTGCACATACCTTTAACTTTGATCAATGGTTCACTCCACAGCAACTTTGATCAATGGTTCACTCCACAGCAACTTTAATCAATGGTTCACTCCACAGCAGTTTCATGAAAACAAAAAATAACAATGATATTGTTATTGAATCGACACTCTGAAATTAACTTTAAAAGGGATAAACTGCAATAAAATGGGATCTCATACTATTATTACGAGGGCTGCTATTTATGTATCCGGAATTAAAAAAAGAAACAAACATATATCATTTAATATGGTTTTATTGCTTTTCAAAATATTCGCCGCGATGATCGACACACTTTTGCATACGCTGGAACCAATTTTCATAGCACTTTTTCCATTCTGATTGAGGTATCTCCAAAACGTGCATTTTGAACGCATCAACAGCCTCTTCGCGGCTCGAAAAACGTTGACCACGTAATTTGTTCTTCGCGTATGGAAATAAAAAGAAATCGTTAGGTGCCAAATCAGAGCTGTACGGCGGATGACCAGTCAATTCGATCTTTTGACCCTCCAAAAACTGAGTTGTTTCAGCTGAGGTGTGACAGCTATCATTGTCGTGATGTAATATGATTCTGCGTTGTCGGTTGTCCTTTCTTATTTCTTCAAAGACTTCTGGTAAAGAAATGGTCGTATACCATTCAGAATTAACCGTTTTACGATTCTCTAATGGCACTGTAGCCACATGTCCATTAATTCCAAAAAAACAGGCGACCATTTGCTTCAAAGTACTTTTTGCACGAGTAACTTTTGTTGGTTTCGGCTCATCTTGGAACACCCACACCGTTGACTGTTGTTTAGTTTCGGGGTCATATGCATAGATCCAAGATTCATCACCTGTGTAGATATTATAAACGGCTTTTGACGTACCACGGTTGTATTTTTTTATCATTTTTTTGCACCAATCGACACGAGCCCGTTTTTGATCGATTGTCAAGTTGTGCGGAATCCAACGCGAACATATTTTTTTTACAGCCAAATGTTCGTGTAATATCTTATGTATGCTCGTCATACTTATGCCTAAGGACGCCTCTATCTCGCGATATGTAACATGACGATCACGCATTATTAGTTCCCGCACAGCATCTATATTTTGTGGGACAACAGCTGTTTTTGGGAGACCTTCTTTATTTTCATCCGTGAGCATAGACCGCCCACGATTAAACTCACTGTACCAGTGATAAACAGTGGTTTTTGATGGTGCTTCATCTCCAAAAGTTGCGGTGAATTGAATAAAGCACTGTTGTTGATTTAGCCCACGCCCAAAATCGTAGTAAATCATTGCACGAAAATGTTCACGCGTTAAATCCATGGCAAATGAAGACACGCAATTTTCAAAATGACGCCACAATGGAAAAATAATTGACAGTCACATGAAACAAAATGTATTCTTCAACCAAAGAGTTCTATTTTCAAATGTTGTAATTACTTTTTAAATATTGTTCTTGTAAGTGGCCAGTTCCGGATACATAAATAGTAGCTCTCGTAACACTTTTGAAAAATATTTTAAAATTACCCTACATTCTTTTCATATTTATTTTATGTGAATTTTAAAATCGTTATTGTATGCTGTCATTAGAATACTGATAACTCGTTTGTACGATAACTTTCAGATTTCTTAGAATTAAAGATATTCATATCTCACTTAACAATTTAATAATAAGTATTGGGAAAAGGTGGTAATGTGGCCCCTGCATATATATTGGCCCCCTTCAATATTTTAATGTTCTCACAACGCTATCTAATATCATTTTGGTGCAACGGGATGCTCGCGGCTTGCTGCTAATTTAGTGCCGTACAAATCCAACAGAGGCTGTCACGTTCGATTGTCATTTGATCGAGTTCAAACTTGCGACTGGCAAAACTTTTAAGTGTGAGTGATTTTGTTTCGATAGTTGTTAAAAAATAGAAAGATTTGGCTTTTGGGTTCGAACAACGGATACATCAAACTCTTCTCCAACGGAATTTAAAAGGAAAATAATAAATTAGACATTTAATAAATATTTTTAGAACGTTTGTTTAAATATTAGCAATAACTGTAATTTGCCCCCCTCACATTGGTCGTAATTTGGCCCCGGGGGTCACATTACATGTAAGAGAGTTTTATCACGTGGAAGACAACCACTATGGAGAAGGCGCTGGTAGGAATGCCGTTTGACGACAGAGAGACACTACAATATCCAGCACTTAGCTCTGAAAGTGACGAAGACGCCATAAATACCGATTATGCGACTCATATACAAATGTGGTTCCTAAAAAAGCGGACGTACCATGTATGTTCTGCGACACAATTTATTCGAGTTATAGATCTAGGAAGCCATGGGTACAGTATTAAAGTTGTGACTTATGGGCTTATGTAACATGTATAGGCTCTGAAGGTGGCTATTACATTTGTGATTTTTGCCGTTAAGTTTAACTTCTGCAATACATTTAATGTGACCCCCAGGGGGTCCTACAAGTGAGGGGGTCCTACAAGTGAGGGGGCCACATGACCACCTTCTCCTATAATATACAGTGAGCGTACCTGGATTTTTCTCCCTCTTCTGAGATGATAAGAAACTCCATATTAATTGTAATATCTACTTTTATTATACATTATTATACAATTTGTACACTTTCGGGCAGAGATTCCTCTTACGTCAAAATCCACACCATACTTAGCTCTTGGGGTATTTATACCCAATTTTTACCCGTCAACCCCACTCCAAATCACGTGAAGGGATTGCACGTTGTCAGTGTGACCAGTATTAAATATTAAAACTACCAGTCAAAAATAGTTAAGTTATAATAACTTAGTATTCTAAAAACAATAAAATAAGTTCTAAATTACACAAATCATAACAATTGTGTCTGCGATACACACGCACGAGGTATTAATATTTACTTTGCATGGTTAAATCGACCGAGTTTTTATTTATTAAGGCAGTGTATAAGTCGAGTGGAACGAAAAAAAAAATGAAATAATTTTTTCGTTTTGATTGATAGCGGGCAATATCAAGTATTTTTAGATTAGTGTAGACTGTAGACTGTACACCATAATAATTCGTGCAGTACTCGTATAGCAATAAATTGTTATATTATTTTGTTAGTGTCAATAATTAGCTCAGACTTTTAATTATCTTATTAGTTAAGTAAGTTTAATCACGTGAAATGATCCTACAAGTGAGGAGAGCTCATTATTGTGGAAGTTAGCAGCATTCGTTTTATGGGATTAAGACTTTGAATGCGTTTATTGGAAACGGATATCTCGTTAAAGGTGTAATTGTTTCTTTAATTAAAACTACAAGGTACAAGTGTAAATACAAATGAAATAGAAACATAATATCAAAAATTAAAAATACTAAGGGCCTGTATCACCACTTCCTGATAACTGCTGGATAGGCTATCCACAACTTAACTTGATAGATAGAGTATGGAGAATCTTTCCAATAACTTGTTGATAGCCTATCCGGCACTTTATCAGGAAGTGGTGAAACAGGCCCTAACAATTGTTTTGTCACGATCTCTAACATTGTGCCATAGACCAGCGGTTCTCAAACTTTTTTGGTGGCGGAACCCTTTTGGAAAGCAAAATACTTGACGGAACCCTACAATAAAATAATAGTTTTTAAAAGTGTATTTTTTAATAATAAACATAATAAAAGTATAATGTAACAGTTACTAATTATTACTTACTTTAACATGCCGCATGGCAAGTACATTATTACAAGATATTAAAAAAGAAAAAATCTAACTAATGGGAGGTATGAAACTGTTTTTTATTTTTCATTAATTGGTTGATGTCAGGTTTGATAGAAGACAGTTGCAGTCTCATATCAGGTTCGGCGTCCAGTCTATTGCGATATTTTGTTTTCGTGGCTGCATACGTTGAGAATCCTGTTTCGCACAAATATGTTGTTGGGAACGGGAGAAGAATATTCAGAGCCATTTTGCCAAGCATTGGATATTCATTACGAATTCTGCACAAAAAATCGTTGAGAGGCATCGTTTTGAACAGTGACTCCATACTTGTGTCTGATGACATTTCTAAAAGAGATTCATATATCTCGTTTGACATACTTTCGGGCTTTTGCAAGTTGGGTAAAAAAGGATTATGAATCCATGAATTCAGTTTTATTTTTGTATTCTGTTCTTCGGGAAAATACTTTTCAAAAGATGCGAGCATCGAAGTGAGATATTGGACCAATTCTTCAAACATATCATCTTGAAACATTTCTGAGTCGTTATCGCTAACAAACTCACTGAGTGACGTAAAGCTTTCTATTTCTCTCTTATCAACGCAAACAATCCAAAAATCTAATTTTATTTTGAAGGCAGTTATTCTGTTATAGGCCTGGAACACTGTTGTCTGTTTACCTTGCAATGATAAATTCAATTCGTTTAGTTTTTGAAAGATATCCGCCATAAAAGACAATCGGAACAACCAAGTTTTATCATACAAACGGTCTTTCAAATTAAAAGAAGTATCAGCTGAAAGAAACATTTGTAACTCCGCTCTAAGTTCAAATAGCCTTGTTAAAGTTTTACCCCGAGACAGCCATCGCACTTCTGTATGGAGCAGCAGTGTTTTATGTTTGCTGCCATAATCTTCACACAATAATGAGAACAATCGGGATTGTAGTGGTCGTGATTTGATAAAATTAATTATTTTTACCGCTTCATCCATAACTAATTTTAGATTTGACGGCATTTGCTTCATCGCAAGTGCTTGTCTATGCAGAATACAATGGCTGGAACTACAATAAGGCGCTTTATTTTTTATGCGTGACACTGCTCCTGCTGTTTTACCTGTCATCGCCTTGGCCCCATCTGTACAAATGTCAATGAAATCGTTCCAACTGAGATTATTTTCTTCAAAAAATATGTTTATTTTACTAAAAATTTCTTCCCCGGTAGTGTTTGTGGGCAGCGGTGAACACATAAGCATATCTTCTTCAAAAGAACTTTCATATGGATATCTCACGATAACCAGCAAGATAGAAAGACCAGCGACATCAGTTGACTCATCCATTTGCAAGGCGAATCGTGTTTTTTGTAGACGTGTAACTAGTTCTTGTTTGATGTAGCTTGCCAGATCCACGGATGTAAAAAAAAAATACGGACGGAGCATGAACTATAAAGAGGTGAAGCATGCAAGGTACGACAATTTCGTTTATTGTACTGTATTTGTACACGTGACCGACACTCACACACGCAACTAGGTACTACAACCCGCTGTCATTCTACATTGAGTGACGGCGCGAATGACACGCACACATCCTACACGGACGGCCATTACTATGCTTCACTCGTGAAATAGGCAAGGTTACGTCCGTATTTTTTTTACGTCCGTGGCCAGATCATGGATTCGCCGTGACACAGTATCGTTTGATAGCGGCACAGTAGAAAGATGCTTTGCAGATTTTTCATCGAGCATACATTTTGTTATGTCTAACATACATGGCTTTATTAAATTTTCAGCGATAGTGTGCGCTTCACCTGCTTGTGCAATGCGATAGCTAACTAAATATGATGCCTCCGTGGCCTTTTCATTGATAGTTTGTGTTACATGCATCGTATTTTTTTGACTATCCAATAACTATTCTTTTCTGCGAACAAAAAATTATTTATTCCTGTCTTTAGACTCGGGGTGTACAGTTTCTAAATGTCGGCGCAATTTGGTAGGTGCCATGGAACTATTAGGAAGCAGTTTACTACATAGCATGCAGAGAGGTGAGCCGTTGGAATCAACAAATCCGAAACTAATATATGATTCATCATACTTCCTTTTTTTCGTCTTTGAAACCGTGGAGCTCGACGTCGTGGCATCATCGTCTGGATCGGTAATTGCGCGCGGAGAATGCACCGCACGTACTGCTTTTGAATATTCAGCGTCATTAGAAGATGATGTTGCAACATGTTTAACGCCTTTAAGCCAACGTTCCATTCTTCTTTATTAATAATGTTACACGTCAGGAAGTAGGATGGTGGGGTCAAAATAATTCACAATCGTTACTGCTTATAAGAGACTAAGTTTAGTCCAAAGAAGAAATGTACAAATCTGATACAATCAGAATACAGCAGGCAGTAGAACAATAAACACTAGTTACATATCACGTTTAAACTCCGCAATTCGCTAGCTAGTTTGTAAGTAGATAGGTAGGAACTTATCGCTCCGAACGCTTCAACTGACTGACGAGGCGCGACACGCGATCGCCGCTTTTATACTTAGTCCTAGACTCAATCTCGAACATTCTCAAAAATACTCGAGTCGGCGCCTTTGATAAACAAAAAGCGGAAATAAAAATACAAAAATGCGTTGTAAACAATCTCGACTTTATGTTTTGGAGTTAGGGCCGAAAGTCGCTTGTTCACAACTATAATGTCTAATTCAGAGGCGGCTTTTATCAAAGGACGCGCGCTCACAATTAGTAGGTATGTGCGCGGCGGCGGCACGGCGGGCGGAGTCAAAACGTTCGACCAGAGAGAGGTGTTTTGATATTTTTTTCTAAATTCTTACGGAACCCCTACAGGGGTATCGCGGAACCCTAGGGCTCCGCGGAACACACTTAGAGTATAGCTGCCATAGACTATAAGGAGGATTATGTGACTGTTCACACTTTCGTATAATCCTCCTCTTAGTCAATTCAGTAAAACATCTACGATGCAAAAAAAAAAAATATATTGGAAAAACGAATTTGCGTGCAAAATATTTTTTTAACCGATTCAGTGCGGTGTAATTTTTTACAATTTCACGAGCCTGGCTGCGAACAAATATTTCGTATCTCCTCTGAGGCGCCTAGCGCCAGGAACTTTGATGTCTCCTCTCGAGCGCCACCCGCCATGAATTGTAATTTATTGCT
Organism: Polyommatus iphigenia; assembly: GCA_963422495.1. Lineage (NCBI taxonomy): Eukaryota > Metazoa > Arthropoda > Insecta > Lepidoptera > Lycaenidae > Polyommatus > Polyommatus iphigenia. Next base: position 34,977,819 of record OY730186.1, read on the forward strand.
GTTTTGTCTGTTTTCAATTGTTTTTCTTTTAGTAGAGACCCAGCAGCGAATGTAAACGCATTAATAGTTCGTTTCAAGTATTTAGAAGTGATTATTTACGTGTACAAACAGAAATGGAAGCCAAGTGACTTATTTTTATCAGGTGTTGTAAACCTTTAGCTATATTGATCAATTCATTTTCGTTTTATTGTAGAACGGGATATTACATGCTAGTCATGTATAACGCCAAAAAATGTATCTTTTTTTATAGCATTTTATAAACAAATAAACATTGTATAAGTTGTAGTTTTTGAATGAAATATCTGAATTCTACAAATCAATCAGAAACAAAATGATGTATTCTACGAATAATAAAATCTTAAGAAGAGAAGAACAAAAAGAGACCCGAATACATGCATGCACACTTTAGCCGCATAACGCAAAAAAATAAATGAGTACAAATAAATGTTTAATTAAAAAAAAAAAAAATACATAGCTTAATAAAGTAAATTAAATAATAAAACAGATTGAATGCACAAGCTTTTGTTGATTTCTATAATATTCAATATTATATTACAGTATACTTTTATTTTATTTATAGTGTAGCTGTCTATGCTACGCTACTCGATATTATATTAATTTTCTTTTTTTAATAACACCATGCAATAACAAGAAAGTATGTACGGAGTGTTTGTGTGTGTATGTATGTTAGTAATAAACTTTTGAAATGTTTGTTTCATACCCGTGCGAAGCAGGGGCGGGCTGCTAGTTAATTATAAGAATAAATTATGTTGATGTGAGATTTTTCTGGTGTTGATGTGTGTTGGTGTGATATAATAAAACTGTAGAAATGAAGATTCTGTACATTAAATATATTCAAAAAATAATAAGCGGAGGGTGTCACTACATCGCTATAGAAGCCAAAAATGTGGTCAGTTTTTTTTTGTCTGTCTGTCTGTCTGTCTGTATGTTTGTTCCACTATCACACGAAAACTACTGATCCGATTTGAATGCGGTTTTCGCAGATATATTTGTCTTCTTCCAACTTAACATCTGGTGTATAAAAAATTTTCCCCCCACCCCTCTAAAGGGACGAAAGTGGGGGTCAGATTTTGTATAAGACTTTTGCTTTAACACGAAAACTACTGATCCGATTTAAATGCGGTTTTCGCAGATATATTTGTCTTCTTCCAACTTAACATCTGGTGTATAAAAAAATTTCCCCCCACCCCTCTAAAGGGACGAAAGAGGGGGTCAGATTTTGTATAAGACTTTTGCTTTAACACGAAAACTACTGATCCGATTTGCATACGGATTTCGCAGATACATTTGCCTTCTTCCAACTCAACACTTGGTGTATAAAAATCTACCCCCCCACCCTCTAGGAGACCAAAGAGGGGGTCAGATTTTGTATCAATCTTTTTTCTTTAATGGACTTACTTCATCATTATTCATATTATTAACTGTTTTTCCAACTTAACATCTGGTGTATAAAAATTTTCCCCCCACCCCTCTTAGGGGACAAAAGAGGGGGAAAGATTTTGTATCAACTGATGAAGTAGAAATACTTTAAATGGCAAAACAACGTTTGCCGGGACAGCTAGTATATTTATAAAATAATTCGGTAGCCATATTAATCACCAATTGAAAATGTTTAAGACTCCTGAAGTGTAAGTTTTTATGCAATATCCTAAAACTAACACTGTAACGTAAAATACGTGACAAATAAAGCCACTTTCATTGAGGGGAAACCTCTGAAAATGTAATTTCATCATAGTTTTACAGGTAAACATTTTATCTCCTCTCGGGCGTCACACGCCATACAGAAAAGATACCCATGGTGCCTCTGCGGCGACATCCATACGGAATCGGTTAATAAGCCTTTTTAGGTAGATTTATTTTCAAGAATTAATTCGAAATACACCAACAACATACCACGAAGAACGAGCTTGTAAACACAATCAACGTAATAAGAAATGTAATGAAATATGTACATTATGCGGGCTCTACACTCGCGGCGCGAAAGCCCGCGAAGGCCGCGAACCGCGAGTGTGGAGGGTTTCGCGGCTTCGTGTTCGCGCTTCGTGGCTTCGTGTTCGCGCTTCGTGACTTCGTATTTGTTCGAATCGTGTTCACGGCGCAAATCGCGGCCGCAATTCGCGCCGCGAGTGTAGAGCCCGCATAAGAGTAGCCAGCGGCTAGGGCGGGCGGCGAGGGCGGGGGCGGCTGATTGCCTTACTTACCGTTCGCTGATCCTCCGCGGAGCTGTATTTTTCATACGGCAAATTAAATTTACAATAGCTTATACAAACAATGGTAGAATGGCGTTATTAAAAGCTAGTTAAGAAAATATTCAAGAGATTTTCTATTTTTTAGCTGTTGCATAGCTTTTAACGCGGGCTTCAAGCGCGGCAGCACAAGAAATTACGTAACGGAAAAAACGGTTGTAAATATTCGGAATTAACAGTTAGTGACTGGGTGTAAAATTTAAAATTTGGACTATCAGTCCGAGATGTAAATTTAAAGCCATACGACAAAAACAACTCCCTCCTTCTGTAATCTAATGGTGCTTCATTAGCTTCTGCCAAGATGCTCATTTATATTGGGCTCAACTTCAGAATTATACTTAACTAGCGACCCGCCCCGGCGTCGCACGGGTATAAAATATATAGCCACTGAAAAAATGATTAAAATCGATAACCTATCACGATCCTTCATGTGGTCTACTTCTTATCTGTGCCAAATAACATAAAAATTGCTCCAGTAGTTCGCGAGATAAACCCTTTCAAATAATTTCCCCCGTTTTTTTCCACATTCTCCTATTAGTCGTAGCGTGATAAAATATAGCCTATAGCTTTCGTCAATAAATGGGATATCTAACACTGAAAGAATTTTTCAAATCGGACCAGTAGTTCCTGAGATTAGCGCGTTCAAGTTAGCCCTTTCAAATAATTTTCCCCGTTTTTTTCACATTTTCCTCTATTTCTTCGCTTCGTTTGGGAGATTGACCATGGTAACACCTTATGACACGAATTATGACTCTCTAAACCCGGCTGACGATAGTAGCACACCACAGAATTATTTGAACACGTGATTGTAGTAAATCCAGACGAAATTCAAGCCAGTATTTCTACCAGCACCAGCATCAGAGACAATTTCTTGTGATACCATGGTCAATATCCTAAACTCATGAAAAATCAACCTTCCGCATTTTCCAGATCGGGATGCTGGATAACAAAATGTTTTGATATCATATGGACCGTCTAAGTGGGAACCCTTCAGCACGGTTTGGTCGGTTTCTAGAGACTGGTTGCCCTCCTGGAGCCTTTTTACTGATCGCATCGGCTTAATTTTTGGCTGATTTAACCACATTATTCTGGTTTTGAACTGGTCTACAGGCTGTTCTGGCATAAATTCGGTCTATTGTGACTAGAACAGGCATTTAAAAGATTTTTAGTAACTTAGATAGCAGGAAAAATGATTACTTGCAATTACAAAGAATTTTGAGCCTCATACCGCAGAAAGACTAAAAAAATGTATTTTTAGGTGAAAATAGTCTACATTTACCATAGATTAGGATTCATTATTATTAACTTGACCATTGGCAATAAAATGATGAAGATTTTTTCTCATTAGAATGAAATTTTCAGTTTTATAAAACGAAGTAATGATTTGTTGGTTACATACGAAAGTTCTATAGCCATTGAAAAATCAATGATTTTTCATAAAGACAAAAAAATCCAGAAAAGTTTTTTATGTTTTATTAAAGACCATAAAATAAGCTATTATTTATCTATTTACTGTCTTCAAAAATTCCTGATATTTCAGAAAATACAAATATCCTTAGGTTGTATTGATGTGTGTATTTGAAAATCGACCAATTTTAGAAGCTCATAGCTAGGCAACGATTGGAGATAGACACAAAGTGTAAAGCACAAAGTTGTAGATAATTTTATTAACTTTTCTTATGTCATACAATAAAATTTCGTACGAAGCACCGTTTTCGTAAATTAGTCAAAAAACCAAAAAATGGGTCCTTCTTTTCCCCCCCTCCCCTCCGGGATGAGCCGGCTACTTTCACAGTGAACTCTCTACAAGGAACACGTACACACCCTAAAGTATTATCACTTATTTTTGTTACACCCTGTATAGACTAACTTAATATAGGTACGAATACTGGGCAGTTCTGGAAAATATATACGGCTTAAATTGGTAACCGCCCTTTTTGAAGTCAGTTAAAAATGATTGGAACAGAGGTTCAGGGGTGCGATGTTTTTTTCAATTCAGGCTGAGAGAGGGGTTAAGAGTTTACACGTGGCAAAATCTTCAGCCGAGCGCTTTACAGTAAACACTCGAGATTGCCGCCGCACACTGGTCCCAAAGTAAAATAAATGGGACATTAAGAATTTTCGGATCGAAGGTCAACGGATCAGGCTGATTTTTTTTGTAGACAGCTGATGCAATTACAAGTCACTTTTATAGATGTCGTTTTTTTCAAATATGCCGTATCTACAGAGATAAAAAATAATTTAAAAAAAATTGTATGGACGAAATCATAATTTTGTCATTTTAATCCAAGATTCAAACGTGTTCAAAATAAATCATAGCACAGCTTATAGAGGGACTCTTGTCGTACATTTCTGTCATAGACACTCAACTGCGATTTTTGCGCCTTTTAGAGCTACAGGCACTTTAATTTTTTTTGTCAGCGGATGAGGCTGATTTTTTTTTGTAGCATCTGATGCAATTACGAGTTACTTTTAAAGATGTTGTTTTTTTCAAATATGCCTTATCTACAGAGAAAAAAAAATATGATTTTTTGTATGGACGAAATCATAATTTTGTAATTTTCTTCCAAGATTCAAACGTATTCAACATAAATCATAGCACAGCTTATAGAAGGACTCTTGTACATTTTTGTCATGTTGCTCAACTGCGATTTTTGCGCCTTTTAGAGCTACAGGCACTTTATTTTTTTTTGTCAGCGGATGAGGCTGATTTTTTTTTGTAGCATCTGATGCAATTACAAGTTACTTTTATAGATGTTGTTTTTTTAAAATATGCCTTATCTACAGAGAAAAAAAATATAAATTATTTTTTGTATGGACGAAATCATAATTTTGTCATTTTATTCCAAGATTCAAACGTATTCAATAATACATCAAATTCATTGCACAGTTTTGTCATAGACACTTAACTGCGATTTTTGTGCCTTTAGGAGCTACAGGTACTTTAATTTTTATTGTTTTGTATAATTCATTTCTGAGTATTTCATATAGTTTTTAATAAATATTGTTAAGAATAGACAAATAATAATGTTTTCTTTATTGACAAGTAACTCTTTCTAATGTCTTATTCATGAAAAAGCCTATATATTCTAAAACTAAACAAATTAAAGTAGAAATCTCAAAACATGTACGTACAGGTAAATTATTTTATGACTCATCCAGTTTGCAAATTTTGTTTGGTAATCACTCATTGCCTAATTAGTAATTACCTCTTTACTTGGAATTTGTGCTCTGTTTTGTTATTCAGCGCTAGCGAACGCTTCGAAAACGCTAAATAATATATAGGCACATAGATTGCAATTCAAATTTTCCCTTCGTACTTTTACGGGCTTAGGACCGTCAAAATACAAACTTGTATGATTATATAGGTTTGTTTGTTTGTACATGTAAATTATTCCTTCGATCGTGGAAAAACGAGAAACAATAAGGCTATTGTGAAAACCGATCATGAAAGCCTCATATTACTTCAAGTAGTGGGGGTAATTAGACAATGAGTTATAAAAAATGCTTGCAATACGGATGACACACGCAATAATCCTTCGAGCCCCAAGCGGTTGCATGCGACCGCGATTACAATAGTAAGGCTTCTATTGTTATCGCGGTCGCATGCGACCGCTTGGGGCTCGAAGGATTATTGCGTGAGTCATCCGTATTGCAAGCATTTTTTATAACTCATTGTCTAATTAAAAAACAATAGAATGGCTTTCTATTGTTATCGCGGTTGCATGCGACCGCTTGGGGCTCGAAGCCCGGGCCTTTCTATTGTTATGCGACCGCGATAACAATAGTAAGGCTTCTATTGTTATCGCGGTCGAATGCGACCGCTTGGGGCTCGAAGGATTATTGCGCGAGTCATCCGTATTGCAAGCATTTTTTTATAACTCATTGTCTAATTACCCCCACTACTTGAAGTAATATGAGGCTTTCATGATCGGTTTTCACAATAGCCTTATTGTGTCTCGTTTTTCCACGATCGAAGGAATAATTTACATGTACAAACACGTTTTGAGATTTCCACTATTGTTAATACATTACCTATAATTATAATCATACAAGTTTGTATTTTGACGGTCCTAAGCCCGTAAAAGTACTCGGAAGGGAAAATTTGAATTGCAATCTATGTGCCTATTTATTATTTAGCGTTTTCGAAGCGTTCGCTAGCGCTGAATAACAAAACAGAGCACAAATTCCAAGTATAGAGGTAATTACCAATTAGGCAATGAGTCATTACCAAACAATGTTTGCAAACTGGATGAGTCATAAAATAATTTACCTGTACGTACATGTTTTGAGATTTCTACTTTAATTTGTTTAGTTTTAGTATATATAGGCTTTTTTATGAATAAGACATTAGAAAGAGATACTTGTCAATAAAGAAAACATTATTATTTGTCTATCCTTAACAATATTTATTAAAAACTATATGAAATACTCAGAAATGAATTATACAAAACTATAAAAATTAAAGCACCTGTAGCTCCTAAAGGCACAAAAATCGCAGTTAAGTGTCTATAACAAAACTGTATAATGATTTATTTTGAATACGTTTGAATCTTGGAAGAAAATTACAAAATTATGACTTCGTCCATACAAAAAATAATTCATATTTTTTTTCTCTGTAGATAAGGCATATTTGAAAAAAACAACATCTATAAAAGTAACTTGTAATTGCATCAGATGCTACGAAAAAAATCAGCCTCATCCGCTGACAAAAAAAATTAAAGTGCCTGTAGCTCTAAAAGGCGCAAAAATCGCAGTTGAGTGTCTATGACAAAAATGTACGACAAGAGTCCCTCTATAAGCTGTGCTATGATTTATGTTGAATACGTTTGAATCTTGGATTAAAATGACAAAATTATGATTTCGTCCATACAAATTTTTTAAAATTATTTTTTATCTCTGTAGATACGGCATATTTGAAAAAAACGACATCTATAAAAGTGACTTGTAATTGCATCAGCCGTCTACAAAAAAAAAAATCAGCCTTATCCGTTGCCCTTCGATCCGAAAATTCTTAATGACCCATTAATTTTACTTTGGGACCAGTGTGCGCCGCTCGACTGATCAGCCCCTACGTAACTCGCAACGTTGAAAATTATTATTAAAATGTATTATAGACATAACATCTCAAATGATATTTTATGTTTTAAATTCAACCCTATTTTTTGGGCACATGATTTACTGCGTAAATATAGATGATGATTATTGATTACAGTGCTCCAAGGCTTTAAATGAATGTGGAATGATGTGGACGGGGCACTGCTGGTAAAGGAGAACTGTCAAACACATGTCAAAAATGACGTTTATGTATGATAGAAGCGTTAGTTCCTTTTCTGGCCACGTTCATTTAAAGCCTTGTCGAACTGTATGTAGAAGGATTATTGTCATGCTCAAGAAAAATATTTTTTATGTGAGTGAGCTCGCCTCAAGAAGAGGGAGCCGCATCAGTCAGACAATTATTGTTTTTAAATCTAAGCATAGATATTATTAATATAATAATTATTAAATATATTATTATTATTTTTAATATACAAAATATCTGTAGTCGATTTTTTACCTTTTCTCTAACATCATTGTATAACTTTTATCGTTATTTCTCTCATAAAAACTATTGATACGATAAGTGAAGTGGATTATTGTCAGATTAAAGAAGCAGACTGTAATATAGAAGAGTCAACAGGACAAAACAGTTTTCTTGTATCACCATAGTTTAGCGAAATTATTAGGACAAGCGTATCACAACAACAGCTGATAAAGCCTGACCCACATCTTACAGCCTGTAACGTGATCCGGTAATCTTATCTCTAGCAACACTGGTGTTCCATATTTAGGGAAATTGCATTTGATTTCTAAGCAAAATGTGCCCACCGTGTAGACTGTAGAGCACTGGTCCCCAATCCCTTTTGGGATAGCGGCTGTAGAGCGTCCGAAAGGGAGACAGAAAGTTCAAATTTTATTTGCTCAAAGGTACTCAAAGGTTTAAAATAGGCCCATTATACTACATACAAGACTTCTTTATCTGTCTGTCTGTCTGTCCATCTGTCTGTCTCCAGGCTGAATCTCAAGAACCGCTATAGCCAGACTTCTAAAATTTTCACAGATTGTGTATTTCTGTTGCCGCAAGAACAACAAATAGTTGAAACAAAATAAATTAAATATTTCCCACATAAAAAATAAAATTTTGGCATATTTTTTGCTCAATAACGATACGGAAGTCTGAACCCGTCGTGCACGAGTCCAAATCGCACTTGGTCGATTTTTTTTGAAGTGAAAACTTCTTTAGCGGCGTTGAGCACAGCAGAGCAGATTCTCGTGCTGATCGAAAAACTGTAAGATGGTTGCAGAGTAGTGTTGTAACATCGAAATCGATTAATCGAACAATCGATTATTTTTTTTCGATTGTCGATATTTTTTAATCGATTGTAAGGGTTTCGATTAATTAAAAAAAATCGGTTGTCTGTAAAGTCGGTTTACTAACGATAGTTGAACGTGACAACGTCATAGCCTTAACCCCTCAGTTCCGAGAAAAATCTATGCAAAAAAGTTGGCAGGTCAATGTGCAAAAAAATGGCGCCCGGCCTACCCTCTTTGTAAAATTAATGTAATATCCTTACATACAATCCATATTTTATGTTTGTGTGAACTACATTATAATATAATATGTTAAATTTTCTATCTATCAAGCCATCATAATATAGTATTTAGTCCGATGTGATATTAGTTTCTCAATTATAAACTTTCGAAACTATAATTAGTGACTTGTTCAGAAGAAATAAACGAATACTTTATTCTTCATATATTAAGTCATACCTTGACACGTAGGAAATAGAGCACAATTTTGAATAGCCGAAATAATACTAATAGCTCACAGATTGTTTATTTATTTTTCATTCAGAGTGTGGTCAATGTATCAAAGGTCATAACTAACCAAACTTCTTCATACAAAAGTGTTCTCTAAGTCATCGAAATACGTAATATAATCGAAACAAAGAGCGCGGCCCAGGTGGGCCTTACGGTTGTTGAGACACTTGAGAGTGTAAATGGAACGCCTCAGAGCTGTCAGCGAGGTAACGCCGCATGGACTGTCATGTTTTTCGGGCGCGCACCCCATATCGAATTATAAGACGTTATCACGTCAAAAATCGATTTTTTTAAAATCGATTTTCATAAAAAATGGGTTAAAAATTTTATCGATTGTAAGTAAGGGTTTCGATTAATTAAAAAAATCGATTTTTAAAAATTGATTTTCATAAAAAATGGGTTAAAAAAAATGGTAAGGGTTTCGATTAATTAAAAAAATCGATTTTTTGAAAATCAATTTTCATAAAGAATGGGTTAAAAAAAATGGTAAGGGTTTCGATTAATTAAAAAAATCGAGTTTTTAAAAATCGATTTTCATAAAAAATGGGTTAATAAAATGGTAAGGGTTTCGATTAATTAAAAATATAAATTTTTTAAAAATCGATTTTCATAAAAAATGGGTTAAAAATTTAATCGATTGTAAGGGTTTTGATTAATTAAAAAAATCGATTTTTCAAAATCGATTTTCATAAAAAATGGGTTAAAAAAATAATGCTCAACGTTAATAATCAAGTTTTCACTTCTGGCCGGCACTCCCGGAGTGCAACCCGTCTTTTTTTATTTCTGTATTGTGGTTAATCAGTATAGTGGATGTAATTATTATTTATCACTAGCTGTCCCGGTGAACTTCGTGTCACTTTAAAACCTTCCCTGGACTTCTACGAATATTTTAAGACTAAAATCAGCCCAATCCGTTCAGCTGTTTTCGAGTTTTAGCGCGACTAACACATTTGAAAATCCATTTTTTTATATAAGATGTTCCATATTTAAAAACTTTGTGTTATTAGGTTAAATTATTATTACTGCAACATTTTCACGTTAGAGGCAGCACCAGTACAGACAGTCAACAAAAAGTTTAGTTCGGCGTTTGATGACGTTTCCATCAATATTCTGACACGTGTGTAACGTGTCGAATTGTCTGACTATTTACTGCCCTTGCATATTGTGTGCCAATGATTTGTTCATCGCACCGCCGTAAAATTCTCGCAACATTTTGAAAAATCTCTATGCTCGTGCGCGGAGTATGTCTGTATGATACGTCAATGCGATGAAGCGACTGAAGACATCAAATACGTATCAACAATATTTACCCAAACAAAGAGATTCCGATAATTTGTAACAAAAGAACTTCCTCGAGTTTAATAAAGTAAAGTGATTTTTTATGGAAGACAAAATTCCAATCTTGTTAATATTAAGGTGGCTGTTACTTGTGACTTCGTTCGTTTCATAATTTAATTCTACGTAACGTGATTTTTATATTTTTTATATATTTATATATTTTTATAATTTTTCCCTCTTACTGTAGGAATATGCATGGTGGCCGCATAGGAAGATCTTCCGACCGAGCGAGGTGTTATGCTAGGCGGTTAACGCCTCTGTGGTCCAGTGGTTTAGAGCGTGTCTCTTGACTCGGAGGTCGTGGGTTCGATTCCCGCGGTGTAAACATGTGATTTACAAGTTTGGTTAGGACAATGCAGGCTGCTGGCCGATTCTGTATCGTACATTTGTGAGTTAATCCCTGAGTTAGTAACGAAACGGAGGAGTGAGCAACGGAAAGTCTCATTTTTGTATGCAAGTGAATACAAAAAGTGGCACTTTCCGTTGCTCACTCCTCGGTTTCGTTACTAACTCAGTTATTAACTCACAAAATATGTACGATACAGAATCGGCCACCAGATCATAACTAACTAAACGTTTTATTTGGCACAATAGGACATTACACTATTCTACAGAATATATACTACAATGTGAAATACAAAACACAATAAGTAAAGAAAAAAAATTACAATTATAACAAAAAACAATTAATATAAAAAATAGCAAACAAAAAAAAAAAATGAAAACACAGAACACAGACAACATAAAATGTGCGTTTAAATCGTAATTGAATGGTATTTAGGTAGTGTAATGCCATAATGCTAAAAAGGAAACCACTCAGGCGCAGCTCTGTAGCGTAGTACCCTACAGTGCCTGGTGTTATGTGGCTCCTGGTATCTGATTGTCTGACAAGTAAGATGATCCATGCGTCGTATGGGCATGTAAAAAGTCTGTCCCGCTGTCCCCCGCGAGGCCGAAATTGTCCCGCTTCTGCAAACAAACCAAACGACAATAATTTAAAAGTATTTTTATGTTTGAAATGCCTGTGCAATGCCTAAATGCCAATGCCAATGCGAAGTAAAGCATACATACAACAAACGTGATTATTCTGCCATATATTTATATTTATCCAAATAACATAGAAATTGCTCCAGTAGTTCGTGAGAAAAGCCGTTTCAAATAATTTTCCTGTTTTTTTCACATTTCCTCTGTTCTTTCGCTCCTATTAGTCTTGGCTTGATAAAATAGGTATAGCCTTTATTTGTAAATCTTTAATTCTTTATTTGTCCCGCTCTGACAAATAAATAAATGGTCACGTTAGTCATACCATCATATGACTATTAAAGAAATTAACTAATTTTACGTATTTTAGCATAGTATTTTAAATTATGACGCTATCTTCGTTCGTATTACACTTGCAATGTGCCAGGCAAAAACAAGCTTACCTATAAGTATTCACTGTAAATATTTTTAATAACTGAAGGCGTTCGTATAATAAGGTAGAAAAATGTATAAGATTTTGTGATAAAATTATAATTTTACGCACGTTTAGAACTTAAATAATCGAAAATTTTCACAAATTGTATTGCCAATTTTCAGAACTTATATTGCTAAATAAATTTATGAAGGTATAAAATTTATGTAGAGGTAGTTGGTCTGGTTTCTTACATTTTACAATTATTTTAAGGGCTATTTTTAAAACTATTAACTATAGTGCCTTTGGTAGGTTACTGTGAAAATGTTAACCAATCGACAATTCAATTGAATATATGGGGTGTCACAAAACTAAGTGATAATACTGGATGTGTTCGCTAGAGTTCGCTGTGAAAGTAGCAGCTCTGAAAAAGTAACTTTTTATCACCTTTATATGGAAAAATTCATACCGCGCGGGCGCTTGCCCATACAAATCACAAAAAAAAAATACTCTTTTAACGCTGCTACTTTCACAGTGAACTCTATAATATAAGGAACTCATACATACTCTAAAGTATTATCACTTAGTTTTGTTACATCCTGTTAAAAACGTCAGAAACCGGGCTTCAGACAAACAAACGTCCTGCTATTGTGATACTACGAGTATTCTGATATAGAATCTGGATTCTGGATGCAAATAGTATCTATACCTACTCATATAAAATGAATGCCAGAGACTCTGTCGGTCTCGTTGTCTGTTACTTCTATTAAGGGAAGTGGTTTCCAAATTATAATAAATAAAATGTATGTTTAATTATGCTGTCGCTAAAATCGAGAACGGCTGAACCGATTTGGCTACTTTAGGCTGGAAATATTCGTATACCTATTTATTTATGCTGACTAAATTTCTATGTTAATATATATTATAATGTCATTGACTACTGTACTGAAGGTTCTTGGCGAAAATTCATGTTGAATTGATGCTGATCAATAAATTACAATATTTTTGCACTATTTTCACTACCTATATTTAAAAAAAAAATCCTGGCTTTTCTTTGAAGACTATGAATAATAATGTCTATATTATATACCATAGTGAAATCCGATTTGCAATAGAAATAGTCTACGTCCATGATAGTCTCAATTTTCTGCTCCACTACATTCTACTTTCCATCGGCAAATGCTCGCTGTGATTTAGATTTTCAAGGAAACAGTATTTGCCTATTTTAAGAAGACTAAGGGCTGGTTTACACGTATTAAGTAGATAAGTAGTTAACTAAATTTTAACTTAATTTTAAGTTATTTATTGCATGTAAACACAAAATTTAGAAGCAAGTAGCAAGTTAAAATTTAGTTAAGTACTAAACAAGGAAATTAGAATTTTGACTATTTTCTGTTAAATTGGCAGGCGGGGCTTATCACTTGATACATTTCGGGCAGGCACTTAAGTTAAAATTTAGTTACTACTTATCTACTTAATACGTGTAAACCAGCCATTAGGGTCAGGTCAGGATTAATATCTTGAAAAATTATGTTATTACATTATTGCTTAAAAATTTAATAATTAGAATTTAGAATATTGTAATTTGATCGAGCAAATTGTAATTGTAATTTAGCAAGAAATAAAAGTCTTTTTTATTTTTTATTTTATTTTTATTTTTTATTTATTTTAAGGGTCTATTGGGTCTAAAGAATACAGAGATATAGACAAAAAAATTAAACGTAGCGTTAGGAAAGATTTAAGAGACCTCAACACTCATTTAGTTAAAGTAGCTCTAGAAAATAATTCATCGCTGAGAATCTTAAAACAAGGCATAACAAAAGGGAAATCATGGATCAATAGTCTTAAAGATGAAGAAGGAAAAAAGCACAACAATAGAGAAAAAATAATGAACATAGCTACGAACTTTTACAAATCGCTCTATTATGATAACCCACAGCCAGTTAACCAAAATTTTCATTATGTTTGCCCAGAATCTATTCCCAATATAACTTCAGAAGAAATAAAGAAAGCCCTGATTAGTATGCCTAATAACCGAAGTCCCGGAGAGGATGGAATCAGCACTGAAATGTTAAAAATTGGTCTATCTCATTTATTGCCACATATCACAACCTTTTTCAATATCATTCTAAAATACGGTAAGCTTCCAAATAAGATGTGCCATTCAAACATTGTCTTGCTTCACAAAAAAGGGGATAAAAGTGACATTACAAACTACCGTCCTATCAGCCTAACTTCGCACCTTTACAAAATATTCATTAAAGTTATACTAAACCGTATCGACCATAAATTAGACAAACTATAGCCACCAGAGCAAGCCGGATTCCGACACAGTTTTTCCACTACAGATCACCTCCAGACAGTTAACCAAATCCTTGAGAAGTACTCGGAATTTAGGAAACCTCTTTACCTAGCCTTTGTCGATTATGCAAAAGCCTTCGACAGTATTAAACACTCTGCTTTATTTACATCCCTTTATAACCAAGATATAGAGCCTACTTATATAGAACTTCTAAGAATAATTTATGAAAATAGCACCGCTGACATAAAACTCGACAGTATTGGCCCTAAATTCCGAACACTCAAAGGCGCCAAGCAGGGTGACCCGCTCTCTCCCAAACTTTTTACCTGCGTGCTTGAAGAGGTTTTCAGAAAATTGGATGGTCCTTGGGAGGCAATGGGCATTGAAGTTGGCAAAAAAGGCTCACCAACCTTCGTTTTGCTGACGACATTGTCCTGTTTGCTTCCACAGCCTCAGAACTGCAAAAAATGCTCCAAGACCTGAGCACGGCAAGCCTCGAGGTGGGACTAGTTATGAATAGGTCCAAAACTAAAATAATGATGATAATAAAAGAATGATGAAATGTAGGGTCGAGGTAGACCAGCAAGCAATGCAATATGTCGACGAGTACATCTACTTGGGCCAGATTGTTTCTTTTGAAAATAGACAAGGCAAGGAAGTCGATCGTAGAATCGAGAACGCTTGGAAGAGCTACTGGTCCATGAAGACGCTGATGAAGGGGGATTTACCAATCTCCCTGAAGCGAAGACTCGTCGACATGTGCATTCTGCCCGTCCTAACCTACGGTGCGCAAACATGGTCATTGACCGATTCTCAAAGGTCTCAACTCGGGGTATGCCAAAGAGCAATGGAGCGTAGTATGTTAGGAGTAAAGCTTCTCGATAAAATAAGAAACACCATACTGCGCTCCCAAACGGGCATCAAGGACGTAGGTGTCAAGGCGGCCAAGCTGAAGTGGAGGGAGTGGGCGGGTCACGTTAGCCGCATGCATCCCGACCGCTGGGCAAGGGTCTCAACAGAGTGGGCACCCGAAGATGGACGCCGCCGCCGAGGCCGGCCTAGAAAAAGGTGGCGTGACGAGCTGGAGGCATACCAGCCAGGCTGGCAATCGGTGGCGCAGGAGCGAGAACAGTGGAAGATCCTGGGGGAGGCCTTTGCCCAGCAGTGGGACACTATAGGCTAATAAAAAAAAAGGGTCAGGTTACACTGTAACAAAACGCGTCTCTTACCGATATTTCTGTGTTAAATTATATAGAAATCGATCCAGTAGTTCGTGAAGTGTGTACGCGTTTTATGAAAACTTTAAAACTTTATTATGATAATATAGATTATTATATTATTTTTATACATTTTTTTATTCTTTTATAATCAGAAACAAAACTTTTTTTATATACTTAAAGATACCGATTTTCATTTACTTAAAGATACCTATTTCCGTTATAAGCTGTCTCCTTTTCAGATTTTTCTTACACTGTCAGACTTGTAATTTAACACAAACAATTTTATAGCTAAACATTTTTTTACTTTAAAGTTAAAAATTCTTTTTTTAAATTACAATACTATTAATTAAAAATATTGTAGACGAAGTGATGAAATTAATTAGGAAAAATTTATAATATTCTAGTCTGTAAATTGGCACTTACAAATTGCAATCATTATGAAATTCTTTGATAAAAAGCTTTTCATTACATGAAAGAGAATTCCTAGACTCATTATGTTGCCTTTTTGAATTCTCATTATTGGTTGCTATTTAGTCTTACATTTTTGCTTTTCTGCGAACTGAAGGTACACCACGCTAACAAATAGTCAGGATTTCAAAGAAAATTGTTGAAGTAGTTCAGGTACTGGGTACTTTAAAAATTGTATTTCTATGGTTAAATATGGTTATTTCTTTTGTTCCCAAAGATAAAAGTGAAGAGTTGTTTTAACACTCTAATTCCACAGAGTACTGGACCGATTTCAATGTATTTTGGCACAGATAAAGAGCGGAATGTCTAGTTACTTACTAACTTATCGTTTAAAGCCGAAACACGTTTTCTGAAAACCCAAACAATATAATTAATCGGTTATCATTCGATAACTCGACTGAATACGAGAACGGAGCCATTAAACTGCGCTTAGGCTTCGACAGGTGGAGTTACGAGCCCAACTTCACCCACGTCACGCTTGCACACTGACGCTAACAGTCGCAATTTATAATGTTAAATTAATCATAATTATAAACTGAAAAACAACCCACGAATTAAAATTCTTCTAAGTTTCGGGAATGCAAAATATTGAAACGATAAAATCACTGTTAGTAGCTTCCTGAAGTAAATAAAATCAAATATTTCACCACTGGGCGAGCTACTGATGTCGCTGAACTATGGCTAAGAACACTCTCGATCCTGTCAGCTTTCAAACAAACAAAAAAAAATACTAGATCGAAACCGGTCCATCCATTTCGATGCTACGATGTCACGTAAAGAAACACGTGCAGACAGACAGACACCTCAAACTTTAAATTTTTTGTGTGCATCACAATTTCTAATGCACTTCATATTTTTGGTATTGTACCAATTACTTATTATTATTGACAAGTCAACTCAAATGTGATTACTATTACTAGCTAGCCTTAAATTTGTTTCAAAATATAAAATATTGTACTTTTTTAAAAATAACAATTTGTAAATGGTGCTGACTGCTGACCTTATTAAATACTGACTAATGGTGAGTAATGACTGATCAAAACATTTATAAAATTCTTAATGCGATAATTTGCATCAGTGTGAAGAAAGTTTTCGCAAATTGGAAACCGAAAACGAATTGAGAGTAACAATTGAAAAGCATTTCCTTTTTGAATTAATTTAGTTTCAAACTTCGGATCAACCATTATTCTGGTGGTAAAACTATCACTTTGAGCATTTACCAAGTTTTCTTGCTTATTACTTTATTATTCTTTCTACATAATATCTGTATCGTTTCATTATCAAGTAAGTATTAAGTAGCCAAGCTAGGACGCTACAGCTAAAATATAATTAAATAAATAGACACTATTAGTAATTAAAATAAATTCATAATATTACAGTTAACTTATTGTAGTAGTTACCAAAAAAGTTTTAAATATATTTGAGCAATAAATACCTACGTATATATTATGCATAATCATCTCATTGATTCTTTAGGAGTTACCTGGCAAAATATAAAAAACCCGAATGGAACGGAGTTATTTCTTATGTTCAAAAAATCTGTACATAATACATTTACTCAAACAAATTATTAAAAAAACGCGCTCTATTGACGCCCAGGAATACTAACAACGCGTAGCTGTTTATTCTCAAAAAACTCCATCTAGTTGACGCACAGGAATACTATCAACACGCAACGCCCTCTGGCCCTAACATGCAGGTACTAATAAATAATCGGCCAAGTGCGAGTCGGACTCGCGCACGAAGGGTTCCGTACCGTTATAGAGCAAAAATAGGCCAAAAATTGTGTTTTTTGTATGGGAGCCCCCCTTAATTTTTATTTTATTTAAATATTATTATTGATTATAAAAGAACAATTATATTTAAGGCCTTCGTGAAAGTTTCAATTGCCTACCTCTTATCATTATTGATTACGAGCAAAAAAGGCAAAAAAAATCACGATTGTTGTATGGGAGCCCCCCTTAAATATTAATTTTATTTTTATTTTAGTATTTGTTATTATAGCGGCACCGAAAATACACAATCTGTGAAAATTTCAGAACTCTAGCTATAGCGGTTCTTGAAATACAGCCTGGAGACAGACAGACGGACAGATAGACGGACAGACAGACGGACAGACAGACGGATAGACAGACGGACAGAGAGACATCGAAGTCTTATGAATAGGGTCCCGTTTTTACCCTTTGGGTACGGAACCCTAGAAAGTGTCGTTACAATTTTTCGGCCTAGCCCCCTTTCGCAACGCGCGAAAAGGAACTCCGTTCCAAAAAAATGTGAAAACTATGTTGTAAACTTGCGTGGCGAGTCGTGCCCGGTTAGTAAGGATTTTAACTGTAGTATATCTTTTCAACAGCCTTGTTGATTGGTTAATGTTTTGACGTTATCCAGTTAAAGCGGCCAGAAACCATCAGAAACCGGGGACCAATTATTGTGTCTTCCAATTATGAATCCATACTAATATTATAAATGCGAAATTGTGTCTGTCTGTCTGTCTGTTACCTCTTCACGCCCAAACCGCTGAACCGATTTTGCTAAAATTTGGTAAGGAGATACTTTGAGTCTCGGGATAGGACATAGGATACTTTTTATCCGGGTAAAATGTACGGTTCCCGCGCGATAAACCAATTTTGGCGCAACGGAGTTGCGGGCATCATCTAGTCAATTTTATTATCTTGGTATCGATCGGTACCTTTACAGAGAACAGAAAATATATAAATTGAGTACTGGATAAGGGTCAAAGTATTTGCTCAGTTTTCGGCAGAATTTCCTGGACAAACACAAAGGCGAGGCCTCTGTATTTATCCAGTTTTGGACATCTCCATTTGCATTTTCCTCTTCACTTTGACGCGATATTGTGCGGTGGGCAGTCCCGGAGGTGCCGGAGAAAAATCTACAAGAATTTTAATAAACCAGAGAAATACAAAAGACATTTAACCTTGTTATGTTTTTATAAATGGCGCGTCATAAAAAGTTTTGTGAAAAATATAAAATGGCGGCATGATAAAGGACGAGGCTCGCGCTGCTATTTATTTCGTCGTCTTATTAATAACTAGTTCTTAACAAACCTCGGCCTGGTATAAATCAGACGTGTTCGTAAAATTCTGTCATTTGTCTTTTGACTTTTCGGCGCTGACTAATTAATTTTGGCTGAGTTGAAAATGTGGCTACATTTTAAATCTCGATTAGCAGTAATTTTATTCCTTATTTAGCTAATGGATATGTTTTAATGTTAACGTTGGGTCTGCCCATGAATTTTCATGATGCTTCACTTCTGCTTATTTATAAATGCAAAAGTGTTTCTGTCTGTCTGTTACCTCTTCACGCCCAAGCCGCTGAACCGATTTTGATGAAATTTGGTATGGACATACTTTGAGTCCCGGGAAAGGACATAATACTTATAACCCCGGAAAAAGGTACGGTTCCCGCGCAATAAACGAATTTTGGCGCAACAGAAACGATAAAAATTAGCCTCAACTATTTGAATTACAAAGCGAATTAAAACAATAACAATAATCACATAAAAAAAGTTTCTATTTCCGCTGATACATGACTGCACGTATCGGTTTAGAATAGCGATGTTTAAATAGTTTCAGTGCGAGTTCTCACTTCTCCCTCAATCGCGTTTCCGAGTTGGCGTTCGCGTGAACAACTATTTTGTCGACGACCAGGCCCTTTAGACAAAGTCCCTTTCGTTAAAAATGACGACGAAATTATTCACTATTAAAATATATGGGATTTGACATTAGTCTTCGACTGTGATATGTCATTTAGCGATGACTTATGTCAAATTGCATACATTTTGATAATGAATTTCGTCATCGTTTTTAACGAAAAACACTTTGTCTAAGGGGCCAGATATAGTATTCTTATGCTAGAGAGATAGACACATAAACTTTTTATTGCTCACAAATTGTATAAGATGGTATATAAGTGGAACTAGTCGATTGTATTACTATAATCTAGTTCAACTAAAGGTAATCGCACATTTGTCAGCACGCACGCGCCGAACGCGCTGCATTTTAAAATTCGTTGTATGAAATTATTCGAAAGATTTTGGCAAATTTTTTTACAATCTCTTTGCACAAAAGAAAGTAAAAAGCATCTGCCCCCCTAGACAAGCGGCAATCGATCATCGTAAACTAGACGCTAATGCTACAGAATGTATGGGACTTGACATTAGTATACGCTAGCGAAGCGATGACTTATGTCAAATCGCATACATTTAGTGGCGTTAGCGTTTACGATAATCGCTTGCCACTTGTCTAGGGGGGCTGGGCGCGTTCAAACGCACGCGTTTTAGCGCGCGATGTTTCAGCGTCGCGTGCTTTCCCAAACGCTACATCAGGAAACGCGCAGAATAAGTTTTGTGCAAAGATTAAACTTATTTATAAAATGGAATGTATTCCAGAAGAAATTTTTTTCAATTCAAGTGAAAACGGACCTAAGTCTATTAAGTATGCACACATTGCACAGCGGATCCGTTGTCGCGTCTCCTTTCAACAAATCCAATTATGGTCGCTGTGGCATTTTTCGTTTTGTCTTTGTTCGCACGTTTGGTGATATTTATAGTGCAATTTCAACGTTTCGGGAAATAGACTGTGCTGAGCCTGATTTGAAGTGTCCGCTCACAATAAACCTTTCATTTTGGCAGAACTTCACATATTGTAATTTGTGCCATGTGTACCCTGGGCATGAGTGACAGAGTTTGAGGAAGATAATATACGAATACTAGCTATCCCGGTAAACGTTGTTTTGCCGTATAAAGTATTTCGCCCATAATATTATTTTATTGAAGTGACTAAATAAGTATGTCACCATGACAACGTCTATCGCTATCCCGTCGCACAAGCAATGGTCGCAGTCAGTCTCGAGTTGTAATAATTTACTATTCAATTCAAAAAATGCACTTATCAATATAAAAAGTACCCAGTAGCCGATTCTCAGACCTACTGAATATGCATATAAAATTTGGTAAAAATCAGTAAAGTCGTTTCGGAGGAGTACGGGGACTAACATTGTGACACGAGAATTTTATATATAATAAGATAAGATTATGTTATTGTGTTATTGTAGTTTGCAACATTCTAAAATTAATTTCATATAATTAAAAAAGAAAATTGAATAATATATCAGTAAAACACTATCCATACTAATAATATAAATGCGAAAGTGTCTGTCTGTTCACGCCAAAATCGATGAACTGATTTTGATAAAATTTGGTATGAAGATACTTTGAGTCCTAGGAAAGGACAAAATATACTTTTTGTACGGTTCTGCGCGATAAACGAATTTTGGCGCAACGTTTTTGCGAACGACATCTAGTTAAAAATATTTTGGGTCATTTCTACGGTCATTTGATATGATTCTAGCTCTATCCAGTTGCCGCCTTGCTATACTGTACTCGGCGAAACATAGCGGTAGCGGTCATTGACTCCCTGTCAAAAATTTGTCATTTTCTATACAAAGCCGCCATCGACAACATCTGACACTTCATTGTCAATCGCGGTTTATATAGAAAATGACAAGATTTTGACAGGGAGTCAATGACCGCTACCGCCATGTTTCGCCGAGTACAGTATAGTGCTAAGCAATATCGTTGTTGCTTACGTAAGTTTTACTTTCGCAATTTAAAAATAGAACGCTTAAATGGCACGTTAACATTCCTAAATATAAGCTGATATTTTTCATACACTATCTCGTTCATAATTCAAAGAGATGGTACATTATAAAATATGAAATACATTTGAGAACGTCCCGGGCATTCCAGGGCGGAGCGATGCACAAACGAATAGTTTGCGACCTTTACAGTTTACAGGCGTGTTGTATATATATTGTATCGTCCGTCTAGTTTTTTAATAAACTTTTTCATTAAATACCCTGTAACTAGGTTCACCTGGGTGTCAATTGAACATAAAAATAGGCCAAGTGCGAGTCGGACTCGCGCACGAAGTGCTACATTAACAGGCAAACCCTAAAGTAATTCACTTTTTGTAGCACCATGTTTAAAGCATTTATGCTTTGCCAGGTTCAAAGAAACCAAACAAAAACCATATTTAACTACAAAAAACCCTCAGATTCCCTCTTACATTTTGAACAACTTATTATTAAGCAAAAAAAAATCGGTTGTCTGTAAAGTCGGTTTACTGACGATAGTTGAACGTGACAACGTCATAGCCTTAACCCCTCAGTTCCGGGAAAAATCTAAGCAAAAAAGTTGGCAGGTCAATGTGCAAAAAAAATGGCGCCCGTCCTACCCTCTTTGGAAAATTAATGTCATATGAAATATCCTTACATATAATCCATATTTTATGTTTGTGTGAACTACATTATAATATATGTTAAATTTTCTATCTATCAAGCCATCATAATATAGTATTTAGTCCGATGTGATATTAGTTTCTCAATTATAAACTTTCGAAACTATAATTAGTGACTTGTTCAGAAAAAATAAACGAATACTTTATTCTTCATATATTAAGTCATACCTTGACACGTAGGAAATAGAGCACAATTTTGAATAGCCGAAATAATACTAATAGCTCACAGATTGTTTATTTATTTTTCATTCAGAGTGTGGTCAATGTATCAAAGGTCATAACTAACCAAACTTCTTCATACAAAAGTATTCTCTAAGTCATCGAAATACGTAATATAATCGAAACAAAGAGCGCGGCCCAGGTGGGCCTTACGGTTGTTGAGAGACTTGAAAGTGTAAATGGAACGCCTCAGAGCTGTCAGCGAGGTAACGCCGCATGAACTGTCATGTTTTTCGGGCGCGCAGCCCATATCGAATTATAAGACGTTATCACGTCAAAAATTGTCTGCTTTTACTTCAAAAAATAAATACTCATTCAGCATACATCTTATAAACAGACTATAAAATATTCCTTCATAATAATATATATCAACTATCAGCTATTAGGTATGAAAATATTTTTATTGAACGCAGGTACTAGTAGATAGTTTGTCCAAGTTAATAATGTACACAAGCTGGGAGACGCGCCAGGCGCAGGCTGTTTGCGATGTGCTTAGGGAATACCACTTGAGGTGATTTTGTTTAGCTCCATCTAAACTCTATAGTATTATAAAGAGCAAAGTGTTTGCATCGAACAAACTCCGAAAGTAATGGGTGATCGTAGATAGCAAATAATATTTTAAATAAAGCGTTTTTGCGGATTGTAAATCTTTTTAGGGTTCCGTACCCAAAGTTTAAAAACGGGACCCTATTACTGAGACTTCGATGTCCGTCCGTCTGTCCGTCTGTCCGTCTGTCCGTCTGTCTCCAGGCTGTAACTCAAGAACGGTAATAGCTAGAGAGTTAAAATTTTCACAGATTATGTATTTCTGTTGTCGCTATAACAACAAATACTAAAAATAAATTAAATTAAATATTTAAGGGGGGCTACCATACAACAAACGTGATTTTTCAAACATTTTTTGCTCGGTATCAATGATGACAACAGGTAGGCACTTGAAATTTTCACAAAGGCCTTAATTATATGTATACTTTATTAATAAGTAATAATATTTAAATAAAATAAAAATTTAAGGAGGGCTCCCAAACAAAAAACACAATTTTTGGCCTATTTTTGCTCTATAACGGTACGGAACCCTTCGTGCACGAGTCCGACTCGCACTTGGCCGATTATTTT
This sequence comes from Polyommatus iphigenia, assembly GCA_963422495.1. Taxonomy (NCBI): domain Eukaryota; kingdom Metazoa; phylum Arthropoda; class Insecta; order Lepidoptera; family Lycaenidae; genus Polyommatus; species Polyommatus iphigenia. The sequence goes on from OY730186.1 coordinate 35,001,320, forward strand.
TAATTTGTTTATTTTATTAAAAAATACATAATTATTTAATAGTTACTCTCCATAAACCACTAAGGTTTGTCGGGAGCGTACTGTTGTTTTATAATACTACAATACAAGTAGGAAACTTAATTAAATATTCTTTTACACAATATATAAAATTAAACATGTAACACTAAATGATTTCAAGATTTCAAAAATATTAATTCAACTGTCTAGTTATTAGTTCTAGACGGATAGATGGATAGATGTGCGAATTCTTAGTAAAATGATCCCGTTTTTGCTCCTTAAGTACGGCGCCTTCAAAATCAAAACATTTTGTTGTTAGGTATATTGTGTTCTTATCCTAGAAAAAAGTATAATTTCCTGGTAATTTTAAAGCTTGCCACTTTATTCCATAAAACACACACAATTACTTCATAGTTAATACATTATACAATAATAACTGTCACACTCATATAATAATTAATTTATGGAATTTGATTATTTCGAGTTCAATTTGAAAACCTAATAAAGCATTTAAGCACTCTTAAAACTAATTTAAATTAATGAAAAGCGCAGAAATCAATAAGGGTGCGCTGTATTTAAAGGTGATTTCATAGACTAACGCAGCGATTTTAAAGATGAGTGATGTAACGTGATATATTTATATTATGATAAAATGAATTCAATTTCAGTTCATCTAATTAACGAAACTCCTAATAAGATAAACATAGCAGTAACTAATTACGTATGTTGTTCTCTCCATTTGTGCTTTTGTTTATTTTATTATGATACGTAGAGTACAAAATATAATATCTTAGCAAAAAAGATAATTCATTTATTCTAAAACATTAATAAATATTATGTCTTGCAATACCAATGATGAAAAGTGGAAGAATAATACAGCAACGACAAAAAAAGGTAATTTAAAGTACTTATATTGTAAACTGTTATAAAGTAAATCACCACATTCACCTCATCACCATGAGCTGCGTCAGATTGTTTCACAGAAGTTTGTCTTTAAAATAGCATTGGTTAAAAAGTATTAAACGAAGCCAATCAAAATCGCCTATGAATGGATGTAATTTCTGTCAAAGAATCTCTATAAATACACTACACCAGCTATTCTCAAAGTGTGCTCCATGGAGTCGTGTGGCAAAGGCTTTGTAGGGGCTCCGCGAGCAATACATAATTTGTTTTTAGCAATGTCATCAGAAACTTGCATGGAGACAATTCATTCAAAGACAAAACATTTTTTTTGGGAGGTCTGTCATTATAGTCTAAGATCCCACTGCAGAATGGTGCAGGTATCGAGTACACGCTTAAAACCACATTTTTACAAATATTTATGATAAGGAGAACATATTTCTACTGGGGTGCCAGTCCAAATGTGGCCGCAACTATTTTTAAAATTAAAAAAAAGAGTTTGCGGGATAAAATGTTTTCATCGGGTATTGACAGCAAACATGGTTCATTTCACGGCAATGAGTATAGAGATTTAGAAAAATCCGGTGTGCCATTGGGCACCCGGTCGCAACTCTATTGTAACCAGGCGTGAACAGGTACGATTCCGATATATTTTTGCATCCATAACGTATATTGATCTTTTATATATCAAATAGAAGCTTATTTTCCTCTTATTATTACAATATAGGTGTGCCTTATTAAATCTGGCCTCAAATAAGGGGTGCCGGCTGTCAAAGATGGCAAACTATCGAAGGTTGAGGGGAAGGGAGCTAGCGCGTAACATTACGGGTCTAACGAGGATAGTGAGTGATTGTACATCATGTTAGTGTACTTAACCATCGGTTCAAACAATAGTAATAATCGGCCAAGTGCGAGTCGGACTCGTATTTTTTATATTAAATTTGTGTTTTTGTATGGAGGCCGCCCTTATTTTTTAATTTTACTTTAATTTTATTGTTAGTAATCAAATTGCACATTTAATTGAAGATTTCATGAAATTTTAAGGTGCCTATCCATTACCGACATAAAGTGAAAAAGGCCAAAAAATCACTTAGTATTTTGTTGTTATAGCGGCAACAGATATTATACACAATCTGTGAAAATTTCAGAAGTCTAGCTATAGCGGTTTTTGAGATACAGCCTGGAGACAGACAGACAGACAGAAGATAGACGGACAGACGGACAGACAACGAAGTCTCAAAACTCAAACTCAATTTTTTCTTAATTCAGAATAAATTTTTGCAAATATATTCTGAACGTCTACATCAGGGGTCGGCAAGTTATTTTAGATGCGGTCCGGATACTGTGGAAATTTTTTAACGAGATCTAGAAAAAACACTTGTACTATGTAGCTTGAAAATATTATTTTAATTAAATAAAGGTATAACGAATACCTTTTCTATGTATTAATTGATACTTGGTATAAAATGCATTACAATATTTCACGGTCCGGGATTCGACCTTTCGCGGTTCCGCGGCCCGCCTGTTGCCTACCGTTGCAGTTGGTCTACAATCTACATGATGCCTACCACTGGTTTGGGAACTAACCCGGCGAGAAGAACCAGCTCTCTCAGTAATAGGGTCCCGTTTTTACCCTTTGGGTACGGAACCCTAGTAAAAAGATTTTATTGTAAATTAAATATATTCAATTAAAAAACTTGAGAGGTGTCAAGGGACATCCGAATAGAACGAAGTTATTTATTTTAAATTTAAACCCAAAAAAATCCATAAACTCCATCTATTGACGCCCAAGAACACCAACAACGCGTCGCTGCTTAATTAAAAAAACGCCATCTAATTGACGCACAGAAATACTAACTAATAACGCCCTCTGCCCCTAACATGCAGGTACACTAACAAAATGGCCTTTTTCGCTCTATGTCGATACTTTAACAGATAGGCACTTTAACATTTTTCGAAATCTTCAATTAAATGTAAAATTTAATTACTAATAATAAAATTAAAATATAAGGGCGGCCCCCATATAAACACACACATTTTTGCCTAATTTTGCTCTATAATAGTACGGAACCCTTCGTGCACGAGTCCGACTCGCACTTGGCCGATTATTACTATTGTTTGAACAGATGGTTAAGTACACTAACATGATGTACAATCACTATCCTCGTTAGACCCGTAATGTTACGCGCTATCTCCCTTTCCCTCAACCTTCGATAGTTTGCCATCTTTGACAGCCGGCACCCCTTATTTGCGGCCAGATTTAATTAGGCACACCTATATTGTAATAATAAGAGGAAAATAAGCTTCCATTTGATATATAAAAGATCAATATACGTTATGGATGCAAAAATGTATCGTAATCGTACCTGTTCACACCTGGTTACAATAGAGTTGCGGCCGGGTGCCCAACGGCACACCGGATTTTTCTAAATCTCTATACTCATTGCCGTGAAATGAACCATGTTTGCTTTCAATACCTGATGAAGACATTTTATCCCGCAAACTCATTTTTTTTTAATTTTAAAAATAGTTGCGGCCACATTTGGACTGGCGCCCCAGTAGAAATATGTTCTCCTAATCATAAATATTAGTAAAAAGGTGGTTTTAAGCGTGTACTCGATACCTGCACAGTTCTGCAGTCGTATCTCGTACTATTATGTCACTTCTTAAAAGGGTGCAGCCACCAAAAAAGTTTGAGAACCGATGCACTTACACTAACAAAACAAACAAAAATCGCTACTACGAGATCCGCGCGAGTGTGCGCGCACCCCAGATATAATTACTATTCATTTTAAATTGTAGTGTAATTTCATCATTTCAATTTGCCTTCTATTCAGTGAATAAAATTTATTCCCGCTCTTACGGACACGTCGCTGCACTTTAATACAAAATTATAAGTTTCTTCCATGTCTGAAATAATTGGCTTCGCAGTTTGTGCCGGCATCATTATCATCTAGATAAGTATTCACTGGACCCAGAGGCGTGCACAGGTTTTTGACACGGGGTAAGCAGCGGTATCGGTTTAGTAGTTTTGGCGTGAAAGCAAAACAGACAGACAAACGGACAAAAAGAGATATTTGCGCATAAATTGTAATATTAGTGTGGATATAAATTAAAAACTATGTTTTCTAAACTATTGTTATGTCTATGCTGTATGTCTATGGTGGTATATGGGACACACAGAGTATAGACTACAGAGCAGTAGCAGGAGGGCACAAGTGAAAGACTCGAGAGCGTTGGACCAACTATTTATTGAAATAATATTTTACTTATTCTAAGCTCCGTTCATACGTCACATCTTACATACACAATTGCAACTCGCACGCGTCAGCATTCACACACTTACAAACAGGGTTCAAAGTACAGACCCCACAATATTCCCCCCCTTTTGAAAATTTTTTTACATACTTATTAGTACCAAAATTACTAGCATAATACAAAAAAGTTCCTGAAAATTACACAAGTAATACAGGATTACACCATTAATTACAATTTTACATATTTTTAGAGAAAAAAATATATATTACATTGCTTTAAAATTAAATTTCTCTTTAATATTAAGCATTTTTATTCAATGTTTAATTAAGTATAAGTACATTAAAATTCCTTGTTACTCTACATAACATAACGTTCGACAAAATCTGACGCAGAAATTACATTGTTGTTAATATTACAATAATCATTAATCACAAGATAAAATGCTTTATAAAACAAGTCACACAACATTGTAACTTAAAATAGGGGAAATATTATTACTTATTACATTTTACATTTATTTAATAAAAGTTAATCTTTCGAAAAAAAGAAATTTAAAATTTAATTGTCAAGATATAGAAAGGTAAAATTACATATAACTGGTAGCAGTACCTGTAGCGGCTGGTTGGGGTTGGATATTCCTTACTACCACCTGAGGGGGCTGGTTGGTTACAAACCCCATCTCTCTTCGTAACCAATTTTGTACGTTTTTTCGACAATACTTCATAAATACATAAGCGACAACCAAAGTCAACATTGCAGTAATTACCATGATCATTATTCCAAACTGGTTAAGTTTGTGTTCAATACTCTGTTCTCCGTTTTGGTTTACAATGACTTCTTCCTTGCTAAAGGCCTTTCCCATATTTAGAGTAAGTATAAAATTTACAAGTGCGGAAGAAGGTAAAATTTATAATTACATGATAAAATAATTCTCGAACATCAACTTTTAACTTGTCCAAAAAACAAATTTCGAAATCAATTTTAGCTAAGTAATGCTATTGTAAAATAAATTTCACTTTGCATTTTTAAAGTATCATAGTATAATCTAAATAGTATATCAAAGTAAAAAGTGTAAAAACAAGGTGTAATGTGAATTGTATATAATATAAAAATAAAATGTTTTAAAGTAAAATTTGTTTTTTTATTTAAAATTCCAATAAACTTATATTACATTTTCACCTAATTATAAACGATCAATATAAGTTGTACTTATTAAAAATGAAAAGGTTGTCTTACTGTTTGTACTGTATACTATATCATTTGTTTTCATAAGCTATGACGCGGTACTCATATTACCTTCGCCGCGCTACCATTGTTATCGAACTTGAATTACGTGTTACTTTTAACGAATGATTAACTCTTGTTTTGATCTAAGTCAGTTGTCTTGAACCAGAGTTACTTGAAACGAATGATTAACTCTTATTTTTGCTCTAACTCGGTTATCGTTAACCACAATTACATAAAAATTAATATTTTCGTACTTTTTAACATAACGCTTCGTTTGAAACTAAAATTAGCAATTTCCTTATACATTTAAAAATCTTACTGGCATTTTAACTTTCCTTCCAGACTTTGTAATTTTTTGATTATTACACTCTACGTTACTTTTTTCTATAATATCATTTTCTACAGAGGTATCTCGTTCTGCAATATTTTTATCTAATAAAATATATGCTGGCTTTAACCTATCTATCGAAACTGAAGTTACTCTATCCTCCAATTGAATTTTAAAAACTTTTTCTGACCTTTCAATTACTTTATATGGACCTTCATAAGGACATACTAAGGATGTTTTATTTCTATCGATTCTTAAAAATACATGTGAACAATTTCTAAGGTCTGGATGAACAAAAAATGCTTTCGAACTATGTCTTTTAACACTAATTGGCTTGTACTGTCTAATATTATTTTTAATATCCTGTAACACTAAATAAGGATCTGGAATTTCAGGACTTTCTACAAAAAATTCTCCTGGCAATCGCAGTGCACGGCCGTAAACCATCTGAGCTGCGCTCATACCTGTCTCACATTTAATGGCAGCCCGAAGCCCTAACATCACGCTAGGAAGCTCGTGGCTCCAATTTTTATTACCATTAAGCCGTGCCATCAAAGATGCTTTCAAGCTTCTATGCCACCTCTCAACAGCACCGTTGCTTTGAGGATGATATGGAGTTGTCCTAATCTTATGAATGCCTAGGTATAACATTAAACTAGAAAACAATTTACTCTCAAATTGCCTGCCCTGGTCACTAGTGAGTTTCACAGGACAGCCAAACCTACATATCCATTCTCTATATATTACATTCGCTACCGTATCCGCCGAAATATCTTTTAAAGGATACGCTTCTGGCCAACCTGTGCCTCGATCAATTATCGTTAAGCAATACCTATAATCATCTACTGTGTCCGGAAGTGGTCCGATCAGATCAATGTGAATATGATCGAATCTATCCGCTTGTGGAAAACTACCATAGCTAGAATTCGTATGCCTCGTTGTCTTAGACCTTTGACAATTCAAACAAGTCTTCGTCCAAAAACCTATATCTCTATTCATATCTGGCCAAAAATATCTTTCCTTAATCATGCGGCGCGATGTTCGCAGACCCGGATGACTAAGACTATGTATACTACTAAATGCTGCTTTTCTATACGATTCTGTTAAATAAGGTCTAGCTATGTTACTTGAAATTTCGCAATAAATGTAATAATCGGAGTTCGGAATTGGCATCTTTTTGAATCTTAATTTAGGATTAGTAATAATATTCTGAAGTTCTGAATCATTACGTTGCTCTATAGCCAATTTTTCATAATCTATTGAACTTGAAGTGCATTCTATAGTTTCTATTCGAGATAATGCATCTGCTACAATATTATCTTGTCCACTAACATGTCATATATCTGTAGTAAATTCACTTATAAAACTTAATTGCCTAATTCGTCTTGGACTTTCCTTCTTATTATTTTTACTTAATTTAGAAAATGCAAAAGTTAATGGTTTGTGATCGGTAAAAATTATCAAGTCACGACCTTCAAATAAACTTCTAAAATGTTCTACACCTAAAAATATAGCAAGTAACTCTCGGTCATAAGTGCTATAATTTTGTTGTGCCTGCGTTAACTTTCTACAAAAATAACCTAACGGGTTCCATTTACCGTCAACATGTTGTTGCAAAACTGCACCTACGCTGTTATTCGAAGCGTCTGTAAAGAGTGCAAGCGGCACGTTGTTCGCAGGAAACGACAAAGTCGCTGCGTTCATGAGACCGTGTTTACACTCTAGAAATGCTTCTTCAGCATCCGGTGTCCAATGTATAGGAGTCTTATCGTTCTTTTTAGCTTTATGAATATAACTATTTAACTTATCTAAATATTCTATCGCTTTAGGTAAATGACTTCTGTAAAAATTGACCATGCCTAAAAATTTTCTTAACTCGCTAACATTTCGTGGTTTAGGGTAGTCGATAATTGCTTGTACTTTAGTTTTTAGTGGCCGAATCCCCGATGTAGAAACTTGGTATCCTAGAAATTCTACACTCGTAGCTTTAAAAGAACATTTCTCTAAATTAATTGTAATGCCATATTCGTTTAATCGACTAAATACCTGCTCTAAATGTTTTTTATGCTCCTCGTCACTAGAGGACGCTATAAGAATATCATCACAGTAACAATATAAAAAATCTAGTCCCGATAGCACGATATTAGACATGAAACGCTGGAATGTTTGCGCTGCGTTTTTCAAACCAAAGGTCATGCGCTCGAATTCATATAATCCGAAGGGCGTAATTATTGCTGTCTTACAAATATCCTCTGGATTAATTAAAATATTATGATAAGCCTTTTTTATATCGATCTTAGAAAACAATTTTTTTCCTGAAAGTAAATACGTAAAATCCTGCACACGGGGAATGGGATATCTGTCAGGTTTAGTTATTGCATTTAAAACTCTATAGTCACCACAAGGGCGTACCTGTCCATCTTTTTTAGGAACTAAATGAAGTGGGCTCGCCCAAGCCGATTTGGACGGCCTACATATGCCTGCTTCTAACATATTTTGAAATTCCTCCTTAGCGATTTTATAACGCTGTGGCGCTAACGGTCTAGGCTTACAAAAAACGGGTGGACCCTGCGTGTCAATATAATGATAAATAGAATGCTTTGGGGCCTCTTTAAATGACATCGGCTTAAGAATGTCCGGATATTTTTTTAAAATTTCGTAAACTGGATGGTTAATTTTTAATGTGGAAATCGTACTTTCACAATGGTTTACGATCGTTCCACGTACGGCCAAGTTAGTTATTTTATCTACTAAGCAGCGTCCATTAATATCTAAAATAAGTTTAAAATGATTTAAAAAATCTACGCCTAAAATTGGCTGCTTAACGTCACAAATTACGAATGACCATTTAAAAGATCTCTTTAATTTTAAATCTAACGTAAGAATTTTAGTGCCATAAGTCTTAATTTTAGAACCATTCGCTGCGAAAAGCGAGTAATTAGAATTTAAATTTATGTCCAGTCTATTTTTTACTACACTCTTTGGCAAAACAGAAATACATGCACCTGAATCTACTAAAAATTTTAAATTGGATATTCTATTACTTACAATTAGGCGGTGATCGGAAACTGCGCTGCCTCCCGCCACCGGCTGCAGCTCTGCTAGTTTTCCGGCCTCGGGACGGGGGCTTCTCTCCTGTTCTCCCAGCTGCATGGGGGCTCGCATCGGAAAGCTCGACCTCGATATTTCCAGTGGTACGTGCACAGCCAACCTGGACTCCCTGGCGCTCGACGTGGTCTCGATTGTGTCCGCTCCCTTGCATAGTTCCTGGTCGGCCTGCTCCTGCTCCTGCTTCTGCTCCGGACTCCATCTCTTTGTGCTTCTAACCGGTTAATTTTCAGGTACATTTTCGCGATCTCTGCTATTATGACTGTTACCTCGAAGCTGGTTGACGACGGCTGCTGCTGACCACTTGCTACTTCGCCGATATTACAGGGCTGGTGAGTGTCCATGATTTTATCTGCTATTCCTGCTAATTCTTCTAGATTACTAGTGGACGTCACTGCTAGGACCGCTTGGACCGAAGAAGGTAAGTGACCTTGCCACAAAATCTTCAGTGTCTCGTCTTCGATTTTTCCTCTAGCTAATTCCTTCATTCTTCTAAGCAGCTGACTCGGTTTCTGGTCACCAAGCTCGATTTCGGAACTTAATTTTCTTACTTGCCGCGCCTCCGATTCTTCATAAATTTGCAGTAGTCGATTTTTCAGCGCTTCATATTTATTCTGCTGCGGCGGATTTGCCAAGATGTCTGCAACTTGCTGAATGGCGTCCCTGTTCAGCTTCGCGACGCACATAAAATATTTATTCGCATCCGATGTCTTTTGTGGGGCTAGAATTGCCTCGACTTGATAAAACCACAGGCGAGGGTTATCCTTCCAAAATTCTGGGATTCTGCTACCAATGGAAATTGTTGCTAATTCTGTATCTTCTTTCTTCATAGCTGGCGAAAATCCGCTTGTTGAGGCTTGCGGTGCGGCACCCATCAGGTTATGCTGCTGCTCGTTCATTATATTTTCAGCCCGGTGGTCGTCTGGGTGGAGCCTTCGTTGGTTGGAGTCTTCGCTGTCTTAGTTTTAGCCGGAGTCGGAGCCGTCTTCGTGTTCACCGGGGTCACCAATGTTATGTCTATGCTGTATGTCTATGGTGGTATATGGGACACACAGAGTATAGACTACAGAGCAGTAGCAGGAGGGCACAAGTGAAAGACTCGAGAGCGTTGGACCAACTATTTATTGAAATAATATTTTACTTATTCTAAGCTCCGTTCATACGTCACATCTTACATACACAATTGCAACTCGCACGCGTCAGCATTCACACACTTACAAACAGGGTTCAAAGTACAGACCCCACACTATTATAATATATGAGTTCGTTCTGTTATGAAGAAACAAAAAAACCCCATCTGTTGTCACGTGTTGGAACTACAATGAAAGTTCATTTGCGTTCACATGTGTGCTAAGCCCAAATAAATAAAAACGCCATCTATTGTTATATATTAGAAATGCAATGTGAACTCATTTTCATCGATATTTCCATGGAAATTAGATACATAATATATTTTTGTCTTATCAAAATGTAGCCTATGTCCTTTCTCAGGCTTTAGACTAACTGTGTACAAAATTTTATTACAATCGGTTCATTAGTTTTGGCGTGAAAGCGAGACAAACAGACAGAGATACTTTCGCATTTAATATAAAGTATGTAATATTATAAAATGATAAAATAAATTAGTACATGAATATGAATAACATGAAACTTTCTAGTTACTTACATTTCATTTTTGTTGCTGGTTTAATTGTTGTAACTCAGGTACACGTACCTACCTTTCGACACAAATCATAATTAGAATCTTTTCACTGAATGACAATTGTGAAAACTTGTTATTTTTAATTTTTAATAAACACACATTTTCAACACAAACCTCACAGTCGAATAACATTTTTAAGAAATCAAAAAACACACTTAATAAATTAGAAACTCAGTAATAACTAATAAACTGTTAAATGTACTCAAACTCAAAACTTTTTATTCAGAATTTTTTTTTTCAAATATTCTCTGAACGTCGGGTCTACACTGGTGCCTACCACCGGTTCGGGAACTACCCCGTTGAGAAGAACCGGCGTAAGAAACTCGCACAGGGCCATCTTTTACTAAAAAGATGGAAAATTACAAAAAATATATAAAATTACAGTGTCATTATGACTAAATAAAATACGAGTGTACCATACTGTATATTATACAGAAACAGCTCTGCAGGGGGCGACCTTATTCCCATGGTGTACTATCATTCATGAAATCAGTAACTTTATAGTACGCTTTTGTACAAAAACGTTCTTTAACAACTTTTTTGAATTTATTAATTGAGAGATTTTGAACGTTTTCTGGGATCTTATTATAAAGGCGTATACATTGACCTTTAAAAGAGTTTTTGACTTTAGTAAGTCTAGTCACCGGAATGTCAAGCTTATGTTTATTACGAGTATTTCTCCCATGGGTATCACATTTTTTCTTGAATTCATATTTATTATTTTTAACATATAATACATTTGATAGGACATATTGAGAAGCAACAGTTAGGATTCCAGTTTCCTTAAATTTTTCTCTAAGTGAAGTTTTACGGGCCAGCTTGTAGATTGCCCGAACAGCTCGCTTCTGCAGCACAAAAATTGTATTTATATCTGCAGCATTGCCCCACAGCAAAATGCCGTAGGACATAATACTATGAAAGTAACTAAAATACACTAGGCGTGCTGTAGTTTCATCTGAAAATTGTCTAATCTTACTTACTGCATATGCTGCTGAACTGAGTCTGTTGGCCAACCCAGCAATGTGAGGGCCCCACTGAAGCTTGGAGTCTAGTGTAATACCTAAAAATACACCTGTATCCACTAGCTCCATAACATCACCATTTAAAAGCACATTGGTTTCCGTTTGCCTTACATTGGGCAATTTGAATTTAATACATTTTGTTTTTTTACTATTAAGTAAAAGATTATTAACGCTAAACCAATGTACCATCTTTGAGAGAGCATTATTTACTTCGTCATAACACGCATTAAGCTGTTTGATATTGAATGTAAGAGATGTATCATCAGCAAATAATACTATCCCATGCTTATCTTTAATTATGAATGGCAGGTCATTTATATAAATAAGAAACAGGAAGGGTCCTAATATAGACCCCTGTGGGACCCCCATTTCAATTTTTGCACCAGCAGATTTTTTACCATTTATCTCAACCCTCTGAGTTCTATTTGACAAGTACGATTTTAGGAGGGCGAGTGCTTTGCCTTTTATGCCATAGTGACAGAGTTTCCTGACCAATGTTTTGTGTTGCACGCAATCAAAAGCCTTTGAGAGATCGCAAAAAACACCAAGAGCATCCTGCGACGTCTCCCAGGCATTAAAAATACTACTGATCAATTCAACGCCTGCGTCTGTAGTAGACCGTCCCTTTGTGAATCCAAATTGTTTATTATGTAAAATATTATTTAAATTAAAGTGTACAAACTTTTAAATGTAAAAATAACAAAAAATGTCTAAGAAAACTATAAATATACTGGCGCAAACAAAAATAATATGTTACAGTGCTCATCACATAAAAAAATGGCCTCCTAAAATACAAAACACTTCTGTAATGTAAACAAATATAAACCGTACTAAACAAAAATGCACTATGTGCATATGTGATTAATTAGATTTCCGTCTATTATTTTTACTCGGATTATAGGCAACGAACATATCCGATTACTCCCGAACGCGCCATTTCGCCGGCGCTCGGCTAAGCTCGGAACTCATGCCGCAGGACCTGGCCTAGTAAATCGCACACGCACACACGTTTGCGAACAGTGTACGAATACGAAAATCTTAACTCACACATATAGGCGGGGTCTGCGAGACGTCGAGTGCGTACCTTGGCGCGGCGCGCCTAGTTACCACTTACCGACTTATGTTTAAGTAGTTTTGCAAATCAATTGGTGCTATTTTATAAATGTAGGCGTTAATATGTATTCATATTTTTACTATTAATAATAATTAAAGTCATCTAAAACGTACGAAAGTTAAATTAAAATATGTGTTTGGCAAGTATTTATGCCTTCAACGTGTGCACGCCCATGACCGGACCTATAGGCTATACATCCATACTAATATTATTATAAATGCGAAAGTTTGTCTTTCTGTTACCTCTTCACCCCCAAATTACTGAACAGATATTGTTATATTTATCAAACTTCAAAAAACTCAAAGTATCTAAATAGATACTTTGAGTCCCGGGAAAGGACACAGGATTCTTTTTATCCTAATTTTTTAACAAATTTAGACGCAAAGGAGTTGCGGACGTCATCTACTCGTAGTATATTATAAACACACCTAATTACCCTATAAGTACATTATGGTTCGATGTTATTACAAGGTCAGGCCGGCCGCCAGTCTCTCGGGACATCACGCTTCCGTATTCACGGCAAACGCGTGCTGTTGTTACAGGATAAATAAAAACTTACTTTTTAAAACAGGTTTTTAGTTTTTTTCTGCAATGGTGAATAAAAAAATTAGAAAAAAAAGGTTTTACAGAAAAAATATTTGTAATAAATTATTCTAAGCAATGTTAACTTTGTTTACAACAAATCGTTTTCGCAAACATAAATATTTGTGTTTCTTTGCATTTTTTTCTAAAATACAGGATATTTTAATAGGATGCTTTATTATATTTTATTTCCAATAGAAATTGTTTCAACAGGGTGTAACTAAACAAAGTGAAATTTTAGGGTGCATATGTAACTTTATGTAGACTTCACTGTGAAAGTCGCTGCGCCGAAAGAGTTATTTTTTACTTCTATCTTTGTATGACAAAATTTGCTCTTAAGTCATAAATTTGCCCATATAAAAATAAAAATAAAACTCTGTCAGCGCTGTGTATGTGTCCCTTATACAGGGTGACAAGTGTGGTAACAAAACTACGTGATAATAATATAGGGTGTGCTGGGGGCTGCGGCGCTTTCCCATAGAAAAGTAAAAAAAGCTTTCAGCGCTGTTACATTGACAGTGGACACTAAATAAGGGATACCAATATATAGTACGGTAAATGAAGACAAAAATCAGGTGCAACCTCCGATTTCGTTGAACCTCCATCGATTTGGATGAAATTTTGGAATAAAGTACGTTAAGCCAGAGGGCTTAACGTACTTTAAAATAAAAAAGCGCGATACGAGCGTATGTCACTTTTAAAGTAGAGACTTTAAAAGTGACATACGCTCGTATCGCGCTTTTTTATTTTAGGGGTGAAATCCACCCCTTTTGTTGAAAATAGAAAAATGCAGATTTAACCATTCTGGCTTAACTAATTGTATTTAATTTGATAAAATAAATGTTTTTAATGTTTTATTGATGATTTATGATTAAATTATAATTAATTTTTCAATCCTTTTAGCAACCATCCCTTTAATCGTGAAAAAATCATTTTTTGTATGTCTTTGCTTTAAATCGTATATTTACATTACATAAAGAGTTTGTTTAATATTTATGATATAATTTTTGGCTAAGACTGAAATATAAACCCCTAAAAGTACACCTTTATTGCGGGAATAACGGTAACAATTGGGTTCAAAAACTTAATAGGTTTCAGTTTTTGATCCCAATTTTTTCAGTTTATTTACTTAGTATTAATTTCTTATTAAGTTTTTTTGCGAACATTTTTCACCCCTGTAAACTACCCAATATCTGAATTTTAAGCTTTAAGTTTTTATTTTAACTTTTTTATCCGCTTTAATGAGTTCGAATATTTTTTCATAGTTAGGATAAATTTTATTAATATATTTCAAACATTGATAATATTATTTAGTGCAAAATATTCAAACAACGATTTCAAACTACCCTCTGTGCAAAAAATTGTCAGAAAGGCTGAATCTGCAAGGCTGAAATATTTCATAGACGCACATCATTATAAAAAGCCCCTCTCTTATCTAATAGACATTTACCGTTTCGTTTACTTTCTGAATATTGAAAGACTTGAAAATATTAATGTATATTTAGTATGGATTAGATGACGCCTACAATTGCGCTGGAACCGTACATTTTTTCGGGATAAAAAGTATCCTATGTCCATATCCATTCCCGAGACTCAAAGTATTTTCATACTGAATTTCAGCAAAATCGGTTGAATCGTTTGGGTGTTAAGAGGTAACAGGTAGACAAAAACACTTTAGCATTTATAATATTAGTATCGATGTACCTATTGACAGGGTTTCCTACAATATTTGCATCCCAAATCTCTGCTTCGAAATTGTTTTCAAAAAAAATGTTCGTTAATCACACAATAGCACTGTTAATTTTTAAGTTATCGGGTTCATTTATGTACCATTTTAAAGGTAATTTAAAGAGCTTTAAGATCTACTTGAGAAATACTTTTTAAAGCTCTTGGTTTAAAAAAAAGGGTTAAAAGGTCCCGGTTTCATGGTTCTCGCAATAAAAGTTAGGCTTTAAGCGTCTCTATCTTCGTTATTTTTCACCCTATAAAAATCAAAAGAAATCAAAAGATTTCTTAAAAAATGGACACAAATTTCGTGTTTTATAATTTTTACGAATGTTCAATATTTTTTAAGTTATGTTCAAACAAAATGATATTTACGAAAATTTGAATAATTTCGATTTTACTAAATCGTTCTTTTTTTTAAAACTAAGCATTCCAAACCAAGAAAAATTTTTGAGGTCATTACTTATGCTAAAATAAAGAAAAGCCTTTGGGGATAACCATAAATTTGAATTATTGTAGAAATGGTCAACGTCTTATTTTTCAATTTTTGCAAAAAAATTTAAAAGGGTCATCTTATTTTTATCATAACTTCTCCAATTTTGATGCTATTGACTTTTTAAAATGCTTATTAGAAAGGTACTTTTAAGCACTTTAAAAAGTCTTAAAGAAATACATGTCATAAATGCATCTGTTTATCGTTATTTGAGTTTAAATGCTTTGACTTAGGTACTCGCCGAAAGAAAATATGTATACAATCACATATAGCTCACTTTAAATTGATAAAGGAAGGTATTTCGGAGTAGCAATTAGTTTGTTTTTTTATTGGCTTTAATTTTGGTGATAACACATTTTTCGTAAAAACGTAGTTTTTTAAAAATAAATAGTTTCTTATTTATTTTTAAAAAACCGCTTTAAGACATGTATTTTTCTCACGCAAAAACATGATCTTTGATCTTTAATAACTCCGAAAGTATTGATTTAATCAAAAAACTTTATATTACAAATTTTGCTTAGAATTTGTGTGTCTATTGATTCCTGGGTTTATTTTTATTTAAAAAAATCACCCCCCCGAGAAGGGTTGGCATCCACCCCCAGGGCAAGAGCGCAAGTTGACACTGTCACTTTTGTTTCTTAGGGTATCCCCCACCTACTTACCAATTTTCATGAAAATCGATGGAGGTTCAACGAAATCGAAGGTGAAAACCTTCAATGCCTCCACTAATACTAAAGTATTATCACTTAGTTTTGCAACTAATTCAAGAGAGGCCCGAATTCTACTAGACATAATATATTATTTTGATTTTATTGTAAGTAGTATTTAAGTATCTTATGTTGTGATTTTACATTTTGTTTCATGGGGGTGGCATAGTCGGTCGCCAACAAAACCCCTTTAATACATAGATAAAAAAAAAAAGTTTTGCAACACCCTGTATAGAGTTTTTTGTGTGTGCAGTTCATTTTCACAGTGAACACGGTAGGGATTCATACACATTACACACTCTAAACTGTCTAAAGATTATCGCTTTGCTTTGTTACATATTTATTATTAGTGGCTCAATATTTAGTCGTTAGTGGCTAGCTTTTAATCCACAAAGCTGAAGGCGACATCCTCGGCGATGCCGCAGGCGTTGCGACCGCGTACCAGGTAGTAGTAGCCGTGGTCGCCCCATTCCGCACCCCAGGAGTTCTTGATGATCCAGTAATCTGTGCGCTTACCGATGTTTGGGTCCACTGGAAAACAGAAAATATTATGTAGGTAGTTGCAGAGAAAGCATAACCAGATCACCACTAGCATTACCTTAACATAGAAATAACTATACAACGCCCGCAACTCCGTTGTGCCAAAACTCGTTTATCGCACAGGAGCCGTACATTTTTTCGGGATAAGAAGTATCCTATGTCCTTTCCTGGGACTCAGTGGTTTGGGCGTGAAGAGGTAACACACAGACAGACAGACAGACTTTCGCATTTATAATATTAAGATACTAGATGACGCCCGCAACTCCGTTGCGCCAAAATTCATTTATCGCGCGGGAACCGTACATTTTTCCGGGATAAAAAGTATCCTATGTCCTTTCCCGAGACTCAAAGTATCTCCATGCCAAATTTCAGCAAAATCGGTTCAGCGGTTTGAGCGTGAAGAGGTAACAGACAGACAGACAGACAGACAAACAGACACACTTTCGCATTTATAATATTAGTATGGATGGATGGATACTGTCCGTCATCTGCCTATTGCTAAGTACTGACATACGGTTTTGCTCGATAGTTTTACTCGAAATCGACCAAAAACCACTGTGTGGACCGCAAAACTCACAGCTCGAAGGCTCGCATCGAGCCAGTTTGAAGGCTCGAATCGAGCCGGCTTGAGAAAATTTTTTGACACTAGTTTTTATTATTCGTAGCTATTTTCCTTCGAACTGGAGTAAAACTATCGAGCAATGCTGAATGTGAGGACGAAAGCCCGAGCCGTGGTTTTTACTCTACATGATTGCTCGATCGAGCAAAACCGTATGTGAGTACTTACACTATTATTTTCCCCGTCAGTAACGTTCTTCTACTATGTGCTGTCAAGACGTCAACGAAGTTGTAGCCCGATCAGTCGAACAATGAAGTTCGCGTAGTGGTGCTCAAATCAAAGTCGTCAAAAGACATTGAATTACGGAGTTTTGACTAATCAGAACGCGGGATGATGATTCGAGATTTCTTGGTCATTTTGTGTTATAAAGGAAACGGACTAAATTAAACAAGAAACAAAGGTGAACAAAATAACAAACTCAAAGTTTGTCGATGATACCTACAGTAAGTGTTGTATCCCACTATAAGTACCGCGTGGTCTCGGTCGTTGGGCAAACATTCGCCTTCAGCTGGCTCGTCTATATCACCCGTGTATTTCTTCATAGAATCAGAGTTTATTCCTGTCACAGAATAAAGTCTATTATTTATACTACGTGACATTTTAATGGTTGTTTTCCCGCAGTAAAATGATTCTATCTTAGTAGTACAATAGATTAGTAAAGTATTCAAATCATACTGAAATAAAATTCGGCCGGGTCATAGCCGCTTGCGCCTATCGGCATAAAGTTGCCACGTACGTCGTCAAAATATTTTTTATTTTCAAAAAATAACATGCATGTTGCATGATTCGATAGTACTGTAGGTAAATCGTTCTGCTGCGGGAAAACAACCATTAAAATGTCTAATTTATAAGTTTATGTTTAATCTATAAGGGTTGGACCTCATCGGGCAGCACGGAATCGACTTTTTCCGTCGCCCTTTCTCTTTCTGTCGCGTAGAACTGCCATTTGCTAGACCGAGACAGAAAGCATAATGCAATGGCACGCGGCGGAATCCTCGAGGCGATCGGCATCACGGACAAAATGCAATGGTCGGTAGGGAGACTCCGGAACGCTGAAGCGCGCGATAGCATGCTAACGCATCCTTTCACCGCCGATCACTTGCTATCTTTTTGTCTGCGGAATACGACAGCGCGCGTTCGCATGCAGCAGCACACTGCAGCACGTGGTAGCACAGGCGGAACAAATGCGATTCCGTGCTGCCAGATGAGGTCCAACCCTAAATCTTCCATACAAATGACAGTCGCGCGGCTGCCGCGCGACTGTCATTTGTATGGAAGTCGCGCGGCTGCAGCGCGGCTGCCGCAATGCTTGCGACGTAATGTGAAGGCGCTCTAAAATTGTGTGATTCTTCTTTGTGGAAGATATGCATAATATTGTGATTGTGAGGTGGGACATTATGACGTTTAAAGTGCGTTTAACTCGTGGTTTAACTGAACTATTTGCATCTATATTTACTATCAGACAAGTCGATTCTTAAGTAGGTGGCAGACCATCGTAACGTATGTGGCGACAAGCGGTGCCCACAATTATTAGTGCTACAATCCTGCATCGTGCTATTGAAGTTTTCTAAGTACGCCGGTATATATACGACAACTGCGCAATCAATCACGTGGACTCCAGCCTGACCGAACATACCACCTCGCTCGGTCGGAAGATCTTCCTTTGGGGTCACCACATGTATTCCCACAACTGTATTTAATTTGGTCGGTTAATGTCGAGTCCAGCCAACAAATTACGACTTACATTAAACTTACATAACCCGTACAGAATATAACATCTGTCCGCCTTTGAATTAATAATATTAATATCCCTGATAATCTTTGCATCTTCATCGTTAACTCTTACCAGCAGCCAGGGGACCGAAATTGTACAGGAACAGCTTCATCAGCTCCTCATCTCTCTTAACCCGTCTATAGCCTATCACGGGGATCAGTTGTCTGTTCTTGTCCCAGCGACAAGGCAAGGGACGACTAGCGTATGGGTAGTAGTCAGCATCACGTAAAACTCCACCGTTGTTGACTATCATTCTGGAAAGATGATTGAATTTGTCCAGTAGTCAATACGATCTGCAAACTTTCAAGAAGAGAACGTATATTCCTTCTTAAAAGGCCAGCATGCACCTGCAGCTCTTCTTATGTTGCGAGTGTCCACGAGCGACGGTAGTTGCTTTCCATCAGGTAACCTGTTTGCCTAATTAATAACAATTTTTTCAATTAACTTTTGCTTGTCTCTATCACACGCACACGATTTACTAGTATATCCAACTAACATCGCTTGCGTCAAGAGTGACCTATAAATTGAAAATCCAATACAGGTTCCGAGCATATTCAAGACAAACAAACAAATTAAATTAAATTATAAATTACATATAAAATTCATGAAAAAAAAACGTTTTTATTTCTAAAATTTTGAAATATAACAATTGAAATATACCGTTTTGGACAGTTAAGTATAGGCTTATTTGTTACTACAAGATGTTTAAGTAAAATAACTACAGTCGAATGAAGCATTAATTTGAGAGCCAATTCGTCAATAAAATATGCCATACATCATAAAATTAAAGGATCAGACATCGGACGTGTTGGGACACATTTTATAACTTACGAGAAAGTCTCCAATAGCGACATAGAGCCGCAGCCGACCGACCTCGGGTTGCAGTCTATCAGAAACTGCTCCGACAGTCTCTCCTCTCGCCCCAGGTAGATTTTCAGGTGGCTCTCTATGTTTGCTGTAAATGTTTAAGTTGATCATATAACATCCATTTGGAATGTTCACAGTCCGCGCATTCCAAAAATGGGCTGCTCGGTATTATAGACGTCGTTTAAACCAATAATGAAAAAATTGCTATTTGGAAAGATGGGCTGCTCGTGTACTTCAGTGAACTGTAGGGATGCAATTTTGCTAAGCGATCCTTCCCGTGATAGATAGTGAAGACGCACGCACCCTTAAAAAAAAAACAACCAGTCGCCGCTACCAACGAAATGTATAGAAATAGAGTTGTCATACATTTAGTTGGTCGAGGCAACTGTGCCCCAGTAAAATGTAGCCCCACGCTGTTTTAGTCTGTCAATTGATAAAAAATCATTTCTATTGACCGTAAAAAATAAATAACTCGGCGCGTCCGGTTCGCAGAGAGAAATATTAAAGTCGAATAAGCATCAATAATTTTAACGGCTGCAGATATCAAAACGGATTAATTTCGTAATTAATGTTTTTCGATTGCTTTCAGTATCTACAATTTGTTTTAAGCCGATGGGATGATATTGATAGGATATTTTTTTACATATTATATTAATATCACTTCTGAGAATTCTCTTTTTACCTCTAGTGGATATGTGGCGGTACCCACAATTCGCCTAACATTCCTGCATCGCACTATCGTTTTTTAAGCGCGTCGGTTTATATATGACAGCTGAAATGTATCACATGGGCTTTGACCTGACCCAGTACACTCTGTCAGAAGGTCTTCCTTTGCGGCCTCCACGCATATCCCACAGAATGATATTCTCGTATACCAACCGAACAATTTTTATTGAGAGGAAATATTTTCTGGGAATATACCGCATCTTGTTGTTACCACGAATTGAATCTACTAACAATAAATATTTACAACGCGGATATCTTATAAAAGTTTACTGTCTTTGGTTTAGTGCATCGGTTCAAAAATTGACGGACAAACAGCAATTTTTCGCAAATCCGCTACGAAATATTTTACTAAGAGGTTAAGTATAGGTACAAAAGGTCTCAAGAATCAGTACTTAATATGTTGATGCTTAAGACGTCATTACTTATTACAGCCAAATCCCTCCACCGACCCATGGCCCTATCAACCGTTCGTGATTATACGAGCCAAAGTAACTACTATCCTGGGTCCTGCCCTTCAGTTGCACACTTCTTGATACTTATTACGGCCAGCCAAATCTCCTGACCCCATATTTAGTGTGCTTTATTACCAATCGCACTGAACGCCCAGCACGCCGCACAAGTTTCTTGGCTCTTGACCGGCGAAACCACTTTGCGATCTCTCCAATCGAAGTAATCTGGTGGATCGAGCAGGCCAGTAATATTCAACGCAGAATCGATATTCAACTCGGAATTGATACCGTTCGATTCAGAATTGATACCGTACATTTCACACACAATCGAAACTCCGTGCGACGCGAGCGCGAGAATAAACAGGTACATTTTGCATTCACAATGGCCATACACGATATAATTTTTATCTGTCGAAACCGTACTTTATAACGAGGTATTCTGTCGATTTTTATAGTGTTTTTATGGCAATTTTTGTTTAAATGCCACTAAAATGTGCGCGTTCTGAATAGCGCTTGTTGTTTTATGGGAATGTTTTCGTGGAGTAATGCGGCCCATGTGCCGTGCATTTGCTCATATGGTAAATGCAAAACATATTTTGTGTTCTACACCTTGTACGTTTTAGAAATTTATGTCTAATAATGGATTTTCGAGAAATTATTTTTGTTTTTGCTTACTTTGAGTTACTGAAATCGTGAAATATAACATGGTACAATATAGCACACATCAATGTAAAGTATAAATAATAGTGAAATAAAGAACACAATGGTCTAAATTCCAGAAATAATTTTGATGTGAACAAGTGGAAAAAAATATGCTGGACACGCAAAGACAACCCACACCCACGTCAATAATACAATATCGTATATGACAACGTATTACCTCGTCACGTAACCTCTAAACAATTTGACCCAAACACTTTATTTCCCATTCTTCCGACTTCTGAATTTCCTACAAAATCTTCATTTTATAAAACACTAGATGACGCCCGGAACTCCGTTTTGCCATAGTTCGTTTATTGTGCTAGAACTGTACATTATTCCGGGATGATAAGTATCCTATGTCCTTTCCTGGGACTCGAAACTATTTCGATACCCAGCAAAATCGTTTCACAATATTTATAATATCAATGAATTCTTTCAACTTGTGAATTTCCTACAAAATCTTCACTTTATAAAACATCTTTACTGCCGGAAAATGATGTTAAAACGACTCGATGAGCACAAAACAGCAGATCTCCGACGCGGAACATAAAAGTAATTTATTGTTACACAAAAGATGTTTTCGATCGTTAATTTAATTTTAAACAATAAAACTGTCCCGGTCGCATGATATACGAGTTCGGCGATTGTTTAAACAACACTTGTGTGTATTTTGTAGCTCTATTAGCAGCCTATCGCGCTAAAACCGCAGTTGAAAAGTAGAATTTACCACCACTAGCATCACTCCCCGTTTGGATTTGGTCTCTTTTTTTATAAAATTAGGGGGAAAACGAGCAAACGGTTCACTTGTTGGAAAGTAACTACCGTCAACCATTAACACTAGCAACATCAGAAGAGTTACCTTTGCCAGTTTCTTGTCAACGTCAGAAGAAATAGGTTGTTGATCATTCATCATCGGCATATTTTCTGTAATTCAGCTGACTTTGATGCTTTTATTTTCTCAAGGAAGTAAGTCATCCCTCCCTCATTGCGCGTATTCCAAACCATTTTCCTCCTGTAGAAAATAAAACTCCTTTAGAAAACACTTATTTGCACATGGGATTAGGGCTTGTAGAGCAAGGTTAGGACGGTCAAATCTGGCAAACGTTATTTTGCTAATATTATGCTAGAGCTCTGCAATGTTGTCATTTCGAAGTTGTAGGTATATAAAATGCAATGTAGGAAAATTTGATAGGCGCAATTAGGGAATGCGGTGCCGTTTAGTATGCAGGACCCGTACCACGAAACCGTTTTGAGACTCAAAAAATCGGACGAGAATGCCGTGTCCTACTCTAACAACATCATTTCACGTTTGTTAGAGTAGGATGCGGCATTTTCGTACGATTGTTTGAGTCTCAAAACAGTTTCGTAGTAGGCCTACAGAAACGTTAATTCGAGAATAAAAATACCAGGATAAGCATGCTTTCAATACAATCGAGGCAGTTGTTTCGAAAGATTTTGACAAGTGAAACGAGAATTTTATGTACAAGATGATGTTTAAACATCAACTGATTTTATTATTGAGATGTGATCCGGATATCCCATAACGTTGTACGTTAAATTGTTATGGGATATCCGGATCCCTTACAGGCAACTCATTAGATTGAAATAACCAATTTGCTAATCCAATGTAAATCTCAGTCTGTCTTCAGAGCGGTTGCACGGTAAACGATATCCGGATAAGTCCTGAGATATTAATATCGCACGAGAAAGTTCTAATCCAAGAATATCAGACGCGTTAGACTCAGATTAGTATGAATGCGAGGCGTTGTTAGCTCGTTCATGAGTCTCGGCGGGTATCTTGAGCATTCTCGCAAGTTTTAATTGATCAATTTAACTTCAACTCCCCCTATTTGTACCGAATAGGGTTGTCAAAAATGTAAACGAGTCACGCCCGCGCGGACTGTTAAGGTAGAATGGGCGTTTAATGTAGCTCTCGTGGAATTTTATTACCTTAACAAGTATCGTTTGTTTTTGTATTTATTGGACTCAGTTTGTAGCTTATTAAATTCTACTGTGTATAATAAAGATAAAATTCATAATAAGGCCTAGGCCTATAAGGTTTTAATTTTATTTTGTTTGTAGCGAGAAAATGGTAGCAATAGCATAGGTAACTTAATAGTCGTGACTATGAAACTTCATTACGATTATTAGGTTTTTTATTAATTCATGAATTATGTTATTATTTTTCCACCATTTTTTATATAAAATTTGTCTTATAAGTGTTTTCTCAAAAAACATTATTTTTATTAATAATTGTCTAAAACAATAAAAATTAATCATCCTTTTAAGCTAACCAAAAATATTAATGGAATATTAATTTGAGGTAAATATGATATAATTTAGCCTACTTTAACCAATATACGTAAAAATATAACATTTTGGACAACCCTAACCGTTATAGACGTTCAATCGCTTGACACAACCCTTGGAGGATACCTGTTACTAGCCCTCATTACATCGGGATAACGCTACTAATACAGAGTAGCTACATAATATCGTGAGCTTTCTCTACCATGTGCCTGATTATTTGAAATAATTATGATCATTGGAAATAATCTTTATAGTTTCCACAAGCCTCTGTTTAATTAAGAACCATCTGCAATTTTCTTTAGAAAATGTTGGACCACTAAGCTAACCTATAGACATACATACAACTGCAATGTGTTATAAAAATGT
The DNA here is from genome assembly GCA_963422495.1 of Polyommatus iphigenia. Lineage (NCBI taxonomy): Eukaryota > Metazoa > Arthropoda > Insecta > Lepidoptera > Lycaenidae > Polyommatus > Polyommatus iphigenia. The sequence continues at coordinate 35,025,836 of OY730186.1, forward strand.
ATTTATTTATTAGTTTCTTTCTGTTTAATTAAGAACCATCTGCAATTTTCTTTAGAAAATGTTGGACCACTAAGCTAACCTATAGAAATATATACAACTGCAATGTGTTATAAAAATGTATTTATTAGTTTCTTTCTAACTACCATAATTATTAATTACATAAATGTATGATTAATTAGGTACATAATTATGGAGCTAGGGTATAAATTATATGGGCCTGTTTCACTACTTCCTGATAAAGTGAAAGAAAGAAAAAAACTTTATTTGGTAAAAATAATTGTATACATTAAAAGAAGAAATAAAACATTTGAAAACCGTGTCTGCCAAATTGGTGCTTACTCAGCATGTGTTGCAACCATAGTCCGCTGGATAGCCTATCCACAACTTTTTGGACAGATTATCCATACTCTATCGGTCAAGTTAAGTGGTGGATAACCAGTGCCTATCCGGCACTTATCAGGAAGTGGTGCAACAGGCCCTAAATAAAAAAAAAACCTTTTGATAACCAAGCACTTTCTGAAATATCGCCAAGTCTTTACATGAATTTGTTTAAAAACATTTTTAATTTAGCAGATAGTAAACTCTTTAAGAATATAAAATACGTACATGTTTTTGTGGAATTTGCTAGAAGGTGGTATATTCTACGAGGTAAAGAGTTTATGGCTGGTTCAACTAGAAATTAATTTCAAAGCATTTTACGTTCAAACAGGCCTGCGTTTGCATCATACGTTTACGCTACGGTAGCCATATTTATTTATTTGAATTATTTTCGACGTGTTACTTTTATTTCTTAAGCTCCATTTCAGTAAATAAGGTCCATTTAATCTCACTCATTCCATAGCTTTGGATGAAGTATCTTGAACTATCTAAAGTATGCAGTAAAAAATATTGATATTATGACCCATTTTCTTCCAAGAATGTCCTATAACATATTTTTCCGCTATTGTTACCTCTAGCTTCACATATTTCGCAAAATTCAAATTCAGTTGTAATAGTTTACAATATTGACAAGTTTAGGGCAGTAAAGGCAATAAATTACATATTATCTACTGCAATGCTATTTTCACGTGCATAAATACCGATATGAGACTCCCTGAATATCAAACTAGATAATATAAAACAGACTGTATCAAACAAGAATCCAAGCTGAATTCATGTTTTAACGGTCCTCAAGTGGTCTTAAAAATTAAAAATCATGGTCGCAGTAGTAACAAATAAATGTGGGTGTTGAAGTAGGGTGACCACTAAGCACGGCCAAACGCGGACGCAGGACGACGTTCACAATGAACATAGTTTGTGGCTCGCTTGCTTTGTGCATGCTTATTCCGCAACATTAGTACGAAAAATGTTTGCTGAATCTTAGCTATTTAACGCAATATTCGGCTGAAAATGCTGCCAAGCTATAGCTGTCTGTACTATAGTTATTTATCTACTTTCAATTATAAATTGACTGATTGCAGAGACATGAAATTTCACGGATATGTGGGGTGTGAGTGGTATGACGTTGGCATCCGATAAGATTGGGATTTTTCGAATTTCTACCCCAAAAGGGTTGAAAAGCTTGTACTAAGTCATCTTCCGAGTTTCTTACACCGACACTTCTCACCGGGCTCGAACCAGTACCAAGGTCCCAGGCATATTACAATAACCAGGTATAATAATTGTAGACGATGACGAAATGTGGCTGGACAAGACCTAATAATGTGGGCACAATATATTTTGCGAGGCTCCCTGATGTATGACGCAAGAGAAAGGATTTTGTTGAGAGAATGACTTTTTTGATATTCAAACTTATATTTATAAAACGTTTAATTTATGAAAATTGGAGTATCAAAACTCGTAAATAAAAAAAAAAAAAATCTCATGCTCCTTGGACCGCGAGGCCGTAGGTGGCCTACGCCTACGCCGCCTCTGATGACGACCGACGACAAATAGAGATGATACCAATTTGTAATAAAATTTTAGCTAGGTTTTTTAAATTATGCAAAACTGTACATTTACTGCGTTTATCCTTTGACGGTGCATTTATCTAATCAGTCAGCTAATTAATGTTAGCGGTAATTCGCGAGCTGCAGCCTGTACCGCTAAAACGTAAACCATATCAAAGGTAAATGTGATTTGCTTGCTCTGTAATATAAAATGATATGTGATGTGTTCCTGGAACGTTCCATGTGAGGTTAATTTTTAATCCACCGCTACTTGTTGAAGAAGGATTTTTATATAGCTGTGATTCTAAAATATTATGATACTAGATTACACCCGCAACTCCGTTGCAACAAAATTCGTTTATCGCGTGGAAACCGTACATTTTTCCGGGATAAAAAGAATCCTATATCCTTTCCAATAACGAAAGACTCAAAGTATCTCCATACGTAGCAAATTCGGTTCAGCGGTTTGGGCATGAAGAGGTAACAAAAAGATAGACAGACACACTTTCCCATTTATAATATATATTAGTAAAGTAAAGTATGGATTCTTTTTGGATCTATTGATATAGCAGAAACAATAAACATCTAGGTGTTCCTTATCTTATCGAGGGTCAAATGTTTATTTAAAAAAATACAATTTAGTAACACATTAATTTGGTCGAATTCATTCTATAATTAATCTTAGTTGGTCGCTGTTAAGCATTAATTGTGTCCTTACCCACAAAATTTATACTTGTTAAATTTTGAATGCAGTCTTGTTCTAAGTCATCTAAAGAACATAATCTACATTCATAACTCAACACGTATTTTTTTTTGTGGGTTGGTACACAAATGCTTAACAGCGTCCAGTTAAGGTAAGCAATTATATATAATAGGTAAGAATAAAAAGTGACGTAACAGACAGAACATGACAAGTGCGCGTGCGGTTGGCGTAGAATAAATAAGTCTTAAGGCGACGCCTTGATAATTTGGCTGTAGCGATATCGATTTTTCTTAGCAATGACTAAAGCTAAGAAATTAAAGTTTATTGTCAGGATTCATCATGTCTTTGTATTTGAATTACCCATAGCATAACACGAATGATCAACTCTTATAACACAGAATAATCAATCAAAAAGACCTCTGTAAAAAAGGGATTCCTATTTATCCAACAGAGGAGAGTGATTTAAGCTTCCAAAATTTGTACATAGATTGGTTCAAGCATACACTTTAATTTTCCCATAGCTCATATGAAATGTATTTATGATTTTTAAATTACGCGACAAAAACCATTTTGTCGCTTACGCCCTTTCCATTTTTTGCTGTTCTATTGTTTGTTTCTATGAGAGGCCGGGCGGGCATCTCATAGAAAATAAGCAATCTAAAACATATCCAACACGGTTTTTTACTTTAACGCGGCGTCAATAACAATAGGCACCTTTTTGACCCGAGCGACTCGAGTTCACTAAATACTCTTTTACGTTGTCGATTCAATTATTTTCCCAATTCTAAAACATTTCACTCCACTGAGCACAGTGAATGCTAATGCGGTATTCAGATTATAGGTTGGTTTTAAATTCGATGATTTCAAAGTGAAATGTTTGTGTAACTTTGCCTAGTAAAATTAAAATTACAGTGTATATTATGACCAAATTTAAATGTAAATTAGTAATATTATACTCTCGAAAGCAGCATCTCTGATGTCCCTATGCTGTCACATCTTCAGTTTTAAATGGCTGAATCAATTTCGATAGAGTTTAATAATGATATATTTATACGTACTCAAGAGAGGACGTAGAGTGAAAAAAATACGTTTCGCGTGGGTCAATTCAGACCACAACGCCACGCGTAGATGCATTTCTAAATTTGCATTGAATTGACAGACTTTAATTGCGTGAGATTTCAGTGAAGTCTGTCAATTCAATACAAATTTGGAAATTAATCTACGCGACGCGTTGCGGTCTGAATTGACCCTCATAAGAACTTCTTTTTATCACTCGTTTCTTACGAGTATGATTCTGCAGAACTCGCGTTTATAATATATATTCTTTGTTATTCATATCACATCCAGCCCTGGCCATATTATACACTCCATAAAGTATTTCATTAGCACACCAGTGTGGGTGTAGTTCAATGCTACATAAAGTGGCGCTCAAAGTCTGGCCTCTACTTAATTATAACTCAATTTGATGCTCATCAGCGACCCGCGGCTGCTGTAGGACGGACGCACACTGCGTGCCAAATTAAATACAGATTTCTGATATTTTTTGTTGTAATCTGTACTAATAACATAAATGCGAAAGTATGTCTGTTACTACTTCACGCTTATCTCGGAAAATGTACCGTTCCCGCGATGTCATCTAGGTCATCTAGTTTTTATATAATGCGACCTGTTTATAATGGCCAAAGATGAACAAATATCGGCAGTTACGAACATGTAGAGAGGCAGTTACGTTTTTAGGGTTCCGTAGTCCACAAGGAACCCTTATAGTTTCGGTCTGTCCGTCCGTCTGTCTGTCCGCGGTTTGCTCAGAGACCATAGGACCAACAAAGCTGTAATTCGACATGAATGCACATATTAAAGGTGCCGACAAAATGGTAAATAAATTCTTAAAAAAATATATTTTTTATGGTACCTCCCATACACATCAAGCGGGGAAGATTTTTTTTTGCGCCGTGTAGGGTATCATTGGATAGGTTTTTTAAAAATATTACGAGTATTCATAGATCATTTTCCGATTAAGGGATCCATTTGTGAAATATGAAGTTTTAAAGTGGAAAAATCGTTAGAGTCCAGTTCTACCAGCTAAACGGTTGCTTCTGAAAATGTGAAAAAAATCACGAGAGTAGGAAATATGCTGAATTTAAAAGAAAACTTATCAGGGCTAAGAAGACTTTATAAAAATATTGAGTAATAGTCATTCATCTAAAAAAATGTATTCGGTGAATTATAGAGCAACTTTTCGTTCAAATTCCTTTGAACGTAACTGAGATGATGTTGTTAGTAGTTGTGTTCAATCTCAAAATTAAACCAACAAATCTTATTGCAAACGTCGCAAGTTAAAAAACATAACTTTTTTCTCTATACGTGAGTACAGAGAAAAAGTGTATTGACGCCTTTACACTGCAGCTGTGAAATAATAACCCGCGCACAATAATTCATATTCGAGACGAAATAATTACTATCGGCATAATATATGAAATTTGAAAAACGTCCAGAGAAATTAAACTGGACTTGTTGAAAAAAGTTATAAAACATTTTACGAATTCTGCGTTCATTACCAGTTTGTTGAAGGTAAAAATGTCTCTGATTAAATTTAATCCATACTGATATTATTTAAATGTGAAAGTATGTACGTCTTTTACCTCTTCACGTCCAAACCACTGAACCGATTTTGCTGAAATTTGCTATAGAGATACTTTGAGTCCCGGGAAACGACATAGGATACTTTTTATCCCGAAGAAATGTACACACGATAAACGGATTTTTGGCGCAACGGAGTTGCGGGCGACCTAGTATAATAATCAATTTGACTTCAAATTTGCATTACTTTGCTAAGCATTACAGATGTCGATGGACCGAATTAACTAAAATATTACAAGTATAGTTGTAATCTAAATATATAAAACTCAAAGGTGACTGACTGGCATGGTGATCTATCAACGCACAGCCCAAACCACTGGACGGATCGGGCTGAAATTTGGCATGCAGGTAGATGTTATGACGTAGGCATCCACTAAGAAAGGATTTTGATCAATTCTACCCCCAAGGGGTTAAAATAGGGGATGAAAGTTTGTATATAATAATACTTCTTAGCGCGAGCGTAGCCGCGGGCAATAGCTCGTTTCTTTTATATAGTTGTAATCCATACTAATATTATAAATGCGAAAGTGTGTCTGTCTGTCTGACTGTTACCTGTTCACGATCAAACTGCTGAACCGATTTTGCTGAAACTTGGCACTTTGAGTCCCGGGAAAGGACATAGGATACTTTTTGTCCCGGAAAAATGTACGGTTCCCGCGAGATAAACGAGTTTTGGCGCAACAGAGTTGCGGTCGTCATCTAGTTTTTTTTTATTAGTAGGTATATTTTAATAAAATTATATTGGCGCCCAAAAGTGATGAAAACAGTTTATTTTAATGACACTGCCTTTTCGCAATTGAGTAAAATAAATTGAATGAGTGAAATATTTTCACTTTATACCCCGACAATTTCTTAACGCTCAGCTCGGCGCTTAGCATAGTGGCGTACTTAAAACTTGTTAAAAGTTTGCACATTTATAAACCTCTTCGCGACAGCTCGCATATGCTTGCTATCCTACAGCTGCATATGCTGGACTTGCATATACTATGACAGATTTGCGGCTTTATAGTTTTTTTTAATAATAATGTACTATTATTATGAGCGATTTTAATCTTAGCTGAATAGCCTTTGCTTTGTGTTGTGTGGATCAGTACAAAGTTAATCAACATCAGCTATTTGAGATGATGCTTTTTCCTGTTCCTTTTGTTTTTTTAATTTCATACTGTAAATTGTTACTAAAATAAAACAAAATAAGTATATTTTTATCTCAGTTTATATTGGAAAAACCTAATCCGAAAAGTAATTTTATCAGCAGATTACCTCACCTATAAATGCTGGTATTATCTTCGTAGTTATTATTCCAGTGGCTGGGCCTTAGCACATTGATTTCGTAGCATTCCTCTTAAATTCAAATAACCAAAGCTAATACGATACTCGTTTATTGTAAAAAACTATCTGTCCCGGCAAACGTTGTTTTGCCATATAAATTATTTTTGACTAAGTAAGTATGGTACTATGGCAACGTCCATGATCGCTATCCCATCGCACAAACAATGGTCGCCGTCAGTCTCGAGTTGTAATAATTTACTATCATTTATTCAAGAAATGCACATATCGATATTAAAAGTACACAGTAGCCGATTCTCAGACGTACTGAATATGCATATAAAATTTGGTAAAAATCAGTAAAGCCGTTTCGGAGGAGTACGGTAACTAACATTGTGGAGAATTTAATAATATAATATAATATAAGAAAATATTATAGTTTCACTAGGTAGTGGTATAAATAAATTCTAATCATACATATTTTTATGTTGTACAAGGTTTGTGCGATAATGCGGTCAAGCGGCGCTCGCCGAGGTAAATCTCTTAAATGCATTGTGAAATTAGTCGCATGTTTCTGCCTGATTATACAGAATAACGATAATTTTTATTTATTTTTTAAATCTTGTAAAAGTCTGTTAAACAGAGGCGACAATCGTATAAATTTAACAATAATAAGTAGAAATTTAATCTATATGTTTGAAGAGTGAGTTATTTGTAACGATTTAATCATTATTTAAGTGTGAGTTATAGGGCAGTAAAGCAAGATAAACAAGATAGGCCGTAAGGCCGGCAACGCACCTGCAACTTTTTGAAGTGAAAACTTCTTTACCGGCGTTGAGCACTTTTGTGGGATGGGTAAAAACTGTGAAACTCGCGTCAGATTTTCGTGTTGATCGAAAAACCATAGAAAAACCCTTAGGACGGTTGGAGAGTAGTGTTTTGTGTCGATCTCGAACTCGAACTCGAACTCGAAAACTCGAAAACTCGAAAACTCGAAAACTCGAAAACTCGAAAACTCGAAAACTCGAAAACTCGAAAACTCGAAAACTCGAAAACTCGAAAACTCAAAAACTCGAAAACTCGAAAACTCGAAAACTCGAAAACTCGAACTCGAACTCGAATTGTAAGGGTTTCGATTAATTAAAAAAATCGATTTTTTAAAAATCGATTTTCATAAAAAATGAGTTAAAAATTTAATCGATTGTAAGGGTTTCGATTAATTAAAAAAATCGATTTTTTAATAATCGATTTTCATAAAAAATGGGTTAAAAAAATGCACAACGTTAATAATCAAGTTTTCACTTCTGCCGGCACTCCCAGAGTGCAATTTCTCTAAGATGCGATAATGATTTTTGGAACAAAGTTCCTTATCGCGCGTTGCGAAAGGGGACTAGACGGAAAAAGTTGTAACGACACTTTTTTGATATCGCGAGTGTCCATGGGCGGCGGTAGTTGCTTTCCAAAAGGCGACCCGTTTGTTCTTTTGTCCCCTCATTTTATAATAAAAAAATAGGGGAATTTGAGGTGCGAGCATCACTTTTTCCGACAAGCCGACAAGCAACCTTAGGTACGTTAGTATACACCGGTATAGCCCCACGTTTTCTTACCCCTAAATAATACGTACAGGTACTTGTTTTATTTAAAGAACTAAATAAGTAAGTCGTCAGTCGCCACCAAGCATCCATAGCTTTTCGTAATGGCCCCCAGCTCTTTTTTTCTATTACCAATCTCAATATTTTTTTATTTCATCGAAAAAACTTTAGAATTTAGAAGTTCTTCCATGTTTTTAGTCTGTAGGGTGCATTAGCGACGTATCCCTTTATCTCGGCGCGCAGACCGGCGGCGCTCGTGCGCGACATTGTTCATAGGCCGTTAGATTAGAGCTTGGTGCAGACGGGCTATCAAAGTGGACCATAATGGCGATGATACTAAGTAGTGGCTGATATTATGCAACGATGAATGTAAAAACGCTATGTTAAAATCCATAAATTATGTCATCTTAGGCATCGCGTTTCTTGGGCATTTTGATCCTGACTGGGTAATTCCGGTCATGGCTACATTTATGAAAATTGTACAGTAGTGTAATTGTACTACGATTTATACTACTAGATAACGTCTGTAACTCAATTATATAAAAATTCGTTTATCGCACGGGAACCGTACACTTAAATGTCCTTTCCCGGGACTCAAAGTATCGACATACCAAATTTCAACGAAATCGGCTCAATGGTTTGAGCGTGCAGAGGCAGATAGACGGATAGAATTTCTTATTTATAATAATAATTAGTATGGATTATTCCGTATAATAGAGAATCCGGTTTGCACTCACCCGCGCACTGCCCATAGGCCGTTAGATTAACCCGCACGTTGCCGCTTGAAAAATCCACTTTATCGGGTATTTTTGTCCCAATTTACCGTACACCATGATTGGGTTTTTTGTCAATCCAATTCCGACACTCGGTTTAGGATTGTACAAGTTTGTAGTATGTAAAAATTGGAAAATGTCTATTTATTTCTATTTCGATGGATTCTAGTTTCGCCAGCGGAGTACGAGTATTTTTGGGGCAAATACTAAACTATACGGGGTGGAGTTTTTGGTAAATAAAGTAATTAAGAGATGCTTATTTATTTATAACTAAACTTAATCAAATTATTTAGTGAAATTTTGTGAGTATGAAAGAATGGATGAACATAATATTATCATCTATCCATTCATATACTCATAATTACAAACTTATTATATACATATTATTTACTTTAAAAAAACTTTTATGATAGAAGTTACTAAAGATATTTTAAAAGGAATTTGGTTAGTAGGCATTTATTTTTTTTAAACCAATAGAAGCAATGTTTTATACATAAACTTTTATATTTAACGCGGACGGAGTCGTCGGAAAATGCTCCCCTATACGCAACTAATTTTCTATTCATTCGTATAAAACACGAGGCACTTCAATAAATCTGCCTTCGGCTCAAATAAAGTTTACATAATGACATTAAGTGCCTCCTTCAGATACCTTTAATTACCTTAAGGGTCTAATGACGCAAACTTTAGCCAAAAGCAAAGTTTCGCTAATTTTGAAGTTACGAGTATTTTGGAAGGAAATTCGAGGCGAACTTTTTGTGTGAGAATTAATTTACTTTTAATTCTGAATTCGCGAAATAGAAAAGGCTTATAATTTTGAGGTTTGCGTCATTAGCGACAATAGACTAAGAAGGATTTACAATTCGTCTTCAAATGTTATACGCATATTGTGGGACGCAACGTGGTGGGCCGCATTTTAAAAGTTTAATTATCTACTTGAAGACGCTCGCAACACCGTTGCACAAAAATTCGCTTATCGCTTGGGGACCGTACATTTTCCGGTATAAAAAGTATCCTATGCCCTTTCCCGGGACTCTCCATACCGAATTTCAGCAAAATCGATTCAGCGGTTTGGGCGTGAAGAGGTAAACAGATAGACAGGAACACTTTTACAATATTAGTATGGATAGTGCACGGGATCATTGAGCAAAATACGGTCTGCCTTGCAGCGCCACGGTTTACGAACGCCAGTTTACGAAGCCTTACGAGACATAGCTCAAAAATTTGTTGATTAAAAGGTAGTGGAAATAAACAAGCATAGTGTACTTACATACTTTAGTAACGTTGTACTCATTTTAACCATCTTCACTCACTATTGTCTTTTACTTCTTCATTTTATATTCGCTTTAATGTATTAAAATATTAACAAAACCCTTAAAAGTAAACTTTGATAAACGCGCATTGTGCAGTCGTAGCCGCCGTTCCCGAATAAAAAACCAACTCAACAATTTTCAAGAGCTGACCTCAAAACGGAGACCCCTCCATAGGCTTTCGGCGGAACGAAGGTTTATATTCACATCATTGTCTTTTATTACCGAGTATTTTTACCGACTTCACAAAAGAAGGTTATCAATTCGACTCGTATGAATGTAATATTTCCAGAACTGACAAGTTTTCGTATATTATTATGTTAGTCTTTATCAGCGTCTGAACAAAATATGTGCTAATTTTCAAAAGTGTATGAATGAAGGTAAGGCAAAGTATTGTTTAACATAGGGAATATTTCAAGTTTCATCAAAATTCGTTCAGAAGTTTTTGAGATACGGAATTTGAATTCTCAATTAGGTACAATTTTGAAGTCGGTTTTATCTTTTAAAATACTATTTTAACACAGAAATGTTTCTACCGTGTTATAAAATTCATAAGTTCATTCCGATACTGATGATTGGATCAATTTGCATAACTATGAACCGAGTTTAAACTGGTATAATAATGAAATGCAAAAAGTAATAGTGTTTCAACATGGCGGACAGTTATTACAACCATTTTCTGTGATGATGAGGGAAGTAATCTTACTATATTACTCTTTATTAAAGAACAATACAAAAACTTTATGTTAAAGAGCATTACGTGGTTATGCAGAACTCATTGTTACCTACTCTACTAAAAACAACTGTTTATGATTATTTTTAACAAAAAAATTAAAACCGACTTCCAAGGTAAAAACAATCGTAATATGAACTAAAAAGTATTAAATAACTCTTACTCTTTAATAGTGCCTTTTTTAGAATTTGTCTAAATCTCAACTATTTCTGTACATAGTTCAGTAATATCAGAATATCTGAAACTTTTGGGACTGGTACCGACTTCAAAGTTCTGTTCGGTACCATCGGATCCAGGGTATAACCTGGTGCGAAATCTTACTTTTTGGTAGCATTTACCTCAATGGTTCAGAAAAAATCGAAATCACTATATGTTTGCATACAAATTTCAAGGAGTCCCCTCGATTCCTCAAGGATCCCATCATCAGATCACCACTTTTGTGAACATGGTACCAAATTCGAGTTAAACCCTATACAACACAAAAAGAATTTTGAAAATCGGACCACAAACGGCTGAGTAATCGAGGAACATACAAAAAAAAAAGATACATACAGCCGAACGTATTACCTCCTCCTTTTTGGAAGTCGGTCAAAAAGAATAAGGGCACATAGTGCTTGTTCTCCAACTATGGTTTCAAGACTTTCAAGTAGGTTAGTGATAATATTAAATAATAAATTCTTTATATTTTTTTCTACTAAGTTTGCAAAAAATATTATCATTGTCTATGTTTTTATCTCATCATTCACTAAAAAGTTTTTAGTGAATGATGATTTCCGGCATGTTACTGTGCCACTATAGAAACTTTTGAACTGTTCTTCTGGTACCTAGGAAGCATGCTTGGATAAACCGCAGAATCTATGTAAGGTAACCAATAAAGTAATACAGTAAAGTTAAACACAGGTCTCCGGTACGAGTTTTTTCTGGCCCCTGTCCAAGTTCAGTATCCTCTTTTTGGCCAAACCGATGCCAACTACTGTCCTGTGTCCTGACTTACTAGCTCCGCTTTTTCGCTCCACCGTGACACTTTTTTGCGAGAACTTTATGAATAAAGCCGGTGGGCGCAAGGTGTACATTTTAATTTTTACTAAGAGCAACTGAGAGATTTATCGCAAAGTTTTACATACGGCTTATACGTGATACTAGAGAGTGTATTATTTTTAGCATACAAGCAGCTTATTCTCTCAGCTCAGTCTAGCTAGTATCAAGCTAGTATTTTCATTCCGATAAAAGTTCCTGTAATCTTTGTATTGTGCGTTGCTTGAAATTAAAAAGCCAGGTGATCGAACTCGTAGAAATTGACACTACTTGTCTTCTTGTACTCTATCACCTACCCATTGAAATAAGGCAAATAAATATTTTTGTGCAAGTAATTGAAATTAAGCTATATATTTTTTTAATGAATTATGTTAATCTGAATCCGAGTCCGAATAAAATATGTAACACTCTATTGTATTAGGTTTTAACCTGTAATAATAGCTGTCGTATGTTGTCGGCCAAGTGCGAGCCAGACTCGCACACGAAGGGTTCCTTACCGGTATAGAGCGAAATTAAGAAAAAATTATCGTGTTTCTTGTATGGGAGCCCGCCTTAAATATTTACTTTATTAAAATTTTATTTTTAAATATTTATGGCCGGGCTGGTCAACGGTGGTGCAGGAGCTAGAAAAATGGAAGACCCTGGGGGAGGCCTTTGCCCACCAGTGGGACAGCATAGGCTAATTAAAAAATATTTATTAAAGTACAAATTTAATTAAGGATTTTGTGAAAATTTCAAGTACCTAGCTGTTACCATTATTAATTACGAGCGAAAAAACAAAACAAAAATCACGTTTGTTGTATGGGATTAAAATAATATATTAATTTTATTGTGTTTTTAGTATATTTGTTGTTATAGCGGCAACAAAAATACACAATCTGTGAAAATTTCAAAAGTCTAGCTATAGCGGTTCTTGAGTTACAGCCTGGAGACAGACAGACAGACATACATTGAAGTCTCAGTAATAGGGTCCCGTTTTTACCCTTTGGGTAGGTACGGAACCCTAAAAAAGCTTACAAAAATGTAAATTTTTAAGCTAGCTCAATATCATGACGTCATGTTGAAAACGAAATCAAAGCAATGAGTTTTATGACTGTAAACAAAAGCCTAGCTGTTGATGATGATGATGAAAACCCTTCTCAGCGCCCATTGTGTTTGATATTAGATCGTCGAATTCTAGTTTGGTCAGTTTCGTGTTTAACGTCCGCCGTAGTCCACCGTAGTCTACCGTAATTGGGCGTCACGCATGGTCTGAGCAAACTCCATTGTCAGGCCAATCTCGAGTTTCTTGTCTGGCCTCGTACCTTACAATATCTTTACGTACCTGTTACGAAAATCCAATCTAAAACGGTTGATATTCGGCGCTACGAAGTGGCTACGAAGTGCTACGGGAAAGCTACAAGGTGGTTACGAGATGCTACGAGGTGGCTACGAAATGTCTACGACATGCTACGAAATGCTACAAAATGCTACAAGATGCTACAGAATTTGCTACGAGAAGCTACGATATTCTACGAGGAGATACGAAATGCTACGCGATTCCAAGAGGTGGCTACTTTTTTCAGATTAGGATTATTATTAATCTGCCCCCGATAGTAAGAAGGGCGCATCTAACAAATTTGTCAAAATTGAGTTATATATATTGCCGGATTCAGGAAGCAATGGCGCATCTTTCTGTATTTTTACTTTTTTCTATCTAGTGCCATTTCGATTTTACCATAACGAAATAGATCGCTTCTGTATGCATTTTAAGATGAAAAAACGTTTTTATACAAAACTTAATTAAATAGTCGTATATTTACACAAATATGTCTATTTCCGTTATGATTCCTCTAGGAGTTCGGTAATTAAAAAGTCGTATATTATATTGTAAGTTTCACACGCAATTGAAAAGGCGCAAGTAACCATTTGTGCCTTTAAACTCTTTTTGAAAACTTATCTTTTACTAAGTAAGTACGTCTACATCTACCATAATCGCCCTAGCGCCCTTGCTATGAATACTTATAAAAATGCGCCCTGTTTTATAAAAATATTTAAAAATATAATAACGAATTGTAATAAAAAAGTAGAAAAAAGGCATTTGAGGATGAAAGGGCGTTTATTCAGCCTAGTTTGTAAAATTTATTATAATGGTTTTTGCTAAAAAGAAAATGTTTTTTTCGAGTTTTTAATTAAATAAATTAAAAATAATATTAATTTTATTGATTAGTATTAAAGACAATCAATATGGCCACAATGTCCAATTTGATTTTTTAAATTATCTTAATAAATTCAAAGACAGCAATCGATTTCCCGTTTCGTTCACTTAAATCAAAGCGCACGGAGTGCGCGGCCAAGTTCCAGCAGGCCGCGCGCGCACGCGCGCGTTTACACGAACCGTTTCGACGCACTTTTGACCCCCACGTAGCTCAGTGTCTATTGCGAGTGCAAACATAAAATTAAACCTACGTAATTATGTACTAGTACTTATGCAGTATACCAAATTTCATAGGTATAGCTTCGGTAGTTCCTGAAATATGTCCCTGTAAATATAGCTAATTTTGGCACTGACTCACTCACTCACTGACCGGTAATCAAAACCTCTAGGCCACTTCCAATTGTCCTAGCGTTATGAAATTTGGCACACAGGTTGTGTGTTATACGTAGATTACCAAAAAGTTCAGAAATTTAAGAAATTCAAGAAATCGGTCAAGCGTGAATCGGTACATCTACGAAATTAAGAGGCCACTTCCAATTGTCCTAGCGTTATAAAATTTGGCACACAGGTCGTATGTTATATGTAGGCCAAGCGTGAGTCGGTTCATCTACGAACTTCAGAGGCCACTTCCAATTGTCCTAGCGTTATGAAATTGGCACACAGCCCACAGGTCGTGTGTTATTTAAATGTAGATTAACAAAAAGCTGAGAAATTTAAGAATTCGGTCAAGCGTGAGTCAGTTCATCTACGAACTTCAGAGGCCAATTGTCCTAGCGTTATAAAATTTGGCACACAGGTCGTGTATTATATGTAGATTAACAAAAAAATACGAAATTTAAGAAATCAGTCAAGCGTGAGTCGGCTCATCTACGAACTTTAGGTAAAAATTCTTATGTACCAGTGATACAACGAGAATACGCTGAGGAGGGTGGGAGGAGGAGGTATAAAATATTGTCATGTATAATGCACACTAAATGTACAGTGTATAATAAAAATAAGTGATAATACCTTAAGGTGTGTACGTGTTCCTTGTAGAGAGTTCACTGTGAAAGTAGCAGCTCTGAAAGAAGATTTTTTTTTCACTTTTATATGGGCAAGGGCCCGAGCGTCACGAGTTTCCCCATACAAAAGTGAAAAAAAATTTTGGTCTTTCAGCGCTGCTACTTTCACAGTGAACTCTCTACAAGGAACACGTACATACCCTAAAGTATTATTACTAATTTTTGTTACACCCTGTATAGCTTATTACATAAATAGACGGTCCCTACGCATAAAAGGTCATGTCCAAAATAGCAAATTTTTTTTATTGCATCATGCATTTCCGTATAATGAGACGCATATTCCTACATTATTATTATTTTTCTATCACAAGTAATTCCAAAGATAAAAAGACGTAAATGAGGACAAGTTGGGCGTTGTATTAGATTTTACTGTTGTATATACGGACATCTATACTTACCGTCTTGTACCGCGTTGAAAATTACGTGCCATTCCGCGTCATGTCGTACATGTCCGTTTCTACCTCTAAGGTAGCGAATTATTTATATACTTGTTACCATTTACGTTCAGTTATTATGAGACTTTAGTTCTTTTTCAGTGGGACTCGTGGCACAAATTCAATTAATTTCAAACCAGTATGAGCATCTGAGTGTCATAAATAATCAGCAACGTGAAATAATAGTTGCAACGGAGGCTGAGGCTACTTTTCATGATGAACAACCATCTGAACCATACCGTTATCGATATAGAGCAAAAAAGAGCGTTTTTTGTACAAGGCCCCACAATAATAATTTATTTTATTTTTATTTTACTATATTTCTTTAAATATCTCCAACAAAGAAACCTAATTTGTGAAAATTTCTACTATTGCGGTTTCATCAAACATCTCAATGAAGCTTGGTGATAGACGAACGGACGACAAATAGAAAGCGAAGTCTGATATGTATTTATTTAATTATGACTATGAATGTTATTTATTTTATATAAAACAGTATTAAAAACGCTAATAAATTATATAAAATTAATTAAAAACTATTAAGAACTCTCCTTGTTCACTTGATAGATGGACTCCCTCTACAACGCGGTATCGCTAGGTAGGGTTGAGAAGGGCTTGAAAAATTCCGGAAAAGCTATATTAAAAAACTAAAGTGATATCGGTGCATGATTAACCTAGAAATTAAAAAGTTTATGGGCTATTCTTTTTTGCTTCAATAGAGTTTGTAAGATAAGCCTTTTCAAATTATTTCCCCCGTTTTTTTCACATTTTTCCCTGTTTCTTTGCTCCTATTAATCATAGCGCTATAATTTATAACATATAGCCTTCCTCGATAAATGAGCTATCTAATACTGAAAGAATTTCCAAATCGGATAAGTAGTTCCTGAGATTAGGGCGTTCAAACAAACAAATCTCAGCTGTATAATATTAGTATAGAATTGATAAGGTATTTTGTAGTCAATTTGGAAGTCGCAAATTCAGATGAAATACTATTTTTTTCCTGCGAGGAACGTGTTAGACTATTACATCAATGCAGTTCTGTATTCAACGGTAATACTAAAAATTACGGCCTTCAGAAAAGCTCAAGAGTCAGTTAAAGCTGAATATAATAATCGACTCAGAAATATATTTTACTGTCCAGACTTGTCCACCGTAGAAGTTATACCGAAGCCTCAAAGAATTTACTCATGTAAGATGCAATAAAAGTCTAAGGTCGTGAATGTAATTGATGACATG
Source organism: Polyommatus iphigenia (assembly GCA_963422495.1). NCBI lineage: Eukaryota > Metazoa > Arthropoda > Insecta > Lepidoptera > Lycaenidae > Polyommatus > Polyommatus iphigenia. The sequence goes on from OY730186.1 coordinate 35,042,744, forward strand.
TCCTTTTATTCGTTTATAATGAACATAGAAAAAACTACTTAAGTAAGCAGCGTATAAAAAGATATGTCTGTGTTTTTTAGTTTTTCTCACTGAAGAGCCAGAATTTGTATTACTTATATGTTATAAACTTATAAATTATGACAATACAATCATTTTATATAGTGCTGAATGAATTTAGGACCTAATTTAATATTTTAATTCTTCCAAAGTAAAAACGGACATGTACGACTTAACCATTATGGGCAGTCTTGAATTGTCACCGTAAAAACGGTAATCTTGCAATTTTGGCAAAAATACAGTAAATATTTAAAATTGTGTTATATCATGACAAACGACCTACATTAAGCTTTACAGATCAACAAAAATAATTGTGTTTATGTTTTATGGTAATCTACAGTAACAGTTTGAATCTTAAAAACGCTCTCCTGAAAACCACTACTTTTGACATGTCGCTTTATACGTAGGGACCGTCAAAATACTGTTTACTTACTTAAAATTTCGGCTTCTATTGATAGTTTAACAAATACCACTAGCGCCATCGAAAGTTTTGTTTATATCGGTCGTGGCATAAAAAGAAAAAAAAAGCATGATTTCCTGAAAAAAAGTATTGAAATCCCACCAAAAACTTACCTGTTAAAATGGGACCAAGTTCCTATCGGCTAATTTTTGGCCTAAAAAAGAGTTGAAATCCAATCCAATGCCAAGTTTAGATGCACTTCATCGAACGTAATCATCTTCATCAACAGCCTGATCCATAATACTTCTAAATTTGAACTTGGCAGGTTTTCGTGCTATAACACTTGATTAAAATTTGTATAATTAGATAAGATTTATCTAAACAATTAAATTAACCTGCCAAGTTCAAATTAGAAGTATTATGGATCAGGCTGTTGATGAAGATGATTACGATCGATGAAGTGCATCTAAACTTGGCATTGGATTGGATTTCAACTCTTTTTTAGGCCAAAAATTAGCCGATAGGAACTTGGCCCCATTTTAACAGGTATGTTTTTGGTGGGATGCGTTTTTCTCGGATTTAACTTTGTGTTAGATGCGCCCTTCTTACTATCGGGCGCAGAATTTCTCCTTATTATTTCTCCAGATGAGGACTCATGTGCAGAAATATTATTATTATTATTATATCTTATTTTGACTTCATGAAAATGAGTATAGGCTAAAAAAGTTCGAAAAATTATTATGACTTTATTGTTTAGAGGATTTTTGAAGACAGTAAATGAAAGAATTATAGCTTATTTTATGGCCTTTACTAAAACATAAAAAAAAAATCCGGATTTTTTATTTTTATGAAAAAATCATAGGCTTTTCTATGGTGACAGAAAAGTTATGTATGGCAAAAAATCTTTACTTCAGTTTTATAAAACTGAAAATTTCATTCTAATGAAAGACAATCTTTTACATTTTTATTGCTAATAGTCAAATTAATAATAATGAATTTTATTCGATACTTGGTATTGAGTATTTTTACCTAAAATACATTTTTAAGTCTTTCTTCGGTAAAGGCCCTATGTTCTTTGTGATTTCAAGTAATCAATTTTTTCTGGTATAGCTATCTTACTAGAAAATCTCTGAAATATATTTAACACTGCATATTCTAGTCGCAGTAGATAAATTTCATGTCAGAAAACCCTGGAGACCAGGCCAAAACCAGAATAATCTGGTCAAATCAAACCAATATTAAGTCGATGCAACTAGTAAAAAGGCTCCAGGAGAACAACCAGTCTCTAGAAACCGACCAAATCGTGCAGAGGAGTTTCCATCAAGTTGGTCCTTATGATGACAAAACATTTTGTATTCCAGCATTGAAATGTGGAAAATGCGGAAGGTTGCTGTTTCATGAGTTTGGGACATTAATAATGGTAAAACTTAATGGGACGAATAATGGCTCGCCAGAGCTGGTTGAAGATGGTAAACTCACCGTGGAATTATCCGAACAAGTAATTATAGTAAATCGAGATGAAATCCAAGCAGTATTTTCATCAGCACCAGCATCAGAGATAATTTCTGAGTGATACCATGGTCAATCTCACAAACTCATGAAAAAGCAACCTTCCGCATTTTCCACATTCCAATGCTGGAATACAAAATGTTTTGTCATCATATGGACCAACTTGATGGAAACTCCTCTGCACGGTTTGGTCGGTTTCTAGAGACTGGTTGCTCTCCTGGAGCCTTTTTACTAGTTGCATCGACCTAATATTGGGTTGATTTGACCAGATTATTCTGGTTTTGGCTTGGTCTTCAGGGTTTTCTGACATGAAATCTATCTACTGCGACTAGAATATGCAGTGTTAAATACATTTCAGAGATTTTCTAGTAAGATAGATACCAGAAACAATTGATTACTTGAAAACAAAAAGAACATAGGGCCTTTACCGAAGAAAGATTTAAAAATGTATTTTAGGTTTTATACTCAATACCAAGTATCAAATAAAATTCATTATTATTAATTTGACTATAAGCAATAAAAATGTAATAGATTTTCTTTCATTCGAATGAAATTTTCAGTTTTATAAAACTGAAGTAAAGATTTTCTGTGACCATAGAAAAGCCAATGATTTTTTCTTAAAAACAAAAAAACCAGAATTTTTTTTATGTTTTATTAAAGGCCATAAAATAAGCTATAATTCTTTAATTTACTGTCTTCAAAAATCCTGATAGATTTCATAAAATACAAATATCCCTAGACTTAGGAGATGGGTGTTTTTGAAAATCGACCTCTTTAGAAGCTCATAGCATGGCAATGATTGGAGATAGACACATGGTGTAAGTAACATAGTTGTAGTAAATTTTATTAGCTTTAATTATGTAGAAGACACTTTTTTTAACTACGTACCGTTTTAAAGATATGAGCCAAAAACTCAAAAACGGGAACTTTAACCCCCTCCCCCCACCCCGGCTCACCCCCTAGGGGCGGGGACTTTTAGTATGTTTATCTTCTAGGCATTTTAAACATATTTCTGAAGAAATTGCTTTTTTAAGTGGACTATAGAGAAATTATTAGCTATTTTGTTTAGAGAAGAAGTGTTCAATGTTTTAATTATCGCCTAGGTAAGTACCAATAAAAATATAGTTTTTGTGGAATTGTTATTATGTTGCCAACCACGATAAGAATTTAAAAAAAAAAACCATCACATGAACCATCAAAATTTGACCGAATTTTAATGACTACACTCATTGTTCGGAGCATAGCATGATTAGTGTGATATTTTAGACATTTCCGTGTAGTGCAGGTGGTGGTGAGTTAAGTGCACGTCGTGGACAACGTATCGCGCCACTCGCATATGCATGAGACTACTATTCATAACAACATAGGAGAAAAAAATCAGTAGAGCCACATTTTTAATGTTTTTTTTTATTTGAATTTTGACGTGCATTTCACACGTACGAAGGGGAGACAAGAAGCGTTACGACACATTATTACTAAATATTTAAAATTGTATTTTAATCATACTATTTATCAAACATTAAATTGTATGAACTACACAGCAGCGTATCCACGACACACTTTACTATGAGACGTTAAGTGTCGCGAAGCTCTTCGGTTTTGCATTAAAAATCCAATTATAAACTTTAAACATTAGTGATAACTGATAAATCATTTTGCTAGATTATATATTACTAACTGTCCCGGCAAACGTTGCTTTGCCATAATATAAAGTATTTCGCCCATATTATTTTATTGAAGTGACTAAATAAGTATGTCGCCATGGCAACGTCGATCGCTATCTCGTCGCACAAACAATGGTCGCCGTCAGTCTCAGGTTGTAATAATTTACTATTATTTATTCAACAAATGCACTTATAACAATATATAAAGTACCCAGTAGCCGATTCTCAGACCTACTGAATATGCATATAAAATTTGGTAAAAATCAGTAAAGCCGTTTCGGAGGAGTTCGCGGACTAACATTGTGACACGAGAATTTTATATATAAGATTATTGATTATGATATGATATTTTAAAATATGTGCCTTTGTTTTTGTCATATTTTTAAAATATCTAAGTCTTTCTCAGAAATGCGATTTAACAAATCTAGCCATCATCTGCTAGAGTTATGACAACTTTCTCTACACTTGAGTTGCTCTGTGCTCAACATTGCAAGCTCTTAACCGTAATTCTAAAGATAGTTGTACTGATCTTTGTTTACTACGACCATCACCTCGTGAAGTAGATAATTGCCCATATACATTACTATGAAATGGTTTGCCGACGACCTACTCGTACACAAAATGGCATGCAGCACGAAAATCACTTATGTTCACTATCACTTTCTCGCCCACAGAAAGCATTTTGAACTATTTCCCTCTCACTATATATTTAGCAATATTTTAGTACAAAATAATAATTTACATAAAAGTAAATATAAAATATAAGGCTGGTTTTATCGTTAGGCGTTTCGGCAGCGCCGTTGGAGCGCTGCTCAAGCGCTGCGCAGCGCGCTCGACTATAAAACGCAACTACTTTAATTAAAACGCAACCATACATCTTCGAACGCGCGCTCTCCAACGGCGCTGCCGAAATGCCTAACGATAAAACCAGCCTTAAGAGGGAACGCGGGTACATTAGAACTTAAACGAAGAAACTATTCATCAACATCACGCTTCACCCTGCGCCGGCACGTATATTTTGATAGAAACAGATACAGTAAATCGAGGTGACGTATTCCTCTGATTCCTGCTTCAAAATAGAGCCTATCTAATTATTTTTTTAAATATCTTCAGGAAGAATGAGTCTATGCGTCTAAGTTTTTTATTTTATCGTGAACATCTTTCAAATTTATTTTATGGTCGGATTATTGGCGGGGTACGCTGCATTCGTTTTTGGCGATTTTCGAATGGTTATATTTTTTTAAATGTTAGTAAATAAAAAAAATCTAACGTAGAGGCATAGTTTTAACAGATCCCAATATTGCATAAAAAATAATTTGTCTAGACGCATTGTCCAGGGAGTAAATTGGGAAATACGTTTGTATGGAAAAACAGCGTTAGCGTATGCTCTTAACATCTGTGGCTGTAGCAACATAGCTATGCACGTACTTATCGAAGAGGGGAAGATTTTGAAAAAGGCCTAACGCTATTTGTCTCTTTCTGTTGCTTACAAATCCACGTAAATACTGAGATATATTTTTTTTATAAAATAAGGTTGCAAACGAGCAAATTGGTCACCTAATGGAAAACAGTTACCGTCGCCCATGGACACTCGCAACATCAAAAGAGCTGCAGTAACGTTAACGAGTTTTTCTCCCGAGTAAAAACACAGGGTTGGGGCCTTCTAAACCGGGGAGGCCGATCGTTCCAGTCAGACTGCCTACGACCAGTCCAAACTCAAATCGGCCTCTCGTATATGGGACCTTAACTCATGTTTAATAAATGCTATCAATACTAATATATTAAGCGAAAGTGTCTCTCTGTCTGTTACCTCTTCACGCCCAAACAGCTGAACCGAACCTTTACTGAATTTTGGTATGTATTACTTTGAATCCCGTGAAAGGATATAGGATACTTTTTATCCCGAAAAAATTTACGGTTCCCGCGCAATGAACGAATTTTGGCGCAACGAAATTGCGGGCGTTATCTAGTTATACAATCATTTAACCTGTCAAGCCCCATATGGACACTAGTGACCGCAATAACAATTAAGATTTCCAAGAATCCACGATCGAAGGATTAAAATAAGATAAATGTGTTTACGTTTACATTAAAACAAAGTCCTAAGTATTAGATGACGAGTGTTCTATTTAACACGATCGATAATTACAAGAGTACTTGAAGAGTGAAAGCTTTACAATTTGAAATTGTAATAAGACACTGATTGTATTCACATAAATTTAAATACACAAGTGGGACTCGATCCGAGGACCTTCCATGTCATATAACACTTAGTATGTTAGGAATATGGAGAAGGTGCTATATTTTGCTCAATAATATAGGTCATTTAATATTGTAAGTAGGTTAAGGACTACTTTCAAAGTTTTGTTGTCTGATAACTTACAGGGTATAAGAAAACTAAGCGATAATAATTTAAGGTGTGTACATCATATGTCTCTTACATATATTTAAACGTGAAAGTAGCAGCGTTGAAAGAGTAACTTTTTTTACGTTTGTATGTAAAAACTCATGACGCGAGGGCGCTGGCACATACGAGTCAAAAAATGCTCTTTCAGCGGTGCAGTGAACTCTATACATGGGAATACACACCCAAAATTATTATTACTTAGTTTTGTTACACTCTGTTTAGTGTTTAGTACAAGGATGCCTTTAAAACCAGTTTCCATGATGGTGACCAGTTTCATTGAAACCAGGACTCCTACTTAGATTTTGCAGTGCCCTATAATGTGTTCTTGCATTGTCGTAACCAAATTTGAAAACAGTACTATAATGCGGGAATCAAACCCTCAACCTCCGGAACAAAAGCTACACTCTTAGCCACAAGACCACGGTCCACGAAAGTGTAAAATATAATATATGATTTATAATATAATACAGTAGATAGAGTGTAGTTATAATATGGAAAACATGATTATTTTTGTCATATAAAACACTTCCCAGTTGCAATCTTCGAGCAAAACACTTAAAAACTAATCTCTCTCTGTTTATAAGTTTTAAGAATACATTAAAGCATGAAACTTAAGTCCATAAAAGTTAGTCGAAAAGTCTGCACGCCTTCAGATAAAATGAACTCACTAAGCTAAAAACTAAAAAAAGTTTAATAACGAAGATAATTAATGTTGTTCTAATTGTAATGTTAGGTGTTTAATAGTTTAGTTTAATAACGAAGTTTAAGTTTATTAATATTGTTCTAATTCTAATGTTAGGTGTTAAATAGTTTTATATTCTTACTTTATAGCGTTTAATAAGCAGTTTTTTTGCGAAGTCTTTATGACCCAATGTTAGAAAAATTTTAATTTTGAATTTACGAGTATATACCGTCGTCGGTGGCCAAATTATTAAACTCACTTGAAAAAAGGCAATTTTTGTGTCTAGTAGGTATCATAATATTATTGTTATCTTTAAAAAAGTTAATAATTTTTTATACATATGCAGGTGCCATTTGGCTACTATTCAGCCATCTGGGGATGTAGATGAGCTTGTAAAACTCGCAGGTTCCTTCAACGAAATATAGTCGACCATTCCCCTTTGAGATAATCTCGCCCCATATCGCAATCGGAGAAGGTGTAATGCCGTGGGATTCTAGATTCTTGTTAAAACTATATCTTCATATTTTGCCGATGGATTACCTAAATATTTTCTAAAAATTATAATATATTTTAGTAAAAAGGTAAATAAGGCAAAACAGTAAGTAAGCAAACTTGTTTATCGTGTATCTTTATTAAAATATTATTTTAATCTCCTCGACGACGACCTCTGTGGCTCAATGGTTAAGAGTGTGTGGCAACTCAAGCCGGGTTCATGGGTCATGGATGTGTATTAAATATGACGTATATGTTATAATCAAAATCTTAAATATTTGTATAGTATAAAATATAATATTATTTCCGTTGTCTGTTACCCGTAAAACAAGTCCTTCAGGTACTTAGCACGGGGCCAGACTGACGTGGTGTGAAGCGTCCATAGATATTAAATATTTTTGATCTTCGGAATAATACTGGGTAAAACATAAACATAAAATAATCGTAATTTTCAGCTCAGTTGATATATTATTGGAGTATGCAACATATTCCAGATCAATACAATAAAATCTGTTATATTGAATAGCGAATCAAATCGTATCAGTATCAAAACCGACGAACACGCAATTGGCAGGCAATGGATATAGCTGGCAGCGGACGCCGAATCTATTGCCGTGAATTATTAAGGTGAATAAATTGCCGGCAACAGCTATTTGTAATGCGCGTTTTGGCGCCAAAATCCGCGCTTACGATGGCGTCACATTGTTTATTTCCGCTTTTCGTGCTAATCACACCCGCTCCAATGAGGGTTTACGATATTTCATTCGCAGGGGTCAGATCCGAGTGTGTCTGACTCGTGTTTTCAAATACTAACAATAAGCTTCGATTTATATGCGTTCGCTCGAACGCGCGGTTTGCGGCTACACCGTGGTCCGCGAGATCACAAGTACTGTCAGCGTGACAGTGCCGCTATTTATATAAATCGTTACCTACTATCGCTAGTAATCTCACGGTGTAGTGCGCAAGACGCGCGCTTGCGCCATCATTTTTAAATGAATAAGCCTAAGAATTCCCGCTACTTTCCTATACGTTTGATAAAGTTTTTGTTCGTTTTGCCTTTACTTTTCTACTATTCGTAGTTCAACATAGATGTTGTCACTTTTGTATTTAGGTATTAATTCCCCTTTGTAATATGGTCCCTGTAAGGGGGTTACTCCTATAAGCCGTTATGCAAGAACTTGATAGTGAAATTAACATTTTTGTGTGGGTAGCTACCTAATTGAGGCGATGCACAGCGGTGCATCGCCTCTTTTCGTATCATTAGATATGTCTGATTTAAGTTATGATTACTAAGTATGCTGCACAAGTTAGCTGAGAAGCTGCAAAGTTAGGAAAGTGACCAGGATCCTCTCAACTAGTTGTTGGCCAAAGTCCATGATATCAACGACGTCATATTTTCGTGTACTTTATTCCCGCTTTTCGCGCGCTCTCGACTTTTATTTCTGTTTCCAACAGTTTATGGCTTGTATTTGTCCACTTATTGCATTTTGTAATGAATTGTGTGTTGAATTACATTTTTCCGTTTAAATAATATAAAATAATACCTGTGACACTCGAGGACTGCCGAAGTAAAGCTATATAATACTTAAACGTCTTGTCGCACGCACACACACATAAGTAAGGGGTGTTAGGTTTTTTCGTGTCGGAGTTCCTTGATTCGGTTACTGTGCTCAAAGCCCGCGATAAAAACTATGTGATAGCTATAGTCGTAACAGTTTCTGGCCTTATAAGAGTGAGGTGCTGTCATTGTATCATCGTGATCTACCAATAACAACCCGTCTGCCCACTGATCTACCAATAGCTTGTATTTGCACGCGCATTCGTCCCGCTTATTCCTTGTCCTACCAAAAATACCTAAATAATATCGAAAACTAGATGACCCAGTGATCTTTGTATCACTTTCCTCCTAATATAAACCTTCCTTGGACTTCCACGAATATTTAAAAACTAAATGAAAATGAAAATAGTTTATTGTCTCTCTCAGTAAATACATAATAATAAAATGAAATAAAACAAAAGATAGACACAGGATAATACAAATTCAGGTGCGCAACCCCTACACTAAGAATCTTGTGCTGTAGGGGTTGACTAAATTCAGTGTACTTAAGTAAATGGATATTATTATGAGATGACAGAGAGAGGGCTTAAGGTAAGTATTTACTATTTTCTTTTATTATTTGTATTTTGTATTATTATTGTGCGTGTGCGTGTGTGTTGTGTGTGTGTGTGTGTGTGTGTGTGAGAGAGAGAGAGAGAGAGAGAGTATGAAAGTGGATCTTATTTTATTATTTGTACCATTTTTTCAGTATCCTCGTAGTTAAGACTACCAAGCCAACGGGTGACTGCTATCTTGGCCTGTGTTTTATTAAATGTGGTGAGTTTTTCAATTTCTTTATTAGCATTGTTATACAGTAGTGGTCCTAGGAACGGCTGATGATGTTGTGCGGTTGTTGTACATGTTTTAGGTCTTGTAAATATTTTGGGTTTTCTCCTTTTGTTATCAGTAACATTTAGATTATTAGTTGCACGCTGTTGTACTAGTATTATGTTTTTAATATATAGTTGTCTGACTGTCAGTAATTGTGTATCTTTATAAAGAGCATCTGACGGAAATAGGTATGGCTTAAATGTGGCTACTTTAATAACTGCCCTTTGAGCTCTTTCTAGCAATTTCATGTATGTTTTACAGGCGCCTCCCCAGACTGTGATACAGTAGCACAGTTTTGACTCGCATAAAGCACGGTAAGCTTCTAATATTTGCTTTCTGTCGGCAACACTACGTAAATGTCTAAAGACATATATAAGCTTCCGTACTCTATTGCTAATTGTAACAATGTGCTCTTTCCAAGATAAATGTCGATCAATAGTAATACCGAGATATTTTATGCTGGGAACTTCTTGAATTTTTGGAACGTTAATGCAATTCGTGGGGTTGCAGTTGTTGTTAATAGTAATTTGTAGTGGCGGTACCCGTCTCCGGTTTAAGGTAAATTTGATATATTTAGTTTTGTCTACATTTAGCGTTAACAGATTATTTGATAGCCAATTTGCAACAATATTTAAGCCTACTTGTGCGTGAGTCCGAGCCTCCTCCCAAGTTTTACCACTGAAGACTAAGGCTGTGTCATCAGCATAAGAGAACACTCTTCCATTGGTTAGAGACGTGACGTAAATCAGGAAGAGGCTCGGACCCAAAACACTTCCCTGTGGAACCCCAAAAATTATGACTTCATCTTCACTAACAGTCGCTCCAACTTTAGTTTTTTGAGTTCTGTCAGTCAAATAACTTTTAAAAAGTTGTAGTGCAGTACCACGGATACCTATATTCTCAAGTTTTTTAATAAGCGTGGAAACAGAGACTGTGTCGAATGCCTTTGCAAGGTCTAGGAATATTCTTATAACCTTATTTTTATTGTCAAGTTCCTTGATTACTAAATTAGTGAGCTCAGACACAGCGTCCTCAGTATAGCGCCCTGATCTGAAACCATATTGATGTGGTGATAATAATTTATATTTTTCTAAGTATGATTTTAGTCGATGATTAATTAATTTTTCAAGAACTTTGGACATTACAGGTAATACTGATATTGGTCTATAATTTTCTACACAGTCTCTGCTGCCACTCTTATATATTGGACTGATTATAGAGGTTTTGAGAGCTTTAGGAAATATGCCTGAGGATAGGCATAAGTTGCATATGTGAGTTAAAATAGGGACTAAAGTTGGAGTCGATTGTTTTAGAACTCTAGATGAAATGCCATCAATTCCAACTGCAGAGTCATCTTTTAGTCCCATAATAAGGGAATTAACTTCTGCTTCATCGGCCTCTAGTAATACTATTGAGTTTGAGTGAGCTTTTGTATTGCATGTGTTGTTTCTGGTTTTGGTTTTATTGTTTGTATTATTAGTAATTTTGTGTGCTAGTTTTTTACCAACGTTAGCAAAATAGTTATTTATGTAGTTAATGGAATCAGTAGCGTTATTTTTAAGCCGGAGCAGGTGGTCATTATGAAATTGTTGTTTGTTTGTGTGTGTAACATTTTTAATTATTTCCCAGGTTTTTTTCGCGTTTCCTTTATTGTTTTCTAATTGTACTTTATAGTATTCGTCCTTGAGTTTTTTAACTAAGTAGGTACAGAAGTTTCTATATCGTTTATATGAAGTCTTAAGGACTTCATTGTCAGGGGAACTTTTTAAGCAGAGATGCATCTTATCTCGTGTTTTTAAGCATCTTAGAATTCCAGGTGTTATCCATGGCTTGATGGGGCATTTATCATGAGACAGTTTGTACGTTTGTGAGTTGCATTTTATTATATGTTGAAGTTTTTGGGTTAATAATTCTGTTGCTACGTTAGGGTCTTGGGAACTTAATATCTCGTGAAAGCTGGAATTTTTATAGTCTAGTTTGGTACCAACTCTCTGTGTGGCAAAGTGCTCAGATATCTTATACTTAATATTGAAGAGAACAGGGCGGTGATCTGTAAGATAAGTGTTTAAGACATAGGTTGAATATTGATATTTCGATTTTATCATAAAATGATCGAGGCAACTATTGCTTCGTGTATATGTAGGAGTATTATGGCTGGGTAATAAACCATGGCTGGCTAATAAATCTAGATATTGAGACGCGTTTTTGTCTGTCTGTGTCATTTGTGAAATTATATTAATATTTATGTCGCCCGTAATAATAATGTTTTCTACGCCTCTTAAATTATTTAAAAATGTATTGAGTGATTTAAGAAATGGATCTATGTTTATAAAAGATGGTGATCTATAGAGTGCAATTATTGAGAAGTTTTTACCTAGGTTCAGAAGTAAACAATTTGTATCTCTCAACCTTGGTTCAGTTATGTCAATCGATAATTCTGATTTTGTATACACAATTATACCTCCATTCTGATTTATACAATTTTCCGTGTGTGTAGCTTTATAATTTTTAAGTTTTGGATATTGTTTGTAAAGGTTTATTCAGCATTCTGTAAGTACAATTAAATCACAGCCAAAACCTAGACGATGGAGCAGCAGCTCAACCTTATTAAAATTCTTGTTTACACTTCTTATCTTTAAAGTTAATATGTTGAGTGACAATTTATTGTTATATTTTATGAAGGTTTGACATATTTCAGGGGTACATAACATGGCATTAGGGGGTGATAGACTATCTATGTTATTGCACACTGTGTACTGTTGGTCTCTATCCATTATTAAACGAAGGATGTTCTGGTTTCATATAAATTTTCATTAAGTATATTTTATTATTTTGTATGCCCAAATATGTAGCCACAGTAATAAAAAAAATAAGGTGTATGATGTATATGGAAGTAAGGAGGTAAGTAATGTTTATGTATTTGTAATGGTTTAATTGTTGTGTATAAGTCTCTGTGTTTTGATTTAGATTCAAACTTAATCTTGATAAAATGATGTAGTTCTAAAAACAACAACATTTCAAATTAATTTTAATATAGATAAGGACGTCTTACTCGTCTTAGCCAAGCAATATTAAAGTTATCCACAACCTAACAAAGTATATCATACCAACCGCCATAACCTGGTCTGCTCATGTTTCATGTTTTCGCAAATTAAATGATCCTTCTCAGCTTATATTCAATTACTTACCGGCCGGACGATAAACACCCCAATTTAGTACGACCCTTCTTAAATAAACGTACCTGAACCGCCCCAATTTTCATTCTCTTCTTTAAATGTCATGGTTATCTTGTAATCCATGTCGACAAATGTTACGTAACATATTTAATGTTATGTTATTTTGTTTATCGCTCTGGAACCGTATAATTTTCCGGGATAAAAGTATCGTATATTCTTTCCTGAGACTTTTAAGTCTTAGTTATACTTTAGTATCTCCGCACCAAATTTCAGCAAAATTGGTTTAGTAGTTTGGGCGTGAAGAGGTAAAAGACAGACAGACAGACACACTATCGCATTTATAATATTAGTATGGACCCAGTATGGGACAGTTGGATCCTATACGAGTAAATAAGATTTCTCATCACCGTACTCAGAGACATTTTGTTATGATTAACCTTCAATTTAATGAAGAGTTTGACAGATAATGTTAAAATTAGAGTACATATAATAATTATTATCTCATCTATACTCAAAATCTATATATATAAAACTCAAAGGTGACTGACTGACATGTTGATCTATCAACGCACAGCCCAAACCACTGGACGGATCGGGCTGAAATTTGGCATGCAGGTAGATGTTATTACCTAGGCATCCGCTAAGAAAGGATTTTGATTAATTCTACCCCCAAGGGGTTAAAATAGGGGATGAAAGTTTGTATATAATAATACTTCTTAACGCGAGTGAAGCCGCGGGCAAAAGCTCGTCTTAATATAAAGTAAGCAATGATACTAGAGAAATATTAGAATATAGAGTAAGACAGCAAACATCTTTTTGTAAGATAAGAAAAGAATGCGTTGGGTAATTTTTTAATTATTAAATCTGAACTAAGTTAGGAAAGACCGTTTTATAAAAGAAATACTTAATTATTCAATATAATGGCAGACATTTGAAGGAGTAACTCAATAATAATTTCCTTTTAGATATTGAATCAAATAGAGTAACCACTCTAACTGAAAACTTTTTTAAGTTAGTACTGGAATTTTACGACGTTGATTTTTTTGCTCCTACTAGCGTGTTGATAAAGTGAAATAATAATGAAATGTTTTGTTTAATTAGTAAAAAATTAACGCTTTTAGAACGTCTATCTGGTAATGGCTAACCCGACGAGAAGAACCCGCGCAAGAATCTCGCAGAGGCCAGCTTTTATAAGTAGATAAGTAAATGAAATAGTGACCTCGCGAGTTTTTTTTATAATCAATGGAAAATACTGTTTTTTATTCGTTTAACTGTACAGTAATCAATAATATTATTTAAATTTTCTGCCTTTTTAGATTTCCTGATTTGCAAAATTTGTTGAGACCCTATTATAATTATCGGACGAGTCCAGTGAAAGAAAATTAATTGGTAACTCGAGTGACGGTAAAATTTCATCGCTCATTATAAAACTGACTTCCATAAGTCTTATTTACGGTAAAGACTCTGTCAGAATTCGTTAAAGTCAGATTAATTCTTTCTAATTACTTTGCGTTGGAGAAACGATGCATAAGTTTTAAACATTAACGGTTTCGTACATAAGCCAAAATTATAGAGTTACTAGCTGCCCCGGCAAGCGATATTTTGCTTTATGTATATTTTGTGAGAATATGTTTAAAGCCTCAACGTAAGATCTTCCGACTAAGCGAGGAGTCGTCATTTCAGACCTTGCAATGACAACTCCTTTCAGAGCCTCTAACTTTAATATAAACTTCTATAGAGCTATTCAGAGCTATTCAGAGCTATTTTGTGAGAATATGTTTAAAGCCTCAACGTAAGATCTTCCGACTAAGCGAGGAGTCGTCATTTCAGACCTTGCAATGACAACTCCTTTCAGAGCCTCTAACTTTAATATAAACTTCTATAGAGCTATTCAGAGCTATTCAGAGCTATTTTGTGAGAATATGTTTAAAGCCTCAACGTAAGATCTTCCGACTAAGCGAGGAGTCGTCATTTCAGACCTTGCAATGACAACTCCTTTCAGAGCCTCTAACTTTAATATAAACTTCTATAGAGCTATTCAGAGCTATTCAGAGCTATTTTGTGAGAATATGTTTAAAGCCTCAACGTAAGATCTTCCGACTAAGCGAGGAGTCGTCATTTCAGACCTTGCAATGACAACTCCTTTCAGAGCCTCTAACTTTAATATAAACTTCTATAGAGCTATTCAGAGCTATTCAGAGCTATTTTGTGAGAATATGTTTAAAGCCTCAACGTAAGATCTTCCGACTAAGCGAGGAGTCGTCATTTCAGACCTTGCAATGACAACTCCTTTCAGAGCCTCTAGCTTTAATATAAACTTCTATAGAGCTATTCAGAGTTATGTGCTGTTTAGTCCGCATAAAGTTTTTTAATAGAAGTTAGTTAATTATTATCAGACCTACTTGATAAGCATATAATATACTAGATGACGCCCGCAACTCCGTTGCACAAAAATTCGTTTCTAGTACGGGAACATACATTTTTCAGGGATAAAATGAATTCTATGTCCTTTCCCGGGACTCAGAATATCTCAATACCAAATTTTTTCAAATTCAGTTAAACAGTTTAAGCGTGAAGAAGTAACAGACAGACATATTTTCGCATTTATAATATTAGATGTGGATACTCGCGCAATAAACAAAATTCACGCAGTAGTAAAATAAAATACATAAATAAAATATCTCTTTATACAAAAGAGGTTTGAATACACTTTTTGAACATTAGAAAACGAACATCTAAACCACATTAGTGAATAATATCCTTAATCTGCTAATTTCTTATTAGACCGTCCCAATTTAAGCGCATTAAGGCCTCATATTTCCTTGGTGGAAATTATTCGGCCGTGAGTGCACAATCGATTACTGATGATGGATTTATACCCGGGCTGTTACCCTCTCGCTCAGTTTACTCCCCAAGAATATTTCCTCCAGAAATTCCTCTTACATTTTTAAAGCGACCATATTAATCCCGGCGGAAGATTGCTCTTAGTTTTTGATTTTACGACAAACATTTTCGCGGACAGACGAATTATGCTTATTTAATTTTAAAGCCTTTAAAACTTTGATAGTTATTGTTTTCCGTAGTTATGGCTGTCTGATGTTTTTATTTCTTTAAAGCGATACGAAATGCAAGCTTATTTAATTTAAGAACGTTAAAAACTTTGATAACATTTGCTGTAGTTGTGTCTATCTGATGAATTTAATTTGAAACCTATAGATAATTTTGAAAATACTTTTTTTAACTGCAACATAATAACAATTTACGAAGAATTTTAGTTTCATGTTTAGATTTTCATAAATTACTTAAAATTTTCTTCCCGTGCATAAAAATAACATCAAGAATTAAAACGCAGTGCTTCGATATCGAACATAAATTTCGATTAATTACTTAGACTTCTGCCGTCTACGAAATAAATAATTTCATTTCAAATTACTTTTAGATAAAATATCAGCTTACACTCACGGGGCCACGAAAAAGGACGGAGAGATTCTATATCTTATATATAAAATTCTCGTGTCACAATGTTAGTCCGCGAACTCCTCCGAAACGGCTTTACTGATTTTTACCAAATTTTATATTATGCATATTCAGTAGGTCTGAGAATCGGCTACTGGGTAATTTATTTATTGATAAGTGCATTTGTTGAATAATAGTAAATTATTACAACCTGAGACTGACGGCGACCATTGTTTGTACGACGAGATAGCGATCGACGTTGCCATAGCGACATACTTATTTAGTCACTTCAATCTATACTAATATTATAATTGGGAAGAGTTTGTTTGTTTTTTTTGTTTGTTTGTTTGAACGCGCTAATCTCAGGAACTGCTGATCCGATTTGAAAAATTCTGTCAGTGTTAGATAGCCTGTTAATAGAGAAAGGCTATAGGCTATATTTTATCACGCTAATACTTATAAGAGCGAAGAAATAGAGGAAAGTGTGAAAAAAAAGGGGGGGAAATTATTTGAAAGGGCTTATTTGAACGCACTAATCTCAGGAACTACTGGTCCAATTTGAAAAAATATGTCAATGTCAGATAGCCTATTTGTTGAGAAAGGCTATAAGCTATATTTTATCACGCTAAGACTAATAGGAGCGAAGAAATAGAGGAAAGTGTGGAAAAAACGGGGAGAAATTATTTGAAAGGGCTTATTTGAACGTGCTAATCTCAGGAACTATTAGTCCGATTTGAAAAATTATTTCAGTATTAGATAGCCTATTTATCGAGAAAGGTATATTTTACTACGCTAAGACTAATAGGAGCGAAGAAATAGAGGAAAGTCTGGAAAAAACGGGAGAAATTACTTGAAATGGCTTATTTGAACGCGCTAATCTCAGGAACTACTGGTCCGATTTGAAAAATTATTTCAGTGTTTGATAGCCTATTTATCGAGGAAGGCTATAAACTATATTTTATTGCGCTAAAACTAAAAGTAGCGAAGAAATAGAGGAAAGTGTGGAAAAAACGGGGGAAATTATTTAAAAGGGCTTATTTGAATGCGCTAATCTCAGGAACTACTGGTCCGATTTGAAAAGTTATTTCATAGTTAGATAGCCTATTTATTGAGGAAGGCTATAGGCTATATTTGATTGCGCTAAGACTAATAGGAGCGATAGCCTATTTATCAAGAAAGGCTATAGGCTATATTTTATCACGCTAAGACTAACAGGAGCGAAGAAATAGAGGAATGTATGGAAAAAACGGGGGAAATTATTTGAAATGGCTTATTTGAACGCGCTAATCTCAGGAACTACTGGTCCGATTTGAAAAATTATTTCAGTGTTTGATAGCCTATTTATCGAGGAAGGTTATAAACTATATTTTATTGCGCTAAAACTAAAAGTAGCGAAGAAATAGAGGAAAATGTGGAAAAAACGGGGGAAATTATTTAAAAGGGCTTATTTGAACGCGCTTATCTCAGGAACTACTGGTCCGATTTGAAAGTTATTGCAGTGTTAGATAGCCTATTTATCGATGAAGGCTATATGCGATTGCGCTAAGACTAATAGGAGCGATAGCCTATTTATCAAGAAAGGCTATATTTTATCACGCTAAGACTAATAGGAGCGAAGAAATAGAGGAAAGTGTGAAAAAACGGGGGAAATTATTTGAATTATTATATTTGAACGTACTGGAATAATTTTTATGTTATTTGGCACACATGAAGAATAGACCACGTGAAAGGACATAGGTTTCTTTTTTTGCGGATAAATGTACGGTTTCCGTGACATTCCTAAATTACGCGGGCGAAGCCGCCCGGAACGTCTATCATATTATCATAAAAGTATATTGTCCCACACAATATACTTTTATGATTTGCGCGATAACTATTCAATCGATGTACGGGAACAACTATAAACTAAAGTCCACGCGGACGAAGTCGCGGGCAACAGCTAGTAAAAAAAATAGGGGCGAAATTTATTTATATTATAGCAAAGCAACGTTTGCCGGGACACCTAGTTTTTATATGAAATTGAATTTTGGTTTGCTAAAAACCTTTTAGCTCTTTCTACTTTTCTTCTAAGCTTATGGTTCACATAATATTTATAACATGTTAAATAGATACTATAAGTTTTAATTCTACAAAATTTTGCGTTAAAGGAATGTGTACCACAGTTTATCAATTCAGCATATTATTAGAATAATAAAACACGGTAAACGGCACGCTCCGTAAGGATACTACAATAAATTTTAAATTAATATTTTTTTCATATTTTGTGCTATTGTTTAACGCTGACAGTAGCCGTTGAACATCATTTAGATGTCAGTTACTTATTTTACTTACAAAGAATTGATTACCTACAAAGATAGTAATTTTATTCATATTTTTAACGCATTCCAATTCATGGTCCTAACGTCGTAGCTTCTATAAACAACAACTTAGTAGCCACGCTTGCCATGAGTAACTGGGGAGAGGATAGGTTGACACGTTAGTATTAACTTGCACCATGTACACTGAACACGCAATATATTCGTCCACTACACGTTCTCAGTGAATGTTAGCTGTATGACGTAGAATGTCGCCGACAAGCCAAATTTATTTATCAATAAGGCTCTAAGTACCTACAAACATAGCTTTGTCGACCGTAACATGATTATTATTATTGATAACCATTATGTCACTACTAAATTAATTAAAGACTTTATCATTTAATTAATAAATTAAAGACCTAATTATTAATTTAACGCCCCCGTAGCGTAATTGTATAAATCGTAAATCTTGACTCGGGTTTCGTATTGAGAAAAAGTTGTTTACAATAATTATAATTTTGACATTCCTGACCATAATCTAATATATATAAATCTCCTGTCACGATGTTTGTCCGCGATGGGTTCCTAAACTACTTAACCGATTTTAATGTTTTTTTTTAAATGTGTGCTTTTTTTCCAACTTGAGAGATAGGATAGCTTATATCTTTAATTATAGTCGCAATTTTATTTTATTACAAATTATATAAATAATATTAAAGATATATAAATCTCCTGTCACGGACAAACATCGTGACAGGAGATTTATATATCTAATATATATAAATCTCCTGTCACGATGTTTGTCCGCGATGGGTTCCTAAACTACTTAACCGATTTTAATGTTTTTTTTTAAATGTGTGCTTTTTTCCAACTTGAGAGATAGGATAGCTTATATCTTTAATTATAGTCGCAATTTTATTTTATTGCAAATTATATAAATAATATTAAAGATAAATAAATCTCCTGTCACGGACAAACATCGTGACAGGAGATTTATATATCTAATATATATAAATCTCCTGTCACGATGTTTGTCCGTGATGGATTCCTAAACTACTAAACCGATTTTAATGTTTTTTTTTAAATGTGTGCTTTTTTCAAACTTGAGAGATAGGATAGCTTAGATCTTTAATTATAGTCGCAATTTTATTTTATTGCAAATTATTTGTCTATAAAGAGCGACCATTGTTTATGCGACGCGGGTCACGGGATAGCGATGGACGTTGCCATGATGATATACTTATTTAGTCACTAATTCAATAAAATAATACGGGCGATATACTTTATATAATAATATGGCAAAGAAACGTTTGCTGGGACAGCTAGTATATTATAAAATATTATGTGATTATGTTACATGTATAAAAACAGCACTTTAATTTTGTAAACGACAATAATTCTCTGATTATTATTAGTAGACTGATATCTGATTGCGGAGTGACAAAACACTGTAAGGAAAAGTAGCTGAAGTAGTCAGAATGATGGTGATGATTTTAATCCATACTGATTACTATTATCATAATTCAGTGCTAATCACAATTCATACATAATGATATACAAATTTCTATTAAAATTAATATTAAAATTGTATTGAAATTAAACGTGTGAAAGTATGGCTGTTACCTTACTGTTTAAAACGCTTAACAGATTAAGATGAAACCATTTACGTTGACACTTCGATGTATAATCTCGAAGCCTGTCGTGTATTAATTAATTATAAAGTTAAAATTTGTATACAGTGGAAAAGTGTATATAATAATAAAAAGTAAATGTACAATAATCTTACGTAAAAGTAAATGTACAATAATACTTACCTATTATATTATTAATATTGATACTTCGAGTAGGTACTGAACTAAAAGTAGTTTTTGTCTCATAAAATTAGTTCCTGTGAGATTTCTAAGATTTCGAATTTGTGAGCTAAATCTAGTATCCTATAATTTATCACATCAATAGTCTTATGTCAGCTCTCAGCTCAGTCCTGAACCGAGCGCCTGCAGTGCAAACAGCTGCCGTCGCGAGTGTACACACTGTGCTTGCGATGAGATCAACTTACTTAGAGATTTTGAAAGCAAACACACGCTGTATATATTTTTTTCCAAGACTATATTATTATATCACGTTCCTTATCTTTCAGCTTATATAGCCTTAATATTATAAAAATAACTTTTAATGTTACGATAATCTTTAAGTTCATCTACGAAGCTCGTAGAGTCCGTATAGCACTGCTACGTAGTGACCGTAGCATTGCCAGGCATTGCTACACGGCGACCGTCATTGTAGGCGCACACTAGGCGACACGCGTCAGCGACAGCTCGCCGAACGAAAAGTCGCCCTGTTTGCGATTACTCTTAGCGACAGTAGCATTGCTACTTAGCGACCGGAGCATTGCTACGTAGCGACTGGAGCATTGCTACGTAACGACCGTAGCATTACTGCGTGGCGTCCGTAACTAATACGTAGTCACTGTAGCATTGCTACGTAGCGACCGGAGCATTGCTACGTAGCGACCGGAGCATTGCTACGTAGCGACCTGAGCATTGCTACGTAGCGAACGTAGCATTACTGCGTGGCGTCCGTAGCTAATACGTAGCGACAGTAGCATTGCTACGTAGCGACCGGAGCATTGCTACGTAGCGACCGGAGCATTGCTACGTAGCGACCGGAGCATTGCTACGTAGCGAACGTAGCATTACTGCGTGGCGTCTGTAGCTAATACGTAGCGACTGTAGCATTGCTACGTAGCGACCTGAGCATTGCTACGTAGCGACCGGAGCATTGCTACGTAGCGAACGTAGCATTACTGCGTGGCGTCCGTAGCTAATACGTAGCGACAGTAGCATTGCTACGTAGCGACCGGAGCATTGCTACGTTGCGACCGGAGCATTGCTACGTAGCGAACGTAGCATTACTGCGTGGCGTCCATAGCTAATACGTAGCGACAGTAGCATTGCTACGTAGCGACCGGAGCATTGCTACGTAGCGACCGGAGCATTGCTACGTAGCGAACGTAGCATTACTGCGTGGCGTCCGTAGCTAATACGTAGCGACAGTAGCATTGCTACGTAGCGACCGGAGCATTGCTACGTAGCGACCGGACCATTGCTACGTAGCGAACGTAGCATTACTGCGTGGCGTCCGTAGCTAATACGTAGCGACAGTAGCATTGCTACGTAGCGACCGGAGCATTGCTACGTAACGATCGTAGCTTTGCTACGTAAAACCCGTAGTATTGCTGCGTGGCGTCTGTGGCATTGTTACGTAGCGACCGTAGCATTTCTAAGTAGCGTTAGCCATAACATTTTTTTATACCTTTGTAGCGTATAAAAAAAATCGGTTGTCTGTAAAGTCGGTTTTCTGACGATAGTTGAACGTGACAACGTCATAGCCTTAACCCCTCAGTTCCAGGAAAAATCTATGCAAAAAAGTTGGCAGGTCAATGTGCACTGTCCAAAAAAAAAATGGCATCCGGCTCTTTGTAAAATTAATGTAATATCCTTACATACAATCCATATTTTATGTTTGTGTGAACAACATTATAATAAATGTTAAATTTTCTATCTATCAAGCCATCATAATATAGTATTTAGTCCGATTTGATATTAGTTTCTCAATTATAAACTCTCGAAACTATAATTAGTGACTTGTTCAGAAGAAATAAACGAATACTTTATTCTTCATATATTAAGTCATACCTTGACACGTAGGAAATAGAGCACAATTTTGAATAGCCGAAATAGTACTAATAGCTCACAGATTGTTTATTTATTTTTCATTCAGAGTGTGGTCAATGTATCAAAGGTCATAACTAACCAAACTTCTTCATACAAAAGTATTCTCTAAGTCATCGAAATACGTAATATAATCGAAACAAAGAGCGCGGCTCAGGTGGGCCTTACGGTTGTTGAGAGACTTGAGAGTGTAAATGGAACGCCTCAGAGCTGTCAGCGAGGTAACGCCGCATGAACTGTCATGTTTTTCGGGCGCGCACCCCATATCGAATTATAAGACGTTATCACGTCAAAACTGTGGATAACATTTTTTATAAATTAGTTACGTGATTATTTTCAATTTTATTTTTATTTTAATTTCATAACAATAATTTAAAATCTACGAAAAAAACTATGTAGTGTAATATTCGCGGTTATAAGCTTTTGTACAAAAATACCTTTGAATAAAGATATTTGGAAATAAAAGGTTTAGGCACAGGTGTCGCGGTTGGCTGGCCACATTACTTGTATTGCATTATTAATTACTTAATTAATCAAACCCCAAAACATGCGACGTACCATCAGTAATTCAGAAAGGGGTTACACCCATTAGTATTCTGTGATTTACATTTAAAAATTTTATTATTTTTAAAAGGTATTATAATAATTTTAGCATACGGGGTACAAATAAAATAATACGATGATTTATTTTTTAATTCGGACAGTCAAAACCAGATACTTTTCAATAGGAAAATAAGCATCATTCAAACAGAATTGGATAAAAATTGGTTTAGGTGTTTTTTAAGCAAACGCACAAAGGAACATTCCATCTCAATGATATTAGTACAGCTGATGTCGCCAGTTCACCGTAAAATTATTGTTGAATTTCGAAGCGCGTATTCGCGGAATCCCGAACAGCATTGTGCGAAGTTCGGAGCAAACAGCGGTACAGTTTCGGCAATTTATAACAAATTATAATCATTTGCGTACGCAAATATACGCGTCCCGTTAATTTACCGGAATATAAGATATTGTTTATGTGCTTAAGAGGCACGTACAAACACAGTTTCCTAAATATTAACCCATCGATCGTGGCAAAACGAGACACAATAGCTTTTTCATTGTTATCGCGGCCGGATGTGGCCGCTTGGGGCTTCATGAATTGAAGCAAGTAGAAGTACTTAACGTTAATAAAATCAAAAACTTGTGTGTCTGCATGTCTGTCTCTTACCTTTTCGTGATTTAAACGTTGAACAGATTTTGATGAAATTTGGTACGCAAATATTTTGAGTCCCGGGAAAAGACATAGGATAGTTTTTTCCATCTAGTACAATAATAACGGTTAAGGGGATTATGAGGGTGTGGTATTGCAACATATTATTTTTGAATTTTTTACAGTAATATGCAGATGCTTAAATTTAATTTCAAGGAAGTTTATCATATTATTTTAGAAGTTTGAAAAAAACTTAATATTTGAAATACGAGGAAAACAAACCTGAAAAAGAGAGATGGTGCTTTATAGTAATTTTATTTAGTTAATGGAATCAGGCGTTACTTTGCGGAAATCCATAGCTTAAAATTTAGTTTGTTATTATTTTTACGAAATATTCCGCGAAATAAACTTCCACCTTTAAGTAAATGCGTACAGCACCTCCCTCCTCCCACACTGCCTATGCGTACACTCGCATGCAAGAACTTGCAAACACCACTCTACGTGTGGAACTTGCAAACACTACTCTAGGATGTGGACTCTATGAACAACGTCCGTCAAGACTGTGACTTGACGGACGTTGTTCGTAGAGTCCACATCCTGAGGATGTTCCGGTGTTGGAGCGAAACGCGCGTCGAGGTTTTCAACCTGCATGGTGGTGAGGGGCCTTGCACGGATTTGCCAACATTATTGCTTGTGTGGTGGTGGTGTTTGCAAGTTCTTGCATGCGAGTGTACGCATAGGCAGTGTGGGAGGAGGGAGGTGCTGTACGCATGCCTATGCGTACACTCACTCATTTACTTAAAGGTGGAAGTTTATTTCGCGGAATATTGCTAAAAATAATAACAAACTAAATTTTAAGTAATTTTATTTGTTTTATTGGTCTCAGAAGCCTGAAATAAATGATTTTATTTTATTTCTTTATACGTTACACGCACAGCCAGCACGCTGCCGGCCTGCCTCGAGTGCCCCATTACGTACGTACATCGCCAATATCAGGAATTGTTTATCAATGTGTATTTACGGCGTGATTTATACGAGTACTTCTTGCCCCGCTCCGGAACCGACGGGAATTAATACCGAATGTAGGTGATAGTTTGGGGGACGAACGTCGGGGGACGAAGTTCGGGGAACGAAGTTCGGGAGACAAAGGGGGACGATTGTTTATGTCGTTAAAAATTATGGCGTTTTTATGTGTATCGGTGATGTTTTATTGCTTTATTATTTGTTGTTTAAATAATATCTTACTGAAGTTAAAACCTGTTATGCAATATTTGATTTAGTGTCTAGGCTGTTTGGGAGATTGGTAGTCAATATCAAAATAAAAATAAACTAATCATATGATGCTGTTCAACACAGAAATAGACATAATATTTTGTAATTATACCGTAAATTAGGTCATTAGGATTATATTAAAAGCTAATAAAGAGAATTATGAACAATTATTATATAATATATCATTGATTATGAATAAAAAATCCAGAGCCAGTGTTCCATATAATAGGAAAAAAGTTACGTTCCCGACCGTTCATTTAACACCGCCAGTGATTGTTACTGGTTGATATATTTTAATCTTAAGAAAATAAAAAATTGAAGATCAAAAACTTTTATTAAAATTATTGTTTCTAAGAAAAAGGATATCTACCGATAGTTTTTGCACTCATAGCAAATTGGAAAAGAACTTTGTACCGAGTGCAACTCCGTTTCAACAGTTCTTTCATTTGTATAACTGAGATAAGAAAAAAAAATATTCTTTTCTTATTAGAGATCCACGGTCAGCATTTGCCAAAGTGTTAAATTGACTTCAAGATTTTTCTTCTTTTAAATTTTCTTCGACTTGCACTTTTAATGGCTTTCGCGATTCATTTTAGACTACGATGTCATATTTTCAGAAATAATTTGTAACTTGTTGAAGCCCGCAACTCCGTCGCGCCAAAATTCGTTTGTCACGCGGGAATCGTATGTTTTCTCGGAATAAAAAGTATCCTATGTCGTTTCTCGGGACTCAAAATATCATAAATACCAAATTACAGCAAAATCGATTCAGTGGTTTATGCGTGAACAGGTAACAGACAGACAAGCAGGCAGACATACTTTCGCATTTATGATATTAGTATAATATTGTATTTTCACAACTACGGTGAAGTCAAAGAAAGGTACGACTAACAAATGTTTGGGTTACACTGAATATGAGTGTGAACTACAGTTTAAATTATACAAGATGTAACAAAACTAAGGGATAATACTTTAGGGTGTGCATGTGTTCCTCGTAGAGAGTTCACTGTGAAAGTAGCAGCGCTGAAAGACCAACATTTTTTTTCACATTTGTATGGGGAAACTCGTGACGCTGGGGCGCTTGCCCATACAAAAGTGAAAAAAAATTTGGTCTTTCAGCTCTGCTACTTTCACAGTGAACTATTACAAGAAACACGTACACATCCTAAAATATTATCACTTAGATTTGTTACATCCTGTATATGAAAGTTGGGTTATAGTTTTTTAGCTTTCATTGTTATTTCGTACAATTACTACCTTCTCAACAAAATACGTTGTATAATAATAATAATATCTATGGACGCTTCACACCACGTCAGTCTGGCCCCGTGCTAAGTACCCGAAGGACTTGTGTTACAGGTACCAGACAACGGAAATATATTTAATATTTTTATACTATACATATATTTAAGATTTTTATTATATCATACACATCCAGACCCGGGAACATTGAAAACTTTTTGTTCCGTCGGCGGGATTCGAACCCGCGGCCCCCGGCTTGAGTTACCAACAGTCCACCAACTGAGCCACAGAGGTCGTCGTATGTGTATGTGTTCGCTGTTGTTTTTTTTTTAATAAGATACACATTGATTACTATAATTGTTTTTATGACACTGATAATCTTTTTCCTCTTTACTATAGATCTATAGAGCTTCCGCAGCTTCTTTTTATAGGAAATAGGCATTTTTAAGCTACTGTGATAGCTGCCCATAATAATAACTAGCTAAAAATCGAGCTTTGTGAAGGCTCCCGTCGTCACACCTTGACTGACTGATGATAACACATCTACATAAATATTACCATGTTAAAGCATAAGTATCAATGCATGATAGTTTTCCATAAAAAAAATGTACCACAAAATGTTCAGGTTGTGGGATATACTGATTATATGATAAGGAATAAGATGTGTATCACACATCCATGATTTAGGAACATGTAAAACATTAGTATATCCCATACAAGGGTTCGGTTCGCTCGCCCTGATTGTAATTTTGTTCTCTGTTCCCTTCCTTCTGAATTTCTTTACTTCCTTATCTTGAATTGTAAGGAAAAATGTTGTTTGGCTTAAATAAACGTACTCGTAAACTAAAATCAATATCAAAATGTAATTTACTGATGTAAAGTCAGTATAGTGTTGCCAGTGTAGTTTGTACCAAAAGGAATATTGGATTGAGTTTGTAGGAATACAGTACAGGTGTCGACAGATACCAGCAATTTGTGAATGAAACCCAACTGGAGCTGTTTTAGTCAAGTTTGGATTGATTTGCTCTGCTCGTTATCCGTATTACTATACTATATTTGACCGTTCTATATATCCAACTAAGGGTTGATTCTGACTGCAACGCGACGCGTAGATGTATTTCTAAATTTTTATGGATATGACTGATTCACAAGACGTCTCACGCAATTGAAATCTATCAAATCCATACAATTGTGCCGCGCCGCTATTAAGGTTCCAAAATTTAGGATTCTCTATTTGGGTTTCTGAATTTGGGATCTTGCATTTAGGTTCCAGAATTTAGGATTCTCTTTTTAGGTTTCTGAATTTGGGATCTTGCATTTAGGTTCCAGAACTTAGGATCCTAATTTCAAAATCCTCATTTAGGTTCCTGAATTTAGGATCCAGGTTATAATTTCATTAGTGATAAAGTATGAAATGAGTTTTGCCGGGAATGTAAAATGGTGCTGTTGTGTTTTTATATTATTTTCCTAAAATTGTGTTAACTGGGTTTTTAGTGTGTAATATTGGTAGAATATTAACCATTAGATATTCGTGTTCATGCACAAGTGTAGGAAAGTGATGTAATATCCAGAAACGTGCTATTTTGTGTTCCCTCCAAAACTCCATCAAAAGTTTCAGTAAAGCGTCTACCACTTTACTGAATCGACCGACTTGACTCCTTAACTGTATTGACTTTTACTTAGACTTTGACTAGACTTTAGACCTGACGATACATGAAAACGATGATGAAAATTATAATAGGAGGAATATGGTTTTCCCGCCATATTCCTTACCTTTTTACCTTGTCTGTGGCACAACATACACATCCTTTGTGTCAAGTTGCCAAAAAAGAAGAAAAAAAAAAGTATGAAATAAACAGTAAAATATATTGCATGTAACGGTTATCATGATATTAGATGGGTTTATTTACAAATGTACAGATAAATATCGTAACATAATTAATAAGTGATGCTCGTATCGTATTGTACAAATATTCCAAGCAAAGGCTTATGTAAAACATTGTATAAGTTCACAAAAACCTCAATGCTCTTATCGTCTGAGCCCTTTTGGGACTTAAAAAGCTCTTTAAATGTTTTTTGACATTAACATCTACTTTACTCTTTAAACAGTAACCTACACTGAAGAAATAAAAGATAGAATAGATATTATAGATATTATAATATTATTGGGATTTAAAAAAATGTTTTGTTTTGTAGATTTTTAGTATTCACAAGAACCGAATTTCTAGTCAAGAAAAACCCTAAAATCTAAACTTGGACCGGGCAGAAATTAATGCTATCACCTATGATTACCTAACCAGATAAAATAACAGAACGTCATTATTCGGAGCGTGCGAAGTGGGTGGAGGGGGTAAAGAAAGCGATTGCCGCGCTTGCCGCGGCAAAAATATGCAAAAAAAGAGGCTCAGCTAATAGTCAAACAAACTTGTCAGTTGTTAGAAATTAGTCTTAATTGTTTTTGTATCGTAGACTGCAAAAATAACAGCAGAAATATACCTATTTCTGCTGTTATTGACTACCGTCAGTATACAAATTTAATGTTTTTCCTAAATCCACTAGGAAATTAGATCAGATATAAATGGATAGCTGCTGTAAAAATTAAAAAGTATGTGATTCGATATAACCTAAAATTGCATTATCAGTCAAGACAATTTTATTTGAGTTGCATTTTATAAAGATATTAATTGAGTACCTAACTATTATTTTAGTGTTGATGAATGATGGATCACCATGGTCTCCAAAACCCGACCACAAAACTTGCAGTGATAGTTTCATAGAATATTTAATTTAAATCCAAAGTATTAGGTGGAAGAAATAGTGACTCACAAAATATGACGATAAACCAGATACTACATACTGGTTTAACTGATCTTTTAGAAGCTGGAGATAGAGTTTTGAATCAAAAAGGTTTTTCAAGTAAGCAAGTTTTAGATGAAAGGGGTAA
The DNA here is from genome assembly GCA_963422495.1 of Polyommatus iphigenia. Taxonomy (NCBI): domain Eukaryota; kingdom Metazoa; phylum Arthropoda; class Insecta; order Lepidoptera; family Lycaenidae; genus Polyommatus; species Polyommatus iphigenia. The sequence goes on from OY730186.1 coordinate 35,071,693, forward strand.
AAAAGTTAAAATTATTATGCCCCCATTTTGAGCAAAACAAAACGAGTACTCTCAAGAGGAAACAGAAAGGACTTATGATATTGCTCGAGTAAGAATCCATATTGAAAGCAATGATATTCTATGTTACTATTTTAGGAACTCATTGATTGAAAGTGTATAGTACAAAGACTCAGAAACACCAAGAATGTTTGCAGTGTTTTAGTAAATTTATAGACTCCGATTTTCTTCAAGAGTATTAATGTTGTTAAAAATAAATAAAAACAAGATTTTTAAAAACATTACATTTAATTTTTTCAAGTATAAAGTATTGCTCGCATTTTTGTTACTGATTAAAGCAGCAATATATTTGCACTTGCCGCTCTGGTTATAAACGCAGCTGCATTTTACTCCAGCAACAACCCGATCATTATTATCTATCTGTAAGAATGAATAAAAATGTTTAGACTTGCTTTATCCAAATGTTTAGTTACGTTTTTTGGTTGGTTGAGTACTTACGTTCAAGTTCAAAACTTGTTTTATAGGGTGCTATAGTCACCGATGTTCGGCGAATTCTATTGGCTCGTATTAAATAACATTGCCATTAGTTCTTAGCTCTTCTACATCCCTTACATGTCCTGCTAACACCAATTTATTTCCTTTTAGCATAGATTGGGCCATGAAACTTATTGAGTGTTTTACACTCTCAAAACCAGGTTTTTATGATTATATTCATTTTCCACAAGTAGTTTTTAACTAAATATAACCCAAATACCATTAATTATTGATCTAAATATACTTTATTTGCTATAATATTTGCAAAATAAACAAACTCTTGTTGTTTATTTTTTGACACATGCCCACAAAACTTCGTTTGAAATATGTCACTATCGACGTGCACGTTCCGAATAGGAGCCAATATAATCAGACTCGATCGTAAAACTTTCTAAATTGTTCATTCATAATTTGAGTGTTTCCGATAGGTCAATGGATTCTGAAGGTGACTTAAGTCTGGAATCACTTATCATACCCTCCAGACGTCTTCATGTCCACTGAATATCAACTTCAACAATTTTTGTCATTGTTATTTTGAAACAATTCAAAACCACTGAGGCACCTTGCTACGTGATCAGAATCGGCGCGTAAGAATCATAAGTTTCAAATGTCACCGAAAATAACACTAAAACGAGTGTAATATGAACGATACAAATACTATTTCTATAAAGACTTTTTAGACTCATTCGTTATTAACAAAAGCGTTACTAGTTATTTTCCGTCTGTATGATTTTTTTTCCAAAGTAACCACAATCAATACAAACAACTTTATAAATTTCGTGGCTTGGACTCATATGTCTTAATTCATTCCACTCGTGCTTAGGGCTTTGCTACACTACAGAGTAGGGTGGCGAGACAGTGCTCTCGGCCAATTAAATTGTCTGTTTGCACTGTCTCGCCAATCTACCTGGTAGATGTAATCTAGGTTTTAAGATTATGTGCGCAAGAAGTCAACCATCAGCGAGGTTAGAGTTATAAGCAAGCTCCACTACACTACTTTTTTTTATAAAATAAGCAGGAAACGAGCAAACGGGTTACGTGATGGAAAGTAACTACCGTCGCCTATGGACACTCGCAATATTAGAATAGCTCTGTGCGTTGCCGGCGATACGATAAAATAAATATTGCAAAAAATGTAGAATTTGCCGTAGTCGGATAATAATGGGCGCTATTTACACTACGAGCAGCGCCCGCTGTGACGATAAAATTTCTAATTTCTCTTATTTATTGTAGCGCGCGACGATTCCTCCCTTTGAATGGGCGAGACTGTATTCAGTCCACGTCCAACGCAGATATTCGACAGAATTCCAGAACATTAAAAAAACGACCGTGCTATATTAATATACTAGTGAAGTTTGTGACTTCGTTCACTATATCGTACAAGTATAAACTAAGAATAAAAAAACACGAACAAAAAACTTATCGTTTGCGCCTAGTACCAACCCCAATTATTATTATTGTAGTATTTTAAGGCGCTGACAACTGCCAATGACATTGATCTCGCATCACTCTCGCACAACTGTCGATTTTCATGCCAGAGAGACAGAGATGTGAAGTGTTCACTCGGTAGCGTGGATACATTTTTCGTTTGTTAGAGGAAAAAATAAATATTTTGGGAAATCTAGATGTCAGAACCGAAAACCAAATCCGGCAATCTTTGGATTTTCGTAAAAGGTATCAAATAAACAAATTTTTAAAGCATAGATTGTATTATTACTCTAGTTAGAACTGTTTAAAGTTCCTGAAATATGTGACTTTGGTATTTTTTTTCATCCAGTAGGAGTAAATTATTTTATTATTTAAATTCAACAAGCTTTTCCAAATATAATAAAAAATCACATATATATTTTTTGTGCCAATCAATGAAATACATACGTGTAGAAAACTGCACAAAGATGTCGAATTGGCAGCTGTCTTCGCCTTAATGATACATTATTATTATTAGTTTCTTTTTCGATCCAGTCAGTTTATTATCAACATTTCTGAATCCGAAACTATAGTGTTTCACCTACAAGACGTGATTTTATGTAATGTCAAGTTATTATGGAGAGGGTCGTTAAGGTAAATTATGGCGCATGCGAATATTAGGTGGGGTAACAATTACCTCGCCCTTGGGTCAAGTCGACATATTACAGGGTTGACAATAAAATAATATATTACAGTGACGAAGTTTGCTACTTGCGCAAAAGGAAACCCTATGATGAGATTAGATAAACATATTTAAATATCTTGCCATCGTATAGTCACTATATTATAGTCAAGTGGTTTATGACATGATTAGGGTCGTGGATTTGCGCGTTGGAAAAATGTTGTTTCCAAGTTCGGCAAGAGCAAATGTAGAAGGTTAACAAGAAAGATGATCCATGTCGCTGAAGCATCTGCCCTCACAAATCACAAAAAAAATTTGTTTCACCACTTCTACTTTTACAGTGAAGTCTATGTATATTAAGGGACTCGTACGTGGTTTCTGTGGCTCAGTGGTTGAGCGCAAAAATGTTTTAAATGTTCCCGAATCATGGATTTGTATTGAATATGACGTGTATTACATAATAAAAATCATATTATATTATATTATGTGTATATTATAATATTTTTTCGCTGTCTGGTACCCGTAACACAAGTCCTTCAGGTACTTACCACGAGGCCAGACTGACGTGGTGTGAAGCTTCCATAGTTATTATTATTATTGTAATTATTCTACACACCCTAATTAACTATCAACAATTAGTTTTGTCACACTTTTATTATTTGTTTATTATTAGTAATATTATTATGACATTTCTTATTTTTGAACTGACAAAAGCGGTATAATACTCGTAACAATATCACGAGATTATTTGTAAAGGTACGCTGAAGGTAATATTTAATCGTCCTTGTACATATAAATACCATTACCACACCCCTGTGTGATAGTGGTGCATACACACTGGGCTGCTAGATTAAAAAAAAAGAACTATTCTGATGTTCCTAAGGACTTTAGCGTACAAACATTTATTTTAACAAAGCCTTGTTAAGATGGCCAGCCGGCCATCTTAATCATACGATGGCCTTTCAATAATAATAAAAAAAAAATTTTGAATAAAAGGTGTTCAAAAATAGCATTAAGTGTTAAGTTTCATACGAAAAAGCAGCGTTCCGCATTGCGACAATTTTTTTTTATGTGTTGCGCTAAAGTCTATATGCGATACGTGGTACATACCATTCATTCTAAGCATTAAACATAAATTAATAGCCGTTGAACTCTTATTGCAACAAATTAAATAAATAAATAAATAAATAAATAAATAAATAAATAAATAAATAAATAAATAAATAAATAAAAGTTTATTTGACCCAAATTAATACCATTTAACGAGCAATAAAGAAATGTAGCTACACTTTCATACATATTATATTAGGTTTTTCGGAAAGTAATTTCGTGTTTTTTTGTGGAAATGAAAGAAATTATTATATAATACACAAATACTTTATTAAATTATATATTGTCCGTTCTGGTCCAACACCTTCTGCTATCTTTCTGGTAGTAGCATAAAATTTTTAGACTTTGCTGGCAAAAAAACTAATCGAGGTGGTTTCAGATTTGTTTATTTGAGAGAGGTTTTACTGTCTAGAAGATTTTGGAGTGACCGAAACAAATAATAATCCGATGGTGCTAGGCTTGGTGAATAATATATTATGTATCGGGGAAACGTGGGCTTCTACATTCTTCATCCATCTTAGATTCACGAAATAATAGGCCGAATTGAAAGTACGAATTTAGCAATGATTATTAAACTAAGAATCACTTTTAAACATTCACACTGGGCACGGATGCAAACGGATTAAATATTAGGAACGCGGCGAAGTCAGACTCCAATTGGCCACCGTCCGTCCTCTACTGCGCTCACGTCAAGAGTATTTGCTCACTGATAGATGTCAGCCTGACAGGTGACATCTCCCGTTTGTCAAGTTCAATTTGACAGCTGTCAATCATAGTCCATAAGCCAATTGAGTAACTGAATACACCCAAAGCCGTTAGGTTTTGACGTTCCAATATTATTCTCCGACATAATATATATTTTACATTTGACATTCTTGAGTGAGGAGGTACCTTTAGCGCCACACCCTACACGGCACGCACGTATGTCAAAACATTTCATTTAAATCCCGTAATAACATACTGCATTAAAATGTATTTAAATTGTTTCGTTGAACGATGACCCCTCAGGTTGATAGAGGTTCAAATTTATTATAATAGACTTAAAATCGCAACTAGTAATTTAAATTCAGTAATTTTATTTAGTTCATAATATGTATTTTATTAACGTCATTTTACTTTCATTTTGTGTCCAAGCTATTTTAACTTTTTGTAATGATAATAAATTATTTTATTGTCATAAGTATAATACACATGTGCCTGTAATTAGGGCTCTGAGAGGCAGGCGGGCTTCTAACGTGCCGGGCCTTAAATAGTAAGGTTTTAAAAAGCGTTTGATTATTTAGATTTTAGATATTTACCTCTGTGTGACTTTACGTATGTTTAGGCTTTACCTATGTGACAATTTAATATTATATTCTCTATCATTCCAAGTTTCTTATTGTTGTTTTTACCGTGCGGAGCGCATAAACAGGGAAATCAGAAGTAAAATTGTATAAAACACGTAATGTTTATTCGACTCGTTCACTTTTGAATATCTTTTCAATTTCCGTACTCTGCCTCTGAAGGAAAACATCGCAGACTTCTAGCTGCAAAATATATTAATAAAATATTATGAAAACCGCTTCAAGCCGGGACATGATATCGTGAATTTACTGTAATCCAGCTTTACCTTGTTGCAGGAATTTTAATTTATAATATTGAACTTGATCTCAACTTCTTAACTTTGAGGTTTTTTATATTTTCCTGTCCCCATAGCTCGTTCCTGATGTTACAGGAAAAAACTTGATTATATTTCTTCGCTTCATTCTTCGATATATAATTAACCAAAAGTAGTACCTTTGCTTATCTGCTAGGCAATCGCGTTTTTTTAAAAGACGTATGTGGGTATTTGAAATGTTACCCGCTCGTGACGGTCACTCGACGTTCCGGCGTGCTTCATTCTTTGTTAACGCGAGGCAACGCGAGCACGTATACTTAGTAACCATGCCAAAGCGCAGCTGGTTAATATTATTAAGATGATTGAGTCAGTGTTGTAACTTGTCAGTAACTAAAGACAGTGTTATTTTATTGTGTTACAAGAAAATACATGTAAGTACTATTAAATACTTAAATAAACGGCAGGCACTACCGAGGCCAAGACGAGCCAATTATATTCAATACTAACCGGCATGTACAGCGACAGCGAGTCAATAAACGTACAATGTGTTTGGACTACGAGTCTTAATACACAATCTATAGTATTAAGTATGCTTTATCTGTTCTATAAATAGAATTATAGAACTATAATATGTTTGCCGGATCAACCCATCAAGCCCCGCACGAGCACCGGTGATTGCGAGAGCAATAGAATACAATAGCATTTCCAAGAATCCCCGATCGAAGGATTAAGGGAAACAACTGCAGGTGATTACTGCAATTATTTAATTAACCGGTATGTACTGCAACTGTGAGTCAATAAGTACAGTGTGTTTGGACCGCGAGTCCTTTTACACAATCTATATTCTATATGCATCGGAATTGATTGCGGATCTCTGACGATGTTTTACCTATTCTATAAATAGAACTATATGTTTGCCCGATTATGGGAAATAACTGCAAGTTAATTACTACAAGTGTTTAAATATATTAAGTTATTTTATAAACCGCCATAATGTGTGGATTGACCGCGGGTCTCTAAACACAAATCCAAGACTTCTGTCGTAGGGCTAGGGTGTTGTAGCATTTGGCAAACTTCTCGTACATATCAAAAGACGACAAGCTTTCTTTGTCACATTGCCTTATTTAATTAGTTCCCACCCCACCAGTGCACTCCAGCAGTTTTTCAACTGATCCCAAGACAATATAGTCGTAGGGCTGGGGTGTAGGGTGTTAACTTAATACACATACTGTATTATAATAATATATTACACACACACACACACACACACACACACACACACACACACACACACACACACGCACACGCACACGCACACGCACACACACACACACACACACACACACACACATGCACACATCATACACGTCTTAGAAGATGCTCTCACAACTTGTGACTTACCTCTTAGAAATGATGTTAAACACGGTGGTAATATTACCTTCTGAGGGGGGCCTGGTGACCCCTTATCACAGGGCAACCTAGTTAGGGCACCAGTCTCCTACTATAACTTGTAACTACATCATAATAATTGTATATGTGTCTTTTGTATTGTGGGAGAAATTAATAAAGATTTTTGATTTTTGATTTTTGAATTTATATGCATCGGAAGTGACTGCGAGTCTCTGACGATGTTTTATCTAAAAATAAAAGTATAATATTATGTTGGCTGGTTTGAGGGTATTAACTGCAAGTTAATTACTATTTAAATTAAAAATATATTGATATTTTTTAAATCAACATAACGTATGGATTGACTACGAGTCTCCGACAATGTTTGAAAATAAAAATTAGCAACTACCACGCGTTTTCCCGCGCTCTTTGTTCTATAAATAGAACTACATAATTATTATTATAATGTTAATATCTTTTCCGTTTTATTAAGAACAGCTATTTCGAGCTAATAACTAGATTGACTGAGAGTCTCATCAGTTAACAACCAATGCGCGTCCCGCGCGATCCTTTTGTTCTAAATATAGAACTACGATTATAATTTATTATGTCTGCTGGTATTTAATTATTATTATTAAATAAATTTTGCACCAATGTTGGGATTCGGGATACGCCGCGAGTGTATAACGAAACTTACTTAATATCTACGTAACGTGATAGTTACTACCCTCAATAATTTTTGTAACATATTTTATCGACAAATAAGTCGATTATAACGAGCAATTAAGCTACCCCAATATTTATTTTTTTAGGTCACTAAGACCAGACAATCGGAGAAATATCACTAGAATTTTACGGGTCGATCAGGTTACGAATGAACCCGAAACTTTCCCACTCCTAAACCAGGTGCCAACATTCGATTTTGAGTACCGGCACCGATGGAACCGGACCAGATCCGGATAGATCCAGCGCTCCTACTGACGTTAGGTGAGCCCTTGTTGGATTCGCCAGATTATGGTTTTAAATGATCCTAAAAACGATTAAGATAAGCTACTGCTTATAAAACATTCCTGATAATAAGTGTTGCAGATCGATCCCATTTCAATCAATTATTATTATCATTATAGATTTCACCTGACAAAGTCTCGATATTATCAGACTTATCAACAGTATCTGACTCATCTCGATATTAATTGTCATCAGACTTATCAGATAATATATTACCAGACAAGACAACTTCGTAACGGAAACCTATAACACTCAGACTCAATAAGTCTTGTCTCAATATCAGACCGAGATTATTATTGTTTCGCTGGATAATTCTAGTATTTGTTCTCAGAGAAAAATTAGTACATCCCATCAATCGGGTACCTTTTGGGCTCTGACAACCCTTCCCGCTACCCGTCAAAAGGAGGAGGGGGAGGGAAGAGCTGGTAACCGTCGGCTGGCACCGCTAGTACTGTACCGCTACAATCAACCCCCTTCGAGGTCAAAGAGCGTTGAGGCGACTTAACGCTCAACACCGCAGCAGTAGTGCTGGCAGTTATTTTATATGTATTTTATAGATGTTGCTATGATAATAATTATTCTGGGCTTAATACTGCTATCCCCAACCCGCGCCCCGCGGGCCGCATGCGGGCCACCGGGACTTTATTTGTAGCCCGCGTGATGTTAAACCATTTTGAAATTCACGCCCACGGGCAAAATAAATAGTATACAGTCAACGTGGAAGTCTTTTTCACTTGCAAATCGTTAATTTTGAAAAACGATATTTTTTAAACCTAAAAATGTTTGTTGCGGCCCGCGACACCAAGACCAAAAATGTTAAATGGCAAACATTATTATTATTTTTCATATTATTATTATTTTTCATGCGGGCCAATAATAATAATATTTAGGAAACTTCGTTCCTAAAACAAATCAGGTTGGGGACCACTGGCTTAATATATTATACATGATGACATCAATAAATTATTAGAATTTAAAACTACATCTTCGTGTACCCCCACCGAAGGTTACCTTTTTACAAAGATTTTCTTATCCCCAAACAAAGCGGCGAAAAATATTGTATTATAATATTTTAAATACAATTTTTGAATTATTTAAAATTTGAAACCACTAAGTAAGTTTATTTCGAAATTACATGTTAACTTGGAAAATTACCGTACGGCTTTCAAGCCAATACTCAAAAGTGGATATCTAGTAAAAATAGAGTTAAGAGCCTACTTCTTGGTTCCTACTAACTCACTAGTCGATCGAAAGGTTTTAATTTACGGATTAAGAGCCTTAAGTCTTGACGTACAGACTATCAGATGCGCTAACATTTTTTTTTCACAAAAAATATAAAGAAGGAAACCAGACCAGTGCAGGCTTTGTCACTACTAGACTTACCACGCTTTGATTTAACAATATCAGTGTTCTAGGCGACAATTCTTCAGCCTCAGGCGCCCCTTTTTTTGTTTACGTTTTATTGTTAATAGTGCCATGGGTGTATTAAATCCACAACAAATATGTAAATATTTAAGTCTTAACGTTTATAATATATATTATTTTAACATAACGTTGTTTTTGCCATATAAAGTATTTCGCCCATAGTATTATTTTATTGAAGTGACTAAATAAGTATGTCACCATGGCAAAGTCCATGATTGCTATCCCGTCACACAAACAATGGTCGCCGTCAGTCTTGAGTTGTACCAATTTACTATAATTATTTATTCAACAAATTAATACACTTATCAATATAAAGATATAATATAAAAGAGTAAATGTTGTCCGATTCTCAACCCTAGCCGATATGCTCGCTTAGATTTACGAAAATCGGTAGAGTCGTTTCAGAGGAGTTCAACCACGCACACCGTGACAAGCTCACGCAATTCGTGAGCTAGCTCAACTGATAGATGTTTTTGACACCTTCATAATATCCTGATTCCTGACTCCCGCCGCGGAATGCGACTGGTTTTCAGCGATTAAAATATTTAATACTAAATAAAATATGCAATGATAAATACGATAACAGAATCACACTTATTCTTGAATAATAATTGTTAAAAGAATGTAGCTCACTTTATCAGTGACTCCCGTTACCATTTATAAAGGGAGTCACTGATAAAGTGAGCTACATTCTAAGGAAAGCTTCAATAAAAACATACTTTAAGCCGCCCAAAAAGATCAGCCAATGTTTACCATCAGTGAAATGCAACTTACCCCTTCAAGATGCAGGAATCTACAAACTCGACTGTGATTGTGGCCTCTCTTATATAGGGCAAACCAAAAGGGCCATTAAAACCCGTATCAAGGAACACATTGCAGATGTCAAACACCGTAGGAACAACAAGTCCGCAATTTGTGAACACACACTGGATCAACCTCGCCATTACATAAGATTTGATAAGCCACAAGTACTGGCAAAAGAAGCACGATACCGCCCACGAATGATACGCGAGGCCATAGAAATTAAAAAACACCCTAATTTCAACCGCGAAGATGGTTGGGTGCTGCCATCTAGTTGGGATCCAGTGATAAACAAACTAAAGCACAAATCTATGATACCTCGGCTTCAAGACACTGTGAGTTCGTTCTGCGTAGATCGGAACGCAAACAAATATTGATGAGTCGTCGGGTAGTTGGATAACTTCAAGAAATTGGACACCTGTCACCTCAGTCCGCCCGTGACCACGGCCGCTGTAAAGTAGCCGAAACGTCGGGATTAATAAAAGTGCTCCGCGACAAAATCCGTAAGTGTTTAAACTTATAATATCATGATCATTTATTTTATAATATTTTATATTAAGATTAACAAGACCGTGGGTCTGATTCAATTTTAGTACAGGGAAAAGGTGGTAATGTGGCCCCTGCACATATATTGGCCCCCCTCAATATTTTAATGTTTTAACAACGCTATCCAGTATAATTTTGGTGGAATGGGATGCTCGCGGCATGCTAAATTTAGCACCGTACAAATCCAACAGAGGTTGTCAAGTTCGATTGTCATTCGATCAAGTTAAACTTGCGACCGGCGAAACTTTTAAATGTGTGTGATTTGTTAAGAAACAGAAATTGGTGTTCAAACATCGGATACATCAAACTGTTCTCCTTCGGAATTTAAAAGGTGAATATAAAATTATACATTTAATAAATATTTTTGGTATGTTTGTTTAAATATTAGCAATGATTGTAATTTGGCTCCCTCACATTGGTCGTAATGTTGTTCCAATGATAGAGCTGGAGAGCCATGGGTACAGTATCAAATTTTTGACTAATGGGCTATGTAGCCTGTGGAGGCTCCAAAGGTGACTATTACATTTGTGATGTTTGCCGTTAAGTTTCACTTGTGCAATACATTTAATGTGATATCCCCGGGGGGCCACATTACCATCACTTGTTCTCCAAATACCAAATGTGATTGATTAAGAATAATTAAAACTTTCGATTATCCTGCACGAGTTTTATTTATTCCCTAATAAGACATGTTTAAACAAATAAATAAGAAGTCCCATGATGTATTTTTTAGGTTTCTGACTCCTATATTTTTTAAATAATGCTTGATAAACAAAGTGGGGGGCCACATTACCACCTTCTCCTATATTAAATTGGTTTTCAAAATACTTTGATCACTAAACGTGTACCTATTGATTTAAGGAAAATTCCGGTATAATATTCGAGGACAAGCCTTGAAATCTTTTGCTTGCCTAATTTTTGGCACGTGCCTCTCCACCTGTAGGGCGATTCACGATTCCCATTCGACTCAGATTCGGAAACTTTACCGTGCGGTCATTGGTCAACGCCTTACGTTTATTGGTTGTCGGGTGACGAAGTTTCCAAATTCGAGTCGAATTGCGCATTGTGAATCAGGGCCCTGATACTTTATGATAGACGAAGGTTGTTACGAACCTGTGGTGAGCAACATTCGTTTCTGTTTGGCAAATATTGATGTCGATTTTGCTCGCTGAAGACAACAGAGCAATCATGGTTAAATCTATCATGACCCATTTTTTACGAATTTGTAAAACCAACTTTGTATTTTTTTTTTGCTATAAATGCTCAAATGTAGTGACATAACTACAAGTGTACAAAGCAGCATCCACTATACTACCAAACATAACGCTTCCGAAAATAGCCAGCAAAGACGCCTTTGCAATGCGGTAACCCTAAAAACCCCTCAATTATCTCGCACATTTAATGATACTATCCCGGAGCTGCATAATAGTTTTATGTAGCGTTTACAGGAGCAGGATAAGTGAGGGTAATGAGGAAGTTGTTTTATAATTCAGCCCCTCTAATGTATGCCGCTTAAGTGGAGCCAGCGTTATGTTAGTTTTCCGAGTTACGATGTCGCAAAACTGTGTTAACATCATCAGGTTGTATTTTTTGTAGCAAAAAACAGCCATATTAATAGTTGTCGCTTTTAAGCATAATATATTTTGTGCATTAACCCTTTTTTTTTGAGTTATGAATCCAGTCTTGGTTTCAATGATCTAAAAAACATGACTGCATTCATAACTCAACACGTAATTTTTTGTGGGTTGATACACAAATGCTTAGCTGTGTAGAGTTAATCCATAATCCCCAAGCGGCACCCGACTGTCACAACAATTCAAAATCTATTGTGTGCGATTCCCACGATTAATTCATGAAGCCCCAAGCGGCCACATCCGGCCGCGATAACAATGAAAAAGCTATTGTGTCTCGTTTTGCCACGACTGATGGGTTAATTCTGTGTTAAAATGTCTTATTATCTGCAGATTACAGCAATATAATATACGTATATTCTTCGAATATTAAGATTTATAAAAACGTGTTGTCTGGTTCGTTTATCAATTCCGTATAATAATATTCTATGAAGCATCTTAATGCGTACTCTTTTAATTTTATTTTTTCTTTCAAGAATATTGCTATTAATCAAGTTGGCCGCGGATGACATTGTGATAAAATATGAGATTGCGATGATTTGTATGAAAATAGAGCGAGATAGTTATCTTTCTTTTTCATTAATACTAGGAGAGAATGAACATAATGCCCAGGGCTAAAACCCAGACCGATGCTTGACCATGAAGATGCTTCTAGAATCTAGTCTGAATGTCACCAACTTCTGTTAAGGTAAATGGCGAACAAAATATTATGTTATCAAGTGTTATTAAAATATATCTAGTAGTTAGATCATAACAAACAGTTTTTGTTGACTTAGGTCAAGAATCAAGGTAGGTCCCTAACCTAATTCTTTTAATTGTGATTTATGCAATACTAGATGAAGCCCGCAACTCCGTTGCGCCAAAATTCGTTTATCGCGCAGGAACCACACACTTTTCCGGGATAAAAAGTATCCTATGTCCTTTCCCGGGACTCAAACTATCTTCATGCTAAATTTCAGTAAAATTGGTTCAGCGGTTTGAGCGTGAAGAGGTAACAGACAGACAGACAGACAGACAGATAGACAGACACACTTTCGCATTTATAATATTAGTATGGACATTGGAATAAATTATATTATGGTTATTAGACCAGGACTAATAATTTTGAAAACAAAAAAAAATCACAGTAGGATGAAACCCATTACAAAAGGAGGAAAATATTATAAAAATTAAGGGAAAAATAATTTACGGGCGATCTGAGTTAGGGAAAAGTGTGGGGGGAGGTTTTAAGGGGGAAAATCGGTTTATCTCGATTTCTGGCAAAACTAATATATCACTTTTTTTCCATAACCTCAAAATTTATGTGAAAATTTCAAAAACCATGTTTTTGGTTTTTTATTTATATCTTTTACAAAAATTTTTTTTTCGCTTAATTAGGTGATAACTTACATTTTCAAGTCCCAAATACGCTGTCATTTATTTGATTAGAAATATTTATTTTTTCACCTTATTTTAAATTTAAATCGAAAAAATACCCTAATTTTCAATCGAAAATTCGACCGTCAAAATATCAGGTTTTTAAAAAAATTGTAATGCTCTTTATTCGTTAAAATCTCTATTTTTCGATGATGTAAAAAATATATATATTACACGATAGTAAATCTTCTCAGAAAATGCAAAAAATCGAAAAAAAATTCAAATCCGAAAATCCTTTATTAATCATTATGAATAATTTTATATAAAAAATGTGATTGCTGCAATTAGTTTTAATTTAAAAGTTGATTTATTTCATTATAATTACATTTCTGTCATAGAAAATATCATTATATATAAATATAAATGTAAATCTATACTCATAAAATAACATGTCCTGACTGACTTATCATCGCTGAGCAAAAACTGTTTCGATTTTTTGCATTTTCTGAGAAGATTTACTATAGTGTAATTTTTTTTTCATCATCGGAAAGTAGCGATTTCAACGAATAGAGAGCATTACAATTTTTTTTAAGAAGCTGATATTTTGACGGTCGAATTTTCGATTGAAAATTAGGGTATTTTTTCGATTTAAATTCAAAATAAGGTGAAAAAATAAATATTTCTAATCAAATAAATGACAGCGTATTTGGGACTTGAAAATGTAAGTTGTCACTAAATTTCGTGAAAAAAAAAAAATTTTTGTAAAAGATATAAATAAAAAACCAAAAACATGTTTTTTTGAAATTTTCACATAAATTTTGAGGTTATGGAAAAAAAGTGTCAATACAAAAGTTTTAGATCTTTTTTTTACCTACAACCTTACAACTTTGCCATTTGACTTTTTTTCATAGGAATATTAGTTTTGCCAGAAATCGAGATAAACCGTTTTTCCCCCTTAAAACCTCCCCCCACACTTTTCCCTAACTCAGATCACCCGTAAATTATTTTTTCCTTAATTTTTATAATATTCTCCTCCTTTTGTAATGGGTTTCATTCTACTGTGATTTTTTTCACTTTTCATTATTTTTGAAGGTATTGGTCCTGGTCTATATGGTTATCTTCTATACAAGGTGTAACAAAACTAAGTGATAATACTTTAGGGTGTGTATGTGTTCCTTGTAGTGTTCCTTGTAGAAAGTTCACTGTGAAAGTAGCAGCGCTGAAAGACCAAAAATTTTTTTTCACTTTTGTATGGACAAACTCGTGACGCCGGGGCGCTTGCCCATACAAAAGTGAAAAAAAATGTGGTCTTTCAGCGCTGCTACTTTCACAGTGAACGCTCTACAAGCAACACATACACACCCTAAAGTATTATCACTTAGTTTTGTTACACCCGGTATACTCATCAGTCATCACATGTACGAAATTATACAGGTACCTACCTAAATGCTCATTTTACTATGAATAATTCAGGAACAGGAGCGGTTTTAGGTAATTTACAGGAAAGCTAAAAAGTAAGATTACCTACGTGTAATTCTAATTTTCTCTTGGAAATTCAAGTGAGTAAACACAATTTAGGTTTTAGCTTAATTTATGAAACTTCGTATGAACACAATTTGAATATTATAATTAAGTTATCTGGATACCAATAAAATTGTTTTCTAGGTAAATGTTATGTTGTTGTTTCAATAAAGAATATTATAATGAAACAACAAAAAGTTCTTTTCAAAAGGAGCTTCGATAGATAAAATGTAATAGAACCAAATAAAACGTAGCTTATGTCATTCTAGTAATGAGTAATCTACATAAGCAAAAGTTACATACTTCAGATCCAATGACATGCAGAAGTATTTTTTTCTTCTTTGAAATTTAATGATTAGCAGTAAACTATTCCTACAATCCATGTTGAGATTAGAAATGCGGAAGTGTGTCTGACTGTTAGTCGTTTACGCCAAGTTTGATGATATATTTTGGTATACAGTTACTTTGAGTGCCGGAAAAGGACAATAGGATACTTTTATCCCGGAAAAATGTACTAATAAGTAATAAGCAAATTTTGGCACAACGGAGTTGCAGGCCTCAGTAGGTAGTTAATCATAAATGCGAAAGTGTGTCTATTTGTCTGTTACCTCTTCACGCCCAAACCTCTGTACCGATTTTGTTGAAATTTGGTATGGAGATTCTTTGAGTCCCGAGAAAGGCAGAAGATTATATGTATGTATGTATTATATGTAAGATTTCCGCGCGATAAACGAATTTTAGCACAACGGAGTTGCGGACGTCATCCAGTATAATATAGTCTTAGTAATTCAACGATTGTTAGTCGTTAACTATACCTACGATATAGTCTATGACTAGCGAAACGACTGGGCCAAGACAATAGGCCTGTGGGTGGTTAGCAGTGAATCAACATCCTGACGAGACCACAATACATTGCATCGTTCATTAGGGTCAATACCTAATCTGAGTATCGAATATTGCTATACCCGCGCCGCCTAACATACATTTAGGTGTAGCGACTATTTGAAGAAGAGCAACTGGTGAGGGGTGCCCAAGATCAGTATAGTTGGCGCTCATTGGCAGAGATCTACGTTAAGTGAACGGCGGTAGGCTGATGATGATGATACATATAAGACGATAGAGACCGGTAAAATGGCAGAAAATTCGTTTGCTTCTTATGCCTCTTGTGTTTTAAATACAAATGTAGAATTATACTAACAATTTGAAAATGACTCTAATTTAAATAATGAGTAATGTCTATACTCGTAAGGCCGGCCATAGATGGACCGCACTTGCAGTTGATACCGGTTGCGGTTGCCGCACGGCGATCTACTGATTCCATACTAAATTCATATCCGCAATACCTACACGGACGGCTCGAGCAGTTCTTGAGCGGTCGGAACAGTTGTTCAACGCGACCGCACTAGAGCAGCCGGTCCTGACTGCAACTCGCGGTCCGTCTATGGCCAGTCTAAGGCTTCAGAGAGACTTTCGAGACTGAAGCCTAAGCACTGTTAAGGTGAACGCAGATTTGGGCCGCACCGCACGCACCGCAGTCGCCGCATTCGAATTCTTTATATGAAGTTATAGGCAAGCTCGCATACCTACCTACCCGCGCCGCAGTCTTCGCAACTTCATAATAATATGAAGAATTGCGTGCGGTGCGGCCAAATCTGCGTTCACCTTTAATTTTGATTAAGGTTGTCATGCCTTCAGCTGACATTCCAGTTGTGCTATGCTAACATAATCCCCCTTTTTAGAGAAAGTAATGATATCATTAAAGTCAAATCGACGAATTGAAAGCTGCAGCAGTAAACTTTATCGATGTAGGAATAAGATGCGGCATCCATCATAATGGTATACCAATGACTTGAATTGAGTAATGGATCGTTGGCAGTAGATAATAGTCATGGTAATGGCTGATTGTAATGACTAGTAATAATGAACACACACGTCTCGACAACTGTTAATTCGGTAGTTGATGATATTTTAATCTCTCCATGGATGTGGGTACGAAATATTCAACTTTTTAGCTTCTCATAATCTATATCTACTACTATAAATGACAAAGTGTTTCTGTCTATAACCTCTGCATGCCCAAACCGCTGAACCGATTTTGCAGAAATTTGGTATGGGGATATTTTCAGCCCCGGGAATGGACATAGGACACTTTTTATACCGGAAAATACCTCTTTGGAAGTCGTTTAAAAAGTGGAGCTCTATCAAAGGCCTAACTCTACTTGTTTCACATCAAAAACTATAAGTTACGAAGAAATCTAAGCCCGCTATGTATCAGTGCGGCCGTTTGCGGCCACCACATCCAATTACAGCAGCCGGTTTTAATTACTCGATTTGTCCATTACCGTGCGTGGTATTGGCGTGCAGTTGAACTGACGGCTGTGGCTGACTGCTGATTTTACCTAGCGCTTAGAGTGGCGGAGTGGATAGCGATACTTGTGGATATTTCGACCTAGCGCTTAGAGTAGCGGAGCGGATAGCGATACTTGTAGATGTTTCGACCTAGCGCTTAGAGTAGCGGAGCGGATAAAGATACTTGTGGATGTCTCGACTGTGCGCTTAGACGTCGCGCGGGTCGCGGTGCGGATCCATGCTGAGACAAACCGGCGTAAAAAACTCGGAGGGTATTAACTTTTATCAAAAAAAAAATCGGTTGTCTGTAAAGTCGGTTTACTGACGACAGTTGTATAGTTTACTTTATTCTTCATATATTAAGTCATACCTTGACACTTAGGAAATAGAGCACAATTTCAAATAGCCGAAATAATACTAATAGCTCACAGATTGTTTATTTATTTTTCATTCAGAGTGTGGTCAATGTATCAAAGGTCATAATTAACCAAACTTCTTCATACAAAATATTCTCTAAGTCATCGAAATACGTAATATAATCGAAACAAAGAGCGCGGCCCAGGTGGGCCTTACGGTTGTTGAGAGACTTGAGAGTGTAAATGGAACGCCTCAGAGCTGTCAGCGAGGTAACGCTGCATATAGAATTATAAGACGTTATCACGTCAAAAACAATCGATTGTTCGATTAATCGATTTCGATGTTACAACACTACTCTCCAACCGTCCTACGTTTTTTCCTTGGTTTTTTGATCAGCATGAGAATCTGACGCGAGTTTCACAGTTTTTACCCATCCCACAAAAGTGCTCAACGCTGCTAAAGAAGTTTTCACTTCAAAATTATTCTTATGTAAGCAAATATTAGATTTCTGTTACAAAGCCATTAAAATTCCTTAAATACTCGTATGGTAGGAACAAGCATCAGATAAAGAAAAATTCAAATATTATACCAAGAAACAATTAAATGTCGCCGTCTAGATTTAAATGCAATTTATTTGGTCCGTAGTTGTTGAAGAATCTACTATAAACTTAATGGGATATTAAAAAAGTAATTTCTAGGTTTTTCTACGAGAAATTGATGCAGTTTTTCGCTCAGCGCTCCGCAGTAAAGAATGCAGGTCCGCCCGCAATCTCGGCCTGAAGGATATCGGCAAACAATAACTCTTTGTTTTACTTTGTTTCGTATTGTATTAATTAAAATATAATATGCGGATATTCTCGTATTACTTGCAGGTAAATTAAAGTCGGTTTTTTGTATATCCTCTTGATCTCGTTTTTCAACCGTTTGCGATGATTTCCCTGTTGTCAATATTTTCTTTGAGGCTGTATCAAAGGCCAGCTTACACGGACGTTGATATTCGTTCAAAATAATGCCGCGCTGCGCAGTGTGGTGCAGTTCGAAAAAATGCAGCGCGCGTTCACGCCCGTATTTAGCAATTCATAGTGAACTAGAGCCCCAAGACGTTTTCTTTACGCTTGTTTATAGAATCACCGATCAAAATGAATTTGACATATAAGCGTTCGATCAATGATATTCTACTAAATACAGATCTGTTACGTTCATACTATTTTTCGGCTTAAATTGCTTCCGAACAATTTTCAAATTCAATTGTCAAATTTGACAGATAAGTGAAACAAAAGATACGAAATGCCATTTACATAAAAGAGACAGGAACTTTGCTCTTACTTTGAGTGCCGTCAACAAGCGTTTTTACTTCTTTTAGTTTTTCTAAGTGTTTTTCAGAATTTCGGGAGGTTTTTTATTCGCCGGTTGATTTGTCTTACTAATATTTAGTGTTGTGTACTAAAATTTGTGTTTGTGAAGTAGTAAGTATTTAGTTTTTATTCATTGTTTGTTTTTTAGGTTAGGTTGTTTTTTTAGAGATGGATCTGGACACAGATCCCCCTGACCCTGGTGGAGGGAATAGAAAAAGGCCGAATAAGGACATTCCTGAGCCGGCAGCTAAAAAAGTTAGTAGCAATGCCCACTCAGTACCGTCTATTCAACTTCACTATGTGAACCCTGAATTCGCAAATAAAAAATTATATGGTTCCGACGATGCTGCGCCGTACATTGTACACGTGTCCAAACCAGAGACAGATTCTATCCTTAGTCCAATCTTATTTGGTCAATTTTTATTCAAAAATAATGTACATAGTGTAAAAATGGACGGAATCAAAAGGATCGGTCGGAATAAAGTCTCTATTGAATTTAAAACACCACAAGACGCTAACTCTTTTATCGACTTGCCTGCAGTTGTAAGTGCTGGATATACTGTAGTGATACCCTCATACAGTGTACCCCGCATGGGCATTGTCCGCAATGTCCCTGTAGATTGGTCGGTGGAAGAGCTTGTAGAAAACCTACAAGTTCCAGTTGGCTATGGTAAGGTAGTGAAAGCGCGTAGAATGAGTCGCAGAACCTCGAATGAGCAGAATTCATCCATTTGGTAACCTACCCAATCAGTGGTTATAACGGTCACTGGTCAAAAATTACCATCGCATGTTTATTGTTTTTATAATTCTCTGCCAGTAGAAATATACAAATTGCCTACTATCCAATGCAATAACTGCTGTCGTTTTGGCCATGTAAAAGCACAATGTAGGTCCTCACCCCGATGCTACAAATGCTCACAAAAGCACGAGGGAACAACTTGTACAGCAACAACTTTTACTTGTCTGCACGTGGTGGTCCGCATGCAGCCAATGATGTCTCCTGTCCGGAGTATTCTAGACAGCGGGAGATTAAATTGGTTATGAGCCAGGAAAGTATCCCTTACTCGGAGGCATCAGCCAGATTCCCCCATGTAAGGCGATCCTTTGCTGATTCAGCTAGGACTTCTTCCTCTGCTTTTGCTAGTATTTCGAGACAAACTGACCGACAGACTAAATGATTTTTGTTATCCATGTCGTCACTTCTGGCTCTCGCGGAAGACCGGCGCTGAATATGCCTTCGGGTGTACCAGCATATGCCGAGCGTGGGCCAATTTGCAACTGCTATCTAGAATTGCTATATATTATAACATTATGTATATATGTACCGTGTTTGTAGTGGCAAATAAAGCTTATTATTATTATTATTATTATTAAATCTCCAACAACCACATCCTACAGAAAAACTGTATTCATCCCCCGTCGCCCCATTCCCCCTAGGTCGCCTGGTTATGACCATCAGGCCCATAGAAACCTTATTGAGGAGCCAGTTTCCCAGGCCCCCAATGGGTGTGCATATCCTATCCCTTCTGAAATTCCCACTATTTCCCCGAATGACAACCTTCTCGACAACTTGACCCTGTTCATGATTGACCTCATTTCGAGGTTCAGTGACTCATTGCCAAACAAAACTCTGGCTAACCTGACCCAGCTAGCAAATTTACTCCCTAAGGATGGCTTACACTGTGATACAGTGGAACGGCCGCAGCATAAGGAATAAAAAACATGAAATCCTCTGGCTAGTAAATTCTCATAAGCCATCAATATTTGCCGTCCAGGAAACGTGGTTGGTGCCTGGTTCTCGTTTCCGGGTTCCAGGTTATGCATGCTTCCGGGACGACATAACAGGACAGATCTGATGGTAGAGCTGGAGCAGCCATTTTTGTCTCCAGCCATTGTACATACTCTGTATATACACTTCCTGTACATAGTAGTAATTTTAATATTGTAGCTGTCCGTGTTTTAGATGTTGTTTTTATGTCTGTTTACATCCCCCATCCCAATCCTTCCGTATTTTCAGAACTTTCTTCCGTTTTAACCTCTATTCCTTCCCCCTTGGTTGTGTTGGGTGATTTTAACACCCATCATACATCTTGGGGTCCCCATTCCAATGACACAAATTCCTCTGTCCTGATTGATCTTATTGATCACCATAACCTAGTTATCCTTAATGACGGAACTCCTACTCGTCGGGTTTCTCCTTTGCAGAACCCGAGGAGTGTGGTTGATCTGTCATTATGCTCCCCATCCCTTTCTCCTTCATGTTCCTGGACAGTCCTTCCTAACTCTTGTGGTAGCGATCATTTTCCCATTATATTATCAATAACAAACAGACAGACTAGACAAACAGCAACATCCCCTTCTCCCCGGCATAAGTTTAAAACAAATAATGTAGATTGGACTCGCTTTGCTGAAGTCACTGATTCAGAAATCGTCAACATTAATGAGAGTGACACATTATCACTCTATCATCATTTAAAAAATGTTATTTTAATGGCTGCGGATAGGACCATTCCGCGTAAATCTACAGGAGCTAATAGAACTCTTTCTCCTCCATGGTGGGACTCAGAGTGTACAGCAGCCTGCAAACGTCGCAAAGAAGCAGAGAAATTGTTTTCGAGATCAATGACACTTGAAAACTATTTAAATTACCAAAAAGTAGCAGCTGAAGTGCGACGTTTACTTTCTGAGAAAAAGAGGAATGGTTGGCGCCAGTTCTGTTTAAGTCTTTCTCCTTTATCCCGTCCCTCGGTGGTATGGAAAAATATAAGAAGATTCCGTGGTTCATTGGAAAGCAATTACCAACAGTCTAATGACCCAACTGAGTGGATAGATGCATTTGCACAAAAACTGGCACCTCCGTCAGCTCCATCTTTTGACGAATGTCAGTTTTATGTATCTCCCACTCATCAACAAATGATTTGGATAGTCCATTTACTTTCAATTGGTTTTAAATTCATTTAAGGATACCAGTCCAGGCAGTGATGGAATACTTTACTCCTTTATACGTAACAGTGGTCCTACTACTCAAGAGGTGTGTCTGAACATCCTAAACCGTATTTTCCAATCTGAGATTCCCCCTGAGGAATGGAGGACACAAAATTTTCGTTCAGGCACAAATTGCTTAATCTGAGTGTGTCGCTGAAGATGACGAATTTTATATGTAATCTCCTATCCAGTCGTTCAGTTGTAGTTTCCACTCCAAATTGTACCCTTCCTCCCCGTATAACGTATATGGGTCTTCCCCAAGGATCTCCCCTCAGTCCCCTCCTTTATGGTTTATATACCCATGATCTAGATTTATCCGTATTAAGTTTTTGTGAGATCCTTCAGTTTGTGGATGATTTGACAATTTACATTGCTTTGAAGGATATTACCGAATGTGCTAGGCGGCTTAACTCTGCCATTCGATACCTTACAGAGTGGATGGATAGACATGGTCTAAGTATCTCGGTTCCCAAAAGTTATGTAGTTGTATTTTCTCGGTCCAAAATTACACCTCATGTCGATATCCAAATTCAACAGCAAGTTTTCCCGGTTAGGGATAAAGTGAAATTTTTAGGAGTCTATCTAGACTAAAGACTGACTGGCGCCTATCAGGTAGCTCATGTTTCGCAGAAATGTGAAAAATATATTAATGTTTTGCGGTGTCTCAGTGGTGTATGGTGGGGCTCTCACCCATCTACCCAGAAACTCCTATATAATGCTCTTATCAGCAGCCACATCGATTATGGATCCTTTTTACTGGAACCATGTAATAAAACCCCGTTAAAGGAACTATATAAAATTCAAGCCAAGTCCTTGAGAATTGTAGTGGGAGCAATGAAATCAACACCAATCAACGCCCTTCAAGTTGAATGTGTTGATCCTCCACTCCATATTAGACGGCAATATCTGGCAGACAGGTTCCTTTATAAAACATTTCAAAATTCTTCTAACACCCTTTTAGGCAAATTACACACCCTAAATCAATTGACCTCTTCATCCAATTATTGGCTAAATAAAGAACCCCCCTGTCTCTTGATCAGTTACCGTAAGATTACCCAAATCCCTTGTCCAATTTTCCAGTGCAGACTTAATCCTCTCTATTCCATTCCATACCATGCATAAATAATATCTCCAGACATTATCCTTAACCTTCCCATAGACAAAGGTTCCCCACTAGCTAACTCTCAATTCAAAGAAATTATTGATTCACATTTTAGGGATTGGCTGCTTATTTTTACAGATGCCTCTAAGCTTTCATCGGATGGTTGTGTTGGAGTAGCTAGCATCTATGAGGCACTTTCGTTTATCGAATCTCATGGCCTGAACAGGTCGCTTATACTTTCGGACTCCAGAAGCGTATTAGAGGGTATTTCAGCCAATCAGTTCCGCTCTAAGTCCAAGTTCCCATTGATCTTGAAAATAAGACAGTTACTCCTTAAGTGTCGTGTTCAAAATATACAGGTTACATTGGCATGGATACCTGGTCATAGTGGGATTATTAGCAATGAGAGTGTGGACGCTTATGCTAAAGCCGCCATAACATCTGGTGGACTCAGTCATTACCAACTCTATTGTCATGACTTAATTCCAGTAGCTAAATTTCAGCTTTCTAGCAAATGGAATTCAGAATGGGCCAGCTCAAGTACCACCAAAGGTAAACACTATTTTGATATTCAAGGTAGTGTACCTGTTAGACCCTGGTTTTTAAAATACTTACAATGTAGCAAACCAATTTGCTCGACAATTTGTCGTCTTAGACTTGGACATTGCTGTTCACCAGTTTTTCTTGCCAAAATCTGGATTAGGGATAATTCTCTTTGTTAGTGTGGTTTAGATGAGGGTACCTTAGATCACATCTTCTTTTGCTGTCCTAGAAACCAACCATCCCTATATGACTGTCTTCCCAATTACATCCCTCTTCCTATCAATTTTAAATCGGTTTTAAGCTATGTAAATACCCCTTTTATCGAGATTTTGTGTACATATATACGTGTTAACAATATTAGATTGTGATGTCTTTACTAACACTTGTTTTTGTTTTAGGTGAATCAACTGGTAAATATATATTATTATAATTATTATGCATAGTAACCATACCCTTGTTGCTTCACCAGACCTACAATAAATAGAGCAAAGTCTATCCAATACACTCTGACATTGACAACCCACGAAACTGCCATTAAAGAAGAAGAAGAAGATAAAAGAGACAGACTAAATAAAAGACGAGCCAATTGGCCCGTATTTGAGGCTTCACAACGCGCGCGGTAGTAACATATCTGCTTTGAGTTTTTTTATATAATATAATTGCGTTCGATAATATGGAGTCGACATTCGACTCATGGCATGTCAATTTCATACTGAGGCGATCGGCGAGTCTGTAAAGAAGCGATATACAAAACGTGTTGGCTAGGGGCTCTGTGCTAAGCTGCGGTATAAAGTTAGTATGGCCCCGTTTTAAAACGTAAACAAAATTTCCAGCACAGCTGTGTTACAACGGATTACAAGTTTAATTCTTGAATGTAAGGAGGATTTAGTTTTGACGTTGCAATGATTTGTTGCTGCGAGTTGAAGTATTGAAGTTTAAAGTTGGGGGTCTCATTTCGTAAAAGTATCACAACAAGAATTATTAGGGTGAATCCAAACGAGCGTAATTTGTGAGTTGTGAGTCGCAGAATTTCGGTCGCGTAAATATCTTTTCATACAAATCATGACTCACAAAATTACGGTTGTGTGAATCAAACAGGACTTTTGTATGAAACTGAATGCAGCAGAATTTCTGCCAGCCGAAATTCTGTGACTCACAGCTCACAACTCACAAATTACGCTCGTTTGGCATCACCCTTAAGGTTGTTAGGATATAATATTGTAGGAAATAATAATAATAATTGTAAATAAGTAATATGACCCAGTGAACTTTGTATGATTTTCGTCCATTAGGACGGAAATGATATTGATATTTTCTCACCGTACAAACCTTCCGAACCGATTTGGCTAATTTTAGTCGTGAAATATAATTGGTGGAAGTCCAAGGAAGGTTTATATTAGAAAGAAAGTGATAGGAAGTTTACCGGATCACCTAGTATGAAATAAATAATATTCAGCAAATATATAATATAGTATGAAATAAATAATATTCAGCAAATCAGTGTTTAGTTACTGATAATGAATATAGTATACCTATTGCTGCTAAATATACTCTACTGAGATAAAACTATATCAGTGATTTAGAGCCAGCGGTGGGATAACTTCGTTTTAATCGAACGATACATAATAATTGTTTGTATTTAGTTTAAATTGAGGATTTATATCGCTTTATCTAAACGTAGGGTTAGGAAATAGGCCCCCGAGGACTTATTTGTCGTAACATGAGTCTGAGTTAGTTATTTCATACAATAGTATTAAATACATAGTCAATTTGTAGAGTTAGAAACTTCACGATGGCTGTATTTGACAGAGGTTTTTCAGTTTTTTACTAACTGCGTCAGAAAAACCAACGATGTCAATATTGGATGGCGTACGCCATCAAAACTGTAGCAATATTTTTGCATGCAAAATGTGTATCTAGAAAATATTGTCGTCCTTTTTTTGTCTTACACTAATAGCATATACTACTTTCTCTGTCACTCATTTTACGCTTTCAATGCATATTTTACGTAATCAATGCATTAAACAGGTCCGACTGTCACCGCGTCCTATGGCACACTGCTCTCAGATGAGTGAGCTCACTCATTTCGAGGGTGACACATTTTCGCGCTGACGATTGCATGGATAATGGAATGCCTTTTCTAAAGGTTATAATTCTATGAGGAAAACATTTACCTGTTGTTTTCATGGTGTGTATAAGCTTGATTTGGTGTGCTCTAGGCCGCTTAATCCTTCGATCGCGGATTCTTGGAAATCTATTGTTATTCTATTGTTCTCGTAGTCGCCGGTGTCCTTATGGGAGTTGATAGGTTAAATATAGATCCTAGATCTTCAAGGACTTGTGGAAATTGACTCTGTTCGTAGGAATCTAATAACAATATATTTTACAAAGACTATACATCCACATCATCATGACATCGTCATGTAAGAAACCATCGCACCATTGAATGATCGCTGTTATCATCTTGACAGCTTCCATCCACGTGTCTATGGCGTCCAGGTGCCAGAAGATCCTTGCAGGCCTGTTATTTCAAAATTATACAGGTTCCATTCTGTACTAATATTATAAATACGAAAGTGTGTCTCTTTGTCTGTCTGTCTGTTACCTCTTCACGTCCTAACCGATGAACCGATTTTGAAATTTGGTATCTACGGAGATACATTGAGTCTTAAGAACAAAATATACTTTTTATCGGGGAATAATGCTTTTTTTTACATGGGGAAATGCATTACGCTTCCCCGGCAAATTGGGGATATCGGCCGGGGTATGTGGGACTCCTGCGTAGTCTACCCACTAAAACCCCCATGGTGCTCCACTCATCGCTTAAGGCAGAGTTGCGGGTACGATAGAACATACCGCAAATCGGGGAATAATGCCTGGTTTTCCCGCAATAAACGAATTGTGCAACGGAGTTGCAGGCGTCATCTAGTTATGCGATACTTGCAAGTTGCAAAATCACTGTTAGGGACTTACTTTAAAATATAAATATTGTTTTATTATATTACCCTATTATAAGCATTATAAACGTGCCATATTTTATATCAGGATTGGCGAAGAGCACGCAAAGTAACATGATATCTCTGTTTTGTATAAGTAATTAAAATGATTTGTGGATAACCGGGTCACAGAGGGGTAGTGAACTCATAATGGTATTTTAGCAATTTACTTTCATTTGATACCCCATTAGGTTTTAATTATAATATTATATTACATGAACGAAGTTTAACCTACATAAATAGTTTGATGGAAAGTTGAGTTTAGACAGACACATAGGGGAGACTAAGAACCTTTCAAATATAAGTAATCAGAGTAATTTATTTATTAATTTGTTCTTTATGTACATTTTTTAAAACTAGCTTAATATACACAATACATTAATAGAGTACATCGGTGTGCTTATCCCTAGAAGAGATCTCTGCCAGCAGACCTACCACAAGACATTGAGAAATGTAGAGACGTTACAGATAGTACACAAGAGAATAATTAAAACTTAATGAAACTAAACATGCACTAAAAATAAGTTTATTTATAGGCCGATGGCGTACCTACGTAATTTGGTAGGGTTATATCACTTTTACGTACGTAAGTTACGTAGGACTGTAGTGTAGGTTAGACTTGACATATCATATCCAGCTGGCAGTTCACGACTAACAATGATTTGAAATGAATAAATTTCTCAGATGGTACACTCGTAAATTCACAACAATATTAAAAACATAATCGTGAAAGACTGTCATTTTTCAGATCAATCAAGGACAGAAGGGTAGATCCATCAGCCATCCATCCATCGGTATCGGGTGAGTCAACACAACACGGTCTAGCTAAGTCTCTGGGCCTTTGGAAAACTGCGAACTTTTGAGATATTTATTTTTCTTACCTTCATCTCCGAACGAAGCTCGGTCTCCCTGATACTTATAATTATCAAACTCTAATGAAATGGGCGTGGCTGCCAATCAATGCCGTGATTATTGCGATAATAATATTTTGATTGCCGGGTAATGATAATAATTAGCATGAATTAGAATATCAAAGGGTCACAGTAATTAGGTTCTATGGTAATTCGAGACGCGGCTGACCAGCGCGTGTTGATCCCCGTCTAATAGATTACTGTTTATTGCTAATTGCTATGTTATACGAGATGATTCAAGAGCACTAGATTTATCTGCATTCTCGAAACGCGAACGTTATTCCATGACAGAGGGTTAGACTCTAGAGGTAAGTCCGGTCACACTTAGACAGATTAAATATCTTAACTCAACTTTAATTTAAGGGAGAGTTTGATAGAAAAATTGAGCTATATAATATTTTTCGTTTAAAGTAAAGTCATCATTAAACTTCTCTAAATGCGCCCGATAATGTTCTATGAACATTGTTTTCCCGCCATTTACTTGACCATGGTCATATAACGGAAGCGCCATAATAAGAAAAAAAGTTCGTCCGTAACAGTGACATGTCGTCCCAGATATTGAAGATAGCGTTTTAATCATAACTTTAGTAACTACACAAAATTTCAAGTTTTTTCAAGGGCGGTGTCAAACAGCGGTACAGCTCCACTCTTGCTATGAAAGTTCAATTTAGTATCGCTATCCTAAAATCGCATCGTCACATCGCAAATTGATATCATGAACCTTATGTTTCAGCGAATAATACTAACTAGTCACTAAAACTAGGTTAAACGATGAATTTTATATAAAAACTTCGCTACTTTGTCATGACCTGACATGGAATAGTCATTACAAATGACATGTGACGTGATTTAGCCGACCGCGCCTTTGCGCACGAATTTTTCATATTAAAATCACCGCGACACACGACCACTTTTGTTAATTATATCCATTTAAATATTAACATACAATAGTGAATTCCAGTTTAATCGTGATGTTTTATAGTTTATGAGTGCAGGAAAGGTTTAGATACTAGCATTATACTTGATAATGAAAGTTTATTCGTTATTTTGTAAAGTAGGTGTAGGTAATAAAAATACGGTTTTCGCACATCGAACATAATTATTTTTGCAGTTTGCACGATCACATTTGCGGGCAGCATTATAAGACACTAGTTACTACATACTTACTAGTCTAGTCTAATATGCATTAGTTACAAGTCCCACTAGTGACTGGTAGGACTTGTAACAGTTGTATATTAGACTAGATGACAATCGCAACTCCGTTGGGTATAGTCCGCGCGGAACTAGTTGGCCGCTCTGCCCGTATACTCACATACCGGCAGAGCGGCCAACTAGTTCCGCGCGGACTATAAAAACTCGTTAATCGCACGGGAACCGTATATTTTCCCAGGATTAATAGTATCCTATAATATACTTCCTCGGGGACTCAAAGTATCTCTGTAGCAAAATATTGAACGCCTCCGTGGTCCAGTGGTCTAGAGCATCGCTCTTGACTCGGAGGTCGTGGGTTCGATTCCCGCTCTGGAAACATGTTATTTCTAAGTTTGGTTAGGACAATGCAGGCTGATCACCTGATTGTCTGACAATTAGTAAGATGATCCATGCATCGGATGGGCATGTAAAAAGTCGGTCCTGCGCCTGATCTCTCGCCAGTCGTGTCGGTCTTCTGTGCCACTGAGTTATGAGAGTAAAGGAATAGAGAGTGCTCTTGTGTACTGCGCACACACCTGGGCACTATAAAATTACTCCTGCGTACCTGGCCTGGTTTCAATGAAACCGGCCATCGTCACCGAAACCGGTGTGGGGAGTATTATTATTATTATAGCAAAATAAATTCAGGGTGTGAAGACGTAACAGACATACAAACTTTCAAATTTACTGTATTAGTTATGGATAATATTTAAAAAAAAAACTTTAGTAGTATTTGTAACATAGTTGTATTTTAGATAGCAACACGTGTTGCTTGGTCTGTCATCACCCTTACATCTTTTGAAAGTTAAAATGAGTGTCATTTTACCAGAATAACCACAGGCGTGTTACGGTGCGTCCACATTTGTATCATTTGCGCGATCAGATCTCCGATCAGATCTCCGTCGCGATCATCGCGCCGTATCAAGTATGCGTATCATAGTGTGGACGCCTATTAGATCATTCTGCCGATCATGCGAGTATTTGATACGGCATGTATTAGATACGCGGTTAATAGCGATCGGGGCGTATCATGATACGCGTATCATTTTGACACGCTTCGATGATACGCGACGGAGATCTGATCGGGGATCTGATCGCGCAAATGATACAAATGTGGACGCACCCTTATTTGAGTCTTTAATTAGAGTGTATTGTTTGCTGCGGTAGGCTTTGTATAGGCAACAATTGTTATAGGAAACAGGCGGATTGAGGAACATTGTGTTTTTATATCTGACGTATGAAATACAAAGTATATTGTATAAGGTATGAAATACAAAGTATATTGTATAAGGTATGAAATACAAAGTATATTGTATAAGGTTTAATTATTATTAAAATTGCGTAATATCCGATGGCGATTGGCGATTAAAGCTGCCAAGCTAAAATGGGACTGGGCGGGTCATACAAGTCGCATGCATCCTGACCGCTGGGCAAAGATCACCACAGAATGGGTACCAGATGATGGACGACGCTGCCGTGGCCGGCCTCGAAAAAGATGGCGCGATAAGCTAGACAAATACGCGTCAGTTTGGCCCACGGCTGCGTTGGATCGAGAGAACTGGAAGACCTTTGCCCAGCAGTGGGACAGCATAGGCTCTTAAAAAAAATTGACGGAATCGGTGTGGTCCCTAGAGCTTAAGAGATGTACATGATACAGGAACGGGAATACATAAAATCGATCCTAATACCCTGTACATTATAATAAGGAAATCTTGGTAATAGGGTCCCGTTGTTCCCACTTGGACACGCAACCAAAGATTCCATAGGCTATTACAAAATATTGCATGTAGACTATAAAAATTAGTTCTCCTGAACCCTAAAATAATAATAATAATATCTATGGACGCTTCACACCACGTAAGCTTGTCCTACATAGTGCTAAGTACCTAAAGGACTCGTGTTATAACAGGTACCAGACAACGGAAATATATTTAATACTTTTATACTATACATTATTTATTTAAGATTTTTATTATATCATACACATATTTAATACACAATATAGATCCAGACCCGGAAACATTGAAAACTTTTTGTTCCGTCGGTGTGATTCGAACCCGCGACCCCCGGCTTGAGCCAACCCAACCAACGCGCTCACCACTGAGCCACAGAGATCGTCCAGACCATTGAAGAAGATTAAATGAACAAAAATGTGCAAAAAGCGTTCCCGAACTTGGTGCCGTGAAAAGGACTGTTGCCAATATTTCAGCTGAAGCCAGTATCGGAGTGAAGCTGATAATGTGGATGCTGAGTGATGACGGGCCAAAGGCCATGGAATTTACCTTTTAAATCCCGTTGACTCGATGGCCCAGTTTTCACCAATTTAATCCTAATTTAAAAAGGGTTTGTGTACGTCGGAAGTTGAGAACTTAGGATATTCTGTTAAAGGAATATGGCGTTATTTGAATTTGAAAACAATAATAAGAAGAAAGAAATCTTGTTAAAATTAGCAAAATTGCCAAGAAAATTTATGCTAATAACAATTATAATATTATTAAGGATTTAAAACTCATAAGATAATATCTATCTTCACTTATTCAACATTCTCATTATCATCCTAAGGTACCTAGGCTGGTAGAGAATAAGGCATGAAGCCTACCTTTGTAAATATTTGCATGAAGTGTGAATGTGAGAACATCAATTTTCTCGGAAAATAATGAAAACATATCAGTTTTTTCAATATTTCCAGGATACTCAATAGTACCCATAGTAATTATAATATGAATATGAATAAAATCGGTACTTACAAATTCCAAAAAACAAGAAATCTGGTCTGAATAAAATAAGTAAATAATTTTAACTTAAATACTATTCTTCTGCATCAATTAGGCATCAATATACACTTAGCAGCTTGTTCTGAATTTTTTATTAGAGGCAAATTAATATGATATATTTTCTTATTTACCCCTTTATTACTCCTTAATATTTTCATCATTAAAAATATTTCATATTATTCTTTTTTTTTATCATTACAAATCTACACTCCATGATATCGAATTTCCAGACAAGGAAGAAACTAGTGTTGATAGGTAGTAGTAAATGGTTCACAACGGTGGCGTCAGAGGAACGGAATTAAATGAGGAACAACGGCCTTGTTTATTTAGTACCCTAGCTGACATACGGCGCAGACCAGCGACCTTTTCTAACAATTTTATGTTATATGGGTCGTGAAAATATTGTGTAACTTTGAAAACAGACTTCTGTCTAGACTCGAGACTCTAGATTAAGAAGCTACTTATCTAATAGCCCTGCACAATTAAAAAAATATAACTTGCAACTTGCAACTAAATTTTAACTTGCTGCTTGCTACTAAATTGTGTATTTACATGCAATAAGTAACTTAAAATTAAGTTAAAATTTAGTTAACTACTTATCTACTTAATACGTGTAAGCCAGCCCTAATAGTCGCAGCGACAAACAACCGCACAAAGTCGCACGTCTGCCCGTTCGATGTAAATGGCCTGATCCAGATCGTAACGTAAGAGGCTCTATTACAAAGACAAACATTCACAATTCACCGAACAATGCCCGAAGATACACTCACGCGATTTATCGTTTTCATAAAACTTCTAACGAATGCGAAAAGGAAACTGGATGTCTTTGTATCTCTCAGTATTCACATGTTCTCTTTGATATTATATCATTTTAGGATCCTTTGGGTATAATAGTCTTATAAATATGTTGGTTATTTGAAAGTTGTTTAACGTTTTATTTACATAAACAAAATATCGTATAATATCTTTAACAATTTTTTGATGAACGCAACAGATGCTGGTTTTGATCAACCACTCTTATACCTATTTTTACCAACCATACCTTTACGTTAAGTTCTGTAGCCTTTTCCATCAATATTATAAGTCAGATTTATCCGCAATCTCTATAATTAAAGTTTTTTTCTTGAGAGAAACATGATTTTATAAGACTACTGTACGTTAAGCGTTAGGATACGATTGGTGAAAATGGACATTACTTTTAGAGCGCTTACAGACGAACAGCAATAATTATTGTCGACGCGTGTCGTCGAGTGCCGTCGACAAGTGCCGTTCGTACAGACAAAGCTCGTTCTGTAAGAAGCCTTAGAAATATTGCAACCTCTCTGGGCATTCCCAAAGTTCACAAATGTCATGGCATCGTTCATTCATCCTACAGAGACATTACCACTTTGACCTCGGGTGAAGGTGGAATATCCTCTCAATGTGTGATCGTACGATCAGCGACCCCATCGCATGCCTAGAATTTATGGAAATTAATTTTACTGTCACGTTAAAGTACGACATGGGAATACAAATATTTCACCAAAGACATGTCATTCACTCTGAAGAGGGAAATATTTTGTTTCCTTACTCCTTAATAAGGAAGGTGTCCATGTATACTAAATAACAATAAACAATTTCAATCCATACTAATATTATGCGAAAGTGTGTCTGTCTGTCCTCTTCGCGCCCAAACCGCTGAACGGATTTTACACAAATTTTGTATGGAGATACTTTTAGTCACAAAAAGGACATAGGATACTTTTTTTTCTAGAAAAATGTACGGTTCCCGCGCGATAAACGAATTCTGGTGCAAAGGAGTTGCGGGCATCATCTAGGTCATCTAGTTTAATATAAAGTCGTCCAAATGTAACTACAACATATTGTACAAATTAATT
The DNA here is from genome assembly GCA_963422495.1 of Polyommatus iphigenia. Classification (NCBI taxonomy): domain Eukaryota; kingdom Metazoa; phylum Arthropoda; class Insecta; order Lepidoptera; family Lycaenidae; genus Polyommatus; species Polyommatus iphigenia. The sequence continues at coordinate 35,105,137 of OY730186.1, forward strand.
AAAAGCAATAAAATAATTGATTTCTTGTATCTTGATGAAACTGAAACTGTTATAATATAATATTTAACCCTCCTGTCCGGTGTTTGTTAACTCCTCCAAAACGATTGGATCGATTTGGTTGGAATATTGTAAACTTATCAAATAGCTCGGAGAATCGGCTAAAATCTATTTTCAAAGCCGAATAACGGTTGAACAATGTTTGCCTGGTTATATTGTAGTCTTTATTTACGGACTTGTGCCTCACACCTATACAAGGTGTAACAAAACTAAGTTATAATACTTTAAGGCAGAGCTTTAAGGTGTGTATATGTAAAGTAAAAAAAGTAAAAAAAATAAATAAAAAAAAACACTCTTTATAAGTGATACCTACACACCTTAAAGTATTATCACTAAGTTTTGTTACAACAGCTTCTGATTTATTCGTCATACAACTAGAAATCAAGATTTTTACGAGTACCTATCTATATTTTTTACCTTATAGGCGAAGGCTTTGAGGTGAAACAAGCAATATTCCACATAAAATAAATCGAATAGTCGAAGTAATAACAATTTCCTTTATCGCATATTTTGCGATTTTGATATTTTATTTCTGTTGGGTCAGGACTCAGTGACAGTTCTGATCAAGCGAAATGAATATTATGATGGTTATATTAAATAAAAGTATCTCTAGTAATGTTGTTAAAATAGTCTTGAAATGCATTTTCTACAAGGCGCAGGTTCGGCCTCATATGGAATATTGTTCTCATCTCTGGACAGGGGCGCCTAAATACCAACTGCCAACATAGATCACAGATCAAAGATTACAAAGGGCGGGAAATTAAAATTATTACAACAAATATGAAGTAAGTCCATTAAAGAAAAAAGTTTGATACAAAATCTGACCCCCTCTTTGGTCTTATACACCAGATGTTGAGTTGGAAGGAGGCAAATATATCTGCGAAAACCGTATGCAAATCGGATCACTAGTTTTCGTGTTAAAGAAAAAGTCTTATACAAAATCTGACCCCCTCTTTCGTCCCTTCAGAGGGGTGGGGACAAATTTATTTATACACCAGATGTTAAGTTGGAAGAAGACAAATATATCTGCGAAAACCGCATTCAAATCGGATCAGTAGTTTACGTGTGATAATGGAACAAACATACAGACAGACAGACAGACAGACAAAAAAACTGACCACACTTTTGGCTTCTATAGCGATGTAGTGACACCCTCCGCTTATTATTTTTTGAATATCTTTAATGTACAGAATCTTCATTTCTACAGTTTTATTATATGTATAGATAATTCGCACGCGTCTAGTCACACGCACTCAAACACCGTGCCGAAGTCTAGCAACGCCGCACCGACCGGCACTGTAACGCCGCAAGCCGCAACGCAGTTCCGGTCAGAGTGATAGGTTTTTTCGTAACGGAATTTTTTGATCCGCACTCAAAGCCCGCGATAAAAATAAGCAATAGCCTAATAATGTTAGATAAGGTTTAAACTAGTTACTATTTTCATAACTAAGTGTACATTATTATCATAGCATACTATATGCAAATGAAACACAAGCTGTATTATGCTCAAAACCAGGTGTTTAGGGTGTTCACCGTGCGTTAATCCGCTCCTGCTTCCCGCCCGCCCTAGGGCCCCCGCGGCGCACCGCGCATTATGTAACGAAACTATTAACTATGTGATTACACGGAATTTACATATTTTATGTAAATTGATTTGTAATGTTTACTGGAATGCGTTTGTATTGTAATAATTTATGATTTCGGGTATTTAGCATTGTTTTGTTTAGGCATAATATATTTTTATTATTTTATTATGGCATTGTTAGATTTCTGAGGTTTTTTGACAGTTGACTGAACTGTCAAAAAATCTAATATCTTGATTGGCTAACGTCAAATAGGCCGCACTTATCCGAATTTCTGATCAGAAAAATTCGGACGCCCCGCCGGAACGCACTCTGTTCATAGTTCATGCTTCATATGATTTGTTGTGGACCCCGCATACTATCAGAATTCTGACTTGTAAAAATGTATGAGCGTCCGAATTTAAAAATTCCTCACAATAAACTTCATACATGCGCCAATCCCAATAAAGTTGTTAGAACGTCATGCATCTCCTTCAATAATACGAGCAACGAGAAAAATAACAGAATATTGAAGGGTAAACTTTAATCCAACTGGCATAAATATTTATTTTATTGTTAGTTTTACAGGCTTACTAGAACAGCAAATGTTCAACATTTTGTACAATATGTTTGCCTTTCGTTTCTCCAACATTTGAATTTACTTTTTTAACAAACTACTATGTACTCGACACGGCAATATCGTAAAGGTCCAATCGAAGCGTTATTCCGACTATTACTGGAGTTGCTCTCCATTAAAATCTGATACGGTCGCTATAGTCGTTCAAAATCATTTCACCTCGGAGTTCCCATGAAAGTGACCTATGTCACCAGCATAAAGGTCATGTCTGTAATAAAATAACTCCAACCGGACTGTATTCAGCGTTCAGGACTTTTCAGTTGCTCGCTCACTTTCGTAGCGCGAGGACGCGCTAGCCGTTCGGCTCGGGCGCCTCGAACTTCTTGGTTAATAAAAAAAAAACTTTTGAGTTTGGAATGTTTTTTGAATTGAAATCGGAACGCTTTTAAAAGTTTTTGGTGTTCTGTGATCTGTGATATTTTCGAACATGATTTTACGCGGGATAACTGTTTTGACGTTACTTTTGTTCCTGTTTGAAGGTAGGAGGACATTTTTTACTATTTTTCCTCATATATAAATGACTAGCCGGCCTAAGTTGCGCAAACGAGAAAATCTCGAGTTATCTTACTCTCGTGTGTAGTTATATTGTCGATAACGACATAATGTCAAAATCATTTTTTGACATTATGTCGATAGATTTTGACGACAGATCTACACGAGAAAAAACGTATGTCATGTTAGGGTCAATAGAGATGAAGAGAAAAGCCATCAAACATCGAGAAAACGTGTAGACAAAATTTTCTCGTTGGTGTATGCTAGAGGGGCAGGTGACATGAACAATTTAAATAATTAGTTACTTGACCGACCGGAAGGCATATAAGCAAAATATTCTTATCATAATCTTGAGATAAGGTCTTATGTTTTCTGTTGTTTACGTATCACTTACTAACTTTTTTAAACGTGTTTTCAAGGCATATAAGGTTGTGGTGAGTGGGGGACGATAATTATTATTTATCATTCCAAAAGTATTGTATAAGAACAGTATATTATAATTCTTAGGCAATTAATAGTCTGCGCTACGCTCCCGCCTTAATCATCGTGTTTTTTTTTGTGAACCACCCAGAAATAGGACCCCGTGTAGCGGGGCTCCGTCGACTTATAAATTATTGAACCAAAAAAATTGGGGTAGGTTTGTAAACCTTTACTTAATTTTTTACTTTTTGAAAAGATGTAAGCCAAAATTATTCTGAACTAAATGTTGCCCACAACTTTGTTCGCCCAGATACTTCGTTTTTATAATAATATCACCGTGGAGTATGGATATCACCCGGTGAATCTTTTCGCACCTACTTATGAGTGTAAGGCGCGCCGCAGACGTCACACTTTTTGTGTGATCGAGTCTGCGGCTTACGTGTGCGCCGCAGACTCGATCACACAAAAAGTGTGCCGTCTGCGATCTCCCTAAGAGTCAATTCAGACCGCAACACGACGCGTAGATGCACATTTTCTAAAGTATTGAATTGACAGATGTGCAAGCATAACGTCTCAAGCAATTGAAGTTTAGAAATGCAATACTTCAGAAATGCATCTCCACGTCGCGTTGCGATCTGAATTGACCCTTAGTAGTTAACTAGAGAAAGTAATTAACACAATAGATAATAGTACAAGACAATACACAGGTAGGTACTATGCTATAAACATAAAAATATTATGAAAATCATTACTCTTTCTTTTGCCTTTGACGTAGTCGGATAAAAATATAATTTATATCGTTCTATTTATGAATTTCACTTGTGCCCCGATAAACCGAAACCGCGCCGCGTCAAAACTTAATTAAACTTCATATTCTCGTTAAAGTTAAAAATGATATTATTTTAAAGACTAGATGAATCTCAATTTAAATTAACTGCTTCATTCGAATGTATATGATTAATTATATTATTTCTTTTTGAAAGTCTTATTTTTAGGTTCATAATATCCTATTAAAATTATTTCAAGTTGCCTCAAATACTTATATTTTTTTGTATTTTTTGCAAAATATTTTTGCACGCTTCTGGCAGTGTTAAAACTCTGTCTAAACGAAATCGTCTCGAAATTAAATCACAACATAATATAAAGTTTGCAGATAACCACAAATTTATTTTTGAAAAAAAATTTACTTATCCCCGCTGGCCGCTACTCGCCAGCCAGGTCTTCAGTTTCGCGACTTTTATACTCAACTTGCCTCAACTACCTATCCAAAGTCTGCTGCCAGCTCTTGTTTAGTTATTAGTTCTAAAAACTTAATAGTACCACTAACACTAACTACCACTTTCAAGATTTTGCGCAGATAAAAATGTTGTTTGTCTCATCAAAATGAAGCTACTCACAGAAAATTTGCTTGATAGTAATCAAAAAAAATTGTTCTAGGGCTCCCTGACTATAAAGTCTACACCCTAAAACGGGTGAACATTCTAGGGTTCGAAGTACGCACTCCAATAAATACCAAAGTCAATAACTTCATGTATCCGACTTAATTTGTATTCACATACTGTTCCCCAATAAAAATAACGACAGTGCCCTTGAGTTTAAAAGCCTACTTGATTTAGAGCACAAAAACATCTGCTTTTGAAGAAGTAAATTAAAAACTTTCCAATGCTGCCAACACATTTTTTTAACATTTTGTTTTTCGATAAAATATATTATAATTAGTTTTAATTCCAATATCGAAATTCTATCAAAAGTTGAAAACTTTTTTAATGATATCCGATCGTCGAATTGATTTCGTTATTCGAACCAATGTTGCTTCCGTTACCTCGATTACCATAATTTACTATAGGAACTGTGCAATTTTCAGCGGAAATAAGTAACCATGATAATAATATTATAATCTTCTTATATATAAAATTCTCGTGTCACAATGTTAATTACCGTACTCCTCCGAAACGGTTTTACTGATTTTTACCAAATTTGATAGGCATATTCAGTAGGTCTGAGAATCGGCTACTGGGTACTTTTTATATTGATAAGTGCATTTGTTGAATAAATAATAGTAAATTATTACAACTCGAGACTGACGGCGACCATTGTTTGTGCGACGGGATAGCGATGGACGTTGCTATGGTAACATACTTATTTAGTCACTTCAATAAAATAATATGGGCGAAATAGGTACTTTATTATGGCAAAGCAACGTTGGCCGGGACAGCTAGTATTATATAGTATTAAAAATTAAATTTTTAACAGTCTTTACTGATTATATTTTGCTGTCGGCTCTCAAGGCCATCAGATCGAAATGGGTCAACGTTAAAGGCAACGTCAATTATTTTTTAACAAAAAATTTAACCAGACTTCCAAGGAAAAAACAATATTCTTAAAATGGCCTAAAAAGCATGAAATAATTCTTATTCTTCATTAGTGCCTTTTTCAAAATTCGACTAAATCTCAACGAATTCTGTACTCAATTTTCATTCGTTTGAAGTCAGTACCATTCCAGAACTGAGATACTTGACATAGAACTCAGCCAGTACCGACTTCAAAAGAATGAAAATTGAGTACAGAATTCGTTGAGATTTAGTCGAATTTTGAAAAAGGCACTAATGAAGAATAAGAATTATTTCATACTTTTTGGGCCATTTTAAGAATATTGTTTTTTCCTTGGAAGTAGGGTTCAATTTATGTTAAAAAATAATAAATTTACTCTTTTTAATTATCTACGAGATAAGGCTTTATGCGTAAATAACCACTACGAATATTAAATATCCATATTATAATTACTGTATGTGAAATTGTGGTAAATGCTTGCAGTTATCTAAGCGATGCTGCAATTTCCAAATATTTATCTTTAAAGGTTTAGGAGTTCTGTTCAGTGTCTTTTGACCAAGAGACACCTTCGTATGAAATTTCTCTTATTCGTAACATATTATGTTTAAGTTACTAGAAACAGCATTTTAACCACAATAAGTGTTTTAATAAATTTCAAGGATTTTCCTCGATTGCTCATAGATCCTATCACCAGCTCACCACTTTCGTTATTGTTATATAAAATTAAGATTATATCCTATACAAAAACACAAGAATTTTGAAAATCGGTCCAGAAACAGCGAAATAATCATCAAAAACATCTGCTTCGATGCAAAATATCAGGAAAAGCACCAATAATTGGGTCATAAAGTGATGACCCATGGTATAATTATAATTGTGATGATAATGATCAATCAAATTGATGTGTTGGTTTATGCTTTCAGTTGTTTAAACAACGCCGAAATCCCCGAACCTGTACCTATAAGCATTCAAAAGTTCTGTTCGGTACCTTTGGATCCAGGGTATAACCTGGTGCAAAATCTTACTTTTTGGTAGCATTTAGCTCGAATGCTTCAGAAAAAATTGAAATCACTATATGTTTCCATACAAATTTCAAGGAGTCCCCTCGATTCCTCATGGATTCCATCATCAGATCACCACTTTTGTGAACATGGTACCAAATTCAGATTCAACTCTGCACAACGACAAAAGAATCATGCAAATCGGTCCACAAACGGCGAAGTTATGGTTGAACATACAAAAAAAATAATATACAGACGAACATATTATAACCTCCTCCTTTTTGGAAGTCGGTAAAAATGGAATATCATGAATGTGTGTACAGCTTGGCAGAAAAGTGTGAGCGGTGACAATTGGAGCTAAAAGTTCATTTGTGGCAACATTAAAATTCCTTGTCACTACTACACTACAATTACTATACTGTACTCGGCGAAACATGGCGGTAGCGGTCATTGACTCCCTGTCAAAAACTTGTCATTTTCTGTACAAAGCCGCGATTGACAACATCTGACACTTCGTTGTCAATCGCGGTTTATATAGAAAATGACAAGTTTTTGACAGGGAGTCAATAACCGCTACCGCCATGTTTCGCCGAGTACAGTATAGTACAAATAATTGTGTCAAAAGTGACATAGGGTAGGGTAGCCTATAATAAAAGAAAAGTACCCTCGTTTAAAAGCCACTCTTTTTTGATAAGCTGTATTCAAACCCAAACAACCTAAATGTTCATTAAAATCAGACAAAAAGAAGCAATAAATTATTCTTCAAAATCTTTAAAATGTATAAAAGTGGAAAATATTAACAGAATGTATTATCTAGAAGTGTTTTTTGTGCTTCGTATCCAGCCGTCATTAAGTCTTTCACTTTACAACGTATCTAATGAAGTAGACCTACGTGGGCGTGGAAATATATTATTGTTTCCCAAAATATACCTTCAAATAGCTCAGACGCGTTGGACGAGGAATAATATTCGTCTTATGAGTAGTTTTTAGGGTTCCATATATTTTGGTGGACTGTTCAGAAACTTTATTTGTACTTAACAACGATATTTAACAAAATATAATTTTATGGCATTTTTTATGGAAAAATCGGAGAAAACGTACTAACAAAACATAGTTTTGATTGATTTTGATGACTTTGACAGTTGTGCACAGTGATATTAAGCCGGAAAATTGTATGAACGTAACAGATCTGTATAAGTAGAATATCATTGGTTGTGCAATGTGCAGTTTAATTATAGTTTTTTTAAGCAAAGTATGTCCAAATACTAGATGTTGCCTATTTCCAAAGTATATACAAACCAAGTTTAATCTAATTCGGCTTAGTCATTTAAGTGTGAAGAGGTAACAGAGAGACTGTCGACTAGGATCAACGCTTAAACCTTAAGGAATTGCTCAGAAAGCCAGTGTATTAGGAATTTCGAGAATCTCCTCCCTGTCTACGCCTGTCAATGTGTAAGACTTTAAGCACTTTTGTATATTTCATTTGTAACTAATAATTTATTTCTTTCTTTTATTTATTTTTCATCTTGGGTACGGTATCACGACACGGCAGGACCAATCTTGATGAGTTTTGCGGCGAATATAAAGTAGGACGACGGAGAAAAACGTTTTTTTTGTTGTAAGCAATTTCTGTAAAATTTAATTTTGCGTTATATCACGGGGAACAACTAGTGCAATATTATAAAGATCTCGTAACAGAAACCTATACTGTACCTACTCGGCGAAAAATCTCGGTAGCGGTCATTGACTCTCTGTCAAAAACTTGTCATTTTCTATACAAAGCCACGATTGACAACATGTGACACTTCATTGTCAATCGCGGTTAATATAGAAAATGACAAGTTTTTGACGGGGAGTCAATGACCGCTACCGCCATGTTTCACCGAGTACAGTATAGTGCAATATCACATGGTTTTTTGTTATGTGGGGTACGTTCAGTAACCACGATTTTCTCACGTGTTACATCTGAATTGTGTAAGTTAAGGAAAGGTTGAAATGTGTGTAAACGTCAGATTTAGTAGTTCAGCCCCGTAATTCCCACTTAAGTACTGATCTCTTATTGTCATAGTGCCAGGGGAGGTATTCAGCGAAACGAACGTTTTTCACGAAATTTTCAAATCCCGCGACGCGTATGCGGGCGAATCTGGGCCTTCCTTAAATATTTGCTTTTGTAGCTTTATCTTTTTTTTTGTTTTGTTTTAGTTAATTCGTGAGTTTTTGAGCTTTGACATTTTGAACAAAAATGAGCGTTTGGTATAATAATAATGATTCCATTTCCCTGTTGCTGACTAAAAAATAGAATCAATTTATGTATAGCGTTGTCTAAAATTGATTGGCTACTCCTAAATATCGGGTTTAACCTCAAAAACCTGCAACTGAATTGGACACAATCAGCTGTCACTAACTCGACCGGGTTCGTTAGCTAACTTCGTGCTTTAACTGAAAATACAATGCCCACTTACCTACAACTGAATACGACAAAACTAATATACGTACATTGTCCTCATAGTTTTCATGAAAGTTATTAAATATAATATTACTAGCGACCCGCCCCGGCGTCGCACGGGCATAAAATATATAGCCACTGAAAAAATGATTAAAATCGATAACCTATGATCCTTCATGTGGTCTACTCTTTATCTGTGCCAAATAACATAAAAATTGCTCCAGTTGTTCGCGAGATAAGCCCTTTCAAATAATTTCCCCCGTTTTTACTTTTTTCCACATTCTCCTATTAGTCTTAGCGTGATAAAATATAACCTATAGCCTTTCTCAATAAATGGGCTATCTAACACTGAAAGAATTTTTTAAATCGGAGCAGTAGTTCCTGAGATTAGCGCGTTCAAGTTAGCCCTTTCAAATAATTTTCCCCGTTTTTTCCACATTTTCCTCTATTTCTTCGTTCCTATTAGTCTTGGCGTGATAAAATATAGCCTATAGCCTTCCTCGATAAATGGGCTATCTAACACTGAAAGAATCATCAAAATCCGTTGCGTAGTTTTAAAGATTAAAGGGAACAAAGGGACATGAGCGAAAAAAAAGTGACTTTGTTTTATAATATGTATAGATTAAGTAGGTAGCTAGAGTTAAAAGTCGTTAATAATTTTTTATAAAGCTCAGTTAGCATTAAGTATTATGATTATTAAACTAAGGTACGTCTTTTTTCAACAAGTTAAAAAAATCTTCGTAAATATTAATTTATCGCGCGGGAACCGTACCGTTTGCCAAAACAATTAAAGCTATCCTATGCTCTCCCGCAATTCTACTGTTCGGCGCTTAAGGGTTGATTCAGACCGCAACGCGACGCTTAGATGCATTTCTAAATTTATATTGGATTTCACAGATTCGCAAGAAGTCTCACGCAATTGAAATCTGTCAAATCCATACAAATTTATGCCGCGCGGCGCCTCGCCTCGTCTCGTCGTGTTGCGGTCAGAATTGACCCTAGGTGTAAAGAAATAACAAAGTATCGTATCTTTGATTGGTAAGTATAGATTATTTGCATCTTTTTTTGCTTCATGCATTTTAATTTCAAATTCCAAGCTTACTTTTAACACGTGTATTTTTCAATTCAATTGTATAAAAATTATTATGTATGTACTTAAATAATTTACTCAAGGCTGCTCGCCAACGTTAAATTTTAAAAAATATGATACACAATAGAAAATAATCATTCAAGCAAATAATTTTATACAAAGAAATGTGGGTAAGTAATAATAAAACGTTATTGAGGAACTACAATTAAAACTTCATAGAAAATGCGCTGTCATTTTGTTTTTTAATTATTCCTCATTAAGATCTTTTGAAATTACTGCGGCGGTGAATGGCACGCTTATAACGTATTTACCACTGCTCTGTGAATAATCTTTTTTATAATAAATTAAAATAGAAAACTCCAAAAATTCATTTCCATATTTCCATAATTATTTAAAATGCGAACGTCTCCCTCTTCACGCCCAAACCAATGAACCAGATTTTGAAAGGTACGGAGATACTTTGAGTCCCGGAAAGGGCATAGGATACTTTTTATCCCGGGAAAATGTACAGTTCCAGCGATATCGCGTCGTATTACGATTTTTTGACATTAAAGTCCACAATATTATGTACTGACGCGAGTTCCACATTTATTACCCACCCTAAAAATCTGCAAGGAATCATAAAAAGTTTTTACTTCATATATTTTTATAGGCTTAGTAAAAATAAAACTATTAGTACCATCGATGAAATTGATTCATAGGTAGTTGACGGACCTACGTCATTTGGTCGAGTTATGTCCATTCATTGTCTTTCGGCTGGGTTCGCCGTTCGACATGACCAAATTAAGTTGGTCCGCAATATGCCTACGTATCAACTTCTCTGATAGTACATAATCGTTCTAACTCATCTAAACACACTAGGCCGAAGTTCCGCAACGGAAATTCCGCATGATTACGTCAGCAAGGTCAAACGCATTCAATATAATGCGACGGAATTTCGGCATGGTGTATCATCGGTAATTTAAAATACATTGCAGGCGGAATCATGCGGAAATTCCGTCGTGGAACTTCGGCATAGTGTGTTTAGACACTATAACTGCATTACTTTTTTACCCAAGCGTGTCAAGGGAATATATTGAATTGTCCAAAAAATGAGATAAGTATATCGATGATAAAGTGTGTGGTCATTTTTCATCGTCTGATGTACTCGGACGTAACGACCTCCTATTGGAGATCGTTATCGTAGTCATTTTGATCTCAAATATAATATCGGTTTTATGTTTCATTTTCGAACGCCCAGTTTCGGAGTTTGAACTGGAGTTTATAGTTTCGATACGGTTGATTGGTTAATGATGACGTTCGCGTTAGCAAAACAAAAGAGCTAAAACATCATCAGAAAATTATTAATTTATAAACTCAAAAGAAAATCAGAAATAAATAACCTAACATTTGTTTTAAAACTATAACATTTATTTGATGTAGTCACTGACTACTGCCTAGTGACATACAGTTTACGATTAAGAGATATTATTAAGAAAGGGCAATGTTGCAATGCAAAAGAGTTTAAGAAGACCATCAATGTGGAGCAGGCTCATTACTTACTCATTAGTATCTTTAGCCCTTTAAGGGTAATTGTTCAATTAGCGATGGAGGTTGTTTTAGAAAGTTAACATAACGTGCCAGACATTGCGTAATGTGTATCCAATCTACTGTTTTGTGGGAGTAAAACATGGCATCTATTACAGCGCTTGTTATACTTAAAGCCGCAATAATATTTACTATTAATTGACCGTACATTTAACTCAAAAATTATTATTTTTAACAAAAAATTAAAACCGACTTCCAGAGTAAAAACAATAATTATTATTATAATGAACAAAAAAGTATGAAATAATTCTAACTCTTAATAGTGCCTTATGCAGAATACTCCTAAAGCTCTACTATTTCTGTACACAATCTGCATTATTTTGAAGTCGATACCAGCTAAGAATGGTGAGTTCTTAGACAAAATATTTTTAATTTTAAAGACTGGTACCGACTTCAAAATTATGAAGATTGTGTACAGAAATAGTAGAGCTTTAGGAGTATTCTGCATAAGGCACTATTAAGAGTAAGAATTATTTCATACTTTTTTGTTCATTATAATAATTATTATTGTTTTTACTCTGGAAGTCGGTTTAAATTTTTCTTAAAAATAATAATTTCACTCTTTTTAGTAATTTAAGTAATTTATAAGGTTTTCTGTAAATACTAATGTGTTCTAGTAAGTGATTTTGGAGCCAGGATACACATTTATGATAATATGAGAACTATAAAGTTAATATACCTAGCGCCCTCTCGGAATAGAGAATTGCATAAGCAACTCCAATAATATACTCGTATCACTTTATGATTAATAATATAAGCTTGGCGTTAATCAAGCAATGATAAAATTAATGTTCATGCGCCTATCTCTAAAGGATCTAAAGTTCTGTTCAGTAATTTTCTTTCTATCACAACACTCCTGGAAAGTCTTTAGCTCACTATAATTATTGTTCATATTATAATATTATGCTTAAACTACTTAGAACTACGTTAATATAACTATTTATTTTGTCCCAATAACAAGGAGTTTCCTACATACGGACATACCTCATAATTCATAGATCTCATGATCAAATTGCTAACTTGGTAACCTGATCACCAAGTTTGAATCATTTACTTTGATATAACAATATAATTTTTGAAATCGTTCTACAAATTAAGAGTTATGATTTAATGGTTCATGGTGTGGTGACTGGTGGTATTGGTGATGATGATAATGAATGTAACTTGCATAGTAGCATATGCTTTGAGTTCTTAAACCAAAGCCGAAACCCTCAAACTTGCATATATAAGGAATCCGGAGTTCTCTTAGCACCTTCGGAACCAAGGTATATCTTAGTGCAAAATTTTGCTTTTTGGTAGCATATGCTTAGAATACTTCTCATAAAATCGAAATCACCATAATATTATGTTTCCATATAAATTTTGAGGAGTTCCCTCGATCACTCATGGATCTTATCATCAGGTCGAAATAATAAAATAATTTTCAAAATAGCTTAACTTTTTACAGAACAATGTTTAAAGACATCCGTGATCCGTTTTGATCTAAAGATACTATGAAAAATACCTACCAATTATAATAGGGTCATAATGTGAAGGTGGAATGGTGGTGATGATGATGATGATTAATGTAATAAGCTTAGTAGTATATGCTTTCAGTTCTTAAAACAACGCCGAAACCCCCAAACATGTATCTATAAGAAGTAAGGAGTTCTGTTCACCACCTTCGAACCATGGTATATCCTGGTGCAAAATCTTATTTTTTGGTAACATATGCCTGGAATACTTCATATGAAACCAAAAAAACCATATGTTTTCATTTGAATTTTGAGGAGTTCCCTCGATTACTCATGGATCCCATCATCAGGTTACCACTTTTGTGAACATGGGACCAAATTGGAGTGAAACCTAATACAACAAAATAAAAATTTTGAAAATCGGTTCACAAACGGCGGAGTAATCGTCGAACATACATAAAAAAAAAAAAACCACAGCCGAACGTATAACCTCCTCGTTTTTTGGAAGTCGGTTAATAAAGCTTTTTACATATTAAACATGTCATAATCAAAGTCTGTCAGACTTAGCTCAGCAATCCTATCTCTAAACTAAAATAATATGTATCTGAGTGCAGCTTAGCCTTGTTTGGCTTCCATATTATAATGTTCAATTTGAATAATATTACTCTTATTTGAATTAGTGTTCATCACATCGTCGTCGAAGTATATCATCATCATCATATCAGCCTATATTCGTCCACTGCTGGACATAGGCCTCTCTCAATGAACGCCAAGATGACCGACCTCCTGCTACTCGCATCCAACATGGTGGTGGTGGAATTAGTGTTATTAGAACATATTATTTTCCCGGTTAAAATCAATTTTCCATAAACATTGTTCAAGTTGAAACACTAATAGGGAGATAATTAAAACTGAAACTTCGTGAAGACTGCGGGCGTCGAAATATCTTGGCGGAAACCCAAAAAGAAAATTATCTTTCGACTTGAATCCAAGTGTTTTGTAAAAACAACAATATTATGCAAAATGAAAATAGCAAAATAACTTGTTCAGTTGATGGAGGTAAAATTTCTTGGATTTTGTATAATAATTGTTTCAGCGCAATAAAATTTTGCATGCCGTAAGGCAGAATGTATATAAGGCTCTGAAAAATACTGTAACATCTTATTATTGTACCTGCATTTTAAGCAAATAAACGATCTATCTATCTAGCGCAAATTAAACACAAGGTGGACCTTATACATATCAACATTAAAATTATAATCTATACTTATAAAATTACATGTCCTGACTGACTGACTGATTCATCATCGCTGAGCAAAAACTGTTAAAGTTACAGCCATGAAATTTGGTGAGTAGGGTTGTTTTATTATGTAGACACCCATTAAGGAAGGAATTTTCAAAATTTTACTCCGAAGGGGGTGAAATAGGGGTTGAAAGTTTCAATGAAAGTCCGTTATTTCTTAAGTTAGTAATATGAAATTTTATTTTTAGGCTACTGATTAAAAATAATTGTATACGTGTTTAAGCGTTTTCGGAAATTCTACCCCCAAGGGGGTGAAATAGGGGTTGAAAATTTAAATGAAATTCCGTCATTTCTTAAGTTAGAAACATGAAAGTTTATTTTTGGACTGCTGATTAAAAATGAATGGATAGGTATTTAAGCGTTTTTGGAAATTCTACCCCAAGGGGGTGAAATTGGGGTTGAAAGTTTGAATGAAAGTCCATCATTTCTTGAGTTAGAAACATGAAACTTTATTTTTGTGCTACTGATTAAAAATGAATGGATACATATTTAAGCGTTTCTGGTAAATCTACCCCCAAGGGGGTGAAATTCGGGTAGAAAGTTTCAACGAAGGTTTCATTTCTTGAGTTAGAAACATGAAAGTTTATTGACGTTTGCGTTTGACGTTTGCGTTTGACGTATAGGGTCCCGTTTTTACCCTTTGTATAAGGAACCACAAAGAGGGAAAAACTATCCATCTTTGTTATTATACTGTGTTAACGCGGACGAAGTCGCGGGCAACAGCTAGTTTACAATATAAATACAATTTAATTAATATTTAGCAGACCTACTAATAATATTAAACTTTTAGGTATACCTACTTCTGATTTTTGAGTCCTGCGGATTAAAACGTGGCTCTTGACGTGGAAGTTCTGCATATAAATAGTTTTTTTCCGGGTTTTCCTTGGTTTAAATACGTTATTCTAAGTTTGGTTAGATTTTGGAACAATGCAGACTGATCAACTGAATTTCTGCCAAAAATATGCGTAGGATGGGTGCAATGGGCATAAAAATTAAAAATCTCTCGCTTTAAAAAACCGAAACCGATGTGAAAGACATTATTAAAAACGTTTTAATAGATACTTATGAAAATTATGATATATAGGAGAAGTTTGCAATCTTTGATTACCTTATCAGCTATACTGATTACCTTATCAGCTATACGGTGTGCCCTCCGAAGGGACACAAGTTAGACAATAGACAGTGAAAGAAACGCTTTATAGTCGTTTTAGTTCCTAATTAGGGTTTCTAGGGCGGGCTTAACGTTGTTCTAATTATGTAGAGTACGCGATTACTGCACTAAATGCTTATATACCTTTTTACTCCTTAGCAGTTTTGAGAGCCTGGTAGTTTTTATTATCTAAACTAATTTAATTTTAACGAGATTACCATCTGATCCTTTCTAGGTTACATGTTAGTTAAGCTTTAGTTTAGAATATAATTAAAATTATTATCATTTTAATATTTACCGACGGAAGTCTATTGCCCAAAGTGGAGGGTACGTCCATCCATCCATTTTGACATTTTAACTGTTTGTTGTAACTTGTAATACTAATCCTATCAAAAACATTAAATGTAAAAGGAGCCAAGCAAAATATTGCAAAGCTATTCAATACTTCTGTCGTAAAAAGTTTTCAGATCACATTCAAGCCAAGCCTTCAACTTATTTTGTAATTTAAATCAACATTCAGTAAATGTATCAATCGATTTATTTATTTTATAATTATTATAGTGGCTTGGCAATAAGCACAAGAAAAACAAAATATATAAAACTGCAAATTTGGAGAAGTTCATACTTAATGATTTCTTAAGTTTTCGCGAGTATTACTCATGATATTATAAGTTTAAGCACTTACGGGTTTTGTCGCGGAGCACTAATATTAATCCCGACGTTTCAGCTGCTTTACAGCTGCCGTGGTCACGGGTGGACTGAGGTGACAGGTGTCCAATTTCTTGAAGTTATTCAACTACCCTACGATTCATCAATTTTTGTTTGCGTTCCGATCTACGCAGAAGGAACTCACAGTGTCTTGAAGCCGAGGTGTCATAGATTTGTGCTTTAGTTTGTTTATCACTGGATCCCAACTAGATGGCAGCACCCAACCATCTTAGCGGTTAAAATTAGGGTGTTTTTTAATTTCTATGGCCTCGCGTATCATTCTTGGGCGGTATCGTGCTTCTTTTGCCAGTACTTGTGGTTTATCAAATCTTATGTAATGGCGAGGTTGATCCAGTGTGTGTTCACAAATTGCGGACTTGGTGTTCCTACGGTATTTGACATCTGCAATGTGTTCCTTGATCCGGGTTTTGATGGACCTTTTGGTTTGCCCTATATAAGAGAGGCCACAATCACAGTCGAGTTTGTAGATTCCTGCATCTTGAAGGGGTAAGTTGCATTTCACTGATGGTAAACATTGGCTGATCTTTTTGGGCGGCTTAAAGTATGTTTTTATTGAAGCTTTCCTTGGAATGTAGCTCACTTTATCAGTGACTCCCTTTATAAATGGTAACACTGCAGGTAATCTTTCCACTGTTGCAGGCTTCACTCGGTTGCTGCTCTGTTTGCGTGGTACCCGAAGCTTATTGTCGCGTAAAACTTGTGCAACATGATGAAGTTCGGTATCCACATGCTGTTCATCGCAGATTCCTCGCGCTCTTTGAAATATAGATTTTCCAACAGTACTTAACTGTGCTGGGTGATGATGGGAATCACCATTTAAATATCTGTTTGTGTGTGTAGGTTTGCGATACACCGTATGACCTAATGTGCAATCTGGATTCCTTAGTACTAATACGTCCAAGAAAGCTAAGGAATTATCTCTCTCCAACTCCATTGTGAACTGTATTTTGGAGTTGAGGCTGTTCAGGTGCTCAAGGAATATGGATACTTTGTCTGATAGTAATATTGTGAAAGTATCATCTACATACCGCTTATAGATGATGGGTTGTACAGTTGAGGACTCAAGGGCTAACTTCTCGAAGTCTTCCATAAAAATATCAGCCACAACAGGTGAAACAGGTGAGCCCATCGCAACACCATCTACTTGCCTGTAAAAGTCATAATTCCACAACATATAGCCAGATGTAAGGCAGTGTTCTAACAAGTCCGCATATTGAACCGGTAAGTCATTCTCTCTCAGCCTTCTTGTAACAATTTCGATACACTGCTGTATTGGTAGGCAAGTAAACAGGGACTGTATATCGAAACTGACCAGTTGTTCATTGTCTCTGAGGCGTAGATGTTTAATGTCATCGACAAAGTGGTATGAATCCTTTACATGGGCCTTGGTCTGTCCGCGTAGAGGCGAGAGTACGTGGCCCCGTTTACTATCAGTGAAATGCAACTTACCCCTTTAAGGTGCAGGAATCTACAAACTCGACTGTGATTGTGGCCTCTCTTATATAGGGCAAACCAAAAGGTCCATCAAAACCCGGATCAAGGAACACATTGCAGATGTCAAATGCCGTAGGAACACCCAGTCCGCAATTTGTGAACACACACTGGATCAACCTCGCCATTACATAAGATTTGATAAACCACAAGTACTGGCAAAAGAAGCACGATACCGCCCATGAATGATACGCGAGGCCATAGAAATTAAAAAACACCCTAATTTTAACCGCGAAGATGGTTGGGTGCTGCCATCTAGTTGGGATCCAGTGATAAACAAACTAAAGCACAAATCTATGACACCTCGGCTTCAAGACACTGTGAGTTCGTTCTGCGTAGATCGGAACGCAAACAAAAATTGATGAATCGTAGGGTAGTTGAATAACTTCAAGAAATTGGACACCTGTCACCTCAGTCCGCCCGTGACCACGGCCGCTGTAAAGCAGCCGAAACGTCGGGATTAATATAAGTGCTCCGCGACAAAATCCGTAAGTGTTTAACTTATAATATCATAAGTTCATACTTACACAGACGGCAAGTGTAAAGTGTTTTAGTACCTATGTAACGACGAATGTCTTATTGGATTTATTATATATTTATTATATAATAAGTCGCTGATTATATCTTTAGTGCTCATTGCCAAGCCACTATAATAATTATAAAATAAAGAAATCTATTGATACATTTACTGAATGTTGATTTAAATTACAAAATAAGTTGAAGGCTTGGCTTGAATGTGATCTGAAAACTTTTTACGACAGAAGTATTTTGCTTGGCCCCTTTTACATTTAATGTTTTTGATAGGATTTCATTTCTTTTTTGAAGGTTTTTTTTTCTTTTCTTTTCAGGTCACGTTAGTAAAGTTTTACTGTGCTTAGCTTATATTATCACCCATTCTCTATCTCCTTTATATTTTTTCTTTGAGGCTTAGTTAGTTCTATAGGTGGACAACGTAATGTAATTATACTTCTGAGTTCTGAGTCGAATATTATAATATTCATATATAATTGACTTGAAGGTGGTCATTTTCAGTATTACCATTGAATACACAATAGCACTGATATAAGCGTCTCGACGTCCTCACAGGAAAGGAGCACACCTTATTTCATGTGATAA
This sequence comes from Polyommatus iphigenia, assembly GCA_963422495.1. Taxonomy (NCBI): domain Eukaryota; kingdom Metazoa; phylum Arthropoda; class Insecta; order Lepidoptera; family Lycaenidae; genus Polyommatus; species Polyommatus iphigenia. Next base: position 35,124,003 of record OY730186.1, read on the forward strand.
CTTAAAACTCCCATATATCGAGCGAGTAAGGAGTTTATATCGCTGATCGCAGTACTCAGTACTGATTACATTTATATTTAAATCGAATTTTAATACGTAAAACAAATATTATGCAGTCGAAACTCATGCTGTTCTTGCAAAGATACAAATATAAAAATCTTTTTTATTTAATAAAGTATTTATTATATGACTATTATATTATTTTTCAGTTTTTAGATTTCCCTGCCCAATGGATGATAACGGGACCCTATTATTAATAAGTCTTCGCTGTCTGTCCGTCGTCCATCCGTATGTCACCAGGCTGGATCTCGAGAACCGCAATAGCTAGATAGTTCCAATTTTCACAAATTATGTATTTCTGGTGTCATCATAAAAGCTAATAGTGCAATTAAAATAAAATAAATTATTAATGGTCCTCATACAACAAACGACGTTTTTTTCCCCTTTTTTGCTCTATATCCATAATGGTAACAGTAAGGTTTTTGGAATTTTCAGAAAATACTTAATTGTATTTCAACTTTAATAATTAATAATAAAATTAAATAAACTTATTATTTAAGGGTGCTCCCATACAAATTTACGGTACGGAACCCTCTGTACGCAAGTCCGACTCGCACTTGGCTGGTTTCATAATTTTTCCTTTCATTGTGAATATAGACCTATCCGGGTACCAAATTTCAAGGTTCTAAGTCTGCTAGAAGTACCTTAGAATTTTGATGATCTATGAGTCAGTGAGTGACAAAATGTAGTAATTTTGACCATCCGTAACTATTAAACTATTTATCGAAATTTCATCTAATTTGGAGGTTAAGCTAGTTTTAATACTTGCTCCTAGTGACCGAAATTCTAAATCCCTAGCTTTGTTAACATGGAAGATAAAGGGGGTGTGAAATAGCCGCGAACCGCTTCGAGAAAAGTATGGTACGGCCGTGCCTTTGCTAAAAAGCTTGGCTAGGGCAGTGCCGTGCCCCCAGATCTTACGATAGATGATAATTATATATAAAAAATAATATGTACAGTACCCGGCGATAAATATTGCACATCGACCTTTGGAAAGTGACAGTCGGCTAATTTCGGTTTTGTAGAGCGTTCCCAACAAACAAACTAACCTTATAAAATTAACTCAATAAGGTCTAAACTCTTATACTTGTTATAAAAGAGCATTCATTATGCCAATGTTACTTATAATTGCACACTATTAGGAGATTTGGCTAATATTACCTTTACTCTTATAATTTGGTTGGGTAAACGTTAATAACTCTAATTTATACGGCAACTATAAGGCTTCAAAATATGTTCATCTTATAGTGGCTATTTACATTGCTTTTTAGCCTTATAATATTTAAAGACATATAAAAGCTTTTAATATGGTCAATTACTCTTATAAAAGTAATGCTTATAAAAGGTAACTAATAATGCTTTTAACTTATAGGGGCATTCAATAAGACATCTATCCAACAAACGAATGCTAACATTTTATATGACCTTAACAAGGATGAAAGCAATCCACATTCCCTTAAACAGTGATTATAAAGATATTATTCTCTTTAAGGTTACATTAAAATGCTTTACATAATTAAATTCGCCATTTTAAACGTACAACAAATTGTGTGAATTTCTTGTGAAGCGGTATGATCGGCCAAGTGCGAGTCGGACCTGTGCACGAAGGGTTCCGTACTTTCATAGAACAAAAAAAGGCCAATTTTTTTTAAAAGTTTTTAGGCCTTTGTGTAAATTTCAGGTGCCTGCCTGTTACCATTATTGACAAGCAATAAAAGCGAAAAAAACATGTTTGCTGTATAGGAGTCCCCTTAGATATCATGTGTATTAATTTTGTTTTGTTTTATGTATTTGTTGTTATAGTGGCAATAAATGCATACAATCCCGACAAATTTCAAAATTGTAGCTATTGCGGTTCTTGAAATACAGCCTGGAGACAGACAGATAGACAGGCGGACAGTTAACGAAGTCTTAGTAATAGGGTCCCGTTTTACCCTTTGGGTACGGAACCCTATAAAGGGATTCAAAACTGTGGAAGAAATTGAAAAGGAGCGATGGTTACAGAAGAAAAGTAAAAAATAAAACAATTAATTTGTATATGTGATTGATTGTACTGTCGGTTCTTGGTGGAAATTCATGTTGAACACTAATAAAACACACTTTTCTTGCACTTTTTCCACTATATAGTGGATATATAGTGGAAAAAGTGCAAGAAAAGTGTGTTTTATTAGTGTTCAACATTTAATTTGATAATCACGTATTTTTAATAATATTTCAAACTTAAAATTAGTGCGCAAAAGTGAGCTAAATTATCCTTATAAAGAGGTCTCTTTCGGCCAACCCAACTACAGTGGAAAAAAAAAAAAATATATATATGCGATTTTGTTAGTGTTAAAGGAACCCTAACGATATGTAAAATGGCGATATCATAAGAAACAATTGATGCCGTTATAAAGTCTTTACTCTCATAGACTCCTTATAGACGATGTGTGAATCCTGTTGTTCTTTTAAAAGCACTGTATATAACTTGAGTAAATGATTAATGACGTTTTTAGCACAAAAACAGCTTAAATTCAAGGGCGAGTTGATACCAAAACACACAGCGTATCACATTTTATCATGCATTTTAATTCCCATACACTTTTCACTATAAACGAGCACTAAATCAGGTAAATAAACTATACATAAAATAATGACTTATCGTTTACTTGACAGTAAAATGGCTGACGTTACTATTTCTTCTCCAAGCTGTTGCGAAAATGTAAATCACTTATGACAGCAAAAAGGGCAAACGGAGTTTAACTCCCTTGTATCGGACAATAATATAACACGTATAAGGGTGATCGCCCGTATTAACGCTTTCTATATGTTTCTTATAAGTTGAAGTACCTTGTTATTGGTCATTGTATAACACGTATAAGGAAAAAAGCGGACAATAAAGCAACAATAAGGAGGGTATAAGGTTATTATCCTTATAAATTGTGCCCAAATGCACCCTTAGTAGCGATAATACGACTCCTATAAGAATATTATTTTTGGCTTTATAAGCCACTACAAGAGCAATTTTTGTTAGTTGGGTTATCTCTTACGCACGAAATACAAAAAGTCCGGTATATATTAGGAGCTGTTAAAAAAACCATTATTATTATGGTTTGCTTCTTTTGCCAATTTTATTATTCTTTGTATAAAATACACCAAATTTTCTATAAGTAATGGCTTTAGTTTCGGGTAAAATAAAATAAAAAAGCGTGTTCAAATTATGTTTACGTATTTAATTCTTTTGGAAAATTACAGCTGTAGCAAATTTAGGGGTGTTACGAGGGCTGCTATTTATGTATCCGGAACTGGCCACTTACAAGAACAATATTTAAAAAGTAATTACAACATTTGAAAATAGAACTCTTTGGTTGAAGAATACATTTTGTTTCTTGTGACTGTCAATTATTTTTCCATTGTGGCGTCATTTTGAAAATTGCGTGTCTTCATTTGCCATGGATTTAACGCGTGAACATTTTCGTGCAATGATTTACTACGATTTTCGGCGTGGGCTAAATCAACAACAGTGCTTTATTCAACTCACCGCAACTTTTGGAGATGAAGCACCATCAAAAACCACTGTTTATCACTGGTACAGTGAGTTTAATCGTGGGCGGTCTATGCTCACGGATGAAAATAAAGAAGGTCGCCCAAAAACAGCTGTTGTCCCACAAAATATAGATGCTCTGCGGGAACTAATAATGCGTGATCGTCATGTTACATATCGCGAGATAGAGGCGTCCTTAGGCATAAGTATGACGAGCATACATAAGATATTACACGAACATTTGGCTGTAAAAAAAATATGTTCGCGTTGGATTCCGCACAACTTGACAATCGATCAAAAACGGGCTCGTGTCGATTGGTGCAAAAAAATGATAAAAAATACAACCGTGGTACGTCAAAAGCCGTTTATAATATTTACACAGATGATGAATCTTGGATCTATGCATATGACCCCGAAGCTAAACAACAGTCAACGGTGTGGGTGTTCCAAGATGAGCCGAAACCAACAAAAGTTACTCGTGCAAAAAGTACTTAGAAGCAAATGGTCGCCTGTTTTTTTGGAATTAATGGACATGTGGCTACAGTGCCATTAGAGAATCGTAAAACGGTTAATTCTGAATGGTATACGACCATTTGTTTACCAGAAGTCTTTGAAGAAATAAGAAAGGACAACCGACAACGCAGAATCATATTACATCACGACAATGCTAGCTGTCACACCTCAGCTGAAACAACTCAGTTTTTGGAGGGTCAAAAGATCGAATTGACTGGTCATCCGCCGCACAGCCCTGATTAAGGCACCTAACGATTTCTTTTTATTTCCATACGCGAAGAACAAATTACGTGGTCAACCTTTTTCGAGCCGCGAAGAGGCTGTTGATGCGTTCAAAATGCACGTTTTGGAGATACCTCAATCAGAATGGAAAAAGTGCTATGAAAATTGGTTCCAGCGTATGTAAAAGTGTGTCGATCATCGCGGCGAATATTTTGAAAAGCAATAAAACCATATTAAATGATATATGTTTGTTTCTTTTTTTAATTCCGGATACATAAATAGCAGCCCTCGTAACAACTCTAGATATATATTTTGAACTGGACGCGACTGCACTCTATTGAATTTGAACAACGACTGACATAATGTCAAATAGGTGTGTGCTACAAAGATAACGCTCTATGAAACCGAAATTAGCCGATTGTCTCTTTCCAAAGGTCGATGTGCAATATTTATTGCCGGGTATTGTATATTATTGTATATACTGCAGTCTCCAGAGGTTTTGACCTCCGAAAATTGTAATAGTAAATGGATTTTTGTTTTTGAGGTGTCATTCTCTTTTCTTCACTATAACTTGCAAAGTTTACCAAAAATTTTTTTGTGCTTTTAATTTTTTAGTTACTTAATTAAAAATTAATATTTCACCATATAAAACCGGTCCCGAAAAAAATTTTTTTTCTTGTTCCTGTTATTTAATGACTCTTAACCGATTGCTTACGTTGAAGATTAACCAAATACACCATTTTTAAAAAAGAAAGTTTGCTTTGCTAAGCTAAATACAACTATAAGGTTTTTGCAAAGTTTTTAGAGATTAACGCTCGTCGTAACCAAGATAAAAGGGTTTTGGTAGATTTAAGGGTTGTAACGAAAAGTGTGTTAAACTTACTTATTGTGCGTATTTAATTTTTAGAGTAATGATAACTTTTAAGTACTTAAAAACGTTTAAATATCTCCAAAAATGTGTAAAATAGACCGAAAATATTTTTCTATATTTGTTGAGAATTTATTTAAGTGAGAGCTAAAACATTAAATACATCGACAAATTAAAGACTTTTGCTAGTCTTTGAAATATATTTAAGCTTCCTACTTAAAGCCAGAAAAAAATTGGGTGCTACAAATCTCACGTACATACTAAAGACGCATGCTGGGACCTATGTTTGGAAAATGCTTACCTGAATGCAAAAAATATCAGTTCTTAACCTAATTAGTTTTTTTTTTCCTTTGAGTATGTTGTAGCAAATATAATAAATGAAAAAAAAAAAATAAAAAAAAAAAATTCTGTAAAAACCAAACCAAAAGAAATAAAATACAAATTTTCTTAGAAATATCCGTGAAAAGTTTGTGCTACATTTTCAGAAAATTTAATAAAGTAAGAGCTAAAAAGTTATACATTGTAAGAAATAGAAGGCTTTGTTAAGCCTAAAAAATAATTTTAAGCTTCCTATTTAAAACCAAAGAAAAATTGGAACGCCATTTACCTGGCGAGGCACACAACAAGCACATTTGGAGGTATGCTCATCTACATACAAAAATATTAATTTGAAATATAAATTATATATTTTTTCAACTTCTTTTCTTTCTTTGGAATATAAGCAATGATACAAATCAAAAAAAATTATGATATATTTTATTATTTTGCTATATATTTAAAAGATAGAAATGTGCAAATTTTCTTCAAAATTTTACAGTTTATGAGTTTACTTGAAGTGGAAGAGAATAATTTTAAAATCAAAAGCACAACTTTTCAATAGGTCAACTTTACTTTTTATATTATCAGCTGCACATTCCTTTTTTTCTTTTCAATTTTCATCCACTATTGCAAAAATCGGAGGTTTGCATTTTTACGCTTTTACGCTCTGGGAACTCCACTAATAGTGCTGTGGCATAGTGAGGAGTTTATAATTCGTGTCATATGACAGCTGTTTGACATGACAATTAGAACCTAACCTAACCTATTGCTACATAGCTTCGCAGGGTGCAGGTGGTAGACCGTAGAAATATATCGGAAAATTCTTATTGACAGTTTGTGAAAAGAGCCCACCAGACGGCGCTCAGTGTTTGTCGGGTCTGTCCTCAGCAAATAAAATATCGAAGACCCTATCATTATTGCCGGCTAAGCGCCATTTCGGCAGTGGAATTTAGTAGGATCTATAACTTATGTAATAGTTATTTTATAATATCTATAACTTATCATGTAAAAGTTATTTTGTAAGTTACTTTTAAAACGTCAATTAATAACGACAGAATATTATTATTTTGTGGAAATTCTATGTACTACTTTCTGACTTTAAACAATAATAAGTTATGTAACCTATAATTATAGTATTCTGTCAAAGACTCATGCGTAATATAATGAAAAATAAAATTTATATTCCATCTTCATAGAGACATATAATATTATAATATTCGGGTCTCGGTGCGGAGACGAAAATGTAATATTATGAACAAGTAACGGGGAATGGAAGGTTAGTATCACCACAGTATAAGTAACATATAGTAGATAGAGAACTAAATAGAGTCTAACTGTCTGATTCGGGTGCACGCACGTCGCATGCGTCATGTTAACCTTCTTTCAAGAAACTTGGAGAGTGGAACAATCCAGTATCATGCCTTCCTCCTTGCCATCCTAAAGGCCATCCTTATAATATGGGGAGGCCAACTGATCTACTCGTATTAATAGCAGGTCGATACTAGTCGGACTCGTTTTATGCATACCCGTGTGTGCACGAGTCCGGTCAGATTGGCCTGCAAACAGTCCGATCGGTCGATCGGCTTCCCTGTCTGGGGATCTTAAGAGAACAATAATAAAAATTATAATATCTATGGGCGCTTCACACCACGTCAGTCTGGCCCCGTGCTAAGTACCTGAAGGACTTGTGTTACAGTTACCAGACAACGGAAATTTATTTAATACTTTTTTACTATACATATATTATTTAAGATTTTTATTATATAATACACATATTTAATATACATCCAGACCCGGGAACATTGAAAACTTTTTGTTCCGTCGGCGGGATTCGATCCCGCGACCCCCGGCTTGAGCTGCCACACACTCACCCAAATGAGCCACAGAGGTCGTCACTCTAGAATAGAAATACTCATAATAATTATCAAGCCGCACGCACGTGCCTTGCCTCTGTATTGCACGAGTTTAGTTCTAAGATCATGACTGAGTTATTCTACTACATATATTTGTATTGTGGCGTCAGTATTAGCATTTAATACGAGTGTGTGGGGACTTACTCATCTTCATTCAACTATTATTAAATTCCATTATCATCTGACAAGGTATAGCGTCTGATTTTGAGATTCCGCTAGTCTGGTAAATTAATATTGATTAATTGATAAGTCCTCGTCTTTAGCGCCGTAATAAAATATTTATGGGTGCAAATTGGCAGTAAAACTCAAATTATAGTTTCTATGTAGGTACTTAGCCCCTCTATTAATATTTACACAATGGTACACAATATTAATATGTACATAAGCTATACAATTTTAATATGTACATAAGCTATACGTTTTGTATTAGTCTGATAAGTAAAAAGTCACTTCACATTTTTATTATAAGAAGGGAAAATTGTACGGGCCAAAATATATTTGTTGTTTGGTTGTAAATTTGTGTCGTTTTAATAAATCTAGAACAACACAATCATTACTACAAAAGTAAAGTCATATTGTACCTCGTAGTTCAAAGTACAGTCTTTAACTGCTAACATTTGGGTCCCTTTGCCAGTCGAGAACAGAAATTCAAATAAAACCAAACTTCGTGGAGTGTTTTAAATAAACGCCATGAACGACCAAGTTCGGATTCACTTTACATTTTCTTCAAATATACATCCTCCTTAGATAGCACATATCTACGAAACTTTGCCAGTTGTTCTACTTATTAAAATATTTGTTACAATTTATATGCACATAACTTTAAAACAATGAAGATTTTGAGGTAGCTCGTTGATCGTAATATGATCGTAATATCTCGTAATTTTGTATTTAATATAGGTACACAAAATTAAATACTGATAAGTATTTAATTTATATTTTGTTATTTGTCTCGTGGCTTGGATCATAGGACTTACGCCTTAAGCAAGAGCTTAAAAATTTGCACAGATTAAGAGTAAGACTACTTATGAACTATCATGAATCTTATGAACTATCATGAGTAGGCTTATATGCCACACTTAAAGGATGCTTAGTAAGGAAACCCAGATGAATAGGGGTGCGCGTTGCATCGTTCGCGGCACCGTGCTGCGGCGCCGTGTCATGTCACTGTGACGGCGCCGTACCGTGTTTGATGGGGACGCGGCCTTATAAGATAAAATAGTGTCTACCATGACGGAAATTGTAGCCTCCGAAGATGCTGATACAAACAGAACCCCTGGTTCACAGGTTTCTGTAATTTTTTTTTCAAGCAAAGGATTGTAATTACCTGATATTACTTGAGTCTTAATTAAATCGGATTTTTAATTCGTCGTCCCATTATCCGAGGTGTGTTGCAGACTCGGCGTTTTCTAATCTTTGATGGGGAAATTAATTAATGTAATCAAACCGGTCGACACGACGAGATTTTTAAAATTTTAATTACTTTTTTCTTTAAAAGGAATTCTGGAAACACTTAACTAGGCCAGCCCTTCTACTTTAAAGACTTGAGCAGATTGTTAATTAAATGAACGCATCGCTGACCAATAATGAATCTGATACAAACAGTAATGCGGAGTTCTTATCGCGTCGGCCGCTTTCGAAGTCGCTTTCAATTGAATCCGTTGAGTGTTCAAACTTTGGAAGTACTGAGTTGCTCTTTTGCGCCCTTAATTAACCCCAACGAAAACAGTTATTCGAAGTTTGATTTTTGTCCGTCTGTGTTTTTTTGTTAACAGCACCTACCTGAGCTTCAAATATATAACCTCCTTTTTGGAAGTCGGTTTAAAAGGGTAGAGCTTGTCTAATTTGTAACGAAGCACCCCACCACTTCACTAGTTGATATAAATGAAACATTTGGTACTGTGAAATACAAGAAAGGGCCGCGTCATTTTAAGTTAAACAAGCCCTACCGTATTATTTGATCTACTTTGTGTTTAGAATCTGAGATGGTTCTTAGTAATTGTTGGCTAGTAATAAGCTTTATACCCCAAAAAACTAGTTTCGTGTTCTATGTATTACTAACATAATATTAACGCAGAGCGAACCACAGATGTGGCTTACTTATATATTATTTTAAAATGTTTATTTTTTTGGAGGCTTAGGACCGGAAACATTAAAAAAATATGATTTTTTGTATACTAAGGACCTGTTTCACCACCTGATAAGTGCCGAATAGGCTATTCACCACTTAACTTGACAGATGAAGTATGGGGAATCTGTCAAAAAAGCTGTGAATAGCCTATTCGGAACTTTATCAGAAAGTGGTGAAACAGGCCCTTAGTAACACAACATTCACATTTTTTTATTGCAAATCGTTTTCCCGGTCCCCTCCATTTTAAAAGCAACGAGCAGTCTAGTAATATTATTCCGTCAAAATTTTCTTTTAAAAGTTTCAGACACCCATCAGCATTACTCAGCATACGTGAGAAACGAACACTAGAAAAGATAGCAAAAAACGCTTGGCACAGGGAATTAAGTGGTTTGGACGGAACCCAAGCTCGCAATCGATGATGCCGCAGCAACACGGGCTACTAATTAGCTCCGACCTGGTCACAATGACCAGAATAATTTACCGATCACGGGCTACAGGGAAACAGGGATAGAAAGGATATAGGACGAAGCGTGTTAATCCTGCAGTCCGTTCAGTTTATTGAAAGTAATCCTTATGTGGACGAGTTAAGGTTCTGTTCGAGGTAAATGAATTCGAACCTCTGTTGTTTTTTCGGATAAATCAGTACTAGAACAAATATAAGTGCATTGGCTGACGCTCTTACGTACGTATTTGGCGTATTGACCGGCCATTTGATTGAATAAACAGTGATCATTGGACAACCTCACGTTATACTTCTATAAGAAACTATAGATCACGTCCGAAACTCAGTTGCGTCAAAATTCGTAAATCGCGCGGGAACACACGAGAATCGCTCACACTGAATTACCATGCCCCCAGGCTCGCGGCTCGCGGCGCGCGGCTCGCGGCTCGCGGCTCTTTGCTGACACACAGGCGATTAAGATCGTCGAGCCATAAGTCCGCGTACTTACTCGCGTGTCTGTCACCCCCTTTACACCCCTTTTAAAGTTAGTACAAAAGCGAAGTGCTACGAAAATAAAAAAGTTTTACTGCTAATATTACATCGAAGATTTCAGATTTGTATTATTTTAGATTTAGGGCACATTCTCCAATACTAAATGGAGTCGTCAAATAATAATTGACATGAAGATGAATCACCAATTAAGAGGGCTCCATCAAAACATTCACATTTCTTCTCTAAATAACCCTGCTCTATAAATAATTATATCTTGGTTGTTTGTGTGTTGTTTATATTACGTAATAAATCTTTGTCATATTGAGTCACAGTATTTTTTTTCCACTGAATTCTTTGCTGGATATTTGAGAGCTAGGTGATTTTTATAAAATAAGTATCTAGCATAATAATATCTTAAAAGTCTACATAGAATATTATAACATTATAATGATATTTTTAAGAGTTAACGAGTGAAGTTTTCAGAAAAGTAATGTTAGTTATATTCTATTTTATTTAATTGTTTTATCATCTATTTATTTTTATCGTTCTCTTTATTACATAATCTACATAATATTGTAAATTTTTGTGTTAGAATTAGAAGGGCAGAGTAAAGAATAATATTATTTTAATTTAAGAAATGCACTAATGCTGTTGGTGTTCACATATTGAACAATAAAACACATTTCTAGAATATAAAATAAAACTAAAACATTTTAATTTAATTTGTAGTGGCTTATGTTTTTTATTTAGATTCAATAATCAAGTTTCACAATCTTTCCACAACAAGAAAAAATGATCGCGCGGCCGTCAAAAAACAATATGTCACTTTTTTTTTTAATTTGACGTGGGCGCGTTCTGTTAGACTGTTACAAATTCTAGATAGACCGAATGTTGTAAATGCTGTTCTAAAGTCCACAACACTCTGTCAATAGAGCCTTCGCACTAAACAGTACAGTTATTTTAGAATTCATTTTAAATCAAACGAATAATTAATTATCAGGTTAAGGCGATTTCGTTGTTAATATTTAATTACGCGAAATTGAAAATTTAAGTGTCAGGGGAAATTCCAGATTGCTTAGTGACGGTATTAAACTAAAGCTTGATAGACTAAACTAGATTAAGATGAATTTGTGAAATTATTTTCCTTTGTACAACTAATGTTGTAAAATAGACAGAAAAGAAACTGTTCGTAAAGTCCATAGAAGAATAATTAAATTCGCTAATACCTCGATCGTGGGAATAGCAGACACAATAGATTTTCAATTTTTATGCGACAGCCGGGTGCCGCTTGCGGATTAATGGGTTAAAAACTACAAAATTAGCAGTTCTTTTCAACCATTAATATATTATATATAATACTAGATGACCCCCGCAACTCCGTTGCGCCAAAACTAGTTTATCGCGCTGGAACCGTGCATTTTTCCGTGACAAAAAGTAGCCTATGTCCTTTCCCGGGACTCAAAGTATATCCATGCCAAATTTCAGCAAAATCGGTTCAGCGGTTTGGGCGAGAAGAGGTAACAGACAGACAGACAGACAGACAGACAGACGGACAGACAGACACACTTTCGCATTTATAATATTAGTATGGAAGTATGGATATAAATAGAGATCATTTTTGTTTACACGAAATAATAAATTATTAATTAATAATAACTTTGATAATTTAATATGGGAACAAATATAATGACCACCAAAAATGCACTGATACCCTAAACTTCTTTACCAAAAAAAGATATTGAACACCAAAAAAATAAAGTCTAAAATTGCAATACTACCAGCTATTTTAGTCATGAAAACACTTCAAATTGTAATCGAACACCAAATATAGTAAATGGTCACCAAATATAGTAAATGACCACCAAATATAGTAAATGATCACCAAATTAAGTAAATGATCACCAAATATAGTAAATGACCGCCAAATATAGTAAATGATCACCAAATATAGTAAATTATCGCCAAATCCTTGTGAGCAAATCAATGCAATATTTCTGTCCAAATAAATCACTACGATTGACAAAAAATGTAAGCATATTATTAACAAAATAATCGGCCAAGTGTGAGTCGTATGCAGGGTTCCGTACCGTTTATAGAGCAAAATTAGACCTAAAATTGTGTTTTTGTATGGGTTGGGACTTGGGAATTGGGAGCCCCCTTTATTTTTTATATTTTTATTAATTATTGAAGTAAACATATAATCAAGGCCTTTGCGAAAATATCAACATGCCTACTGGTTGCCATTGTTGATATCGAGCAAAAAAGGCCAAAAAATCACGTTTGTTGTATGGGAGGCTGGGAGCCCCCCTTAAATAATTATTTTATTTTATTTTTAGTACTTGTTGTTATAGCGGCAACAGATATACACAATCTGTTAAATTTTCAGAAGTCTAGCTGAAGCGGTTCTTGATATACAGCCTAGAGAAAGACAGACGGACGGACAGACGGACAGACATCGAAGACTCAGTAATAGAATCCCGTTTTTAGGGTTCCGTACCCAAAGAGTACAAACGGGACTCTTTTATTAAGACTTGCTATTGCTAAATAAAAATAATATATTATATTTTGGTTATAATTTTACAGTAAAATGCTAACGTATAATGTTGGTGCTCATTTACTAATTTTGGTGATCGTTTACTACTTTTGGTTTAACAATGAATTATTTGGAGTCATTTTGCATAAATAGGATAGCGAGATAATAAATCTTTGGTGATCATATTACATTAAAATGCTAGTATAATGTTGGTGATCATTTACTATTTTTGGTTTTAAGATGTTAAATCTTTGGTTATCATTTTACATTAAAATGGTGGTCTGTATTTTGGTGATCGTTTACTATTTCTGTCTGTGAAATGTTACTATTTCTGGTGATCAGTTAATTATAAGCCATTTAATATTAAAAAGCTGAAGAGTTTTGTTTGTTTGAACGCGGTAATCTTAAGATTTACTTGACTTCTTCTTCAGGGTCTGTAGGGGAATTGTGCTTAAGATGACATACTTTTTGTTTGAAGGTAAATATTTAAAATAAAATAAGTCAAATGAGATCAGTTACTTACTTTTATAAATAAATGATTCATAAACAACGAAATTAAACAGTTTTAGAAAAATCAACTCAATATAACAGTGAAAAAAAAAACATAAAATTGCACGTCAGGTCGACGAGTGTAAGATGACATATCGATATGGTAAGACGACATACTATGATTTCTTAGACTTTGATGGCATGGGCGTAGCGAGGTACAGGCAGGGGGGGGGGGGGCGCAGCTGCCCCCCCCCCCCCCTTGAAGAGCGATCGGTCGCTAAAAAGCTCAAGAGTTAAGTGGTGAGAGGGGAGGCATTCAATCCCATTTCGCTCACTCATATTTTGTTCTATTTGTGGTTCTATTGTGAGATTCTCATATGTTAAAAATTACGAATTCGAAGTTTATAGTCCGCGCGGAACTAGTTGGCCGCGCCTTAGGTAGGGACAGGGGTGAGGGGGCGGGTTGCTTGCTGCTCGCAACGCACATGAGATTAGACAGTGACGATCAATCTCGCGATATCGTGAAGAATAATATAATTTAATTATTGAAGAGAATAAATTAAAGACAATTGATCAGTTTTATATTCTAAATTATTGACATCGGCTTTCCGTTTTTTAAAACCTATGCACTTTACATATTAGTCCTGTTCGTTTGGTTTTTCAACTGCGCATGCGCGGCTTTTTTGTGTGTCAGTGTGAGTGTCATATTCTAAAATACCTATCAATTTCTGTCAGATTTTAGAAAACACACTGACACCAATTTTTAATTTTGCGCATGCGCAACGTGCATTGAAAAACCAAACGAACACGTCTATTATTTCCTTGGATTGTCTCTTTTATCGGCGGACTTATCTTGCTATTGCAATCTCTTGTGCGTTTTGTCTAAACTAGCCAGAACTGTCAAAATCAAGCGCCCCCGCCTCTCCATCCCACCGCTCACATACGTTACCTAAGGAGCGGCCAACTAGTTCCGGATTATACGGATAGGATTTTCTCAATCTACCCCCTCCCCCCCCCCCCCTCCAAGCCCTATGGCCCCTCCCTATATCGAATCCTGGCTACGCCCATGTTTGATGGTATGTCGTCTTATACAATATACGTAAATCCAAGCTGCATTATCAACCCTCTAGTTGTCAGTGGTGTAAGGATTCTTAAGTTCTTCATCATCGTCAAAAAATATACAATGCTTCTGTTACCGATTAGCGGAAACATAAGTAACTATAGTATGTCATCTTAACCCATTAACCGCCAAAATGAAACCAATAGTATTTTTTTAACAAAACTTGCATTTATCTGCAGTTTATATGTTAAATAAATGAAAAATAAAAGAAAATTTGCTAGACACCACGCCCTCAACGACATTCTCCGTCGAGCCTTGGTGTCGGCAGACGTGCCGTGCGTGCTTGAGCCCCCTGGCTTGAGCCGAAGCGACAGCAAACGCCCGGACGGCCTTTCCCTGATCCTTTGGAAGAAAGGTCGGTGCCTCATATGGGATGCCACGTGCGTTAGTACGTACGCTACCTCGCACATTTCCGGCACTGCCCAAAATGCGGGATCTGCCGCCGAGTACGCTGCTCGGCAAAAGCACAACAAGTACACGGATTTGGAACAACAGTACCTCTTTGTGCCTTTTGCCGTCGAAACGGGAGGTCCGTGGTGCAACGAAGCGAAAGCTTTCGTTCGTCAGCTCGGACGTCGGTTGCGGGAATCGGGTAACGATCCCCGCTCCGGGGCTTACCTGGCCCAACACGTCTCCCTAGCCATTCAGCGCGGTAACGCGGCCAGTGTGGTGGGGACGTTTGAGCATGGTACGCTGCGGGGTGGCCTTTTTGATTAAGATCTTTTGTTTTTCATTTTTTTTATTCTAATTATTATCATTGTTAAATTATTTTTTATTTATGTAGATTTTTGTTATTGTAAATCTAATAGGTAAGTACTAAAGATTAATTTTTTAAGTTCAATGAAAGTCGCTAATTTTTAATATTTTCTATACAAATTATTATCAGGCGTTGCAAATAGTTACCTAATATTTTCCTTGTTATTATAATACTTATATAAATAAATAAAGTTTACCGGATAAAGAAAATTAAAAAAAAAAATTGAAATCCTCCCCTTTACTGTACTCAGTTAGGTACAACGGCGTGCTATGGGGTACTTAGGTGTGATAAGGTTTAGAACTAACTTTTTTGATAAATACTTTTTTATTACATTTTTTGCACTGACAACGAACTCCTGTATGATGTTTTACATTTTGAAACTATTTACAAACATTTTTGGGGTAATAATCGATACAATCTTCAGGTAAACTAGAGACTGACGAGGAGGATAACTTCATTTTTCATTATTTTTTCTGACATAATTAAAATGTTACGATGTTTCGTCGAAACAGAATATAAGCCATGCTATCATCAAGAGTCGTAAGTGGTAAATGCAAATGCTAATCATTGACAATAACAAAAAAAAACATAATTCAAATAAGTAAATAAAATCTATCATCATCCTTACCCAAAGAGGTGATTTGCGTTCCGACTTTTCTCATAATTAGTAGTAGTATCTGTAGCTGAAGCTAATAAACTTTTGTCCTTGATATCCACTAATAGGTTTAAGAAGTAAAAAGTATACAGGATGATTTCTGGAGTCATATTTCTTACTTACGAAGGAGTGTGTATATTAGCTTATGTTACCATAACACTTTGCAAGTGACAAATTTTGTAGTATTATAATATCTATTCTAGTTGATACTTGCTTCATTGTTACTGACAAGATAGATTCCTGTTACAAGGTTTAGCTACTGTCAAATCTTTTAGCTGCTATTTTACCTGCGTTTTTCTGTCTACAACGTCGGTAATTTCAGGACAAAGAAATGTGTAAGAAAGCGGACATTTACGCTGTGATATGAGTTTTCTGGATATATATGATAATTTTTATTTATAAAAGGAGCACAAAATAGCTTTCCCTTAGTATTCATAACAATATAAGATGTTAAAATTAATCAAACTCAATATCAACAAATTCTGAAAAAAAGGAAAATTTTGCTAGTGGATTCGGCCGTTGTACCCAACTAGGTACAGTAGTGTTTGAACCACAATTTTTCCGTCTATTTGAATAATCTACCACCAACTTGTTATTTATTTTATAGATAACAATGTATTGAATAAAAAAACAAACACATAAAGTGGCTGAATATTATACGATTAAAATAAAGAGAGAATTTATGAGCTTACTCCTGCAAGTCGCAAAACTGTAAGTTTCAAACCTACCTTATGGCTAAAAATATTGGTTGCCAGTGTAAATTTGCTAAAAATGTTGAAGCTTTATCTTTTATCAAATATATAAAATAGAAAACTGAGATGTGATACCACAAAATTTTGAACTAGTCTTAATTTTGTATGTGTACCCAATTGGGTACAGCGGCCGACGTCTAGTATGTCATCTTACCAAATGAGTAATAGTGGATACATTTAAATTTTGTTAAGAAAATACTTAACGTTAGAACACGCTTTTATTAATATTTGTGGCCTATAAGAATCCATGTCCATAATAACAATTTGTTATAAGAAAATATTCTGACCTCATACTTTTTTTCTCGTCAAAATTAGGAAAACCTTTATTATTTTGTAAAGAACGGTCCCTGTCCGGCATACTAAGTTGGGCTACTTGGGGCACACTGAGGTGCTCCATAAAACGTCACAAGTGCACAGAAAGCACAATTATTTCAACGAATTTTGCCGATGCGTCGTCTTATCTGACTATGCCATCTTAAGCACAATTCCCCTAAGTAATTTCGCACAGATATAGAGTTGATATTCACGTGGAAGGACATCGACTACTTTTTGCAGAAATTGTATGTAATAGCATTTCTTATTTAAAGACATGTGTGGATAAAGTAATAAAAAAATTACACGATTTTTGCATAGAATATGGAGACCGAGTAAATTAATTGAAATAAAAATTGTGGATTTTATGTATAGCCAGATATATTACCCAGATGATGAAGTAGGTAATTTACAAGGTTTGTTAAAAGAACAAGGGAAAAATTAATGAGTAATTGACGATTTACTAGCTTGACGACCTCTGTGGCTCAGTTGGTGGGCTGTTGGTAGCTCAAGTAGGCTCAAGCCGACGGAACAAGCGGAACTATCGTCCGCCATCGGAGAGGACGCAACGCTCCCAGCGCTCATAAGGGCCATGGTGAGGAGCGAAGATGGATGGGCAGCCGTCGACACGTACGCACACAGCGTAATCACGACGAAGGAGGTAGCGGAGCGCGCGAGGGAGGCGGCGCTCAAATCTCAAAGAAGAAGGCCGAGGCGAAGACGAGTGGTTCGTAATGGCCACGACATCCCGCCTTAGCCTAGGAGCTCGGGGCAGCGGTGTGGGGATGCCGCTGCCCATTGCACCGAGTCCCCGAGAGGGTCGCGATGCGCAACATGTTCCCGCGCATCGCGACATACGAAGAGGAACGGCCCTCTGTTGGGCCTGGAGGGCCATAAAACCCCTTCAATGTAAGGGCCTGCGCCGTACAGCAGGTGTCGCCGACCGAGTCCCGGAAGCCATGTTGCAGTTACCGGTCGCAATCGGTCCAGCGTGTTGAGGGAACCATCGCAGTGTTTTAGTGGGTAGGGCCGCGGCTCTCACCCGTCGCGGCGAGCCCCACATATCCGCAGCGGGAGTCCCCATCCCCTGCGTCGAATTCGTCACAGAATTTCACTGCGTAAAAAAAAAAAAAAAAGCCGACGGAACAAAAAGTTCCTGTGTCATGGATGTGTATTAAAATAATATATTTGTATCATATATGTAATAAAAATCTTAAATATATATCCATACTATTCTCTAATATTATAAATGCGAAAGTGTGTCTGTCCGTCTGTCTGTCTGTTACCTCTTCACGGCCAAACCTCTGAACCGATTTTGCTGAAACTTGATATGGGGATACGTTGAGTCCCGGGAAAGGACATAATGTCATCTGGCCGGCACAGGGACAATAAAAAGAAGAGAGAAATAAAAAAAAGAATTTTACAATTTAACAAATTTATTTAAATAACTAAAAACAAAACTTAGTCAGCGGAGAGCAGAGGTACGAATCCTAGCCTCAGCCTATTTCTCAGTCTTTATCTCACGGGTTTAGGGACACGACACTTATCTGGGGACAGGCAGCGACTTGCGGGACTCCAGCTCCTCAAGTCTCCGTGATCCCGACGACAGGCGCAGCGTCGAGTGCCAGGTGTTGGTGGCAGCAGTTCGGGATCCCGTCGTTGGCCGCAAGTTCAGGGTGTGGTGAAAGTTGGTACGTCAGCCAGACAGCATGGGCAGCACGTGGTCGACTCCAGGCGGCCACGGAGTTGTCAGGGCGTAGCTCCCGTCGTAGTAGAGCACGAGGTCTAGGCCAGAACGTAGAAGAAGAGTTCAGACGGAGCGTAGCAGAAGAGTCCAGACGGACCGTAGCAGAGAATAAGGAGCTGCTCCGGAACGTAGCAGAGGAATTGCTCCGAGCGTAGCAGAGAACAAGGAGCTGCTCCGGAACGTAGCACCCCTAAACTGGGGACCTTTAAAAGCAGGAAAAAAAAGTCACGCCAAGCCGGAGAGTTTTTATACCCTCGAGCCGGTATATTTTTTTTTAAGTTGACAGTGATAGCTGTCAAAGAACGAAATTAAAAGTCATCAACAATTTTTAAAAAATTTAAGTTAAAAAATATAATTATCTTTAGGTAGGTGTAATTTAAAACAATACTTTTTATTTCATTATGAAATAGTTAATAAAAAGGAAAATAACTGGTAAAAAATATCAGATATCCCAACGAAGAGTTATAATAGTTGCACCATTTCCCCAGAGATGTCGCTACTAACCTCATTTCAAGTTATATTTATAGATAAACTACGCGATCTATTAGGCGTAAGGGTTCCAAAGAAGCCTAATAGATGTCGCTATGCGACAATAAGCTACTTTTTATCCCTAAAAAATGTACGGTTTCGTCGCGATAATCGAGTTTTGGCGCAACGGAGTTGCGGGCATCATCTAGTGTGTAGTATAAAAGTATTAAGTATACCTATTTCCGTTGTCTGGTACCCGTATCACAAGTCCTTCAGGTACTTAGCACGGAGCCGGGCTGACGTGGTGTGAAGCGTCCATAGATAAAAAAAATATGTCTTTATGCTATAAAATGTTAGTTGCCCACAGCTTCATCCACTAATTTCTTCAATTGCGCGGGCGGAGCCACGCGGTACGGTAGTATTGCTAGAAGAGCTCATGTTTAAGCCCCTAGTATTACACCCTATATGTAACTACGAACTACGTCAGTATACTCGGGCATTGTGATATCCATTTGTTTGACAGCGGTTCACGTTATTGCATGAATTACGGCTAGCTGTTAGACAATAGGTGCTGGTTAATGGAATCAGGCGTTACTTTGCGGAAATCCAAAGCTTAAAATTTAGTTTGTTATTATTTTTAGCAATATTCCGCGAAATAAACTTCCACCTTTAAGTAAATGTTGAGTGTACGCATAGGCATGCGTACAGCACCTCCCTCCTCCCACACTGCCTATGCGTACACTCGCATGCAAGAACTTGCAAACACCACCACCACACAAGCAATAATGTTGGCAAATCCGTGCAAGGCCCCTCACCACCATGCAGGTTGAAAACCTCGACGCGCGTTTCGCTCCAACACCGGAGCATCCTCAGGATGTGGACTCTACGAACAACGTCCGTCAAGTGCCGCCACCGGCCAAAACACCGCCTTTTATACCCTATCGAGCCCCTCTACTACCCCCACTACCCTCACCAGTATCCCCGAACATATTAATAAGCGGTGACGTAGTCAAGCAGGTTTGGTCATTCAACAATGCAAATCTGTTATTTTTCTTTTCTTTTATGATCTCTAATTGTTCCAACACGCTCAGCCGAAAGCCTTTATCACATTTATGTAAAACTTTATAGGAATGGCCATCGGGCACGGTATGATTACTATCTAAAAGATGTTTAGCAAAATGTGACTTATCAGGATGACCATTCCTATAAGCCGCGATATGTTCTTTATACCGAGTCTCAAAGCTGCGTCCAGTCTGACCCACATATACACTATCGCATTCAGGACAATCGATCTTATAGACATCGGACTGATATTTTTCATCAATCCGGTCTTTGTTATGACATAAATGATGTTTTAAAGTATTATTTGTCCTGAATGCGACATGCATATCGTTGTTTTTCATTATTTTGGATAAGCGTGCAGATACATCTCCCATGTAGGTCAAACTGGACTTATATCTAACTACCTCCTTATCAATAGGACCTGCGTACAAAAACTTAACCAGTTCTTTCTTGTTTTTATTTTTCAAAATATTATTAATAATTTTTGGACTATATCCGTTGGATATCGCAATTTGGAAAATGATATTAAGCTCATTTTGATAATTATCTTTACTAAGAGGGATCGATTATAATCTATGAATGTAACTATGAAAGGCCGCGAATTTGTGTTGCCAAGGATGACATGACGATGCATGAATAGTAGTATTAGTATATGTCGGCTTACGAAAGATTTCAAAACTGTGTTTATTTTTAACTCTAGTAATAGATAAATCTAGAAAATTTAGGGTGTTATTATCTTCACATTCTAATTTGAATTTAATTTTAATATGTTTTTTATTTAGTTCTTTAACAAATACGTCCAGTTGTCTCTGTGTACCCGTCCAACAAAGAAAACAATCATCTACGTATCTAAAATAATATAAAATACTTTTATTAACGACGATATTTCTTTGTTCAAAATCGTCCATAAATATTTCGGCCATCAAAGGACTTAAAGGTAAACCCATAGCTAGACCGTCGTCTTGAACAAAGAATTCGCCGTTAAATCGAAAGTAGTTTTGTTCCATGCAGGTTTTAGTAAGAGTAAGCAATTCATTACTTTCACCAGGAGGTAAACGTTTTTCTAATGCATTCCTTAAAATACCCAATGTTTCCTTACGTGGAACATTAGTGAATAAACTATCGACATCAAGTGAAACTAATTTGCAACGAGGTGGCAAAGTCACATCTTTAATTTTGTTGACTAATTGTAGACTATTTTTTATGGCACAAGGTGGCCGAAATGAGAGCTTTTCTTTTATTATGAAATTAAGTGACTTTGCCAGCTCGTATGCTGGTGCAACTATGTATGAGACAACTGGACGCATGGGAATATCAGTTTTGTGAATCTTTGGCAAGCCGTACAGTGATGGTGCGCGAGGATTCATTGGGATGAGTTTTTTCTTTGATGATACAGTTTGAAAGAAATATTGATTATTATTAATTGCTAATTTAAGCTTAGCTAAAAACTTGTTTGTTGGGTCAGAAGGAACCCTTAGAAATTGTTCACCCTGAATCACGTCATTAACTCTGTCCAAATAATCGTCGCGCTCCATCACTACTACTGTGTTACCCTTATCCGCTTTCGATATTACTAAGTTATTATTATCTATTGTTTGTTTTAATGACCTCAAAGCCACTCTTTCGGGGTTAAAAGAGGAACCGGAAGGAGTACCTTTGATTTCCTATATATATACCTACTACCCTTTGATTTCGTTGGCTAGTAGGTATATATATATAGGAAATCAAAGGTACATAAGTGCACCAGCATACGAGCTGGCAAAGTCACTTAATTTCATAATAAAAGAAAAGCTCTCATTTCGGCCACCTTATGCCATAAAAAATAGTCTACAATTAGTCAACAAAATTAAAGACGTGACTTTGCCACCTCGTTGCAAATTAGTTTCACTTGATGTCGATAGTTTATTCACTAATGTTCCACGTAAGGAAACATTGGGTATTTTAAGGAATGCATTAGAAAAACGTTTACCTCCTGGTGAAAGTAATGAATTGCTTACTCTTACTAAAACCTGCATGGAACAAAACTACTTTCGATTTAACGGCGAATTCTTTGTTCAAGACGACGGTCTAGCTATGGGTTCACCTTTAAGTCCTTTGATGGCCGAAATATTTATGGACGATTTTGAACAAAGAAATATCGTCGTTAATAAAAGTATTTTATATTACTTTAGATACGTAGATGATTGTTTTCTTTGTTGGACGGGTGCACAGAGACAACTGGACGTATTTGTTAAAGAACTAAATAAAAAACATATTAAAATTAAATTCAAATTAGAATGTGAAGGTAATAACACCCTAAATTTTCTAGCTTTATCTATTACTAGAGTTAATAATAAACACAGTTTTGAAATCTTTCGTAAGCCGACATATACTAATACTACTATTCATGCATCGTCATGTCATCCTTGGCAACACAAATTCGCGGCCTTTCATAGTTACATTCATAGATTATAATCGATCCCCCTTAGTAAAGATAATTATCAAAATGAGCTTAATATCATTTTCCAAATTGCGATATCCAACGGATATAGTCCAAAAATTATTAATAATATTTTGAAAAATAAAAACAAGAAAGAACTGGTTAAGTTTTTGTACGCAGGTCCTATTGATAAGGAGGTAGTTAGATATAAGTCCAGTTTGACCTACATGGGAGATGTATCTGCACGCTTATCCAAAATAATGAAAAACAACGATATGCATGTCGCATTCAGGACAAATAATACTTTAAAACATCATTTATGTCATAACAAAGACCGGATTGATGAAAAATATCAGTCCGGTGTCTATAAGATCGATTGTCCTGAATGCGATAGTGTATATGTGGGTCAGACTGGACGCAGCTTTGAGACTCGGTATAAAGAACATATCGCGGCTTATAGGAATGGTCATCCTGATAAGTCACATTTTGCTAAACATCTTTTAGATAGTAATCATACCGTGCCCGATGGCCATTCCTATAAAGTTTTACATAAATGCGATAAAGGCTTTCGGCTGAGCGTGTTGGAACAATTAGAGATCATAAAAGAAAAGAAAAATAACAGATTTGCATTGTTGAATGACCAAACCTGCTTGACTACGTCACCGCTTATTAATATGCTCGGGGATACTGGTGAGGGTAGTGGGGGTAGTAGAGGGGCTCTATAGGGTATAAAAGGCGGTGTTTTGGCCGGTGGCGGCACTTGACGGACGTTGTTCGTAGAGTCCACATCCTGAGGATGCTCCGGTGTTGGAGCGAAACTTGCACGGATTTGCCAACATTATTGCTTGTGTGGTGGTGGTGTTTGCAAGTTCTTGCATGCGAGTGTACGCATAGGCAGTGTGGGAGGAGGGAGGTGCTGTACGCATGCCTATGCGTACACTCACTCATTTACTTAAAGGTGGAAGTTTATTTCGCGGAATATTGCTAAAAATAATAACAAACTAATTTTTTTTTATACAATAGGTGCTGGTCAATGGTCATTATATAACCTAGTTATTTAGATTATTACCTGGAATACCTAGTCGCTGTGATAAACTAATATCACGTCACGTGCAGCGCTGAACTTTAAACAATAGGATGTGGCGGACCAATTAGAGCTCCTGGATCGTGCTATTGAAGTTTTGTATTCGTGGCTATACAATATACATAATATACACCCCTGCTGATATTTACAGCCTTTGGTGATTTCGTCCTAGGTTCTTGATAAGGGGTTTTCCACGCCTTCTGTCACGGGGAGTCTGACCGAAAATATCATCCAACGGCCAGTTTTCGCACCTGGCGTGCCTTCTACATAATTTCCGACGGTAAAGAGAGATTAAGCCTCTCTTGAAGATTTCTCCACCTAATACCCTTTCATAGCATGTGTGATGACGTCGTCACAAATAGCACTGAATACTATCAGAGAAGTTGAATAACAGGCACATGGCGGACCTACGTAATTTGGTCGAGTTATGTCAAATCCATCCTACAGATCACAGCTCATTGAATTGACATAATCCTACGAAGTGAAACAGGTCAGTCAACTGCCTATGAATCATTTTTGTCGGTGGTACGTACCTACTAGTTACTACTATTATTCGGTATCGGTCTGATCGACCTCATCACCTCGCTTGGTCGGAGATCTCCTTGAAACTTTTGAACTCAAGATTGTTCTATTGTAATATAACATCGATGTAGTATCGTGGCTGGCACGAGAAAATAAATTATAATGATATAAGTTACATTTATTTATATTCTAGTTCAATTCCCATTATTCATTGTAGTGATTTCAAAGTTTATTCAGATGTCTTGTGTACAATTATATACATGTGAGGATAATTATATTCTAAAACCCTGTACAGAGGTAAAAGTAAAGCTTAAAATAAATTATAATCAAACATATTATAACTTCTAAAGCGTCCTTCAAAAGCAGATGGAGTTATAATATGAATCTGATGCATCATTAGTCGAAAGTAAAAACGCGGGATACGCCAAAGAAGTTTTCACTTTAGAAGCACTGGATACGAAACCTACTTTTCTTTTCAATAAACTTTTATAACATTGGAGATGAATAAAGTTCGGACGAGCCTGTTCAAAAGAATATGGAAATTTATTAAAATAATTCTAAGATTTTTGGCCTCAAGGGCTTTTGAATAGACGAGTACACTTCAATAAGTAGCGTGTTAAAATTTTTCTGCCCTTAATATTTAGAAAATTATACTAATATACACGAAAGTATGTCTGTTTGTCTGTTACCTCTTAACGATTAAACCACGTAACCGATTTTGATGAAAATCGGTATGGGGATATTTTCAGTTCCGGGATAGGGTAAAGGTTATTTTTTGTCCCGAAAAAATGTACGGTTATACGTACCTACGAATTTCTGCGCCAAAAAAAGTTGCAGGCAATATTTCTGTGAATAAAATCCGTGAAATAATACTAATTAGGTGTCTTATTTTTACAAAATTACTCTGAAAAAGTCTGCGATAAATGAAACTTGTACGGAATCATAATGAAGGCAAATGTCATCAAGAAATAATTTGAAAAGCCTCCATACAAAAACAGGTCAAGTTTCGTCTTTGATTCTGTTGCTCTGAAACATAATAACGTACTTATAATGCGCTTATACTGTTGTAGTGATACACCTGTTATTTCAGAGAGGAAAATGTAAGGAAAACCTTACATTGTGTGTAGAAGTCATCTCGTAAACTTTGTAGAAACTTTTAATTCTTACAATGAAAGGAATTGAGAGTTTTTATGTTTTGTGATATTGTATTTGATATTATGCTTTACCTTTTTGGTGTTCTTTTGACGTTGACTTAAAATTAGTTTTAAGCACTTTTATAGACGTTTAGACGAAACATTTAAAGTATTAAGTATCTCTATTTGCTTTACCAAAAGCAACTCAAAAATAATATTATAACAAAGCTATTATGGTACCGTGCTGGCCGCCGAAACTTCACTGAACCCTAGCCTAAGTAAATTAAACATTTTCTTGAAACTTGCTGGAATTGGGATAAGGTTTGACAAGATTAATCGAAAAGTCTCTGACGACACTTTTACGAGGCACTTTATTGAAACGTGATACATTGCGCGCCGGACACTAAACCAGTGCACACAAATTTCATACAAATGAAGTAATGCATTTATATGAGCTTACTCGGAGTCCGTGACTATCGCGTTGGCAGTGAGATATTTCACAGAAAGCAGCCTCTATAAGTCACAAGCGATATTTCACTAGCTGGTAAGTTACAAGTATCATAACTTAGCACTACGCTCCTCATCCATACTCGTAATTTGTGAGCAGACATGACATACGTGCTCCTTCCTAATCATAAACCAGCTGAGGCCTAGCTTTTGTTGCAAGTACTGGAATACGCATTCTGTTATGTCATAGAACACAAAATAGGTATACACTAAAGCGTCGCGCACATTGTGATGGTTGCAACGGGGTGGGTCGCATTTTTATACAAATTTCATGACCCATCGCGCACTCTGTTATAAAAATGGTATGAAAAATGCAGTCCGCTGCGCTGCGCCTCGTCACAATGTGTGTGAAGGTTCCATCGGAATGTCAACAATGAGACACAAATTAACTTCGTTTCATTTGTCGATGCGAGTTCACTGATCGCCTGATGGCTTATACTTTCCTTAACCCTTGGGTGACGCACAGAGAACGTTATTGAAAACTAGATGACCTGATGAACTTCATATCACTTCCCTCCTAATGTGGTTTTCCTGGACTTCCACGAATATTTTAAGACTAAAATTAACCAAATTGGTTCAGTCGTTCTCAAGTTCTTAAGCCATATAAGATATCGAGTCAGCCCCTTCGATAGCTTTTTCAAAAAAGGTTGATGTTCCATGAGTTTTCAAGCAACAAATTGGAGCAGTCCTACTGTCACAACAAACTGTAACAAGACTGCCAACTTCTGACGCGCCGCTATGCGAATACAATATCTGTCACTTCTCTACTTTGTATTTTGTGTTGTTACTGTACAGTCCATTTGAATGAATGTTACATACATTTTTAACCGCATTATACCACAAACGTGTTCACGATAGATGTTTTATATTTCAATAAATAAATAACCCATACTCTTCTATAATTCGTGTAAACGGTAAAAAAATCAGGGTAATTTATTTAAGTCTCAATTTATATTATACTGCCTTTCCCATACTCTATGGGAGAGTTTAAGGTTAAACCTCAGCTTAAGACTTTAGAGCAGCAAGGGTTTACAGCTCCGTTGCGTCCAAAATTTGTTTATCGCGCAAGAATCGTACATTTTTCCGCGATAAAATATTATCCTATATCCTTTCCCGGGACTCAAAGTATCTCCATACTAAATTTCAACAAAATCGGTTGAGCTGTTTGAGCGTGAAGAAGTAACAGACAGACAGACACTATCGCATTCATATTAGTAACTAGATGACGCCCGCAACTGTGTTGCGCCGAAACTCGTTTAGCGCAGGGGAACCGTACATTTTTCCGGGATAAAATGTATCCTATGTAGGGAATGCTATCTCGTTCTCGCGAGATCTCAGCCTTTTTTAGCGAGATTGATCTCGGATGAAAAAAAGGCGAGATCTCGCGAGTTTGACAAGATTGGACTTGAGCATAAAAACGTCTTATTTGAAGCGCGTACTGACACATACGGAGTTGCGATCACGGAGTAAAAACAAAGAGGAGCTGGCCTAAGCAACTGTGAACTGCGATTCTCAACTAGGTCTTGAATTTTGACTTCTCGTTGTTTTGTTAGTTATGAAAGGACTATTTTATTACTAAAAGATTTGTTTGATAGTGCGCTTTTATAATTATTATGGACGTCACGTTATCGTGGACGCCGGCTTCCACGTTAAAACGTTGAGTGTACGTTAAATGCCCTTTTGATTTTACGCACCGTGGACGTTTTGTACGGTTCAGAAGTGTAAACGTTGTGATGTCCTCTAACGTGCACGTTAAAAAGTTATCGTCGACGGAAATTTAAAAGCGTCTCAATATTTTTCCATACATTTTACTTCCCTATGTTATCGTTTTACCGCGGACGTCCACGATATTACCGCCACGTCCAAAATTATAAAAGCGCATTAGAACAGAAGACTGGTTGTTTCTTTCATTTGTTATTTGACAGATAGTAGATACGTATGTCAAAGTTTACTACTTAAAAATTATAGACAGATACATCAAACAATGTTTGATGCATAAAATTCTATTGAAAAAAATCGTGAAAATGAATGTTAATCTTATAATATTTATTACTTTTTTTTCCTAATTTATTCAAATATTGTGATTATTTGCAAAAAAAACCACCAAACTGCTGATCTCGCGAGATCTTCACACACCTTCGCATTTAAAATATTAGTATGGATTTTACGCGCCATAAGCAGTTTCACAATCATGGTTATCTACCATGGCCCAATACAAAAGCTTTTAAACAGTCATATTTTTAGATATAACATTTTGCGAATGGGTTTTGATAGTATAATTAAGACAATGATCGTAATTTTTGTTGAGTACGAGGGTCGAATATTGTGACCTCAATTTGGGCTTAACCTTAATTGTTAGATTAAATTAATTACAAGTACGAGGCTTTCAGGTAAGTAGTTACTTGACATTTGACCTTTAGGGCTGCCAAAAATGATTTTATTTTATTTTGAGCCTTCTCAGGCAAGAAGCCAGACTTTATTATATAATATTATATACAAGGTGTAACAAAACGAAGTAATAAAACTTTATGCTGTATATGGGACCCTTGTATAGGGTTCACTGTGAAAGTAGCAGCGCTGAAAGAACACAATTTTTTGACAATTTGTATGGAGAAGCGCCGCAGCATCATGAATATTGCCACATATTTTTTAAAGTAAGTTACTCTTTCAGCGCTGCTACTTTTACAGCGAACTCTATACACAAAAACGACGTACCGATCATAATATTATAAGAGGAAAGGAATGCGCAGTAAGTATACAAATTCTACGCACTCTGACATAATCTTATATATAAAATTCTCGTGTCACAATGTTAGTCCACGAACTCCTCCGAAACGGCTTTACTGATTTTTACCAAATTTTATATGCATATTCAGTAGGTCTGAGAATCGGCTACTCGGTACTTTATATATTGATAAGTGCATTTGTTGAGTAAATAATAGTAAATTATTACAACCTGAGACTGACGGCTACCATTGTTTGTGCGACGGGATAGCGATCGACGTTGCCATGGTGACATACTTATTTAGTCACTTGAATAAAATAATATGGCAAATATATTATGGCAAAGTAACGTTTGCCGGGACAGCTAGTAAGTATTATAAAATCACTTCATTCTAGCTGGCTTGTTTTCAATGAAACCGGCCACCGTCGCCTAAACCGGTGTAGCCATTATTTGTTGTAGAGTGTTTGCTTTACATTAACCTTGTAGTATTGATGTGGTCCGTTGCCCGTCCCTTTGAGATGTAAGACCGGAAGGACAACCATTTCCGGTGCCTTCAATCAGGCTGTATTATGATCGCCATTGTCCCTTGCCATTGTTTCAAATGATCATAATTCATAATAATATAATATGCTAATATTCTATTATCACTTGATGTTTATACATATACCCTTACTAATATTATGAATGCGAAAGTGTGTCTGATACCTCTTCATGAATAAACGGCTGAACCGATTAAGATGAAACTTGATATTG
Organism: Polyommatus iphigenia; assembly: GCA_963422495.1. Lineage (NCBI taxonomy): Eukaryota > Metazoa > Arthropoda > Insecta > Lepidoptera > Lycaenidae > Polyommatus > Polyommatus iphigenia. Next base: position 35,153,523 of record OY730186.1, read on the forward strand.
AGATACTTTAGATGTAGGAAATTGTGTGCTTAAATTACTGTGTTCGTGTGATATAGCTTTCATTGTATATTAAAAGATTTAAAATATTCTTATTTCTTTAAAATTATTCATTTGAGTTTAAAAAAGAATTTCACTTTGACCATTACACAAAGAGTTAAGAAAGATTTGGCTTAATGCTGAAGAAAATTTCAATTATAATATTGTTTACAAAATATTTGTGTCCCAATCACTCAGAAGTAATCCATTAGGCATTCGTATTGCTGCTGACGGCTTTCAACTCCACCATTAATCTTCAAGTTTAAATTTATTTTCACACTACGGAAAATGTGAATTTATAAGCGGCTTTCGAGAATTTAATAAGTGATTTTTATGATCCTCCTAAGTAGTACTGACGCCCGCAACTCCGTTGCGCCAAAATTCGTATATTGCACGGAAACCGTAAATTTTCCGGGATAAAAACCATCGTATGTCCTTCCCCGGGACTCAAATCCAAACCAAATTTCAGCGAAATCGGTTCCGTGGTTTGGGCGTGAAGAGGTAACACACAGACAGACACTCTTTCGCATTTATAATATTAGTATGGAAGTATTGGATTCTCATTAAGCAACTTAAGGCCTGATGTTGCCCAAAAATTCTAGAACGCCCTCCATGAACACAGTCCTTTTCTGTAATTAAAAATGGCCTTCGCCATATTTAACTCTTTATCTATACATCAAAATAGGTTTATCTTTAAAGCCTAGATTTCGAAGCAACAAAATTACGGGTAACATTTCAATATTTTCCTGCAAGAAGAAGTCTTTCGAACACTTCCATATATTTAATTTGATGGAAATAAAGACAAAGAGCGAGTTGACAGTTGGCTGTGGTAATTCGGCGCACGTAGCGTTCGTTAGCATAGACGTGAGGGGTCGGGGTGTTTGTATACTATAGTTGAAGACGGGTGGATCAAGAGGGTAACTAACAATTTGAAAATTTTTGTTTTTAAGGTTCCGTACCCAATGGGTAAAAACGGGACCCTATTACTAAGACTTCGTTGTCTGTTCGTCTGTCTCCAGACTGTAACTCAAGAACCGCTATAGCTAGACTTCTGAAATTTTTACAGATGGTGTAAATATCTGTTGCTGCTATAACAACAAATACTAAAAGCAAAATGAAGTTAATATTTAGGGAGGGCGGTCCCATACAAGAAACGTGATTTTTTTGACCTTTTTTGATCGTAATCAATAATGACAACAGCTAGACACTTGAAATTTTCACACTCCTATACAACAAAACACAATTTTTTGCCTTTTTTCGATCTATAACGGTACGGAACCCTTCGTGCACAAGTTTGACTCGCACTTGGCCGAGGCCGAGACTTTTATTTGCATAAATAGAGGCTTCATATAAAGAGAGGACCGGAAAAATGTTTTTAAATAAAAAAAAGATGTAGTTATTTTGTATAGCCAGATAAGCTAAGTAGATTAAGTAGGTAAGTTACAAGATTTGTTCAAATTACAAGGGAAAATACAAGTAATTTACTTCATGCTATAAAATGTTAGTTATCCACTTCTTCCACTGACGTCTTCAGTTATTCAATGCAAACGTGTCACAGTCTAACTTCAGATTCTCGGAGCCCCGTGGATGCGTGCCGTAAGCAATTTCGTAGCAATCTACCTCGTTCCAGGAAATATCTTAGCATTTGACATCCCTGTAAATGCATTGTCAAAGTGTAAGATAGGGCACATCTAGGGCACATTACAAAGGTGTATGCGAGAACTAACAATAATATTGTCCAATTCAGCAGCCTACCTTTGTGTAATCTATGCGATGCGGCCACGCTACTAACTTATCTGGCAAACACAGATGCACCTGAGTTTATTTTTCGAGAGTGATGATAATTATCGCGGTGAAAAGTTCTTCAGTAGCATTGTCCAATTTCTTTAAATAGGTTCAAAATGTTGGACTCGCGTCAGGACGCAAGACTCAAAAATTCAAAAGACGGAGGGATACACTCCCTTTTGCGCTTCTGAAGAGCACCCCGCTGTTTTTCTTGCCTAAGCGTCTAGATAGATAAGCGGTAAATCACAATATACCCAGAAAAATCGTTAATCGTTTTCACTACACCTTACATCAGATTCCTAAGGGACTGTTCGCACTGCGAATTTAAATCGCACGGATTTTATTTGCGCGAATGTATGTAGATCTCTCTCATAAGATTTTTAACGATGTGAATGGCGGCCAAAAGGAATATCTTCCGACCGAGCAAGATAGCATGCTCGGTCTGGCCGAAGCCCACTGACGTCATATCAGACGTTGTAAATATCTTGTCATTCTCCGAAACTTCGATAGCGCGATGCAGGATTGTGAGGCTAATTGTGGGCACCGCCACAGATTCAATATGTTACGGAATTGCGAAAAAAATCCACGCGGTTGAAATTCGCATTGCGGACAGGATCTAAGGCCGTGTTACAAACTGACTGTAAGCCGCCGAATGTGAGCAGGCTCACTGTGAGCCCCAGCATAGAATACATATTAGTAACAGCCCCAGTGAGAACGTGGAAATAAACGGTATCGAATGTTTGCGCTTACGCCTAGCGTAATAACGTAGGTATTGTCGGTTAGGTGTGAACGAAAAAGTGAATATGTATGGAGATACAATAAACTGCGTAACGTTCGCTCACATTCGGCGGCTGACAGTCAGTTTGGTTTGAACACGGCCTAATACTGATATTATCGACTTGCTAGACATAATATCCTCACAAAGGTAATATCGAGGGACATCTCGGGTTTGGTAACCCGATATCGGCCACCTGCGAGGATTCTTCGCTGACAATAACGAGCTAATTAAAGGAGATAGGGTGACCGAGTGAGGTTTATATTACCAGCTCCATATGGTAATAGATATTTGGACTAACCCTAGTTAGTGGTTCCAACTAATATTACCTCTATAAATACAAAAGTTTGTTTGTCTGTCGGCTTCTGCTTTTAGCAGCTGAACTGATTTAGATAAAATTTGGTAGAGTTGCTTTTAGAGACGGGAAAGGACAAAGGATACAATATTAAAGAAATCAAATCAGGCGCAGGACTGATTTTGTTCATGCCATCTGACGTATGAATACTCTTACTTGTTAGTGAATGAATATTCTTAGTGACTGATCAACCTGTATTGTCTTAATTTCAAAAAAAAAACTTGAGAGGTGTCAAAGGACACCCGAATGGAACGAAGTTATTTCTTATGTTCAAAAAACCTGTATTATAAAAAAACGCCATCTATTGACGCCCAGGAATACTAACAACGCGTAAATAAACAATTAAAAAAAACCCCATCTAGTTGACGCTTAGGAATACTTATTATCAACGACCTCTGTCCCTACCATGCAGGTACTAATAAAAAAGTGTCGAGGTCAAATCAAGGTCAAATGTCGTTCCGTCTAGCCAGTAGCCTTCAAGATTTACGCCGAACGCGAGATAAGGAACTTCGTTCCAATTAGAATTTGATTTGTCCAACGCGGCAATCGAACCCACTGATGACTTTCCATTCTTGAAAAATATACTAATCTATTTAGTACAAGTTTTTAAAAATGTCCGTAACGGTTGCCCAAAAACTACTTATATGCGGCATTTTCACAGCATTGAACAATGAGCATAAACGATGATAAGACCGATTTCGCAACACACACTGGTTTCACACAATATGGCCATAGGCAGCAGCGGTTATCGCTAACCGTATTATAATAATATTTCAGCAATCCGTCTGGACCGTTTCCGTCTATTATTTACTGCTCTTAAATTATTTGTTAATGCTTTTAATATGCTGCTTTTAGTATTATTGCTACGTCTTTCTAAATTTACCAATGACTCATGGAGAAAAATCCGCTAAGGCTGGATTTTTTGTTGTTTGGCGGCTACACAACGAGATTATAAATAAATGTATGACAGCGCCGCCATTTCATTCAAGCCTAACATATATTTACTTGTGATCTCGCGGTATAGCGGCAAAAACGCTGAAAAAAAATCGCGCGAGCGATTGCTGGGTGTCTTGAATGTCACAAACAATGGTGTCAATGTATAGTGATTGATTGCAATCATTTTGGCTGATAAGTGTTACAAAATTGCGATTTTGGAGCAATTATCGCGCAATAATTGCTATCGCATTGCTCTCGCAAGATACATGATACGGGGGCCGGTTGGTCAGATTCTTACAACCCGATTGGTCTCGCGCACATGCACAAGAATACATAAAACGAGTCTAATCAGAACAGCCTGCGATAAGTCCACTGGATTGATCGCCCTTCCTGTATATCGCCTATAACGAAGACAAAACACCAATTACTTTGTTTACTGCTCAAGTTGTGATACAGCCTGATGGGCACAATATTGCTGTTGATGCCTGCATTCATACAGTGGAATCACGTAACTTTTTTTACGAGCCCGGGAAACTACGGCATTCGTACATTATGTCATTACCCCAAATATCTGGGTCACTGGGGCTATCTGTTCGATGTGGGGGCTTAAATGAAAATATTGAAAATCTAACGAGCCAGCCCTTCTTGTTGTCAAATTATTCTGATAATGCGCGATCGGGAGGCGACTCACGTCACGCCTATTTGTAAAGGACGTGTTACTATTCCGTTATTACGCGCATTCTAACAAACCTTATTGGATTATGTTTTTTGGAACAAAAATGTTTGACCTAAAATACACTGTCTTTTGTAGGATATAATAAACTTTCTGAAGTTTTGCGTTATCATCGGTTAATCGTCATCTAAAGTTTTCAATTGTAATCGAAAAATGCAATGAAGTAAGGCAATCATATTTATTCACAAGATATATCTGCTAAACAAGCCAAAGGTCACACCGAATAAAAACTAGGCGCAGCGAATTCACGCAATTATTCAAGTTGTCTTGTATTTGCCTGTCGTGTTACGTTTCCAAAAATAAAATGCGCTCTGAATTGACGCTAAGGGAGTTAGCGTAAGAAGACAAAGAAACGTGACGAAACCTCCTTCACTACATCTTCATCCACTCCTTCCCGTTTAAGATTTGACTAAAGCAATAGAAGTAATGAATAAAGAAAACATGAACAATTTAACTGTGGAGTACAACCGCAGATTCCCCATTCACTTCGCGGGATCAGGAATTTACTTTGCTCCAACTTTAGCTTATAAATACAAAGAGTTGGAGTAGTTGAGATGTTTTATATCATTTATTCAGACCGGGTTGCTACTTGCTGTTGAGTAATATTTGTCTTCGTTTCAATTTAATATCGCGAAGGCGGCTTTTATACCTGATGAATATTTATTCGCTGTTTAAGTGCTGGTTTGTAAGACCGTAAAAACGTAATGTACGTTTTTTAAAGCAGCAATATGGAGCTGGACCAGTGGAACGTCTTCATACAAAAATTAGCCGAGGTGTGTGCCTGTGTGCGGATAGGTGCCCTGCTCTTACGCACACGTTCATACTAATCACGGTATATTTTTCTAGTGATGAGCAAAATTGGTCTTGGTCTTGCAGTCTTGGTCTTGGTCTTGCAAAAAATGCGAGACCAAGACCAAGACTACCCTAAGACTAGCAAGACCAAGACCAAGACTAGGTGTGCAAGAACAAGACCAAGACCAAGACCGACTATTGCTAAAAATTTGTACTTAGTCGCAGTGACTATAATATGAGATAAAATATTTAAAACAAATAACATGAATTTCAAATTCTTGTGATACAGCCTGGAAACAGGAAGCGATGTGTAGGTAATTGGGTCCCGTTTTAGCCTTTTGATTATGTAACCATGCATTTAAACTAAAAATTTGGGAATATACGCGGCGGCCGAAAAGGAACCGAGAGAGAATTCCAAAATCCGGCCAAGTGCGAGTTGGACTCACCCATGAAGGGTTCCGCAGCAGCAAAAAGGTTTATTTTATGAAATTAAAAGGTTATTGATTTATTTTTATATTTCAGTTGATTAATTTATATTTTTAAATCTTTATTAATTTAAAGGGATTTAAATGAAAGTTAAATTAAGGTTTACCGTTTATGACATATAAAAAAAGTACTTGCTAATTCTCGTTCGAACCAATTTTCCTTGGATTTTACCACTTTGGAAGAGTCTCTCTCGCAAACTATTCTACTAAACTAAACTATTTCTAGGTTAGAAAAAAATGATATTAGAAATCTCAATATGATTTTGAAAGACCTAGATACCCCAATTTGAAAGACATAGATACCCCACACGCATAAGTTTTTTTTTTAATGAAATAAGTGGGCAAACGAGCAAACGGGTCACCTGATGGAAAGCAACTTCCGTCGCCCATGGACAACCGCAGCATCAGAAGAGCTGCAGGTGCGCTGCTGGCCTTTTAAGAGGGAATAGGGTAAAAGGGGAGGGTAGGGATGGGAAGGGAAGGGAAAGGGGAGGGTAGGGAAGGGAATAGGGTAGGGGATTGGGCCTCCGGTAAGCTCACTCACTCGGCGAAACACAGTGCAAGCGCTGTTTCACGCCGGTTTTCTGTGAGAACGTGGTATTTCTCCGGTCGAGCCGGCCCATTCGTGCCGAAGCATGGCTCTCCCACGTATAGGTTAGATGAAAAAAAACTTAAGAGGTGTCAAGGGACACCCGGATGGAACGAAGTTATTTCTTATGTACAAATAACCTCTATACACTAAAAAAACAAAAAAAAAAAACGAAAAAAACAAAGAAAATCATAACTGGCTTGCTTTCTATGAGAGAGAGACAGACAGAGAAAGACGCGCACGACCCACGGCTTACAGCAAAAAGCACAGACAAAGATCAAGATAGATACCGCATCTATCTTGATCTATGTCTGGGGCAAAAAGTGTCGGTCAAAAACGTGTCGTTACAACTTTTTCCGTATAAATCCGAGGGAATGTTCTTATTTTTCAACATTTTCATTTTTTAAGGACATTAATTTCGCTAAAAGATCAGCCTATGCTGAGTTGGCTCTCGACTTTTCATTATTACCTAGTTTCAATTATTCAAGAATTCTCTTATCAAGTTAAGATCATGTAGAGCTAGTCTAATAATTTAGGTTTGAAAATGTTTTTTTGAGAAAATTAAAACTTACAAAATGTTTGCAAGAGTCTTGCTTTTTGCAAGACCAAGACCAAGACTAGGCATGCAAGACCAAGACCAAGACCAAGACCAGACAGATTTGAGCAAGACCAAGACCAAGACCGCACAAGCAAGACCAAGACCAAGAACAAGACTGGTCGAGTCTTGGTCTTGGTCTTGCTTTGCTCATCACTATATGTTTCTATTATTCTCTATTTACTATATTAATAATTAGAACAACGTCTTTAGAATTGTTTTAATAATGTACGTCCAGACAGTCTTTATTTTTTTATCGCGCAATAAATCAATTAGCCTAAGCATAATATTGATACAAAATCTCATTCACTACCTTCTCAGGCTAATCATTAACCCATTCAATGCCACCAATCCACCTGTAACATACCGGTGGTGCCACTTGATTTTTTTGTTTTTTCTAACTTAAAATACATTGTTTAACGTATTTTATGTATTAAATAATGCAATAAATAACGAAAACCTCTCTAAATACGATAAACGCACCAATTGCGTTGGTGGCACTGGTGAGACAAATCCAATCACAAGTGCCATTCAACGCACCACTTACGTTGACGCTTTTGTTTTAATTGAACTGTGTTATGCAACATAGTGGGTAGCTGATTAATTTTTAAATACAAGTAGGTTTTTTTCTACATACAGTTAACCGCTTATCAAGCTACCCATGGTAATTCAAAGTCCTTTCTCCCCTTCATTCTTTGAAAAAAAAACTGAAAATTGAAATAAAATCCTTATAAAATAAATAAAATCCTTACTTATTTGAAATATTTTTTTCTTAAATATTGAAAAATACAACTGGTCAGCTAGTAAAAGATTTTGTATCAATTTAATTATAAATACAACGAATGGTTGGTAAAATTTACTAATTTGAACATAGTAGTGTTGCGTCATGCATGAAACCATCCAACATAATTCGCCGTTAAAATGCCATTGAACGCACCATTTGCGTTATGGTAATTTTATTCATAAAATATACCATGAATCGAAGAAAAATTGTAATATACCTAAATATATTGCTTACTTTTATGTTCTTAGTCAAAAACTTCTCACTCTAATTCAATAAAACTGAAAATATGTTGAATTGAAATCAGGCAGTTTTTGGGGTTTTTTCGCTGTCAAAAAAAGAGGGGAGGTCCAAACCAAAAACCGACAGTGTCACCACATGTAAAATATATCTCCAGTTGCTAATGAGGCCAAAGATTCAAATTAAATATAGCCATTATAAAGAAAAACCTGGAAAAATATCAAAGGTACCTCAACGCATATGGTGCGTTGGTGGCACCAAAAAGTAAATTCGCAAAACGCAAATGGTGCGTTGCTGGCACTGAATGGGTTAATGAGTACTTGCCTTACTTTGAATTAGCTTAGTTACAATATTGATTAACACTTTCCATTTCCATTATCAGAAACAATATTTATCAATTAAATGAATAAGCCCTCTAACTTGGACTATTTACATAGTTAAGTATTCAAATAAAAGGCAAATCCCAGTGAATCCTGACTCGCCACTGACCAATTAGGTTAGTGCTAACTCCTCGCTAAACACCGAGCCATTGTAAACACGGCTTTACAAACGCTGGTTTTTGTTACAAGATTATTTAAAAAGAATATGAATTAGTGTTTCGTAATGTTTCTTTGTTTATATTTTAACTCCCTTACAAATATTCAGAGTGATTTACACCAAACATAACTTTAGGAATTCTACTATATTTGTCTGACATATTGAACAAATCACACGACATACAATCACAAGACCTTGAATCTAGAGACCGGCTACGGTCGCAATATTGCATGGACTAAGTCACTTAGACTGGCCATAGACGGCTAGAGCGGTCGCGTTGAAAATTGCACCGACCGCTCAAGAACTGCTTGAGCGGTCCACGTGTATTGCGGATATAAATAATTTAGTATGAAAACTACAGATCAACGTGCGGCGACCTCATCTGGCAGTCGGTTTTAACTGCAAGATACGGTCTATGGCCGGCCTTAATTAAAAAAAATATTTATCTTATTTGCGTAATTCTCTTAAAAGAATTATAAAGTTTAGGTAAATTATATACATATTCTATTGCGTGATTCGTAAACAAAAGCTTATTTCATTTCGTCGGATAGCCACCAAAATCAGGTGGTATTATACAGCTTCACCTGTGCTATCATATAGTACCTTTGTTCTGTTGTAAAAAGAAGTTGAGTTCGACGCTACTATACGCTGAGTGCGTACGGACAATACTGCACGGTACACTTGCGAACAAAGAAACGGTGCTGAAATTTAATATGCTACTGTATAGACCCGTTTTGTATAGATGTAATTAAGGTAGTACACGAGGTTTCTCTTACAGTTAAAGTAACCAGATAACGTCCACCACTCCGTTGCGCCAAGTTTCGTTTATCGCGCGGGGACCGTACATTTTTCGGGATAAAATTATCCTTAGTCCTTTCCTGGGACTCAAAGTATCTAGTTCAGCGGCTTGGACGTGAAGTGGTAACAAACAGACATACAGACACACTTTGGCATTACACACGACAGTACGTGGATACAGGTTGTACTAAAACATACTACTGTACAAAGTTTACTGTGAAAGTAGCAGTGCTGAAAGATTTTTTTTTGTGATTTATTTGGACAAGCGTCCCAGCATCATGAGTTTTCCCACACAAAAGTTTTAGATTTACACTCCTATATTTCTTCTGATCATTTCGTTGCTGGTCCCAAGACAGATTTAGCTTGTCCCTCTCGCACCTATGAGATCATATCAAAGGGTTTTCGTGGTTGGTTACCACTGTTGATCCTGGCGACACAGGAGTTGCAGTGATGGGAATGTGTGGTGGGCAATACAAAAGTTTAAAAAACTTGGTCTTTCAGTGCTGTTACATACAGGGGACACACTGTGAGGACACATTATACAGGGGGGGGGGGGGGGGGATTTCACAGCGAACTCCATACATACCCTAAAGCAAGGGTTCCCAAATTGTGTGCCACGGCGCCCTGGTGTGCCGTGGAAAGGCAAGAGGGGCGCCGTGATTCGATCCTCTATCATTATACAAAACCACAAATATGTATTTAAAAAATAAAATTATTAACTAGGTGAAGCATGTTGATGATTAAATACTAATTGTTTATTATTATTTACTATTATGTGTGTTTATTTTATAATATATACCTTTTTCTAATAGCTTAATAAAATATTATGGCGTGCATTTGCGCCGCAGGCTGAAAAATATTGGGAACCCCTGCCCTAAAGTATTATCACATTGTGTTTACATCCTGTATGCGTTGTTACGCATTATGACGCTCCTTTCTTTTTGTTTCTGTATGATCTGACCCTGGTGTTTCAGAGTCAGATCACACAGAAACGAAACAAGAGGTGGCGTAGCTAAGCAATTAAAGCATGACATTTTGTTCAATAAATCGGACGCCGCGATGGAGACATATTTTACACTACATAGCTACAATAATTATTATTATTATATAGCTCCATCTCGCTTTCATTCTTGTTTAATTAAACTTTTTTAAATACTAATCAATAAAATTAAAGTTGATTAAAACATATAAATATGTAACTAAGGTTCGTCTTCAAATTGTTAACTCATGCTAAGAGTTCAAATTATGTATGTGAGTACCCTTTTTAGTTTTTGAAGTTCCTGATATTTACCTCATCTTATGTAAAGGTTGCAAACTATAAATAACGCAAGGAGTAAGCAAACCTAATTGCTTTTCCTCTGCATATCGTTTTAATTTCCTTCAAAAATGTATATAAAATTCCCGAAACTCCATAATGGTAGATTTACATTATCCCAATCCAGTGATTCAATCCAACGCTGGTTTGCTACTGGAATAATGCAAACGGGTACAATTTAGTGCATTCCAGTACCCGTTTACATTATTCCAGTAGCAATACAGCGCTGGATTGATTAATCCAGTAATGCTACTGGAACAATATAAACGGGTATAGACTATTAAAGGGCCGTTCACATTATTCCAATCCAGAGGGCCTAGACAAGTGGCATACGCTTCGAAAACGATGACAAAATTCGTTATCAAAACGTATGCGGTTTGACATATTATTAAGTCATCGCTAAATTAGCGATTACTAATGTCAAGTCGTATGCCACTTGGCCCTCTGTAATCACAGGATTGGAGTAATGTGAACCGGCCATAACAGTCTGTCCTTTTTTCCCGGCATGCTCTATCGCACGGAACAAGCACTTTTGTGCAAATAAATGCAAAGTTGCTCGGTAACTAGAAACCGCAACGAGCGAGCTGCACGTATATCGTATACGATAGTTTGTCGTCAAGTATATTATTTGAAATACTTTATTCCAACCGATTATTTTTATATTTAGTCAGGTTATCCATATTTCCATATTATCCCATCAAGCCCCGTACGAGCAGGTCCGGTGATTGCGACAACAGTAGAATACAATAGCATTTCCGAGAATCCCCGATCGAAGGATTAATATTATAAATGAAAAAGTTTGTCTGTCTGTCTATTAGCTCTTCATGGCCAAACCGCTGACCCGAATTTGGTATGGAGATACTTTGAGTCCCAGGAAAGGACATAGGACATTTTCATCCCGGAAAATGTACGGTTCCCGCGCGATAAACTAATCTTGGCGCAACGGAGTTGCGGGTGTCATCTACTGCTTTAATAATAATAATAATATGTTCAGGGTAAAGTCCTCCGCTTTGATTTACGAAAATAAAGTACTAGTACAAATTTTGGCGCGATTCCGCCAAAATTTGTATATCGAAGGAACCGTACATTTTTGGCAACAAAATTATTATATTATATCCCTTCCCGTATCTCAATATAATATCTGCACACCAAATTTCATTTAAATCAGTTCAGCCGTTTAAGCGTGAAGAGATAACAGACAGCCAGACACACGTTCACATTAATTACAATATTAGTACGAGTACGAGTGTTAAATAAAACATCTAAATTCTGCTTGTTTTTACTTTATATTCTTATGCTTAATATTATTATGTGTTTGATTTATTTATCTTTATACGGGAAATATGAAGATATGGAAAGGGATTTCCGCAAGACAAATGACGGACAATTTCATTTTATTACGCTCTATTTATACATTGTGGATACAAGTTACCTCCACCGACCATACACGGTCGAATTTACAAGGCAAGTAAAATAAAATCATAAGAAAAATCAAGATTTTTTATGATGAGACCTAAGAGATTTTTTATGGGTTTGGAGGATCTCTCATAACAACTTAAATTAATCGCAAAACAAAGTATTATGCTTAGGAGTAGTGTATACTTATTATATTTAAAAGAGGTTATTAGTTCAAAATGCAAAATGATATCGCTTTCCTTAAATTGCATTTAATAGTCCAACAGCAAAGTTATAAATTAATATTACTTACAATAATCAATATGAGATTTGATATAAGGTGTCGCAAGAGCTGTTTCACCAAGCACTGCGTTATTACAAATCTTTCATTTTGTCCTATTTGTAACCTTACTGTATCTAATGTCAGCTGTCTAAGCAGATATAGTTAAACACATACATATAGGTCAAAATCATAACCCTCCTTTTAGCTTCGCCGTAGTCGGGTTAGTAGATCCGTAAGTCCCGAACTGCGCTTGAAATATTTACCCAATTGTACCCTCTCTATCCCTTTATGCAGTTTACGCCACTCCATGAAGAAAGGCTGTTTAAGTAAGATCGTCTTACGATAAGACGCCTTTTGAACCAACACTGCGCTGTATAGCTTTTTGATTTAAAATCGGATTGGGTGAAAAGTAGCGTTGTTTAAACTGGAAGAGGTTAACATAACTTAAAATGTATTTTCTTTTATATAATATAGTTTAAGTTTATATTTTGTGTGTTCACAATACTAATATTGTGTGACATTTCTTTCTTTACAGCTTTGGCATAATGGGGTCGGTTTCCTTACATAAAAATTTCATGTCGCGTTGCCAAACTCCTCAGAAACGTCTGGGCGTTAGTTGGGACTTGGGATTGAACATTTAGCTTTTTCCCTGATGTTCATTTTCTTGAAATAAACATACAATTTTAAATGACTGTTCACCTACTACTGATTTTTAATCGTTTACAGGGATATAAGATATAGAAAAACGACGTTACGACGGGCCAGCTAGTAATGTTATATTTATAAAAGCATCATACCCTATGTATTTCGAAATCTCATCACGACATATTTGCGCCCTTTAAAAAAAAGCAGGGTTAATGATTCGAAATTTAATTGAAAAACAGTTATTAAGTTTATCACGTAATATTCAGCGAGAATTGATGGCGTCGTTGTTGGCGCCCGTATCCTTGCAAATGTAGCCGAATTTCAGATCCATCAATTTGGCGTTTTTAAGGATGGAAGGTAAACGTATGGATAAACGGGATCGGTTTTTCAATTAAGGTCGCATTTTTTTTAAATCTGCGAATTTCGATGGATTTTTGTTGGAGTGAATTTCCGTGTTCTAGCATGTTTTTACAATTTTGAATTAAGTTGTCCGTATGTCCACATCTTAAAAGAACTGGAGTAAAGTTACGTTTCATTTCCAAAGAATGTACTGCGTTCAGAATTTAAGCACTTAAGTGCAGCAATGCAGAGTAATACCTTCGGTGATATGGCTATCCAAGTGATAGGTGACCTAATCTAACGGTCAGACGACAAAACACCTTACTATTCCAATAGTTACTCACTGTCCGCGTCACCCAAGCTTTAGCAACATACTAGCTCTGTCCCTATAGAGCGTAACTCGACTTGACTCGAGAGGTGGTGGGTTCTGCGTTTCCGTCGGTCCTGCGCCAAATCTCTCACCAGTCGTGTCTATCACTCATCCCAATGGGTCACGAGAGTATAAGAGCTCTCGTGTGCTGCGCACACACTTGGGCACTATATCAAATCTGGCTAGCCGGGTTTTAGTAGACACGATACCGGTGTGGTAGGTATTATTATTATTATACTGCGGTCGTGTATCACGCGTTTCCCGTAGTCCCACCTTCAGGATATCGGACACCGTTGGGGTTTTAGTGGGTAGAACCGGGTGCAGATACTACGTCCGCCCCGGGGAGTCCCACATACCTCGGTGGTCCTCCCCAGGCCCCGTGGATGCGTAAATGAATTCCCCCAACGATAAAAAAAGGCATTATTATTATTTTCCACGTGCCATCCGTGTTTGCTTGCCAGTCTCATCCGCAAAATCGATAGATGTATATATGGAATTGGAGTAAATTTATCCTGTATGCTTGTCTTATATTTCCGTGTGAGATATTCTCACGCCATGCAGTATAGACGCAATTTATTGTCTTTGATAAACTGAGATGCTATCTATCTTCGTATACAAAAGATAGAAATTGATCTGGTTTCTTTCTTTTGGGTGAATTTTCGTAAAGAGTAACTTTTGTTACTTACATAATCTAGTTTGTAACTTTACTGAGATCTATTAGTGGTTTCTTGTATCGTTATGAATAAGAAGTTCGAGGGAAACCATATACCTAGCGACTTCATTAGTCTTTCTATTTCAGCAGCCTATATTATGATATTGAAAACAGAATAATCAAGAACTTTACATGTTCAAATTCTTTAGTCGTAGACTTTTCAGGTAGTCTTTTCAATTTTTATGCAAAACTATATTATGTTGTCCACCGTATGTGCCAGACGGAAAAAATGCCTGACTGCTTTAGTATACACAGAGTCACAGTATCTGATGGCTCTACACATCTTTAAACAAACTTTTAAACTCTAACGCAGTCGGGTGAGTACTTATTGTGTGAGTTAGCAAGTGTCCTGCTGGGTCGAAAACAGGTCAAGATGACGTCTGGATCATGTCGCCTATGCATTATTCCGAATATAATATAGCACTTCCCCTAATAATGCCCACCATTTTCACAAATGTTTTCTTTGTCATAATAATTAAGCCCTGAGCCGCCTTTGAGCTCCATATGTAATAACGTTTTTTCCCTCAAAGCGGTCGAGGGCTCTCTGCCTATATTAGATTGTATGAGTAACGAATAATGGCGTATTTTATTACACAAAGCGTTATTAGTAAGCTCACTAATTAGGTTTAGTCGTACTGATTGTGTTAGTAGCTTAATGAATTGGAAATTAGCTAGCATCTAATTAATTCTATTCTGTATCCTTGCGTGGGATTTCAGCATATTTTGGTAACTTTTTCTATTTTTAGTTAGTTTTGTTTGTGTAACAAGTTTTTGTTTATTTGGAATGAAAATAATTGCGTCCATCAATTAACCTAAAAGGTTTACAAAATAGGCTTCTATTCAAGATAAACAATGGTCGCGGATTCATACAAATGTTAACCTACGTTAAAACACAGTTTTTGTTGCAGGTAAGAATATCATCATTTCCCGTGAAAGTTTTTTTAAGAAGCTGACATAAAGAATTAAGGAAAGGTAAGAAAATTTTGTCATCATGAGACCCTTCGTCCTTATAGACTACAGGCCCACGTCGAAAATGGATGGGTCAAATGAACCACCTGGGGACATTTATAGGACGATATTAGAGCATAAAATAATAAGATTTAGCACTATGCCGTCACTTCTAAGCTGTCCAACTGAGTGCTGGTGAGAATTCAAAAGTGCATGTAGGGTGAGTACATTTTGATCATATGATCCTGTACGGCATTTTTACCATCGATAGACACATGAAAAATAATAAGAAAGCCCGCAGTGTTTCTGTTGCCGCTATAACAACAAATACTAAAAACAAAATAAAATAATTATTGAAGGGGGCTCCCATACAACAAACGTGATTTTTTTTCATTTTTTTGCTCGATATCAATAATGGCAACAGGTAGACATCTGAAATGTTCACAAAATACTCAATTTTATTTTTAATTTAAAAATCAATAGTAACATTTTTAAAAAATAAATAATTAAGGGGGGCTCCCATACAAAAAAAAAACAATTTTGTTCTATGATGGTACGGAACTTTACTTACTCTGCACTAAAATGTACGGCATAATTTTTTCCTAATTTATTTATCTTAATACTATTTAAGACGAAGGAAAAATGTAGAAAATTGCTTTATTTTATTAATCTATGAATATTTAAAATTTCAGATTTTGTATTTCTGTTTATTTTTTTTAGAACAGTTTCTTTTGAACGGCAATACTCAATTGTATTTTGTTTGTGTATTAAATTTTATCTTAACTATTTGTAATATTTTACAATATCATATTAAAAATAAAGTCGCCGTACAGAATCAAATAATTTTACAGCTTAAAAAATCAAGGACAAACATTTTTTGACGGCATTATTTTAATAGTACTTTTGAGTGCTAAAATAATGTTTGGAACCGAAGCCGTACTGTTTCAGATGACCCCCCGGACCCCTGAAAAACAGGGGTTTGTAACCCTCGATTTTTTTCTATTGTCGCATTATTTTTGTACGGCGTTGCGGAATAATTGATTCCAAGCTGTATCCGAACAGTATGAAACGTATGCCGTATTGAATCAAATGACCAAATTTACCATGGAAATTGGCTGAAAATAAAATAAAAATACCGACTTGTTGGCGCATTATTTTTGTACGGCACTGCGGGGTTTGTTATTATTTTTCATGTGTCTATCGATGGTAAAATGCCGTACAGTATCATATGACCAAAATGTACTCACCCTACATGCACTTTTGAATTCTCACCAGCACTCAGTTGGACAGCTTACAAGTGACGGCTTAGTGCTAAATCTTATTATTTTATGCTCTAATATCGTCCTATATACGTCCCCAGGTGGTTCATTTGACCCATCCATTTTCGACGTGGGCCTGTAGTCTATTACTGACAGGTCAGTCCTGAACGGACATTTTTAAATGTAATTATTTTGGAGAATAAAGATAATTATGTTCGCACCGTCACCAAAAAAACCCGGTATCTCACATTTAAATCGGATTACAGGGCCCTAGAAATAAATAAAAAAAGTGATTATAGTGACTGCAGTAGAACACGAGACACATTATTTTGCTGACTTATAAAATCATGAACGTAGAAAAAAGGCGGACGGAGTCTTATTATACACAGCACTGTGTCTTCGGAGTCGGCCACGCACACATTCTTACGCCTGTCAAATGGCCAGACCACAGAGATATTAAACCAGCCAGACTATCGTAAGAATGTGCTGTTGTTTCTGATATCTATGGTGCGTGCGGACTGTGTACATGCAGTCAGCCTGGCCGACTCTGAAGACACAGTGCTGTGTACAAGCTGTCTATAATAAGACTCCGTCCGCCTTTTTTCTACGTTCGTCGTTCATGTATAAAATATTGTGTTTGATTTTTGAAGTGAAAACTTCTTTAGCGGCGTTGAGCACTTTTGTGTAAAAACTGTGAAACTCGCGTCAGATTTTCGTGTTGATCGAAAAACCATAGAAAAACCGTAAGACAGTTGGAGAGTAGTGTTTTGTGTCGAACTCGAACTCGAACTCGAACTCGAACTCGAAAACTCGAAAACTCGAAAACTCGAAAACTCGAAAACTCGAACTCGAAAACTCGAACTCGAACTCGAATTGTAAGGGTTTCGATTAATTAAATAAATCGATTTTTTAATAATCGATTTTCATAAAAAATGGGTTAAAAAAATGCACAACGTTAATAATCAAGTTTTCACTTCTGCCGGCACTCCCGGAGTGCAACCCGTCTTTTTTTTTTGTCGAGATGTTTTATTTTGTACCATAATAAAGAGTATGTTTAGATGGAAACTTCGTATATAATTCTTATTTTAACTGAAATTACAAACTGGATAGTTATATTTTTAGTGTAAGTCGTAAAACGACATTTTATAAGTGAACGCGGACTGAGTTGAATCTCACGGGACGAGTAAAAAGACTTCAACGGCTCAAAATCACCTTGAATTATTAAAAGTCTCCTTGGTAACTCTCGTAACGAGTGCTAAGAAAAATCTATTTTATTATTTACCTTAAATACATATTCAAACTATATTCTGATTCAATTTTATCTTAACTAACACAAAAATTTACACTGTATTTACAGACGTCCACAAGCGCTGCGTATTATTTGCGTAGTTGGATAAGTTTCTTTTATATTTTCAATGATGAATCATTCAATTGTAATGGTGCTCCTACACTGCAGTTAGAAAATGTTTGTAAACATTTTCTATCATAAAAACATTCATTAACGTTGTCAATTGTTACAATTTGTTAGGAACTGTTACATGTTATAAGTGCTCCTACACTAATAGAAAATGTTTACTAATTTTTACTTACATTTTATAACATTTAAATCTGGTATTGGCTCATCGCATACCCCGTCATCCTTTATAAAAGGCTTACAAACAAAAGGTAACACAATATGTTTTATTTTGTTATAATTTGTTTTGCTATAATTTGTTAACTTACGTTTACTAAACATTTTCTAACATGAAAACATTTTTAACATTTTTTAACATTTGTGGCTAAATGTTTGCTAACAAATGTTTACTGACGTTACTAAACATTTTCTAACTGCGGTGTGGGAGAAACATTTTAACATTTGTGATTAAATGTTTGCTAACAAATGTTTACTAACGTTACTAAACATTTTCGAACGGCGGTGTGGGAGCGCCATAATGTTACATTTTTGAGCACTATATTTTTTCACTAAATCCCATAATATGAGATTAGGTGAGGCTGCGGGTTTTCCATCCTCGTAGGTAGGTCCTTGGAAGTCATCCATGCTTTATGCTATTTATACTCTATTCTGTGGGTTTGGAAAACTGTACCTACACAAACTCCTTGAAATTGTATTTGTATCATAATAAAAGTGCAGTTGTGTGTGAATATGCGTGGTGGCCGCAAAGGAAGATCTTCCGACCGAGCGAGATAGCATGCTCAGACAGGCCAAGTTCACGTGATTAATTTCAGCTGTCATATATTATATACCGGCGAACTTAGAAAACTATGATAGCGCGATGCAGGAATGTGGCGCTAATTGCGGGAACTGTCACAAAAGTATTAAAACTTATAAGAAACACTTTATAATAAGCCCTCATAAGACGCGTTTCTCGCTCCGCCAAGCAGCACACAGCTGTCAGATCTGTATAAGGTTTAATATCTTGGATGCGGGCGAGACCCTCTAAATCCACAGGCCGTAAGAGGCCGAGGCAATCATTAGGACTTATCTACAATACCTAGGGCTTAGGTCGCGGATAACTCACGAATTTTATTCTTATGTAAAATTTCTATGATTGGTATCGAAGGATTCTGGTTATCGTTGAACACACAAAAAATACACAATCCATACTAATATTATAAATGCGAAAGTGTGTCTGTCTGTCTGTCTGTTACCTCTTCACGCCCAAACCGCTGAACCGATTTTGCTGAAATTTGGTATGGAGGTTCTTTGAGTCCCGGGTAAGAACATAGGATACTTTTTATCCCGGGAAAACGGGACTACTACGGTTCTCACGCGATAAACAAATTTTGGCGCAACGGAGTTGCGGGCGTCATCTAGTATATTATATTATAATTATTAAGAGCCGAACATGTTACAACCTCTTTCTTTTCGGAAGTCGGTTAAAAATGAATATTCAATTTTGTTAGTCTCACTAAAACGCGAGAACGACTGAACCGTTTTGGCTACTTTTAGTCTTAAAATAATCTTGGAAGTCCAGGGAAGGTTTCTACGGTGAAAATATGTTAGGAGGGAAGTGATAAGAAGTTCCTCAGGGACACCTTGTTATACAATAGAAAATGTTTCTCTCTATATAAGCTTTTGCCAATTCTACTTTTGCTTCGATTCTAATATTGCAAGCGATGAATACCATTCCGTAGTTTGAAAAGTAACAGACTACATTAAACAAGAAACGAAGCCGATTGAATCTTGTTTGGTGTTATAAAAGTCAAATATAATATAATTAAAAAAAAAGTAGGTATCATAAATCAAGGCTATTTTTATGTTAAGTACTTATTTTTATGACAGTAAATAAATAAAACAAATAGTGTGATATAAAAAACTTAAGGCATAAAAATCAGGGGTTGTCTCGACGTCGACATAAAATGTGATTCACGTGAACGGCCGACGAGAAAAATGATTTTTCTTCGAAATAGTACCTTACCAGTGACAATGAATTTATTCAATAATAAAAATTTGGAATAAAACAATCCCTTTTTATGTTTACCTTCTTTTGTTAATTTGGTGATTTGATTAACATTATTTGGTGAAATAAAGTATATAACTAAATTATGAGTCTAGGGAAAGGTCATAGCATCAAAGCCCATAGGATATTTTTTATCGGTGCACAAAATACAACTCTAGTGCCATTAGCAAAATGTTTATGCTTAAAAAAGCTGCGGGTAATGTCACTATACTGTACTTGGCGAAACATGGCGGTAGCGGTCATTGACTCCCTGTCAAAACTTGTCATCTTATTTAAATGGCATTTTGTAATGATAGCTTTTGTGTAAAATGTCAAATATCTTATATATAAAAATGGATTTTCAAATGTGTTAGTCGCGCTAAAACTCGAAAACGGCTAAACGGATTGGGCTGATTTTTGAAAGTTGAAAGTTGAAAGTTGAGTTGAGAAAGCTGAGTCTTAAAATATTCGTACAAGTCCAGGGAAGGTTTTAAAGTGACCTGTGTCACGAAGTTCACCAGGACAGCTAGTTTTCTATATAAACCGCGATTGACAATGAAGTGTCAGATATTGTCAATCTCGGCTTTGTATAGAAAATGACGAGTTTTTGACAGGGAGTCAATGACCGCTACCGCCTTGTTTCGCCGAGTACAGTAAAGACATTCTAATTTAAATTCAATCATGTCTGCTTCTAAAGTGCTTAACCAAATTAAGAACCAATACCTACAGACTATTCTGTAGAACGTAAAAGCATTTACTTTTATAAATCTACTTTACAAACTTTAATGAAACGAAGTTTACTCAGGGGCCAGGGCGGTAACTTCAATTACAAACTGTTCATTTTATAATAAATATACTCACAAGTTTCTTATGTTTGTTAAAAATTTTTCATGCGCTTAAGAATTCATATTATAACTTGTTTATTAGTTCTAATCGAAGAAACTTGGCTAGATATTGTTTTGTTTTTCAGGTGACTGCTTTCAGTTGTTTATCTGAAAATTTAATTTTGTTTCCATTTTTATTTATTGTGGTAACATTTTCAATTTGTATTAAGTATTATTTATTTCAAGTATAGTTATTTAATGCGGTCTAAAGATCTTACATTTCATAATATTTCATATAAACATAAATTATAAAAAAATAATAATATCAAAAAATGTAAACATTAATAAATATACCACCCAATAAAAGTTTGTAAAGGTAGGTTACAAGGCATTATCTAAGATCTAAATAATATTATGTATTACTCTACTTAGGCACAATAGACAAAACTACCATTACTTCGACTGCAAAGAAACGGACAGGTTTCAATATCTGTCAAATTCGTCGGGTTTCACTAGGATTATGAACGGAATGTGCCTCGCGCTGGCTGATGTAATTTATTTTTAAATATTTAAAATAAAGATTTCAAAATTGGATTCTGACAATTTTAATCGAATGTGCCAAAACACAAACAACAATACGACCAAAGAGGATCACGTCCAGCGAATATGTCAAAGTTTTAAATTCGTAGGTAACAAGTTAACAACCCTAGCGACGATTTTCGTCATAATACATCAAATTTAAAAATTTCAACATCAGTTCCAAGTCGGCATACTCTATAATTCTGTCTACTCTGACTTAGGCAACTGACTGACCGACTGACATAGTGGTCAGGTCTATCAACACATACCCAAAACCCGCCCGCCCGATCCGGGCTGAAATTCGGCATGCAGGTAGATGTTATGAAATATACAATGAGAGACAAACAAGTGCGAGTTGGACTCGCCCATGAAGGGTTCCGCAGCAGCAATGAGGTTTATTTCTATGAAACTAAAAAAAAAAATGATTTTTTTTATATTATTTCAGTTGATTTAATGAAAGTTAAATTAAGGTTTACCATTTATGGCGTATAAAAAAAACTACTTGCTAGATCTCGTTCAAACCAATTTTCGTTGGTAGTTTTTATAGTAATGTACATCATATTTTTTTTTTGAATTATCATGCCCCTACTTTTAGAAGTTAGAGGGGGGGGGGGGGGGGGGGGACACACATTTTACCACTTTGGAAGAGTCTCTCTCGCAAACTATTTAGCTTAGAAAAAAGTTATGTTAGAAACCTCAATATGATTTTTGAAGACCTATCCATAGATAACCCACACGCATAGGTTGGATGAAAAAAAAAATTTTTGTTTCAGTTGTACTTATGGGGACCCCTAAATTTTATTATAATTTTTACATTTTTATATCAAAATCTTAATGCGGTTCACATACTACATCTACTTACCAAGTTTCAATAGTATAGCTTTTATAGTTTCGGAGAAAAGTGACTGTGACATACCGACGGACAGACAGACAGACAGACATGACGAATCTATAAGGGTTCCGTTTTTTTCCATTTGGCTACGGAACCCTAAAAACGTTCTTGCACAATTTCTGTTAGAAAACCTAATCAAACAATATCAAAACAAACTACAGTTTTCTACCAAATTGCTGTATCCGCGAAACACTACGAAATAAGTTGCGGCAACGTTATAATAACACGTTCAGACGTCCAATTGTTTTTGAGTTAGGACCAATGTTTCTCGAGCTCTAAAATCACAAAGCCAGCGGTGGCAATTCACAATATCCTTAAGCTCGGATTTGCTGCAATCGCACTTGCTATCCTTGCACCGCCGCGCCGCAGAGCTGAACATTTTAATTTGTGGTATGTGAACGTTCCACATACAGCTCATACACTATTTAAGTGAGATTTCGAGCGAATACGATCCTCAGACTGAATCAAAAGTATAGGTCAAAATCTAGATTTAGCAGAATTTGAAGACCTTTTTCTGGCTAGGCTATGATTTCTAGTAAGCATAATCTTTCTTATAAGCATGTAATCAACAACGTATGCCTCTACTCTACACGTGAATTGGTACATCATGGGCCATCGTTGATAGGTTCCACTATACAAAATATTATTACTCGAACATCTACATGAAAATGAACATAAATTGCGGTGAAGATAAAAGCAATGCTACCACACGGCCAGTCGACCTATCACCTAAAAAAGACCATGTAGTGCAGCGTAGCTTTTTTCCTATTGTGTATAAGCGCTTATGACGCACACAAACACTGTTCTGCCGAACTGAAACGACGTTAGACGCACCGCTGCGCCGGTTTGAGTGCGGGTGCTAGGTTTATTATC
This sequence comes from Polyommatus iphigenia, assembly GCA_963422495.1. Lineage (NCBI taxonomy): Eukaryota > Metazoa > Arthropoda > Insecta > Lepidoptera > Lycaenidae > Polyommatus > Polyommatus iphigenia. The sequence goes on from OY730186.1 coordinate 35,176,834, forward strand.
GTTACGGAATTTCTTGATTTGGTCTCCACGCTCAAAGCCCGCGATAAAATCTATGCAATAGCCTAACGATTCAAGGATATCAACAGCTTTTCTCCCAGGTTTCAAAGGAACGTAATATTTTATAGAAAAAATCCTGTTCTCCGTCAACCAGATACTCGTACTAACAAGAGGGCAGAACATAAATAATTTCTGTCAACATAAATCAGGGGAACCCGCACACGATCCCCTATTAAGTAAGTCCCGTCTTATACTAGAATATATTATAATAGAAAATTTTTGATGACGATCAAAATACGTAATAGTATTTTTTATGTTGGTAATAAAAGAACTTTATTGGTAAAGGTTTGGGTAGGTAATATCGGTGGGCTTACGTCACTGGTTCCCTATTTCTTTTCGTAATCTTCGATATATGGAACGAGGTGATCCGTAAATGAACTATATCTTAGTATTATAGTTTTTTCTGATTTTGATGATATTAAGTATACATTATATTAATATAATATCAGAAAATTATGTCGTAATAGCTAAAAGCAATTGCTTGCCACAAGTTATGAAATCGCGCCTTAAAAAAGTAGCATAAAAATGCAATCATAATATTTGTAACTACAAAATATTATTCTCAAAGAACACAAATAAACTATACTTAACCGACAATACACATTTACTAAATAGCAGAGGCTCCGTCAAGCCACTTAGTGTAATAAAAATATATTTCAAAAGATACTTTCAAAACAAGCTTCATCCTAGCATCCTTTTAAAACGAATAAAGAATTCTGACTGCAGAGGATATTTATTAAAATGTGGGCACAAAATTTCTACAATTTAAAGGATATTTTGTGTTTCTGCACGTGAAAATGGACAACGTGCTTACAAAATGATAATTTAATTTTACCGACTTTTAATAAAGCAGGAGGTCCTATGTTTAGCTGTGATTTGTGAACGGTTGAAAATATAGTTGCAATGCCGTACTTGAACAGTTAACATTATTATACTCACATCTACAAAATTGTATTACATTTTAGAATATAGGCAAAAAAGTTGCCTGGAAGTTGTAAGTAGATCGCCTATTCGTTCAGTTGCTAGTTGCGTGTATTATGTTCACTAGCTATTTGACCGAGCTTTGCTCGGTATTCGATAAAACACGAATAAAATGACATTTTCTAAAAATGATTCCTAGCTAGATCGATTTATCGCCCCCGAAACCCCCTATATACAAAATTTCATGAAAATTGTTGGAGCCGATATATACAAGAATTGCTCGTTTAAAGATATAAGATTATAATGCGTTATATTTAAGTGTATACTGCATGAAATTTTAATGGTTGTTTTCCCGCGGTAAAATGATTCTATCTTAGTACGAGTAGTACAATAGATTTGTGAAGTTTCTTTATTCAAATCATAAATAAAATTCAGCTGGGTCATAGGCCATAGCCGCTCGCGCCTATCTTAAATTGCCATAGTACGTCATACAAAATATTTTATTAAAAAAAAATAGCTTGCATACCTACTACTATAGAAAATCGTTTTGCTGTGGGAAAACAACCACTAAAATGTCACGTTGTATAAATAGAAAGAAATCTGTATTTCATCCATCTAGCCTAACTATTAGATCAAAAATGTCAACAAGAGGTCAATAATTTTGTTTGACATCGAAAGTTCATGAAACAGGAAAATTTAGCTTACAAATAATTATTTTTTCGCTAAGTAAATAAAGCTGATAACTTTCCTGCACGTGTAAGTGAAAAAAAGTGGACAATTCCTCCGCGCAAATGTAAAAATGTTTGCTCAATTGTGTTTATATATTTACATTTCACCAGATGTAATAAAATAAATTGAACGTTTCCAAGGCGAGAGCTTACGTCGAAACAAAAAATAAATGCTGATTGTTTTAAATTATTCAAATGGATTGGGTTTATACGTCCAAGTGTAATGAGAACCGTTTAATTACAGAGAACGATTCAATATTAAAATCACTGAAATTGTTATTATTAACCTTTTAGGTCTTAGGGTTTTCTTACGTAGGTTATTCCCACCCGACTAGCTCTTGAATAACTTTACGCAGATATTATAACGTTTTTAGCAGTTTATTAAAATACATTTTTGAAGAAAAAATGTTTACCGAGACTTTAAATATTATAGGAATTTGAATTAAAAAAATCATATTTTACACGTCACTAAATAAAAGTCAAATAGTCTAAACACAGAACCTCTTATTTTCGAAGTTGATTAAAAATCTACTCAAAATTCCCTTAGATAGTGAGATGGAAACCTTAGTCAGAGTAAATATCGCGTGGGCGAATATTAAAGTGGTTTCAACAAAAATAGATGTCACCTTAAACATAAGATCCTAGCCAGAATTAGAAGTAATATACGAAGAAGAATGCTCCTAATGTATTAAAGTTATATCATGTCATAATAGCCCTCCCAAAATCTAAGTAATTACTAAGTGATTCTTCTATTTTGACATAGTTATTGGATTCATTACTCAGTGCAAATCTCGTTATCCAATATCCTTTCCCGGGGCTTAAAGTATTCTGGATTTCATGAAAATTTGTCTCTGCCTTCTACGGCGCAAGTCTCAAGAGGTTTATTAGACAGTTTCAAATTCATAACATTAGTATAAATGAGCGCCCTAGCACACGCACATGGTATCGCGCGTTTCGCAAATCGTTGCATCGCTACAAATAGTTTTCGGTTGCTAGGGCTAACTTCATATACAGGGTGTAACAAAATTAAGTGATAATACTTTAGGATGTGTATGTGTTCCTTGACGAGAGTTCACTGTGAAAGTAGCAGCACTGAAAGACCAACATTTTTTTCTCTTTGGTATGGGGAAACTCTTGACGCTGGAGAGCTTGCTTACAAAAGTGAAAAAAAAAATGGTCTTTCAGCGCTGCTACTTTCACAGTGAACTCTTTGCAAGGAACACGTACACACCCTAAAGTATTATCACTTAGTTTCGTTACACCCTGTATAGGCCATGAATTTAGAAGGACAAAAAACATCAATTGCGTTCGTGACTAATCTTGTAGAAAATAGGATCGGTGTATATTACGATGCGTATAATAAGATCCGTGTATACGGTGTATATTGCGGTGTGTATAATAAGATCTTGGATACGGCAGACGATAAATAACTGCCGGCTAATTCGTCCGCCGAAACCATTTGTCGGCCGAGATTGCTGGAGATTGCTGTTTGGTGGAACTCACGCCTTGATTCCGATCTTTATTGTATGGTTTAACGCACTTAAATTATTCTACATGCATGAGATTCTGACAAAAAGCTATTTTCTCTTCGCTAGGCGCACCCAGCGAAGAGAAAATAGAAATGGGTCTGGTACTTTTATAACCATAGGTCTTCCATTTAAATATGAGAATTGTTATGATTGGTTGACCTAAAGTTTTATCCTGTAAGTTGGATGATTTTCGTCTCGTGTCTGTAAGCCAGAAACATTGAAAAAAAAACGTGATTTTTCCACTTACTAGCAACTTGATTAAATTAAGCGTAGGTATACACTTTACACGTTTAGTTAATTATATTGTTATTAAATAAAAAGCTTCGAATTAAGGCCGTCCCCCGAGCAAACGACCTTGACCATACATTTGCCGCGTTACCGAGATCGCAGCAAAACCCTATTTTTTTACTTATCTTAGTTCAAAATTGTCCTAAAAAAATTAAAACGGGGAATATACGTAGTTTATGATATTGTCGATTTATTGGCGTGTGTTTCAAATAAAAGTAATTTGTAAATACTAAGGAGATGCTGAATGTATGCTTGAATTTTAATGGAAGCTGATATCATGAGTATAATAAACAATTATTATTTTTAACAAAAAATCAAAACCGACTTCCAAGTTAAAAACAATAATAACATCCTTATAATATGAACTAAAAATTATTAAATAATTTTTCCTATCTCATGGTGCCTTTTTCCGAATTCGGCTAAAACTCAACTATTTCTGTACTCAATCTTCATAATTTTGAAGTCGGTACCAGATATAGCTGAATCCAGATGCCAGAATATTTGAAACATTTGTAACTGGCACCGACTTCAAAATCGTGAAGATTGAGTACAGAAATAGTTGAGTTTTAGCCGAATTCGGAAAAAGGCACCATGAGATAGGAAAAATTATTTAATACTTTTTAGTTTATATTATAAGGATGTTATTATTGTTTTTAACTTGGAAGTCGGTTTTAATTTTTTGTTAAAAATAATAATTTCACTCTTTTTAGTTACCTAGTAAAATCATCGCGTACTATACGTAGATTAGGGCCGATTCACACCGGAATGGCAGAGGCGAGGCGAGCAGTTTCAGTGTCATATGATTTTAAACTTTATCTTCATTATTGTAATACATAGTATCGCTTGAGAAATCGTCGCCACCGGCGGCCGCAAGAGGCCACGAGCGTCCACGGGCGGCCGTAGATTTCTCAAGCGATACTATGTATTACAACAATGTAGATAAAGTTTAAAATCATATGACACTGAAACTGCTCGCCTCGCCTCCGCCATTCCGGTGTGAATCGGCCCTACACCTGTATATTATTCTACGTATCTTATTATAATTTGTTAACAGTCACACTTACAAAACATAATATCAGCTGCAGATAATTTTAAACAATACATTTAAAAAAAAAATCGAAGTGGACACGGGCTAGGGCCGCGCCAAACCGGAATTTTAGCAGCGGCGAGGCTTTCAGTGTCATATGATTTTAAACTTTATCTTTATTATTGTAATACATAGTATCGCTTAAGAAGTCTACGGCCGCCCGTGGCCGCGATTGGTAAGTGTGACAGTGCACTAGCATGTTACTTGTATTATCGAAGCAACTTACTTCTCAGAAGTAATGTCAAATGTGTGCCTTACGCTCTGGAGATAAGGTTGAATATTTTGTTATGTTCAATTTTGGTGACATTGGTGACCCTGACGTGGTAATGATGATGATGATGATGAATGTAATTTGTATAGTAGCATATGCTTTCAGTTCTTAAAACAGCGCCTAAACCCTCAAACTTGTATCTATAAGGAATCCGGAGTTCTCTTAGTATCTTCGGAACCATAGTATACCTTGGTGCAAAATGTTGCGTTTTGGTAGCATATACTTAGGATGCTTCTCATAAAACCAAAATCACCATATGTTTCCATATAAATATCGAGGAGTCTCCTCGATTACTCATGGATCCCATCATCAAGTCACCACTTTTGTGATGGTACCAAATTGGAGTGAAACCTAATACAACAAAACAAAAATTTCGAAAATCGATTCACAAACGGCGGAGTAATCGTTGAACATACAAAAATAAAAAAAATAAAAAAATAAAAAAATATATCCACAGCCGAACATGTAACCTCCTAGTTTTTTGGAAGTCGGTTAAAAATAGAAAATTTAAAACCGGGAAAGGAATGTTGATATTCTGAAGATTATTGCTGTATTTTTATTATAACTTTGCAGCTTTTACATTATGAGCTTATAAGGCTTTAAATATACGGTAAATTACGGAATCTCCGTAGGGAAGGCCCTTAACCCTAGAACACTAACCTTATTTTTCGACGCTTGTTACTAACCTTCGTCGTTTCGACTACGACATTTTAGAAAGGCGATTAAAAGGTGTTAATGAAATGAAATGTTTACAGTTTTGTTTTTTATTTAACGGAAATGTTGTATTTAAATTATTTATACTACTCCAATAAAGTGATTTGGCATATTTATTACCTAAACAGCCTCATAATTGAGATCATAGCTTGCATGACAAGTCAACAATTTAAATCTTTACTACTACTACTTATGACGATATTGAGGATAAAAAACTTTAAAATTAATAAAATAATGGATGCGAAAGACTAATAAAATGAAAATAAATTTTAAAAAGTAGTTATTTATATGTTTGTGGCATATGTCAAGTTTGTGCTCTCCGCACAACGATTTTTGCACTTGTTGCAAGTACTTTTAGGACATATGCCACATGTTTTCCTTCTTTTTGTGCAAGAGGTATATGAGTTGTACTATTTTGTTCAGTTTCTATCGTGAAAATCGAAGAATTACTACTTTGCAAACATTTTATACGACCATCCGATAGGTAAGCTGGATCAATTTCGATATGGTCTTCTTTCTCACTCCCTGTTGAATTTTGATTAGCGCTTTCATCTTGTAATAACATCCAAAGTATTGTTGTTATAATATTAATAAACAATACCAATAAAATAAATCCGCAAAATAATAAAAATGCGCAAAAATTTACAAACCTTACAACATAAAATGTCGCGTTAATACTAACCCTCGTCGTTTCGACGAAATGTGGTTGCTGGTATGGCGCTTACAGCCCCCCCACGTACAAAATACTACCGTCCGTCGCGAGGGAAACGGGTCGATAGAGATTAGCTGAAATATGGAAGAAGTGCGATCGCGCGCGCAAAAGATAGAACGATTTTTTTAAAACCGCGTCGTTGAATCGACAAAGGTTAGTAATCTAGGGTTAGATTAAAATGCGACTAACAAGCGTCACCGTGTGCGAGGGCCGAAAGCATTAATCGCTTCGCTTTTACTTTGAATTTCTGTGATGGTAAAACTTTATCTGCCAAAGCCACGCCTAGCGGTCAGTTCCTAACTGCGGTAGGGTTTCAATTAAAATTTCAAACCCCAATATAAATCATCCATTTGCGAAAACAAGAATGCCTTCGACAATTAATATTTAAAGCATTCACGTCGAACACAGGTTTGCGTTAATTAGCCCGGGAAACGCAGAATAAAAATGCATCCCTTTCAGGGAGCATTGTAATGCATCCGCTGTTCAACCCTTTGTTCGCCTTAATTAAGATCTCTTTTCGATCGAGATACAGAAAAAATAAATGTTTTCGATGTAAAATGAATATTTTTGATATAAACTATTTAATTTCATTTCGATATAAAGTAATTTTAAGTCCCTCCAAATGAAATATTTGCTTTGGTAAATAGTTTCAGTAGACGCTAGTACGAAATTTCAATAACATCGCACTAAGCATTTAACTAAATTGCAATTAGGTATTTTCGAGATATTCGAACGTCTTGCTATTTAAATTTAAATATCGTATATCACAGCATCTATAGGTTATTTAACCACGTGGATATGCTTGTATTTAGCGAGTCCTCAACCTAAGACTTTATCCGTAGACTTGTATTAATAGTTTTATTATATTAACTGCCTATGTGAAATTGTAAAAAATACGTCTTGTGCCACTACCAATAACTTAGAAGAAGAATAAAATGGAGAATATAAATAATTTTTTTTTAGCTCTTAAAATCACGGAATATTTTCCAAAATATATTTACACCGTAAGTATCAACGCAACCTTGTTTTTAGTAAATATTTTATGTGACAACATTATCATAAAACTGATACTATACCACACAAAGCACAAATATATAAGTAGAACAAATATCTAATAATGGATAGTTAAAAGACAAAGAGCGAATTCATAAAACATTCGTTCATGTTTTTTAAACGAATGTGGCCTTTGATATGTTAATGGATCCCACATTATACGTTACACTGCGCGCTGAAAAACGCTATATTTGAGGACACAGCTCTATTTTATAGCGAGAAAGTAGTTTGGATCGAGACTTTAATGTATTACATTCCCCGTGTGATCGAAATCGGTTTATTATTCTCGGTAGAAATAAAAAAATCATGAGGTATGACACATTAGTATTTATTTTACTAGAAACTTGATGAATATATAAGGAGATAAAAAGGTACTGGCTAAGCCCAGAGTGCAACCCCTTACTTTTATTTAGCACTGAAATATCACACTTCTATATCATCATAATGAGGTAAAAGGTTTTCTTTTGCTTTTTTATCAGATTTCTTTTAAACTATTGAAATGATTTTTATTAAATCAGGCACAATCATAGAGCAAACTACGGCGTCATAATATATAGACTAATTTACACGCTGCAAAAATATACAGTTCGCAAGGAACGAAGGAAAGTACGCGCACGAAGTCTTCTTCATCTAGAATGCAACTTTGTGCCGTATGTTTTTTGAAAAGAAATTCCTAATTGCATCAGAATGTTTGTTAGCAAGATATGAAGCAATAAAGTTCTAATGAACGAGCTCTGACGAACGCTTGCTCAGTACTTGGAACGTTTCGTCGACTTGTTTAACTCTCAACTTTACAGATTTTCTTATTATTACATTCCGTTCCTTTGAAACTGCTGTGTTTGTTGAAAATTCATTCTTTTTTTATTACTCGATTAATTTATGTGTCTAGTTAGTTGTTGTTTTGTTTTGTTCAAGAAACTTTGGACAATTGTATTCTATGTGTATAATAAGTACAGGTTTACAGCTATTTTATATTCTAAACGTGTAAGTTAAGGTAAAGTCATTGTTAAAAAAGTCCTTGTGCACTAAACTAGGCCACAAAATAACAGAAGAGTATTCCTTAAAGTTCACCGCGCTTTAGAAAGAGGGGAGTTTCCCTCTCTTAAGTAGTACGTCGCATTGGTTTACTGTTCAACCGTATTACGAATATTCGATCAGATATCCCGACGCGAGTTTAACAATTTTATCCATCCCAAAAGAAGTGTATAACTTCGCTGAAGAAGTTTCACTTCAATTATGAAGTCACATCTCCGAAGTGGATGAGTTGATGTGATGAGGAATTGAATTTGTGAAGTACATCTTGATTGTGTTCGCGCTCTTAACCGTGAGGGTACTTTTCAACTTTAAGCCTTTTCAACAAGGAATGTGAACTTTTGTATATCCTACGAAATAAAATTTATGAATGTGAAGTTTTGTAATGCGAAATCTCAAGAATTCCCGTTCCTAGTACACAGTGAATATTCTCAAATATTTTACGTGTTTGTTGAGATATATCTTTGGAATTTTAATATTGCGCGAATAAAATGTCGGGAACACAATTTTTATAAGTCTGATGGATACTTATCGGAATTACAGAATCTTCGGTTATTTATTACATCTAAGTTAGTGCGCCATAACATTATTATTTTTGCGTTTACGGTGGCATTAAAAGTAAAAAAGTTGATTTCTAGGCAGATGGCGGACGTAAGTAATTTGGTCGCGTTAGTGAAACCCATCCGACCGATCACAGCCATTGAATTGACATAAGCCGACCAAACGACGTAGTTTCGTCAACTGCCTAGGAATCAATTTCCACGATGGTACCTATATTTTTTGGGTCGGAAGGCTATGTTTTGTCTGTCTATACTATAGAGCTCTCTCTTCCAAAATGGCTGAACCATCTGTGTTGAAATTTCGTGTGCGTATCGGTTAGATCCTAAAATCGGCAAAGTATTTTTTTTGCCTTTGATACGTCAACTATTATGCATATCCATACTTCCATACTAATATTATAAATACGAAAGTGTGTCTGTCTGTACCTCTGTTACCTCTTAACACCCAAACCGCTAAACAGCTAAAAGTCCCGGGAAAGGACTTAGGATACTCTCATCCCGGAAAAATTAACGGTACCCGCGCGATAAACAAATTTTGGCGTAGCGGTCTAGTTTTTAATAAACGCCAAAATTAGGCCCCATTCATTGAATCTCAAAGCGAACACGTCATTGATGTAAGCAAATTGCGGGCTGCAGGTCCAGAATTTGGTGTCAAGTGTGTTTAACGCTAAAATTCACTTTTTAATTATGACTAGGAGTTTATTCCCGGCAATCTCGTTCAATGAGTGAACTGTAAATAAAATGGGGTACATAAATTTTTCGCTGCATTGGAAATATGAGGACTTTGACAATATTTGCGTTAAACTTTGAACCTTTCAAATATTTTATAGAGCAAAATAAATTAAATCGGATTGCGGTTTGTACAGCTGGAAACTAAAGGGTTGTCGATTTTCTTTCACTGTGTAAGTTTATACGTTAATGTATAATATTTTGTTGTATGTATTTACTTTAATAGTATTTGCAATTTTTTTCTGCTTTCACCCAGAAGAGGAGATATTTTTATAAGGTACTTAATATTGATATTATCGTATTAAGTTTTAGGTGAAATAAAAAAAATTGCATTTTAATTGGCCATACAGGTTCGGCCACGCAGCCATTGGTGCGCCACTGTTAGAGCTATATTTCACCTGAACACCATGAAGGCATGTACATTCCTACTATACTGAGCTCGGCGAAACATGGCGGTAGCGGTTATTGACTCCCTGTCAAAATCTTGTCATTTTCTAAACCGCGATTGACAATGAAGTGTCAGATGTTGTCAATCGCGGCTTTGTATAGAAAATAACAAGTTTTTGGCAGGGGTCAATGACCGCTACCGGCATGTTTCGGTGAGTACAGTATAGCTGTAATTTATGTGCCAATATAATAATAAATAAATAAGATACGATCTATCTCTTTTCATTTTATTTACGCAAGCAATGAAATGTAAAGAGATACATACGACGACTGGTTGCGTATATAATTTGCTGGTCAAATATAGTTTACCCTTACAGCAATAGCGTTATTAGTTATTTATAAATTTAAAAAATCAAATGCTAAATGTAGTTCTCTCCCGATGCGTGCAACGTTGGACTTTAAAAGCACTTCAAATCTTATAAAAGGCCGCCATGTTACTCGTGTGCATTTTATTAAAATTTCTCAGTATGTGAAGTTGTCAGGAGCGATTCGTTGAGCTGCCGTTGCCGGTCGGTTTATAAGTTGTGGGTGCGCCAACGTGTAAGAACAATATTATATTTGAAGCTTTCAGGCTGTATATTTGGGGGTACTTGCAGTCCCAAGTGCATTTTAACGTTGTACAAAATATGCTAACATCAATGCAAGTGAGTATGATTTGCTTGATTCACTGCCTTCTTACCGATCGTGGAAAAACGAGACACAATAGCCTTTCTATTGTTATCGCAATCACCGGTGCTCGTACGGGGCTTGATGGGTTAATTAAGATATAAGAGGATAATATTAGGAAAGTATAATGTCGATGACTTAAAATCTTTACAATGCTATATATTTTGGTGTTGGTAATGTAACTTAGACATACTTTGTTTTCTTAGTAGTTAGTACACATTACTGATTATACTAGTTCTATAATTCTGTTTAACTAAGTCTATTTGATTATATATGATATCAAACATTTTTAATTTCTTCATATTATTACAACTCGCCAACTATATTATTAATAACTATATTATTAATAAAAAATTTTAAAAAAACTAGTAGGTATAATTTTATTGCAAAGGTAAGTAATTACAATTATTTTCATTACATCTTGCAAAGAGAATAATATTATTAATGTCATACGTCTGTACTTAAAGTAAAATTAAGAAACTTTAATGTAAGTATTTCCATTTAATACAAAAAAATATTAATTCCGTGAAGTTTTCGTTTCTCAGAAATGAAACGAATATGGTCCTTCGATAAAATGAATTTATTGACGAACTTTACGAAGATACATCAATTGAAATGGCTTTTGCAATAAATAATATTTTATCGGAAAATACGAAGCCGCAAAACTTTGATTATTTATATTATATATCTGATAACGTGTGAATCTGATAACTTCTCAATATATCGAGGATTCATTGAACGTTTACTATCTTCATCATCATCATCAGTCTATCATCCAGTGCTTATAGGACTCCCCCAATGTGCTTCAACCACCCCGATCTCAGCCAGCCCTCATAGCTGAACGTCACCTTCTTCTAATCGTTGGTCCTTTCAGCTGAAGAACTTTAGTACGATATGTTTGCCTCTTATGGCCTCCATCAAATTTCATTTAAATACTGTTTATATATACTGTATATATATAGGTACCTAAATGTACTGTTGAGCTATACCTAAAAGAAGAGCTATGTACGTAATTTACCAGCAGGTAAATCACGTACATAGCTCTTCTTTTAGGAGAGGTACATAAAAGACGCTTAGCAGTCGCAACTATTTTGCGTGCAATAAAAACTGCGGGAATGTGCTGTAATTTCGCGTAATGATGATGAACACAGCGCTCGTCCCACGTAAGATTGATAACGTTTTTCCTCCCCTTACCCGACAACACACGACCCGACTCCACAACACTTGGCAAGAACCGTGCCATTAACAGTAATGATCTTAGTTGCATCACATGCACGCGTCGCGGCGCAATCGACTTAAACCGACCGAAATTACTAAAATTAGTGTTAAAAGCGTTCGTGAGCTGTCTTGCTCGTGTGAGTCATACGCTGAAGCGATCTTATTAAATACATGTTAAGAATACTAGGCTGATTTTCACAGTTATTAGACTGTATAGAGTAGCCGCATAATGTTCGGTTTCTGTGAAGCTCTTAATCAAACTTTTTTATTACGAATATTTTTGAAGTTATACTTCTTTAGGCGCGTTATAAAAAAATGATGAGAGTGAAATTTTAAGATGCGCGCGCACCTGTGACACAAAATTAACAGTATGAAGCCGTCTGCTTAACCGCTCATTAAGTCTCGAAAAAAGAGCTACCAACAAAATAGGAATTGAACCTCGATATTAGTCGCGCATGTTGGTACGCTCGTCACCTCTGATCACTGTTTTCATATTTATAATATTTATCAACATGTCTCTAGTTTATACATTCACAACACGTGTTTGAGTTTCATACAAGTGCGAATTATATATGTGCTAATAAATTATATTCAGTAGTGATTTAAATTGAATATTTTGATTGATATTACTTACTATTTGTGAATATTAGTGAAAAAAATTGTGCTTATATACTTTTTCAAGTGCTCCAATATAATTGAGGTTAACTATCCGTATGTATTATTTATTGATATAAATTAAAATACTTTTATTTAATATAATTAACACTAAATATTATTAAATTATTAATGCTAAATACTTATTATTGGTTATTTAATATTCACAAAATAAAGAAATAAATTTAATAAAACATTTAATAAAAAGTTTGTGATAAAAATTAAAATTGAACATCAAATTATAATATTAATTTTTAATATTTGCTATTTAATGATGCCAAAGAAGTATAACTTCTCACGCGCGTACATAAGTACACGCACCCATTTTTTTTTTTTTAACAAATGTTTTCTGAACGTCGTTGCTACTGGTGCCTACTGCCTACCACTGCACCGTTCCGGAAACTAACCGGGCAAGAAAAACCCGCACGGGGCCATCTTTTACCAGATGGAGATATAAGATTATCTCTTGCTCACCCGAAGCACAGATTACTAAATATTAGTAACGTGACCCAAATTTTTGAATTTGTAACGACTGCAAAAAGTAGGAGGTTTCTATGTTTCTTTTTCTGTTTGTTCTCGAATAACTTCGCCGTTTGTGAACCGATTTTGATGATTCTTTTTTTTTTTTGGAAAGAGGATACTTCACAGATGGTCTCATGATAAGGAAATACTGTTTAAAGTCGTTTTCTTTTGTAAAAATTATTGGAGCGAATAAGTCAATAAAATTACACCAGTTTTTGCACTCTAAGTCAGTCACTAAACACTATGCGAAGCTATAGCTTTTCTTTTTATAATTTTAGGAGTAAAAGTCAGTAAGTGTTCAATACCAGTGATAAAGGAAAAACATATTTTTTTCTAAAGCACTCAGTCAACTGTTAAAGGTCCAAAAATGTAATGTAATAAATTGGATTATAAAATTACACGCGTTCAAGTAAAAGCCTTGGTATAAGTGACAATATTAATTGCTTTTACCGCATCAGCTTTGGCAATAATAATTTATATTAATAATAAAATCTTTGTTTTTCCTTGTTCTTTCAGGAAGGTCGGCGGTCGTAAAAGTAATTAATTATATTTTCCTACTTTTTTAAATTAATGTGCCTGAAAAATAACAACGTCATCACGTTTTGGGGGTTGGTAAGTATTTATATTTTGTGAGTCACTGCACTAATAATAATATTATTCTGAATAAGAATTTCCTTATTGCCTTTACTTTTCTTGAGAAATGCTAGCCAGTACTTACAGTATAATCTATACTGTTGCTGTCTAGCTAATCTCGAGAAATTAAGAGTAAAGACAATAAGAAAATTCTTATTCAGAATATTAATATTAGAGTAACTATTAATTTTATATGTTTCTACTGTTAATATTATGTTTTCGTAGAATATTTTTCGTAAAAATGTCCTATTCCTATCCTGCTTAAAATATGGCAAAATTTTTATCGGTTTAGCGGGAATAGTTAGTCAAACATACGAACCACGTTAAAATATTGTTTAAATCTACAGTATTACTTATTGTTGAAACCTAAAAATAATCGGTCAAGTGCGAGTCGGACTCGCGCAAGAAGGGTTCCGTACCGTTATAGAGCAAAAACTGTGTTTTTTGTATGGGTCCCATACAAAAAACACAGTTTTTGCTCTATAACGGTACGGAACCCCTTAAATTTTTATTTTATTTAAATATTATTATGAATTATTAAATGACACATATATATTTAAGACCTTTGTAAAAATTTCAAGTGCCTACATGTTGCCATTATTGGTATCAAGCAAAAAAGGCTAAAAAAATCATGTTCGTTGTATGGGAGCCTCCCTTAAATATTAATATTATTTTGTTTTTAGTATTTGTTGTTATAGCGGCAACAGATATACACAATCTGTGAAAATTTTAGAGGTCTAGCTATAGCGGTTCTTGAGATACAGCCTGGTGACAGACAGACAGACAGACAGACAGACAGACAGACGGACAGACGGACAGACGGACAGACAACGAAGTCTTAGTAATAGGGTTCCGTTTTTACCCTTTGGAAACGGAACCCAAAAATTGATATTACTAACATAATTTATAAGTTTTAATTACGAGTGAGATTGTTACATTGCAAACTTTTTAAATAAATCGCTACATCTCTTCACTTGGGAGCTGTCAACTATAATAGTAACCTCTCGCGTCTGGCGTTTAACTAACCTTTAGCTGCCGTCGACTTGTACTCAGTTTTCGAAACTTAAATTGCTAAGTTACGTAGCGACGGCGTACGGTTAGGTATTTTTAACTTCAGTTAATACCTCGGTTCCTTAGTCGTGGTCACCCAGTTTGCAAACTGCACTATTAGTGTTGGGAACTCTGTATGCTCTACATATTATATGGGTGCCTTAGTATTTTTTTATTCGGTGTAGATTCTACGAACTACATTATTACCTATATAAAATCCTACAAAGAGGAAAATCTTTTAAAACTTATGTTCGCATTGGAAAGTTTCCATTTTACCATATTATGAGTCTGAACCTAAAAAAAAGCGCACAGTGTGTATTATAATATTATTATTTGATTAGATTGTCGGGATTCGACGTAACGTAGCTATCATAAAATATTTCTGAGATCAAAGTTTTAAACAACATCCATACTAATATTAAATTATTATTTTTTCCGACTTCCAATGAAAAAAAAATATTCTTAAAATAACCTAAAAAGTATGAAATAATTCTTATTCTTCATTAGTGCCTTTTTCAAAATTCGACTAAATCTCAACGAATTCTGTACTCAATTTTCATTCGTTTGAAGTCGGTACCAGCCCAGAACTGAGATACTTGACATAGAACTTAGCCAGTACCGACTTCAAAAGAATGAAAATTGAGTACAGAATTCGTTGAGATTTTGTCGAATTTTGAAAAAGGCACTAATGAAGAAGAAGATTGTTTTTTTTTTTTTCAATTTTTTTAATTTTCTGTTAAAAAATAATAATTTTACTCTTTTTAATAGCCACTATGAATATTAACTATCCATATTATATTACAGTAAGGGAAATTGTGGCAAATGCTTGGAGTTATCTAAGAAATGCTGCAATTTTCAAACTTTTATCTTCAAAGGTTCAGAAATTTTGTTAAGTGCCCTTGTACCAAGAGACACCTTCGTATGAAATTTCTCTTATTCGTAACATATGTTTAAGTTACTAGAAACAACATTTTAACTTCGTTTTGATAAATTTCAAGGATTTCCCTCGATTGCCCATATTATATCCCATCATCAGCTCACCACTTTCGTGATTGTCATACAAAATTAAGATCATGTCCTATACGACAACACGAGAATTTTGAAAATCGGTCCACAAACAGCGAAATAATCATCAAAAACATCTGCTTCGATGCAAAATATCACGACAAGTACCAATAATTGGGTCATAGTGTGATGACCCGTGGTATATTAATTAATTATGTATATGATGATGATGATCAATCAAATTGATGTGTTGGACTATGCTTTCAGTTGTTTAAGCAACGCCAAAATCCCCGAACCTGTATCTATAAGGATTTAAAAGTTCTGTTCGGTACCTTCGGATCCAGGGTATAACCTGGTGCGAAGTCTTACTTTTTGGTAGCATTTACCCCGAATGCTTCAAAATCACTATAATAATATGTTTCCATACAAATTTCAAGGAGTCCCCTCGATTGCTCATGGATCCCATCATCAGATCACCACTTCTGTGAACATGGTACCAACCTCGGATTCAACCCTGTACAACAACAAAATAATCATGACAATCGGTCCAGGAACGGCGAAGTTATGGTTGAACATCAAAAAAAATATAAACAGATGAACATTATTACCTCCTCCTTTTTGGAAGTCGGTTGAAAAAGGTTGTATGTTTGTCTATCTCTCTGTATGCTGCTGTAGGCAGAAAATATTCATACCAAAATTATTACATACATTTTATTACTTACAAACCTATTTTTTATATATACATATAATAAAACTGTAGATATGAAGATTCTCTACATTAAAGATATTCAAAAAATAATAATCGGAGGGTGTCCCTATAGAAGCCAAAAATGTGGTCAGTTTTTTTGTCTGTCTGTCTGTCTGTCTGTCTGTCTGTATGTTTGTTCCACTATCACACGAAAACTACTGATCTGATTTGAATTTTTGCAGATATATTTGTCTTCTTCCAACTTAACATCTGGTGTATAAAAAAATTTCCCCCCACCCCTCTAAAGGGACGAAAGAGGGGGTCAGATTTTGTATAAGACTTTTGCTTTAACACGAAAACTACTGATCCGATTTGAATGCGGTTTTCGCAAATATATTTGTCTTCTTCCAACTTAACATCTGGTGTATAAAAAAATTTCCCCCCACCCCTCTAAAGGGACGAAAGAGGGGGTCAGATTTTGTATAAGACTTGCTTTAACACGAAAACTACTGATCCGATTTGCGTACGGTTTTCGCAGATATATTTGCCTTCTTCCAACTCAACATCTGGTGTATAAAAATCACCCCCCCCCCACCCCTCTAAGGGAACTAAAGAGGGGGTCATATTTTGTATCAAACTTTTTTCTTTAATAGACTTACTTTATATTATTAACTGTTTTTCCAACTTAACATCTGGTGTATAAAATTTTCCCCCCCACCCCTCTTATGGGACAAAAGCGGGGGGGGGGTAAGATTTTGTATCAACTGATGAAGTAGAAATACTTTAAATGGCAAAACAACGTTTGCCGGGACAGCTAGTATTCTTATAAAATATATCTTCGAAAAATATTATTGTTTACATTAGATAAACTTTTGCTCTCGAAAATTCCATTTTTGTTAGTAAGTGGATTAAGATGATTTATTTTGATACAATAGAAGTCAACTAACTTTCGCGCGATCAGAAGTGACACAAGTGTGTCACTTCTGATCTACTTACACCAGCGACCACATTTACACTTAGAATCTAATGTGGTATCATCACAATAAAAATAATTAGATATTTTATTACATTAGTGATATCATTCGTCTATTTTTTGTCAAGCGTAAATAGCATAATAGTGATGGGTCAACTGTTCATAACGCGAAATATATTAGATAGATGTGGTTGCCATTGAGGTATTATGTTCAATACACATGCAATGTGAGACAATAACGTGAGATGTATACAGTTGTGTCCTTTGTTACGTAGTTAAAAGACGTATAAATTACCATTAATTTTTTAAGGAAATTGTTTCTTGTGATCGTCATGAAGACCCTAAAAAGAAAAATTACTCGTGCGTAGACATTCTACGCGCGAGTAATTTTTCTTTATTTAAGGGCGAATGGCGAATAACCCAAAATTGTAGATTTTATAATTTTATTTATTTATTTATAAAGGGAAAAACAGTTTTTTTACAAAAAATAATACAAGTTTGATTACAAATAAACCTACATTATTTATTTTTATACCTGAAAATAAGCCCAAAATTGTTCCATTTTCTAAACATTGATACTAAATTATATTTCCAAGAATTTTATCTGAGCGAAAACACGATATCTTAAAATTTTCTCGATAGAAAAAAATCACAAAGATGCATCTAATTTTCACGAAATTTTCATATTATATTGCCATAACCGTGCATTAAACTAAGTTAATATTTTAACACATTGTATAAAATTCTATCATTGAGACACTGACCTGGCGGATTTTTACAATGTTGTATATTTATCGAGTTATGGCATAATATGAAAGACGGGCGTGAGTGTGAAGAGAGAAGAACTATGTTTGATTTTTTGGGTTAGTCGCCCTCTTAACCCATCATGGCCCATAAGGACACCGGTGACCGCGACAACAATAGAATAACAATAGATTTCCAAGAATCTCCGATCGAGAGATTAATTGCGGTAATAATGTTAAAGTGCCATTGGAGCTCTGTGCGCGTTGTACATTACTAGTAGACAGAGAGCGGGTGTTTGGCAGACTTACAGTAAAGTAGCAAACTTCATAATATACTATTTCTTACTGCATTATCTTCATCTGCCCCAGATGCCATGGGCGTTCATTATTCACAAGCTGCTCTTAAAATCAAGTGACCGGTTTGCTGGTTTGCCCGCCTTTTAAAAAAAATAATATATTCAATCCTTATACGTTGCACTATGCGATATCAGGCGATATTCACTCATCGGTGTATAATAAACAATTTACAGCAAGCAGCTGTTCTTAGCTAATGTAGCAGAAAATGGAATTCTCATGCCGCGACGCAGTCGGTTGTGGAATACAATTAGTCTCGTATCAGTCACAGATGCAAGGATATAAGAATATACATCTAAAGCACCGGTTCTCAAACTTTTTGGTGACCCTCTAAGAAGTGACGTTTTTGACGGACCTCTAAAAATATTGTCTTTGAATGAATTGTCTCCATGTTGATGTTTGATGACATTTCTAAAAACAATTTATGTATCGCTTGCGGAGTCCCTAACTCCCTACGATGTCTTGCGAAGTCCCAGCGAATGATAAACTTTGAGAATGACTGCCCTAAAGGATCCCATATTCCCAGAATATGGTGGAGTTGAATGGCATAAAATAATATAGGTACTTATTGGCAGATAATTGTCGAAATTAAAATTTATTAAAAACCCTCCTTGTTGGATGGCTAAAATTGTTAAAAAATGGACATGAACCTAGATCGAAAATTCATAGGATGGATAGAGTTGACAGCCAGCACGGCAAGGCGTAGTGAGGATGTGATCCATACTAATATTATAAATGCAAAAGTGTGTCTGTTTGTTACCTACTTCACGCTCAAACCGCTATACCGATTTTAATGAAATTCGGTATACAGTATACTTTGCCTGGGAAATGACATACGATAGTTTTTATCCCACGTCAACGAATTTCGGCACAAATGGAGTTGCGGCCTCCATCTATAGTCTATACTGTACTGGGCAAAACATGACGGTAGCGGTCATTGACTCCCTGTCAAAAACTTGTCATTTTCTATACAAAGCCGCGATTGACAACATCTGACACTTCATTGTCAATCGCGGTTTATATAGAAAATGACAAGCTTTTGACAGGGAGTCAATGACCGCTACCGCCATGTTTCGCCGAGTACAGTATAGTAGATAACTAATACCTCCCCCTCTTTATGCCGCACGGCGAAAATGCATGTCTGCTTCTGCTTTTGAATTTTCATTTCTGCCGGACTGCAAACCTTCGTGCGTTTATTTTTATTTTGGCTTTTTATTTTCTTTCTCGGGATATAAATGTTAATGCGATATTCCTATGAGACAGTCAAAAATCCACTTGTGGCTTCTCATTTCGTATTAGAATATAAATAACTCACTCGGCGGTTTTCAGACAATCCTGATTCAATTTGAATCCTATGTCGTGTACAATATTTTCATATCCGTAGGGAGTTATTACGTAGAGCCAGCGATATTCGCCTGTTAATTTTTAATGAAAATATACCCTTTTGGGCTCTTGCTGATAAATAACATAAGATAACTGTCGTAAAATCTACGTTTTTATATAAAAATTAGGATAACAGATGCAGTGAACATTATTATTTAAAAAAATATAATGTCCTCCTTACTTTCTTCATGCAATATTATCTTTTTGTTCTTGGAAATATAGTTTTATTGTTTTGTATTTCTATCCAAATTTCTGAATGGATTTGTGCGTATGCTGGGACCAGCTGCTACTCTAATCTATCGCTTTCCTATCGCGTATGCGTAATAGAGTGCCGACGACAGTGCAGTGGCGAGACAGTGCAGCCCTCGACTAATCAAATTGGGCGAGAGCACCGAGTGCTCACTATCTCGCCACTCTACAGAGTCGGTGTAACCAAGCCCGTACATATTATTGTGACGCGATTACAATAGTTTCCAGCATGAACAAAAGAACATCAGTGACCTATTTCCCTATCCGTCTTCAACTACCATCGAATCTACATTTTTAAATTTAGTTCGACGTCGATTACACATTCACAGGATTAAGTCCCACCCTCCTTTGTCCGCCGCCACTTTTTAAATTGATTTCGCCAACAAAATATTCCCGACGTTTTTCCACCTTCCGAAACGTGCGAGTTTTATCGAGAAAGGGGTGTGTCAATTTGCATTACTGGATATTACTTTTGACTCAATTTATTTGGACGTTTCAATAAGTGCTACCAAAGGAATTTAACGTGAAACGGTTGGGTAATTAAATAACTGACGCTAGCTTTGACCCGGGCCTTTATGACCCGAAAATGTAAATTTCATAAATATGAACGTGTGTATAATATGATAAATGTTCATAACATTTATCATATTATACTAAGAACGAGCTGTGGCTAAAACGTGGCTCCATTTTATGAATCGAAATGAATAAAACACAGGGTGTAGTGATAATACTCTAGTTTAGGGTGTGTATGTCTGATGTGTCCTTTATATAGACTATAGAGTTTACAGTAAACAAAACTTAAAAAAAGTTACTCTTTTAAAATACAGGTGGTGCTACTTTTACAGTAATTACTATACAGGGGACTCATACACAGTACACACCCTAAAGTATTGTCACTTTGTCTTGTTCTCTGTTCATTTCAGTAAAAATGTTATTATAATAGTCATTATAATTTTACTTAATGAAATAAAACTATTATATAAAGTAATGAATGAATTTAACATTATTTAGGATTAAAGTTGATTAAAATTCGTGTAAAGGTATGTTGAAAATTATTAACAATTTTGAGTATCAGAAAAATGCTTCCGATTAATCTTTTTTCACTAACGAAGGCTAGAAAATCCCGGACTTCAAAGTTTAATAGAATCGTTTAGCAGTCTTTAGAAAGTCATTATAGGAAGTTATTTCAATGACTTTAGATTGCTCTCCGGCTGTTGACATTTTGGACGTTAGCGCTCTAATCCCGGGGGATTCCCCGCTATGGCCGAAGTATCCGCGCTGAAGGGACGGAAATTGTATGGTTTAACTTCGCACATAAGAAGTTGTGGAGTTAAACTACACGGAGATTAAGAATTTCTCACGTTGGTTGTTTGGAATAGTTCCATCTTATGTACGAGCAGGTACTGCCAGAATCTGCATAAAAACAATTTCTAATAATATGATAGCAGAATATGTGGGACCTTTTTTTACCTACGTTATTCGGTGCGGATATAATTTGTCAAGCTCTGCGAAGCTGCTGCGACTATTGACTTGATATAATCTAACCAAATAACGTAGGTCTATTTTTGGTACCTTACTGCCGCACTCAGAGACGAATATTAATTAAAAAATAAGTGTCCCCAAAGTGGCACGGTGGTCACAAATGGGTTAACTCTGATTCTGACATAATATGCCCCATATATTATTATCAGTCAAACTCTTCATTAAATTTATGTTCAATCGTCATCAAAATCTGAGTACGGCAGTTAGAGTTTTGTTTTAAAATACAATGAATGCCAATAGCTTTTGTAGTGTCATCAATCATCAACCATCAAGTGCCAGTAATTACGTAATTACCTTATTTCCAAACTCAATTTCACAAAAATGAAGCCTTTAAAATAATTATGTCAGTTGTTTTGACGAAATAATTCAAATGCCACCGATTGGATTATGGAGTGTTAACTGTGTTAATATAAATTATTCGGGCCCTCGTCACTAATATAACGTCAATTTGCAAGTCACGTCGTCGAAGTTGGGCGTGAGTCGTGAGTCGGCAGAACTTCAGAATCGCCAGTAATCACCTATCTATCATTTACATTTGATTTCAGTGTGAATTTGGATGG
Source organism: Polyommatus iphigenia (assembly GCA_963422495.1). Classification (NCBI taxonomy): domain Eukaryota; kingdom Metazoa; phylum Arthropoda; class Insecta; order Lepidoptera; family Lycaenidae; genus Polyommatus; species Polyommatus iphigenia. Next base: position 35,199,202 of record OY730186.1, read on the forward strand.
AGATTCTTTAGATTATCTCTATATTAAATGCAAGAGGTTTTATCCGCCTATGGAATTCCTAGGTAGTCGTACATTTTCCTTCGATAAAAGGTACAGGTCCTTCTACTTTATGTATATGCAAAATTTTATCAAGATCGTTTCACTAGTTTCGGAGTCTCCCCTCTCCGAAAATTCTTCATCATAGTTACTATAGGTTATAACTTAATTATGAATGCGAAAGTGTGTCTGTCTATCTGTCTGTTACCTCTTTACGCCTAATCCGCTGAACCAATTTGATGAAATTTGGTATAGAGGTTTGGTGTGGAGGACTTTGAGTCCCGCGAAAGGACATAGAATATTTTTATCCTGGAAAAATGTACGGCTCCCGCGCGATAAACGAATTTTGGCGCAACGGATTTGCGAGCGTCATATTTCATAATCAATTTTATGTACATTTTATAGAGGTTTTGGTATACCCGCTGTTACAGGCAGGGCAAAACTTTTTAATGTCTTTAGAAATCTAAGGTTAGACTGGCTAAAGTAATTTTTATAACGACATAAAACGTTTTCCCAAACTTTCGGGCTCCATGGCATTTTGTAATGACAGCTTTGTAACTTTTGTGTAAGATGTCAAAAATAATATTATAATTACTTTAATATAAAAAAAAGACGGGTTGCACTCCGGAAGTGCCGGCAGAAGTGAAAACTTGATTATTAACGTTGTGCATTATTTTTTAACCCATTTTTTATGAAAATCGATTTAAAAAAATCGATAAATTAATCGAAACCCTTACAATCGATTAAAAAATATCGACAATCGAAAAAAAAAGCTGCTGTCAGACAGACTGTCAGACACTTCTCGCGACAGTTGTCTTGCAGGTGGAAACGTGGCCTTAATCAGCGCGTCTGCTAAAGAACTCATTTCCCCGACTGTACATTTCTGCTTAGCACAATTTTCCCCGACTGTACATTTCTGCTTAGCACAATTTTCCCCGACTGTACATTTCTGCTAAACAACTCATTTCCCCGACTGTACATTTCGTTCGAGTTCGAGTTCGACACAAAACACTACTCTCCAACCGTCTTACGCGTTTTCTATGGTTTTTCGATCAACACGAAAATCTGGCGCGAGTTTCACAGTTTTTACCCATCCCACAAAAGTGCTCAACGCCGCTAAAGAAGTTTTCACTTCAAAAATTTGAGGCATTTCCTGACTTACGAATAACTAGTTCTCTTACGTAATATTAACTCCTGCATTTAACAATAACTAAACACTTTTTATTGTCCTAACGCGGGGAACCTCAAAGTTCTAAAACTAACATTATTTGCGTCGTTTCTTATTACACTACACTAATTTATTGTAGATTTTACCCGACTGCAAGGAAATCAAAAGTAATTATTTTTAAAAATGATCAATTTCAATATACCTACTTTACCATCAACATCAAACTTTCCAATAAATAGGTTGTAACTCACGTCAGTATTTTACTTGGGAAGTATCAGTAAATAGAAACTGCCCACATGTCGTCCTGTATATTTATTGTTTCCGGGACTTCCCCGATAAACTTTTGGACGTCCCCCGGGAACCCCTTTTCATCCCGGATTGACACCCTGGAGATATCACCGCTCACACTTTTTGCTGTGGGTTTATAAAATCCCACTTCATTCTGTACAGTTATTCTAGTAAAGTTTGCATAATATTCTACTAAATATTTGGTTATCGCCCTGGAACCGTACGTTTTTCCGGGATACAAACTACTTTCTGCGTATACGAATGCGAAACAGCTATCGCTAGAATAACGTCATGTTGATTGATGATGGTGGGTTAGGTTAACTAGTTTCAAGTACCCACTAAGTACATATTCTTGTAGGGTTGTAGCAACTTGGCAGACTTGCTGTGGGTTTTATCGTTTCGACTACTTTGTATAAGTGGAGAGCGCCACGGGGCTTTTAGTGGGTAGACTCTGAATGAAAAAAAGAGACATTATGAAAAAAGGACTCTATTAAATAGTTCATATAACAACTCGTAAGCGGTTTATGGCATCTCTATTTTACTACTTCCCTCCTTATTCAGAAGTAGTTTAGGTTTCAAATAAACCATGATATCAAATAATAACCGAACATATCCGACCACTTACGATAATCGCATCGTGAATTTGAGGTCGTGAAATTAGAGATCCGAACAAAATTGCTCTAAGGGACCTATGAGACAGGAAGCGGTCACGCGGTCAAGCGTTCAAGCGGTCAGTTTTGCGTTCTGAGTGCAAGAATACAGGGGGCGTTCTGACCGCGTCAGAATTGCTCCTGTGTGACTGGCGAACGTAGAATGCGAACGCAGAACGCTTAAACGCGTGACTCTCTATCTGATAGGTCCCTATAAGTTTCAGTAAGGAACTTCTTTTCACTTTGGGATTCCGTAGTTACTATATTATGGAACCCTAGTCCCTAATATTTGCGAAAAACGCGCATAAGTTTTGTTCACCTATATACATGAAACCTTTTAAATTGTAAATCTTTAAACATAATATTATTTTGTAATCATTCCCTTTTTAAGTTTTAACTAAGTTTCTAAGCAAAATGATTTTTACAATAGTTTTTATTAAAAGAAACTCTGATATAATGACCGGCATTACTCTAGTTTGGTTTGCAGACAGCGACGAGCAATATATTCTCTGAAATAGGCATTACATCTTTGTCCATATGTGTCAGGGAGGTGTGGCTTGAGAAAATCTATAACCTAGATCAGGAAAACCAAATCTGTCCAAGGTTCACTGGATGTAATAAATAAGTAGCGAACCTTTTTAAGTGGAAACTTCTCTAGCGGTTTCGAGCATTTTTTTGGGATGAGTTTATTACTCTTCCAAATAAATAGATGACGTGCAATTTTAAACTCGTGTCAGGACAAGACATAATAAAACCTGATTGAAACTAACCATAGAAGATTTCTACAATTCCATACTTAATATTGTGCGAAAGTGTATCTGTCTGTCTCTCTATTACATTTTTACGCCGAAATCGCTGAACCGAGTTTACTGATATTTGGCATAGAGATACTCTGAGTCTCTGGAAAGGACAAAGGATATTTTTTATCCCGTATGAAATTCGGGTAACGAATTTTGGCGCAACAGAGTTTTGGGCTTCATCTAGTGATAATATAAGCCTTCTATGCCTTCTGTTAATTTTCACTTCTTTTTGTATATAATATGAAAAAGTTTTAAATTGTAGCATTATTTAAAACTTTTTCATATACAGCTTTGACAATTACTGTGAATAAAGCTTTAACGTAAATACTGCACTTCGTATTCTAAGAAACATATCGCGCCAATAATTTTCAGTACTTATAGTATGAACGTGGCCGTTTTCTAAAGTGACCATATATCATGATAATCGATCTCTCAAAAGCTGGAACATTGAGCCAACATTTTTATTCGTCAACATCTGATTAATGATGTTGACTTTCAGGTTTCAAGTGCTCGAGACCGAGCGACCTTCGATTATTCTCCGAGTATCTGATCGAAATGCTAGTTACGTAACGCTTGTTATAATTTATTCTATACTTAAACAAATTTCATTTATATCAAATTTTTTGTGTCGCAGTGTTTGTTGCTAAACTCGTCTGAAATGGCTGGACCCATTGGGTTGAAATTTTCTGAAACGGTTGGAGCGATTGTGTTGCAATTTTGTGGGTCTGAAAATTAGCCAACATCTAGTTTTCATACCCAAAGTAACGTTTATTGCAAAATAATATAAACGAAGTCAGCTATACCGTACTCGGTGAAACATGGCGGTTGCGGTCATTGACTCCCTGTCAAAAACTTCCCATTTTCTACATGGGCGTACCCAGGTAGGGGCAGGCAGCTGCCCCTCCCCCCCCCACCCTGGAAGATAAAATAAACGTCAATTTTCCTGGCAAATGGGAATTAGAACCGTGTTACCTACTCTGCGCAAAATGAAGTGTTGGAAACAAGATATCTTTTCAGTCAGATTAATGAAAGTAAATTTTCATGATTTTTTGTTCCAATATAACAGACCGACCATCTTCTCGATGGTATGAGCTGCCCCCGCCTAGCTGAAATCCTGGGTACGCCCATGATTTGCGATATTTCTAGTTTTAAGTCTTTAACTGTAAACAGTTTTGTGTTTAAGTACATAAATGATTAAATAAATAAATTTTACAATGACACAATTTTAATAGACACAATATTATCGTCATCTGTAGGTCAACAGTTTATGTAGATGCAGTTATTGTGATATTGTGAAGCTGTTTCAAGCTTTAAAGAGCAGCTTCAAAACTTAAACAATAAGTTGGTCTAGCCTACTTCTGTGTTTGCAGAGAGCATGCGCAGTAAACTTTACCAACCTATGTATTATGTTTATCTAAAAGTATCAAAGATAGGATGTGGTAATTATAATATACTAGGTGCTAGTTTTTTATTTGCATAAACATCTTGAAAGATGCTTAAAGCTGATCGCACATTACGTACGCGTCGAACGCATCGCATAGTACACGAAATGCGGCGCGGACGGTACTGAAGAATGTGCGATGTTTCACATCATTTCATACAAAGAATTCTTAAATGCAGCGCGTTCGGCGCCCGCGCTGATGTGCTATCACCTTAAAACGCAAAATCAATCAATCAAAAGAAATGGTTGTTGGTTGTTCAAATGATGGTTGTTCCAGATGTTATGTGCAATATTTTATTCAAGCTTAATAATACTCGTAATTGATTATTATTCATAAAAGGTTACAAAGAGCTTCTTCCAGGTAAACAAGATATTACTATCTTTCAAGTGGCACACTTTTGTTACAGGTGTAACGAGTCTTCGCGACGTCCGTCTCCTGGTAGAGCCCACCACCGTGGTTCGCGGCGGTACAGCGGCGCTGGTGTGTTCCCGCGACATGCAGGGAGCGCCGCTCTACTCCGTCAAGTGGTATCGCGGAAACCACGAGTTCTACCGCTACACGCCCATGGAGGAACCCGACACGAGGGTGTTTGGGCTGCCCGGGATATATGTGGACGTGAGTATGATGTGATGAAGCAGCCGTATGATGCTGGTGTGTTCCCGCGACATGCAGGGAGTGCCGCTCTACTCCGTGAAGTGGTACTGCGGCAACCACGAGTTCTACCGCTACACGCCCATGGAGGAACCCGACACGAGGGTGTTTGGGCTGCCCGGGATATATGTGGACGTGAGTATGATGTGATGAAGCAGCCGTATGATGCTGGTGTGTTCCCGCGACATGCAGGGAGTGCCGCTCTACTCCGTGAAGTGGTACTGCGGCAACCACGAGTTCTACCGCTACACGCCCATGGAGGAACCCGACACGGGGGTGTTTGGGCTGCCCGGGATATATGTAGACGTGAGTATGATGAGATGAAGCAGCCAGATGATGCTGGTGTTCTTGGGCATGCAGGGAGTGCCGCTCTACTCCGTGAAGTGGTACTGCGGCAACCACGAGTTCTACCGCTACACGCCCATGGAGGAACCCGACACGAGGGTGTTTGGGCTGCCCGGGATATATGTGGACGTGAGTATGATGAGATGAAGCAGCCGGATGATGTTGGTGTGTTCCCGCGACATGCAGGGAGTGCCGCTCTACTCCGTGAAGTGGTACTGCGGCAACCACGAGTTCTACCGCTACACGCCCATGGAGGAACCCGACACGAGGGTGTTTGGGCTGCCCGGGATATATGTGGACGTGAGTATGATGTGATGAAGCAGCCGGATGATGTTGGTGTGTTCCCGCGACATGCAGGGAGTGCCGCTCTACTCCGTGAAGTGGTACTGCGGCAACCACGAGTTCTACCGCTACACGCCCATGGAGGAACCCGACACGGGGGTGTTTGGGCTGCCCGGGATATATGTGGACGTGAGTATGATGAGATGAAGCAGCCGGATGATGTTGGTGTGTTCCCGCGACATGCAGGGAGTGCCGCTCTACTCCGTGAAGTGGTACTGCGGCAACCACGAGTTCTACCGCTACACGCCCATGGAGGAACCCGACACGGGGGTGTTTGGGCTGCCCGGGATATATGTAGACGTGAGTATGATGAGATGAAGCAGCCGGATGATGTTGGTGTGTTCCCGCGACATGCAGGGAGCGCCGCTCTACTCCGTCAAGTGGTATCGCGGAAACCACGAGTTCTACCGCTACACGCCCATGGAGGAACCCGACACGAGGGTGTTTGGGCTGCCCGGGATATATGTGGACGTGAGTATGATGTGATGAAGCAGCCGTATGATGCTGGTGTGTTCCCGCGACATGCAGGGAGTGCCGCTCTACTCCGTCAAGTGGTACCGCGGGAACCACGAGTTCTACCGCTACACGCCCATGGAGGAACCCGACACGGGGGTGTTTGGGCTGCCCGGGATATATGTAGACGTGAGTATGATGAGATGAAGCAGCCAGATGATGCTGGTGTTCTTGGGCATGCAGGGAGTGCCGCTCTACTCCGTCAAGTGGTACCGCGGGAACCACGAGTTCCACCACTACACGCCCATGGAGGAACCCGACACGGGGGTGTTTGGGCTGCCCGGGATATATGTAGACGTGAGTATGATGAGATGAAGCAGCCAGATGATGCTGGTGTTCTTGGGCATGCAGGGAGTGCCGCTCTACTCCGTCAAGTGGTACCGCGGGAACCACGAGTTCCACCGCTACACGCCCATGGAGGAACCCGACACGGGGGTGTTTGGGCTGCCCGGGATATATGTAGACGTGAGTATGATGAGATGAAGCAGCCGGATGATGTTGGTGTGTTCCCGCGACATGCAGGGAGTGCCGCTCTACTCCGTGAAGTGGTACTGCGGCAACCACGAGTTCTACCGCTACACGCCCATGGAGGAACCCGACACGGGGGTGTTTGGGCTGCCCGGGATATATGTAGACGTGAGTATGATGAGATGAAGCAGCCAGATGATGCTGGTGTTCTTGGGCCTGCAGGGAGTGCCGCTCCACTCCGTCAAGTGGTACCGCGGGAACCACGAGTTCCACCGCTACACGCCCATGGAGGAACCCGACACGGGGGTGTTTGGGCTGCCCGGGATATATGTAGACGTGAGTATGATGAGATGAAGCAGCCAGATGATGCTGGTGTTCTTGGGCATGCAGGGAGTGCCGCTCTACTCCGTCAAGTGGTACCGCGGGAACCACGAGTTCCACCGCTACACGCCCATGGAGGAACCCGACACGGGGGTGTTTGGGCTGCCCGGGATATATGTAGACGTGAGTATGATGAGATGAAGCAGCCGGATGATGTTGGTGTGTTCCCGCGACATGCAGGGAGTGCCGCTCTACTCCGTGAAGTGGTACTGCGGCAACCACGAGTTCTACCGCTACACGCCCATGGAGGAACCCGACACGGGGGTGTTTGGGCTGCCCGGGATATATGTAGACGTGAGTATGATGAGATGAAGCAGCCGGATGATGTTGGTGTGTTCCCGCGACATGCAGGGAGTGCCGCTCTACTCCGTGAAGTGGTACTGCGGCAACCACGAGTTCTACCGCTACACGCCCATGGAGGAACCGGACACGGGGGTGTTTGGGCTGCCCGGGATATATGTAGACGTGAGTATGATGAGATGAAGCAGCCGGATGATGTTGGTGTGTTCCCGCGACATGCAGGGAGTGCCGCTCTACTCCGTGAAGTGGTACTGCGGCAACCACGAGTTCTACCGCTACACGCCCATGGAGGAACCCGACACGGGGGTGTTTGGGCTGCCCGGGATATATGTAGACGTGAGTATGATGAGATGAAGCAGCCGGATGATGTTGGTGTGTTCCCGCGACATGCAGGGAGTGCCGCTCTACTCCGTGAAGTGGTACTGCGGCAACCACGAGTTCTACCGCTACACGCCCATGGAGGAACCCGACACGGGGGTGTTTGGGCTGCCCGGGATATATGTAGACGTGAGTATGATGAGATGAAGCAGCCAGATGATGCTGGTGTTCTTGGGCCTGCAGGGAGTGCCGCTCCACTCCGTCAAGTGGTACCGCGGGAACCACGAGTTCTACCGCTACACGCCCATGGAGGAACCCGACACGAGAGTCGGAGAGTGTTTGGGCTACCCGAGATATACATGTATTATGGACGTGAGTATGCTGAGATGAAATGGGCAGGTGAATCATGAATTTTATATTTTTCTCGTCAGTTTGAATTTTCCATTAATCTAATCACTACAATATTATGTAAAATGATGAGAGATAAACGCACTACGGATTGCGCTAGATACCAGCATTTACGACGCATTCTATTCTGCCAAGGATTGCCAAACATGACTTAACCTATCAACCCCCATAAGGACACCGGCGACCGCGACAACAATAGATTTCCAAGAATCCGTGATCGAAGGATAGTGCGATAAAATTTTACGGTACTTCAGGTAAAAATATTTACCTGCATAATTTTTTTTATCATGACTGTGCCTTAAATGATGAAAGATGACTCCACAGAACAGATACAGGGAACTTTTAATGTGCCGCTTTAATGCGCACGGGCCGTAGTTTTTGACAAACAATCGGATTAACGAATCATTTTTCATGGAACTGATTACGAACTTTTGAAATTTAATTAAAAATGAGCCCGTTATTGGCGAAGTTTTATCTTCCGTCGTAATGGGGTGATTTGCGGAATCGTGATCGATGCGAAAAATTGAGAGATGTAATCAATATCGGCGATTCATTTTAAACATAGGTATTAGGTAGAATCACTTATAATATCTATTATTGCCATAAATTCGAAAGTATGTCTGTCTGGTCCAACGCTTGAAGCGTCAAATAAAAATTGGTTTGTAGATACGCGGTTAATAAAGTAGTTCGCTAAGGGTGGGTTGCACCAGAGGCGTTGTTCCAGTTAATTAAGGTTAAGGTTATCGTCAAACATGGAGTCCATTATTGACTTTAATAAGAGATTTGACAGTTCATTTGACTGACATTTTGTTATAGTTAAAGTTATAGTTAAAGTAAGATGGTGAAAACCACCAGTTTTCATCCAAGCGACAAGCTTTCATTATCAATATTATATTGAGGTTATAACCTAATAGTTATACATTTTAGGGAGAAATTTATTTTCTTCTTTTTAGAGTGTTTAAAAAAGCTGTTTTTCAAAAAGATTTTTGATTATAATTTTTAAGATTTTGATAACCCTTTTAGAGTGTCAAACATCTCTAGTATGATTTTCATTAACACAATAATATTCTTGCCTCAAAATATGGTGAAAACAAAGCAGTAGAACTGAAAATGCCTCGTAAATTGGAGCTCGCCGTTACGCAATCCCATAACGATATTTTTCGTTTCGCCAATAAAAATATTACAACTTACGTGATATTTTCCCGGTAACGACCTCAAAGACCTTATCTCGTGATAGTTCAATCAAGTTCCTTATTGAATATCAATCAATGTTTATTCAAATTAACGACCCTTGTGCAAGTTTTACGAAAGTTTAAGTTCATTTTGTGTATGTGTGATTATTTTGTAAGATTTCTAGAAAAAAAGATTGAATTGTAGTTTAATTACGTAAATTTGCGCCAGTTTTTAATAAGCATATGTAAATAATATTCGTATTATTTATATGCTGACAATAAATTATTGGAAACGAGGCTTCTTAAATGAATATTCAAATCAAGACATTTTAGTAGTTGGCTATTTCGGAATTATTTGATCTCATCATCACACTACATGATTTTTAATGAACCCAGTTTAAAATTTAAATATGAATTAAATCAAATAAAAATAATATTAGTATGAATTCAAAATATGTAAATATAACTCAAAAACAATTTTCAGAAAAGGATTAAGGCTAGCTTTATCATGATATGAAAAATTAACGGTGGTTCTCGCGAAATAAACGAATTTTAGCGACAACAAAGTTGCAGGTATCTTACAAGGTTGCAAAATGCAATGAAATATCTAACAGGGTTGCCATGTTATATCTAAGAGGGTTGCCATGAAATTCCAGATGAACCGGTCGAACGGCACCCAGGTGCTGCTGCGGCGCCTGGAGCTGGGGCTGGCAGGGAACTTCAGCTGCGAGGTCACAGCTGACTCGCCCTCCTTCGCCACGCAGATCGCCACCAGGTTCATCGACGTTATAGGTGAGTACCAACAAAAGTAATTTTGTATGTAACGCATACATACAGAGTGTAATAAAAGTAAGTGATAATAATATAAAAAGTAAGGGTTTGTATATTATGTTCCTAATATAGATTTCACTGTGGAAGTAGCAGCTGAAATATATTTTTTGAAGTGAAAACTTCTTTAGCGGCGTTGAGCACTTTTGTGGGATGGGTAAAAACTGTGAAACTCGCGTCAGATTCTCGTGCTGATCGAAAAACCTTGGAAAAACCGTAAGACGGTTGGAGAGTAGTGTTGTAACATCGAAATTGATTAATCGAACAATCGATTGTTTTTTTTTTTTTTTTCGATTGTCGATTTATATTTTTTGACCGTCGATTTTTTTTCATCGATGGTAAGGGTTTCGATTAATTAAAAAAATAATTTTTTTTAATAATCGATTTTCATAAAAAATGGGTTAAAAAAATGCACAACGTTAATAATCAAGTTTTCACTTCTGCCGGCACTCCCGGAGTGCAACCCGTCTTTTTTTTGTATAGGCAAGCGTCCGATTGTCATAAAATATGTTCCCAGACAAAAGTAAAAAAAAAAAACTCTTTCAGCGATAATACTTTCACAGCGATATAGTCGCTATATTGTGTATAGCATAGATACAAAATTCATAAAATAATTATTTTATTACTACGATTAAATAATATTTTGTTACTACATACAGCAAACTGTATATAACAAACGAACGTACTCGTAGCACAAGGTCTACGGCGTGGCGTTTACGTAGCACCACACCGTAAACGCCCTTACAATCACGTAGACTGCCTGAGTAAATGTAATTTCTCATTTCATCCACACATAATATTATACGCAAGGCGTTGTATGAAACAATTTCAATCTAAAAGAACAACAAAACACGGATTACAGAAGCCCGAGTTAATTCAAAACGATAGACGGTATTTCGCAAACAAAAGCTTAAGTAGTTGTATCCGTTGAAATATTTTGACGAGCATTTCTCAAGTTCGTCGCTTCGACGACCGATTCCGACAAAGGTTTAAACTCCACTCTGTCAGCTCGCTGCAATCTTGACAAACTTTTACAACAATTTAATGGTCCCCTCAACTTCACATACTTCAGGAAGTGTTTGGATAGCGGATACTTCTGGTGCTAACAAAAGTATGTTTTGACGTTTATTTGATACTAGATGATGCCCGTAGCTCCTCTGCGCCAAAATTTGTTTATCACGCGGGGACCGTACATTTTTCGGGATAAAAAGTATCGTATGTTATGTCCTTTCCCGAGACTCAAAGTATCTCCATACCAAATTTTAGAAAATCCGTCCAGTGTTTTGGGCGTAAAGAGGTCACATAAAGACAGACACACTTTCACATTTAAAATATTAGTAAAGACTCCAGCATTAGAACGTTTCGCTTGATCAAATTTAGTATCCTATAATCTTTAAAAACTCAAGTCAGTGTCAAGCCTTGTTATAATGATGAATAAATTAAATCAAAAACTTTCGATTGAGATTGCAAAATATGGAAATGGATCATATTTTGTGTTCCAGTTAATTTGTCTATCTTTTATCTCTTTATGCTTTCTCATATGCAATATTTAGTACCTAAATACGGTATGGAGACACCTTGGAATTTGGAAAAAAACAGTAAAATTACTTTTAAGAATAGTTTTTATATATATTATATATTGAATAGGAAACGAGAAACGGTTTCCACGCGATAATTCTGTGCAAACAAAGTTGTGAGCAACATCTGGTAACTTTATAAGACGCCCAATTAGCGATTAATAACGTGTGCTAAAGCCAGGATAATATTAAAGGCTGTCACTTCTATCTCACAGGGATTATGTGTTCCAAGCACAGCGTAATATTTGAGCTACCTTTAGCAAAAAAATTGAGAAAAATGTATAAAATATATTTCATTAACTTCAGACTTTTAATTTGAAAATTCTTGGTATATTTTTATTATAAGCCAGACTATAACGAGAACATTATATTATATTTTCGATGGTAAGATTTTTTTTATAAACAAGACATAAATATTGTTATTACAACGAAACTTAAATATACTTCACACAAAAATTTGCAACTTTTTAAGCAGAATAAATTTATTCTTAATAATAATAATAATTTATTTGCCACAGTGAAATGTACAATACGATCTTCATAATTAAAACCTACTAAAGTAGTGTAGTAATTGTAGTCCTTTTTGATAAGTTTATGTATTCCTCATTTTTATATAAAATAAAAATCTCTCTATCATTTGATTGCATCAAATAGGTAACTACTGGACCGATTTTAATGTAGTATCGAACATAATAGACTAATATCACTGCAAAATAACATGTCGTTAGGTTTCACACGTCCACAGTCGCGTAGCGCTAGACAAAATTATCAAATCGTTCGAATCGAATCCTAATTACGAAACAGCTAGTTCCCGAATAATTAGGTCGCGTATAGCCAGACAATAATTATAGTCTCAATTTAATTCTCACCTAATATTGTATTTAGTCACCATTTAGTGTTACACAAAGCCGATTAACACATGATTAAATTAATAGGATTAGCATCAATCACTGATTGTTAGATAATAATCATGGTGTGGGTAAGGGAAGGTAGGATTAGTAGCTGATAATATTATACGAAAAGGGTAAAGTGCTACAAATCAGTTTTATAGTGCTTACTTTTAATTTTATGGTGGTTGAGTTCACGAGAGTCACAGTGTTTGTGTGCGAACTCCTCCAAAACGGCTCAGCCGATTTTATGAAATTTTGTACATATATGTACTATCAGAGAAGTTGATTCCTAGGTAGATGGCGGACCTAAGTAATTTGGTCGCGTTTTTTCGTCGAGTATACATTCATTAGGTTACTGTTTAATGTTGAATAATAACATTAGAAATGGGTTTCAAAACAATTATTATGTGATTTGTTTTGATATTTTGTTCTACTGTGTCTGTACTTCAGGGAAAATGCTTAAACTTTACACACCCATTTTATGCACATTGTGCAAAATAATTAAAACAATAAGTACAGCTGCAATAAGCAAGACAATATTACAACCAGTTCTATAAGACCAATAATTGTAATAAGTATATAAGTTCCTTCGTCTTTTGAAGCTAAAAGTTAGCACCTCTACGGCACATGCGTTTGACACCGCAGACTCCACGTTGTATATTACCCGCACGGAACCCGTCACCCGCAAGCGGTACTTATATTAAATATCATAAATTCTCCATTCTGCCTTCTAAGAGATTTAACACGTAGTTGAATCGTCATCATCATTCATACAAGTACTGCAGCAAGCATTTATGAGAAGACACCTGCGTGGTCCAGTGGTTTAGACTCTAAAGCGTGGCGGTCATGGGTTCGATTCCCGCGTTGGAAACATGTTATTTCCAAGTTTAGTGAGGACAATGCAGGCTGATCGCCTGATTATCTGATAAGTAAGATGATCCATGCGTCGTATGGACATGTAAAAAGTCGGTCCTGCGCCTGATCTCTCGCCAGTCGTGTCGGTCTTCCGTCTCACTGGGTTATGAGAGTAAAGGAATAGAGAGTGCTCTTGTGTACTGCGCACATACTTGGTCACTATAAAATAACTCCGGCGTAGTTACGCGTAGCACGCCGTTAGTTTCGGTGACACCGAGACCGGTGTGGGAGTTATTATTATATGAGAAGGCCGATCAAATCGATCAGCGATCAATTCGACCGATTTCGATTGGCTTTCCCGTATAATATACCGGGGGCTTATAATGAGACGAAGATAGGAATATAATCCAGCTCTGTGGCTTAGAACTCCGCTATGATAGACGAAATTTTATAGGGTATGAGCTGATCATTAGTTCATTGTAAACAAACATGATCCGTACTAGTATTAGCATGAAAAGTCCTGCGCCTCTCACTATCAGTTGGTTGTCTATTCCAAGCAGTGGGAGGACAGCCCAAAATCAAATAAGAAGTTCTCAAAAGGGCTTGGTTTTCTTTTTAACTTATCAACCCCCATAAGGACACCAGCGACCGCGACAACAATAGAATAAAAATAGATTTCCAAGAATCCGTGATCGAAGGATTATGGTAACCAAAAATCAGTTAAATAAGAATGAAAGAGCTAAAAATTTATCTGCTTTGATGCCAGTAGCTCTACAAATTCGAATTCGAAGATAAAATAAGATCAGTTTATAAAAATATGGAAATAACAGATCATAGCGAACCATTCGAAAAGTGTCCTTAAATATAATGATACGATAAGAGTTTTATTTATACCTTCTCATTCACGAGACAAATAATACAATATTTCCTTTTGAAATACAAATAGAAGCAGACGTTGTACAAACACATGGTATTTTGTCCCGCAATACCTAAGGTACGAGAAAGCTAATCAGGTTACGAACGTTCGACTTTTCGTGAAATTGCCGAATTGTACTCGATTATGTTTCTAATATTGAATTTCTTTTGAGATATTGGCCTTTGTTGTTGAGTTGCACGTGTGTCTGTAATCCCTTTGACTTTGAATTTTTATATGTGGCTTCCTTTGAATGGTGAACGCTAAGCTGAGGAAAGATATTGTATTTACCTACGAATAATAAAAACTAAGGAAGAGTAACTGCGTCAAAAAAATTGTCCACGAGTCTACAAAATGTGACCCGAATACATACATACTTTATGCATGTATTCGGTACACAATTTTGTGTAAATATAGTAGTGACAATTAATATCAACGGCTTTATTTCGTAAATTTGAGTGTTAGTGTTTCGTTGCTATTGCCATAATTTATTTTAGTGTGCGAAAATGAACCAAATTCAAAATGGTTGAAGTATGGGAGTTACGTTTCCTTAGTTTTTACTATTCATAGGTGTTTACTATAATATCTAATACATTTAAAAGTATTTTACATGCTTGTTGCAACAATTTGTCACAAATTTAGCAATAAAATGGTAAACCAACTGTTTTCACGAAATCTTCTAAGGATTATAATAATTACATTGCAAAGGTAATCATTAAAAAATATCACTTTTCTGGTAAAATTAAAAATAACATCATAAAAATATTATTGTTATTTCTAACGAAATATTTCTATTTCATTTATCATTTCGTGTGAGTCCGAAAGTCCTGTATATTTTATGTATTTCAGTGGGTCCCTTCCAATCTCTGTCGGGCAGTATTTTGCTGTCGACGCCAGATTTAGAGCCACGATACGAAAGTACGAATAAATCGACTCCTCGTATCTGTTAGGATGGGCACATAATGTGTGAAATACTTCGGCAGCGGTGCGAAAAGTCGTAACTCATTTTTAGAGAAAACTGATTTATATTTAATTTATAATAATAATTATTATTGTTCTATTCCTTATTTCGAGAACCGCATAATCGTAAAATGCAAATATTAATATACACTTAATAGTATTATGGAGGCGTCCCACAAGTCCCACAACGTGTGGATCGTATTATTATATACAACTGCCGTATCTATTACACGTTCCACTCATTGTGAAACGTTTAGGTATATCATCCACAGCAAAAACTCTCTATCCTTTAATCTGTGCTTTTGTCGTTACGATTATATCGTGTACTTGCTGCCGGCTGATTTTCGCTACAACACGTGACGTAGCGAAGTTGCTGTGGCAAAGTGTTTTGCCAAGTTGCATTTCGAAAACAAAACAAATATACGACGCTTTTGTTATAGTCTGTACTATAGACTGTTGAGTAGAGACTTAAAATATTTCAAAAACATTTTTGTAAATCAAATATTGTGTTTATTCGTCGCAATTTCGCTTGGTTGTCACAACTGGAGAAAAAAACATGTTTTATCTTTTAATCACTGTACCTTTCTATTAGTAAACTACTTAAAAAAAACTCATTTCATACAAGTGCCTAATATGAGGTGCTCGACTATCCAACTTTTAAGAATACGTTCAATAATAACGTCTCCTTGACTTCTCAAGTCACCCCTAACACGAACTAATAATTTTGTTGGGGTCAAGTTGTACTTGCGTAGAGCCGAAGCGCATCGAAGCGACTTACCGAAATTGAACATAACTAATTCAACCTTAAGGCCCTGTATTTCCAGAAACGGACGATTTTCAAGATTTTAAATTGACATGAGACCTAAAAATATAGTAATTTATATTCTGAAAAAAATATACGTGTTAGTTAAGGATCTAACACAGTGGAGTTCTTAATCCATTACACAATATCATGAACTTCACTCGATAGAAAAAAAAATCCCTCCTGTGGTTTTTTTACTCGATTGGATTATGTATAAAATAACGACGATCAAAAAACTATAAAACTGCAGGCGCAAAGGCTTTCAGTCGTGCTCAGGCGCTCATGCAACTTTATAGTTTTTTTGATCGTCGTTATTTTATACATAATTCAATCGAGTCAAAACAAACAGTTCCCTAGACATTTTCTTTGTCTTTCTTTGAGTAAATTTGGGATTTTTTCTATCGAGTGAAGTTCATGATAATATTGTGTAATGGAATGTGAACTCCACTGTGTTAGATCCTAAACTTACACATTTTTTTTTCAGAATTTAAATTACTATATTTTTATGTCTCCTGTCACTATAAAATCTTGAAAATCGTCCGTTTCTGGAAATACAGGCCCTTAACTTCAGAGCGTTATGCGCACATTACATTTGAGATTTTAAAATGACGCGTGCATTCCAGCGAATTCGCTCGTCTGTGCGCGACCAACGCTGATTGGTCTCGCAGAAGTAATATTGTGTGCGTCACGCTCTGGACTTAAAATTGAATTTGTTACGTTCAGTTTTTGTTGGTAAAACGCTCCGATGCGCTTCGACTCTGCGCTAGTACCTATAACTTAAACCGAGTGTACCCACAACCTCCGGAGTCATGATAATCTTGCTAATAGCGTTTGACAATCTACGTTTATCAATGATAATGACAGAGGAAAAACTACGATTGCTAATAATAATAATTAGCAAGATTGTATACAGTCACCTTGAGTCAAAATAAGAATTTAACTACTTTTATTAAATTACTTTTATGAGTTTAAATTATATCTGATTACCAAACTGTAATGTCACAACCTTTTTTATGATTTTGTGATGATTGAAAATCTAAAACTATACCTGCGAATGTTAAATATTATGTTTCTGGAAAATAAACAAAACTGAAAACGCACACAGTTTTCACAGTTAAATAATCCTTGTGTATATTTTTTTGCAAATGGAAAAAAATGTATATTTTAGAAGCCTGTGCTTCGGTCTGGTTCTCCTATTTTGGTTTGAAAATGTTTGATCTATCTTATCTCGAAAATTCAAATGTATAAACTATAAATCAATTAAATCCTATAATTCAGACCTCTTATATCTTTTTGCTTTTTAAATAAGATGTACTACTAGAGGATACTATTTTTACTGTATTTTACTTTATAATATAATAAATTAATGCAAAAAGGGAATTTACGTTTTGTAGGCTCATAAGAACTCCCACACCGGTTTCGGAGTAATTTTATAGTGTCCAAGTGTGTGCGCACTGCACAACAGAACTCTCTATTCCTTTTACTCTCATATCCCAGTGGAGTGGAAGACCGACACGACTGGCGAGATATCGGGCGCAGGTCCGACTTTTTACATGCCCATCCGACGCATGGATCATCTTACTTGTCAGACAATCCGGTGATCAGCCTGCATTGTCCTAACCAAACTTGGAAATAACATGTTTCCAACGCGGGAGTCGAACCCACAACCTCGAGTCGAGAGCCACGCTCTAAAGTCTAACCACTAGACCACGGAGGGATGTAGGCTCATGGATATGGTTCGTCAGTCCTCCTCATATATAATTTCTAGAATAAGCACCTTTAAAATATGTGAGTAGGTATAAATGGATGAAACTTTTACATAGCTGAAAATTACGTGTCAACAAAATAATATCATCAAATATTACATGAACCTGGTATTAAATTCCATCAAAAGATCTTATATATTATATAATGATATTATTATACGTAACCACGTCTTATGTTCATATTAAATGCAAACTCTGCATTTTATAGTACACTATCTTCTAATATATATTCTGTGGTACTATAATATTAGCTATGTAGAAACACCCTAAACAGAAGTGATTTAACCTCTAGACGTTATAAATCATGTAGCCGAGTCCTAACAGTCTTTATACCCCATAAATCGCAGCGCAACGCGGGGTTCGAGTCTGGTCACTGTATTGTGATATTCTGATGTACGGCCGTTTGAAGTTGGAGATTCGCCGTAACGACCCGCCGGATGATTTAAACGCCGCTTAACTACCGCTAACAGTAGCTTAATGCTAGATCTATGGCGTGATTTAAGCGGCCATTTTGAAAACGTAATAAAAATACTTTACTACCCGGCTAAAAAATATGTAGGTAGACCTGATTTTGATGACAACGCGCGGCTGAGTATCGCAATAGGGATGATGACATGATCAAAGATTAGCAAATTTTGTTATTAAAATAAATAAATCACGGTAAAAAATAAGTGTTCCCAAAATTTCAGCTCGATAGCATTTGTATTTTTTTTGTTATGCGCCTTCAAAGTTGGATAATCAAGTCGAATTTTTTTTCAATTAAATTTCTTAATATTTGTATACCATTCGATAACTTATGCAATTAAAAGCAACTTTTGTTATGAAACCACTTTCATAAACGCAATATTTAATATACCTATCGAACAAAATTCTCTCCCGATCCGTACAAACTACGAAAGAGTAACGTCAGTCTTTCGTAGCACTTTGTATGGAGCGTTTCGGGCGGGTCTATTTTATGAGATGTTTGAATTGTCATATCTTGGTGAATTTTTAAGCTATCAGAGTCATTCTTTCAGCGATGTTTTTATTTTTTAAGGGTCTTTCAATTATCAATAAGAAAAAAATATAAGTCATCATGTCTATTATTTTGACGATGTAAGTTTGAAGTAGGTATCTGTGTTTTTCCATAATATTGTAGCATCTAAATAAATAAACCGATTTTGATGCATTTTTTTTCATTTGAAAGTTTAATTAGGGTAAATTACGAGTGATTAGAATTTTTCAGTAGAGGGACACTTAACACTTTGATCGTAAAAATAAAATATTGTGGTTTTTATACGATGTAAATAATAATGGAATTTATATTGAGGGGCATTCACGCTACAATAAAAATAGAGTATTTTTATCAGGTTGTGGTGTAACCAAAATAAAACATATTTTTGTCACCATGGTCATCACGTGCGCCTTGGTTTTGCAAATAAAAAGAAAAAAATTAGAAACATGCTAAAGTTTTGAATAATATTTTTTATGATACACATTGTGTATGTTATTATAAACGCGTTATTGTATAAATTACAAACTATTAAGTATTTTTTGTACATTCTTAATAATCTTTTATCTCATTTAAAGGTTTTTTGGCCTGTCCTACTACTGGTATTGTAAAAGTGCTGAAAAACAGTTATTGGACGTTATTAGATGAAATAATACTGATCTACTTGATATATAATATTTGAAAGATGAGAGTATTATTCAATACGAAAGCACAACGAAAGTTAATTTGCAGCTGACTTGTGTTTTCTGAATACTTCAATGAAGTGTGACTTCTGAATACTTCAGAAACCTACTTGTTAGTTAGTTAGTAGTTATATTGTATGGAACGAATAAGGGGACGTAACGCAACTTGGGGGCCTTGTTAAATGCTACGGTGCGTTACACAAGGGCTGATATTTAAACAACGCGTTAATTTTTTTTCGGCTTCATAGAGGAATAAAAATTTTCAAAATCAGCTAAGTACCCTTTTTGTTTATGTTTTATTAGGAAATCCCTGGATTGTGTAGTACGTTCCTATTATTTTTGTCGCTAAAGTAGGCAAATGGCAAGCCTTTGGTTTATATATTTTCATGAAATCCTTCGACTTTGTGTATAATTAATTAAATTTAACAAATGCCATACAATTTTTGCTACCCATCAGTATAATCCAGAATCAAGAACATGTGCAACCTGTGGGATCTATTAGACAAGCCCAACTTCCTCCTGAAAGTAGAGTATGACCACAGCGACAGGCAAATGAGCTGCTATGCATTGTGGTCCATATTGAAAATATATTGTCTGAGTATGCCAATTGGCTCGATGAGGACAATCTGAAATCTCTAACTATTTGAGTTACGATTTACCTGAACAATGTAATTTACAGACTTACAGATAAAGAGACGGACATGGCCGTAACTCCATTGCGTCAAAGTCCGTTTATCGGGTGGATACCGTACATTTTCCCGAGACCAAAAGTATTTTTTTTCCTTTCCCGGGACTCAGTGTCTCCATACCAAATTTTTGCAAAATCCGTTCAGTGGTTTGAGCGTGAAGAAGTAATTGACAGACAGACAAACGAACTTTCATACTTATAAAGTTATAATATTAGTTGTTACAATAGTACTATGTAATATTGGTAAGAATTTTAATTTTTTGAAGTCATTTTTTATTAAATATTTAATTAAAATACCTTATTTTACAATAAATAATAAAAATATATGTGAAAACAACAATTATTTATAATGTTTCCTACTTATAATACCAATTTTAACCATATTTCAATCAAACTTTGCTTGTCCAACTACTGGTTTTGGGTGTCCCAACTACCGTAATTCCGTCCCATGACTGTGTTTTACCTACCATTCAGTTTTTACCAAAAAATCAATATAAACTGAAAAACCATCGCATTTTTATGTTTGCACATCTTAAGTTAGATAATTTAAGAATACAAATATGATATCTATTTCTATTTCATGCGAAGTATTTAATGTTTTAGAACTTTTTCTGTAAAAAAAAATTCTTAGCTGTCCAATGACTGGTAGTTTACGGTAATCGAAAGTATTCTTAACTTATCATCTTAGCTGATCATCAGCTCGCTTCTTGCTCAGAGTAGGTAGGTGGGTAGAGTCACCACTTTTTAATTTGAAAAGCCTGGAAAATAGAAAAAGTAACATTTTTCATGCCTGTGCTATTGTTAAACACCTGACAGTAAACGCTTCATACCCGCAGCGCTTATATAGAGTCCACACTCTTTGTTCTTCCAACCGGCGCTAACAAAGAGCATTATTGAAAGCTAAGCGTAGTAATGACTTATCTCAATTCTAAAGATTTAAATCTCTCTTAATACGTCCTTTAAACTTACAGCATGAATTATCTAAACTAGAGAGAATAGAGATTATGAAGATTTAAATCTCTGTTCTCTCTAAATACTTCCTGTATAGATAATCCCTTGACAAATACACTTTTTTCCGTTTGACGTCAGCTTCATGACCCAAGCTGTCCCACGGGTGCCGTACCTGGAAAAGATGAACCGCCAGGATGTTCGGCATAATTGATAAACTAAATTATGTTCTTGGCAGTTGAACATAAAGTAATTTAATAGAAAGTTCCCGAAACTTAGACCGAGTTGAGACGAGGTAGTTTTAGGAAACTGCGGTATGATAATTGGGATGTTATTATCTTGAATCTGAAATAATTAAGATCTCTCTAAGTTTATTTGTAGACGCAGATACGGCGAACAATATAATATGAACAATAGGAAAGTAAACCTACATATTTTGATGTTTTATTATTTTTATGTACTTACCTAAGTCGTTTTTATTTTAAAAAGTCAAGTATAATATATTATAATATTTTATTTAATATTAAAGACTTTTTCATTCAATCACCAAAATAATTGTTATTAGTCCAAAATGTTGGTTTTAATCCGATATAGGTCTACTAAATTACTTGTCAATTAATCAAATTAATACACCTGTTTTTGTATTTTTTAGAGTTCATACTTTGATAAGTTTAATATTTTACTAATTTTATGTTCATAGGCCTTAAATAATTTTACTTATGTATGTGTGTGTACTTTGTCAGCATGCTTGTACCATTTAATGTTACGAATGTAATATACTGATGGATTAATAATTCGCTTGTTATAGTTTAATGTGCTTGCAAAATGCAATTTCTTACGCAAAAATGTGAAAATCGCGGGATGTACATATTTTGTCAGGTCTGTATCTGTTAATATCATCAAAATTCAATCTAAATCCGTCCAGTACTTTTCGAAAATATTCGCTGAAACATTTTTTTCCCTTTTTATACGGCGTGATAAAATATCATTTATTTTGTTCTTCTTTGATAATATAATAATGATTGATGGTTCCGTATTATCTGGAATACAAAGACGATAGGAAAATTTATCATTTATCACGCAATTTTATCTAATAAGCTATGTCCACATTATGCGCTTTCGTCTTCAATTTTCGTCATCTTCTTTCATTCAACTTTCGTTTTGGCGCATTCAATAATTGAATGCGCCAAAGAATGCATCGCCAACTGTCATTTTTAATAACAAAGCGAAAGTTTTGGACGGTTAGAGGGCATGCGTCGCGGGCACGCCTCACGTTCGCTGTTGACTGCGCTATAACGCATGCCCTTGACGAACAGAAAAAGGCACAATGTGGACAAAGCTATAGAGTAAGGATCTATATAAGGACGTCAAAAAACAAGGTACCATCGAGGAAATTGATACCTATGCAGTTGACATCATGTGGTCGGCTTATGTCAATTAAATGTTAGCTGTGATCGATCGGATGGGTATGACATAACGCGACCAAATTACTTAGGTCCGCCACCTGCCTAGGAATCAATTTCTCTGATAGTACATCTACCTAATTTTGAAGCTCCGCGTTGCCTTTAATGATCTCACAGAGAAAACTCGTTTACAACGTGATCGAATGAAGGATTCCCTTGCGTATTTTTTTTTAATGCTCTCGGCATTTTATTTATTTCTCGACGATACGTAGCATTTAAGCTAGTATTTTATAATGCTCTATGCCATTTTTAAACCTATTCTATACCTATGCCTATCAAAATACCCATTCCATAATTTTATGAAATCAATATTTAAAATATTCTTAACTATTGGGTGATCAGGCCAACAGCTACCAAACATTTTAAACATTGATGCAACTCTATCGCCCTAAAAACAATCCTTTTCAATCAAATACCTTCTATAACACTAAAACCCTTATTCCTAACTTCAAAATAACCATTTCTATACCTAAATAATAGCTTTTAGCTACTTTGCAAATCAAATATCACATTCCTAATCCTTTCTCACAATAATAATAGTACGTCATATCTCGTATGAACGTACATATTTTTAAATAAATCCGTGTAAGTCATATCCAGTATAATTTCTCAGTAAATGTAGCTAATCAACTTATTTAAAGTAGTTAAAAAGAATTTAATACATTTCCAAGAATTATCTCTCCTTTTCTCTATTTCATAACTTCACATAAAACATAGTTTTCAATTTATATTATATGCTGAACTTTCTTTAATAACACGCTTCGTACGAAATATAATATTATTTTCTTTGTTTTTCTCACTCTACTTTTTCTAAAATATTTTACTGTAAGATATAGATACAAAGTAACCATGGAACCAAATCAATTTTTTAAAATCATTTTTAATAATAATTAACTTCTTAAGTCTTACTGAAATTAATTGGGTTGGAAAACATAGCAACATAACATTCCATAAAAATCCTAACATCCTAATCCCCACTTCATTAATTTTACTACTATTTCTTTTTAAAAATGCCTCTTTTGTCTATAAATAAAATATTTAAGTCATTAATGTTTATTATTCTTTATAATTATTATTCTTTAGTTACAAAATTATTCATTAATAACTTCTAAGTTCGAATTTAATTGAATTGATTTAGCAACATTACTTTTATATTAATCACCTTATTAAATCATCACCTTTTTGTAAATTTTTATTAACGTTAATTAAATGCACCTATTATTAAAGTTATTTCAAATACGCCTCCTATCCTTTAGATTTTAAAAATATTATAATATTTTTATCAAGTATAAATTATATCTATCTTTTTTTTCTTTATATTATGTAATAACTAATAAAGTTATTGGCACACCTTTTTCAGTTGTTGTTTAATTTAAAAAAAAGTCATAAATTTACACAAAAAATAAAGCAACGTAAGTACGGTACAATTATTTAAAAACTATTGAAAATATGACATACTTATTTTAAAAAGAATTTATAGGTACTTAAGTAAAAAAAAAATATTATAAAGTACAAAATTTTGTAAAATTTAAAAAAATAATCTTAAACTACCTAATTTGGAATCAATTACTTTTGAAATAAAATTTAGAATCAACTATTTGAAATGAATTAAAATCAACTATTTGACAGCGACCACAAAAAAAATCAGAAAATTAAATGTTGTAAGTATCTTATACAAAGTTAACTTTATTCTATTAAGCTAGTTTTATATTTTATTTAAAAGCATACACATTGTTAAACTATTAGTTCTAAAAATTTAATAAAACTCATGCCCTGGAATGCATGCTAATTACGATTGTAAGTTTGGCAACAATTACTGGAATTAAATTACTGGAATCATATTCAAACATACTCGCAAATATGGACTGCGCTTACATGACATATTTGGATGCATAAACTCATTGCATCATGTTTCTTTGTACCAAAATATAATATGATGCATGAAATGTTTTGATATTGTTATGCGAAACCAAAATAATATGATGATCTCTTTTGGACCACCCATATTGTAAAATGATTATAAACTGTACTGTAAATATTAATTAGATCTTTGACAACTTTGACACAAAACAAAAATATTTTGCATTTTCACAAATAACAACAAAATAAATTTAACATATTTTTAGTTTTTAATCTAGTGACCCATTTGAAACTTTAACTGCCTTTACCAAGAATTCGAAGAAAAAAAAAATAGATAATACGTGACACAAAATAAAGAATGAAACTATTAGTACTATTGAATTTGAAGAGAATATTATAATAATTTAGCTAATTAAGTGCAACGACACTTTAGATTATGTTGATTTGTAGGAGAAAGAAAAAAAATCGTAAAGTTTTTAGTAATTTATACCTTTTTAAGAAATCTATGTTGATTAAAATTATTTGAACAAAAATTATACTTGGTACAACCCTATGAATAAAATATATTTAAACGAACAAACAAGCTACTCCTTTTTGTAAAGTCGGTTATAAGAAATAACAGCTACTTACATTTCATTGCGCGAATGCTGAGTTGGCACCGCGGACATTTGACGCTTTTCCCGCAAAGGTGTTGCATACCGTGGAAACTTACCTGAGTTGTTACCTACCTGTTTTAACCAACTGCGCATAATATTCGATTAGTTATGAGTTGCTATGTATTCCTATATTCCAAAAAAAAAAATAATTAAGAACCCTTCATCTCTACAAAATTACCATTGTCCTACAGTCTACACAATTTCCTAATTTTTAATAATTATTATACTGTAAACACACTTTTAAAATAAAATATTATTGTACTACATATACCAAAACTTATTTCATAGAAAAATTCATCGTCAACACCCTATTTTTAAAATTTCTAAGTTTTGCTTTATTACACAATAACAGCACCAAAACACATTTTATTTTAGAATATTATTCCAATTAACATTATTTTCTATTTAAAATTAATTTTTCTTTTGACATTATTTTCTTTAAACTTTTAAATTAACTTATCTTCCAATATATAAATATTTTACAAGTTGCTAAGTTGCAGAATAATACCATTATTTATTTATTTATTTTTACTCTAAAAACATTAAACCAGACACGTAATCTCCAAAAAATAAATCTTTTCCAAAAATAATGCAGAATAATTTGATAATACCTATTAAATCAATTAAAACAAAATTAACATGCAAACAAACAAAAAAAAAAAACTTACTAAAATGTCTTAAATATCAACTGCAACTATTTTGAAGATTCCAATTAGTCAGATATAATTGTAAAACATAATTTATTATGAAACTATTACCAATATTATAAATTTCGCAAAAACTTATTTATTTCTCATAGCAATCTGACTTTCCATTAATTAATTAACTGTTAATTTATAATTTTACTTATTTTTTACAGAAATCTTTATTTCTAGAAATTAAATTACTTGTATTCAAAATATTTTAAATCAAAATATTATTTACTTAATTAAAAATACATTTTATACCTTTTACGTTTTATGATTATAATTTTTTCTTATATATTTTGTTAAATTGCTTAAAATCATATTTTATTTTTCTAAACGGAACTTTCTATGTAATTTTCATATCAAAATAAAATTTAAATTTAGACATAAATTGTAACATAATTACTTACTAATTTTATATATACCGCTGCAGTTACAAATAAGACATATTATAATTTATTTTTATATTTAAATTTAGACAAAATAACTTCAATCGCATTTTTCTATCCTCTTCTTTCTGTTCTCCCGGCTGCATCCATTTCCGACACGAACATCTCCCGGCCGCCTGCTCTACATTCCTCTCATCCGACTCCAACATCTCCCGGCTGCCAGCATATTCCACTCATCTGACACCATCAACTCCCGGCTGCCAGCTTTGCATCTCCACACCAAAATTTTGATTTTTCTTCAGACAGTTTTTTTTTAGCAACTTTTATTTTTCGGTTTCATATTATATTATTCTTCTTGCAACTTTCCAACTTTTGTAATTTAATTTTGTGTTTTAATTCTGATTACTATTTTTTTTTTCACTGAGTCTATTATGAGTTTTATATTATATTTATATTTCCACTTCTTACACATTTGTATTTATCTTTTTTTAAGTCTCTAGTCTCTACACTATTTACTTATTTTTAAACCTGCATAATATTTTTACTCACTAACGGCCGTTTAGTTCATTTTTACCACTATAATTTGTCCATAGTCACAATTAAATTTCACTTTTGATTACAGTTTTTTTTATATTTCACTCAAAAGTCTTATTATTTTTAAATCACTAAACTATATTCACGTTCCCTGTACCCGGTGCGCAGCGCTGCCGCAAGGCAGCACTGGCAGGGTCGCCATGCAATGTGTGGCTTAGGGGAAACTGTGTTGTGTTTAGTTGAAATAATGTTTAATAACTGAACTTAATCACTACTTAACCTACCTTATATAGGGGGGAGGTGAGACACACACTACAGTAATCAATAAACACAAAGTACAGTAAAAATGAGGACGTAAGTGGTTAAAGTAGATGACTAACATTTTATAACATAAGAAGCAATCACAACTTTTTTTCCCTTATAATTTGAACGAACCTTGTAAGTCCTTCATCATCACAATATCTGGCTATGCATAAAATCTTAATTTTTTTATTGCAAATCATTTTCTTGGTCCTAAAGCATATATTTATGCAAAAATACATAAATTTTCAAATTGTAAGTTACCCACTTTATCCACTTACATCTTCAATTTTAAAGTTGCAACTTGTCTCCTGAAATCTACGAATAATAAAAACTAAGGAAGAGAAACTGTGTCAAAAATTGGTTCCACGAGTCTACAAAATGAGTACCGAATACATGCATACTTTATATATGTACTCGGTACACAATTTTGTGTATATTTATAGAAGTGACAATAATTATGTCAACGGATTTATTTCGTTTTAAGTGTTAAGTGTTTCGTAGCTGTGTTCGTAGCTATTGTCATATTTTAGTGTGCGAAAGGGAACCAAATTCAAAACGGTTGAATTAGTATGGGAGTTATGTTCCTTAGTTTTTATTATTCGCAGCCTGAAATCAATAAACACATAATATTATAGCACACTAAAAATATTAAATCTCAAAATTGGCAACTACATAGCAAAGTAAAGAAAAGATCTGAACTCCCAAAATTCTCGTTCTAGCTTCACATAACAATAAGAATGTGTGTCGCAGATTCGTATTCAATCGAGTGCATACGAAATGGAGTCCGAACAGACAAACAGAAGTGCTATGAATAATTCCACTACAAGTCGGTCCGCAGAATCCTCGATTTACAATTCGACTAGAATTTTGAAGATCGTTAGCGCTAGTGATTGCGAAGCTGAGGATAGGTACCGAGGAACATTTTTCTATTTTAGAAAATAACTTATTCTTGTGAAATCTCTGCTCTGCCAAGCTTTACTACGTACTTTTGCGTCGTGTGTGTTTACAAGTAGGTACGTGTGCTACCTCATCAGTCATCAGTAAGAGAATCATAATTTGAACACCGTGCTAAGTGTACGCTGGTATAAAGTAGCGCAAATATAGCATTTAAATATAATGAGTCATTTAAATATTTTGGATGGGCCTGTCCTTACCAATTAATAAAAGCTGATATGAACTCGCAGTAAATACGTTGTCAGTTGTCACTGATTGCCGCACTCGAACAACTGTTAACTTTTAATCATTACGTTTGTGTTAATCAGTGAATAGCCTAATTTGGGTACGTTGTTGAAAGAGTTTGTCTAATTTGCTTTATGAAGCTATTCAGCTGAATAAACTATTTTGTCTGTTTATTCGTTAGTTAAGCTACTTGGTTTGTGAAACTGACCAGTTAAGCTAGTAAAACTTGTTTTAGTAAAGTTTTACTAGTAACAAAATGTAAATCTTGTTAGTAGTGCATGGCAGAATACTATGCATAATAATATATATACACTAATCAAAATTTTAGGTATAATACAGATATTTTACAAAAGAAAATGAAAAATTAACGCACCTATAATTATTATTTAACCACACTAATACAGAGCGTAACAAAACAACGTGATAATATTTAAGGCTGTGTATCATTCTCCTTTATAGTAGAGTTCACTGTGAAATTAGCAGCACTGAAACAGTACCTTTTTTAACTTTTATATGGCCTAATTCATGACGCGCTTGTCCATACAAATCACAAAAAATGCTTTTTCAGCGCTACTACTTTCATAGTGAAGCTCTATACACACCCTAAAGTATTATCACTTTGTTTTGTTACATCCTGTATATTATGTGTATAAATAATGTACAACCTTTTATCGTTTTGGGCTACGTGATAAATATTCTATAAAATATAACCGCATATTCGGTGCGCAGGGTTTTTGCTGCTAAGGTCGGAGACCGCAGAATTTTGTGCCCAGTTTCATGGCTCACCGCTACCACGAAATACGAGTAATGTATGTTAATTTATTCATTTAATAAATTATGACTTAAAACTCTGGGAATATTTTTTTAGTAATGTGGTTAACATTTTTTAATTGAAACTTCTTTCCGCCGGTATCTGTACATCAAATAGCACTAGATAGCCAAAAAATAATATTATGTCTACAATTTCACATTTATAAAATCTAAATATTATAAAGATAACTCAAAGGAGACTGACTGACTGACATAGTGATCTATTAACGCACTGCCCAAACCACTGGATGGATCGGGCTAAAATTTGGCATACAGGTAGATGTTATGACGTAGGCATCCGCTAAGAAAGGATCAATTCTACTCCCAAGGGGATAAAATAGGGGATGAAAGTTTGTATAAAGCTTTGTAAATTTAGACCGAAACGCGAGCGAAGCCACGGGCAAAAGCTAGTTCTATTATAATTCTAAGTAGTCGAAAAAGAAGAATCATTGGGCTGTGTTTAGATTCGGCAAAATTTTTGACCAATGACCATAGAGCCAGGCAAATTTAACTCTGAAGTCTGAATAAAAGGATGGTTTGATCATGGTTGAATATTGAATAATTATTGTTTTGTTCGCGTCGCGTCATTGTAAGTAATAAATTCTAAGAACTTTTATTTCGCGACTTCAATAATAATTGTAAAACTGAGAGAAATTAATGAAGATTGATTCTGTTTTGATGAAAACTCTTCTAAATTCTCATCTCAACGTTTCCATTGAAATCCGTGGATTTAATACTACCAAAGTTTGTGCACAAGTTGAATTATTGTGAATCCTACTTCGAAATTTAAATTAAAACATTAGTTTGAGAGTGTACCTGTGAAACAAATTTTAATGAAATTTAAAATGTTGAGTACCTACTTATAACTTTTTGTTATACTGTACTTGGCGAAACATGGCGGTAGCGGTCATTGACTCCCTGTCAAAAACTTGTCATTTTCTATACAAAGCCGCGATTGACAACATCTGACACTTCATTGTCAATCGCGGTTTATATAGAAAATGCCAAGTGTTTGACAGGGAGTCAATGACCGCTACCGCCACGTTTCGCCGAGTACAGTATAATTAGTTCAAACGTAGGCTGTTTTGGCGAGTGGTCAGGATGTAACCGTGTGCTAGTGCAAAAATATACTACAAGTATTTCAACAACACAACCAAAAAATATAGAGTACTATAGTTTGTGCGTTATAAGATGATATGGGTGGCAGTTCTCATATTCCTTGCTACGGATTTTTTTACAAGAAAACAAAAAAAAAAAACAAAATGTAATAAATCATATTCCATCTACAAAAACAAATGTCTCCTATAACTGTAAATGAATAAAAATGAAAAGTTGCTAAATACTAACTTATTAATATAAAATTATAAATATTAGCAGTGAAATAGGAGTATGAAATTATTAATACGAAAATATTTGAAAAATGTCAGATGCATGAAACGGAACTTATGCCGATAGAGATTGACACTGTTGAATCGAAATCAAATCGATAAAAAGGGCGGCCATCTTAATAGCTGGCGCCACTCTGAAACGTCAGTACGAAATCGATAATTTCGATTGCAATTGCTTTACGAAGTGATTCGATATTTTTAAATTATCGATTAAAATTTTTAGGTAACTTCCCTACTATTGTCAATTATAATGTGTCACCCATATCATCTTTAAACGCACAAACTATAAATGATGCCTGCAACTCCGTTGCCATATTTTGTTTATCGCACGGGAAACGTACATTTTTCCGGGACATACATACAGACACACTTTCGCAGACAGACACACTTTCGCATTATAAATGTTAGTTCAAAATTAGTATCAGTTGTTAGTTCTCTATTACCTACTCCATACATACATACACACAAATACATACCTACATCAGAAATGCGTATTACTTCATTCCGCTTTTTCGATCGCTCCGCTATACAACTTCATCGTATCAAGATCGAAATTTACATTTCAATTGATCTATCCCTGAATACATACATATTTATTGGAACCAACACGCTGTATTATGTATCTAATACGACAGCACATTTCAAGTAACATAGTTTATATTTTTACCGACGAATTTGGTAGCGTTAAGATTTTTTGCGAAAATATTGGTCGCAATTGCAAAAAACAGTAATTGGTCTTATATCATCGTCATAAATCCGCTCACCGTGACGCCAGACAAAAATTTTTGAACTGGGTTCGTTGTGGTCGACCGCGGGTTGGTAATGTTTATGCTGATATGTGCGAGTCTAGATCTTTGTTTAAAACAAAATTAAAGCACTGTCAGAATAAGCGAGAACTGATTAAAATGAAGAACATAGTAGACAAACACAAGAATAAAGATATTCGAGGATTTTGGCAGGAAACGAAAAAGATAAGTCCTAAACCTAATGTCCCGGTGAGTGTCGTTGGTGTCAGTGAACCTAAAGATATAGCTAATATGTTTAGGGCTCACTTTTTTGTTAATAGCGTATCTCAGCAATCTAAGGGAGTGAATCATGCTGAGGCTGTTATCGCTGGCAATTATGAGCGAATCACTGGTAAAGATATTTTATCAGTCATTAAACAGATGACCAGAGGGAAATCGCCTGGCCATGATAGCCTCAGTATTGAGCATTTCCTTCATGCGGGCCCACATTTACCTAGGCTTTTAGGACTGTTATTTACAATCTGTAAAAGACATTCCTACCTGCCTATAGATCTAATGAGAACTGTTGTGGTACCTGTTATTAAAAATAAAACTGGAGATATATCAGAGAAGGCCAATTATAGGCCAATATCACTTGCCACAGTCACGGCTAAGGTGCTTGATGGTTTGCTTGAGAGACAACTTAAAAAAACACTTAACTTATATGAAGCGCAGTTTGGTTTTAGGCCGAAATTATCCACTGAGTGCGCGATTTTGTCTCTCAAGCATATCACAAGTACTATACAGACCGCAAAACCTGTGTTTATGGGGCTTTTCTTGACTTGTCCAAGGCATTTGATCTGGTAAGATACAATGTTCTGTGGTCTAAGATGGTAAAGTATGGCGTGCCATCTGATACAATCAGCTACACAGATATTTAAATTAAAGGAATTGCATTATTATGTCTACTAACATAGTTTCTAAGTATATATTGTAAATAACTAACAAATTACCGTATGCACTTAGTCTGAAATAAATGATTTATTATTATTATTATTATTATTATTATTATTATTATTATTATTATTATTATTATTATTATTATTATTATAAATACACTAGCGACCCGCCCCGGCGTCGCACGGGTATAAATATATATTTATACCCGTGCGACGCCGGGGCGGGTGGGGCGGCGGGGATTTAATAATTTTTTTATTAAAATCGATAGCCTATATGATCCTTCACGTGGTCTACTTCTTATCTGTGCCAAATAACACAAAAATTGCTCCAGTAGTTCGCGAGATAAGCCCTTTCAAATAATTTCCCCCGTTTTTTCCACATTCTCCTATTAGTCTTAGCGTAATAAAGTATAGCCTATAGCCTTTCTCAATAAATGGGCTATCTAACACTGAAATAATTTTTCAAAAGTTCCTGAGATTAGCGCGTTCAAGTCAACCCTTTCAAATAATTTTCCCCGTTTTTCCACATTTTCCTCTATTTCTTCGCTTCTATTAGTCTTAGTGTGATAAAATATAGCCTATAGCCTTCGTCAATAAATGGGCTATCTAACACTGCAAGAATCATCAAAATCCGTTGCGTAGTTTTAAAGATTAAAGGGAACAAACGGGGATAGCAAATATAAAAATGTGTACAAAAAGTTGTTACAAGCCTCGTGGTTTGGATTATCTATCCTAGCTTGGCTTTTATCATATCAAACTTTAATGCTAAGAGTACACAATATGTATTTCATATTCTGTTCCTCCAACTAAATTCTAACTCCGAACAGCACACACGAAACAAAACTATAACGAAGATGGAGTATCGTATATTAGACCGTCATTTCTGGGATTTGCATCATTTATTCCAATAACGATGAATCTAAACGAGCCACTGACCCATAGGTGCCCGAGTTTGATGGATGGATTTTGATAGAAATGCTGATTGATTAGGTGTATAAAAAATGTAGTAGCAATAGAGGAACCCTTTATAAATGAGATAAGACTGGAGTCCGGGGATTTGCGCTCCACCGAAATATATTACTCGATTAACTCCACCGGTAGATAGCACACGGAACCCGCAATCCTATAATTTACTGAGGTGAAACTTTGCGGATTTGTAAAAACTAGGATTACCGAAGCTCTAAACTTATGGTACTTTTTCTAAGTTTTTAAAGAGAAAATTTCAAAGGAGCATGAAATATTACAGCTTCATTTTAAAGGATAATTAAAACAATCGCTCTTGAGATACCTTTTTCATTTCTCTCTGCAAAATCAGCTTTTACTAGACGTCAATAATTTAAAAAACTTTCTTGAAATAAAACTTGCAATGTCGTCAATTAAGAAACGATGATTTATAAGACTCAAATACTCTACAGCATCAGCGAAAATGCGATTTTAATTTTTGTAATAACGCCTGAAGGACATAATGAGGGGTAGATGTCGTTAAAACTCGCAAACTCACGTCACACCCTCATTATCCTGCCGTAATGACGTCACGAGTCAGTTGGTAATTGGACATATTTATAACTATCTTCAAAAATTGTGGATCATAATATTACCTAGGTCTTGAGTTTTAAATATAAAATCTCTTGGTTTGTGTGTGTTTTTTTTGAATTAATGATCTTTGTTTTAGTCATCCTTGTTGGTTTAGAACTATTACGCAAAACTAATAGCGTTTTCGGCATCTCGGACTGCCCCGGGGTAGGGCAGGCAGGGCAGGCCGAATGGATACGGAAATAGCCGAACAAAACCGATGATCCACGAAGCACGTGGACTTAGTACGAGTGCAATACGTAGTTTATGTTCTTAATATTTTAAACTTCGGATATTTTCGTAACCGTTCGGCCAGCCCTGCCTGCCCTGCCCCGGGGCAGGTGCTTGCTTCTGTGTCAAATTGAAGTCAATAAAACTGTATCCTGATTTCTGCCGCACTCAGAGACGAATACCTGCGAATACTGTAATTAAACAAAGAGTTTGACATAATATTATATAATTATATTGGGTATATTATGTCAGAATCTTTATTTAATTACTGTTAGGAAATTAATATTTATACATTAATTGCTTAACTGTAATTAAAAGAAGAACTACGCGA
The DNA here is from genome assembly GCA_963422495.1 of Polyommatus iphigenia. Lineage (NCBI taxonomy): Eukaryota > Metazoa > Arthropoda > Insecta > Lepidoptera > Lycaenidae > Polyommatus > Polyommatus iphigenia. The sequence continues at coordinate 35,233,471 of OY730186.1, forward strand.
CAGATACAGACACGAAACTTTTGTAAAGGAACAACTAAAACTAAATACCTATATTATAATGCGAGAGTGTGTGTGTTTGTCTATTACATTTTAACGCCCAAAACGCTGAGCTTATTTTAGTGAAATTTGATATGAATATACTTCGAATTCCGGGAAAGGAGATAGGATACTTTTTATCGTGATAAAATGTACGGTTCCCGCGTGATAATCGAATTTTAGCGTTTTAAATAACTGTGCACCTTTCACTAAGACTAATAATAGGAAACCGTTTCTCTAATAATATAATTAATACTCAGGCCATAAAAGTTAAAATGGAATTGGCCCGTGTGGGGAAGTTTATAATGGCCGGAGTGCCCGCTACTATCGAACTCCACAACTCCATTTATTATAAATATTATAATTAAATTGCTCCATGATGGTAAAAATATAACTAGTTGTTGCTGGCAACTTCGTTTGTGCAGTTTATTGGGACCTTACATTTTTCCAATATAAAACTATCCTAAGTCGAGAGCTCAAAGAATCATTAAAATAATATAAAAGTTACACACGTTCGTATTTAATATTGGTATGGGTGGGTAAGGAAGTTATATTTTGTACTAAAGTCAGTAAATAATGTTTAAACTATAGTCCATTTTTTATACATAGGTTGTTAGGTTTGACACCGTTATCCTTAAAACTTTTGACGGGCTTATTTGCTGGTTTTAAGGATAATGGTGTTAAACCTAACACCCTGTATATTCGATTATTTTGCAATCAAGCATCAGTAACATTGACCAATGCCAGTAGCGCTGTGTTTAAAACCAAACTCTACCAACTCTTTTTCACCTTTTAGACCACTAAATATTGTTAGCTTCGATAATGATAATTAGTAATTAATTGAAAGGTCAGCATATTCCGCCCGGGAGGGTATTTTTCAGCGCTACAAGAGAGCTGTAACATCTAATAGGGTTATATTTCGCCAACACTGGAATTCATTCTAGTCACATCGATGTTATGTTGTAGACTCTACATTTTTATTATTAGCATTCGAAGACATAAAAAATGCTCATATTGAAAACTACTGATTATATTTTTATTTTACACAAACTGTCAGGGATCCCTAGAACAAATTTTTTTTTATTACTGTCAAGCAAATTTTTTGTGAGTAGCTTCGTTTTGATAAGACGAACAACATTTTTATCTGGGAAAAATCTCGAAAGTGGTAGCTAACAATAATAGAAAGGATTTCATTCTTTGACTTGATGGTCCTAAAATATGGATTGTTCTATTTGTAGGACAATGCTGCTCTTTGGTTGACTACGGAACCCTAAAACAGAACCCTGACCATCAGATGTTTTGTATGTTGATAAATTAATAGTTATATAATTTAAGAGTAACTTTGCCCTACAAATATAACTATAGGTCTACCAGAATCTGATGGCAATTTTTGACAGCAGATTTTCAAAAAATATCCTTGATGATTGGATAAATGTTTATATTTGCATGTTTCACACACAAAATAAGCCGCTAAAGGAATAAAAAAGGATGAAAATGTTTTATTCCTATTACCCCGGTATTGCTAGAGTCAATTTATTTTCTCACTTTTTGCCATCAGATTCTGGTAGACCTATATATTAGATAATATTTTGGGACCATCAAATCAAATTATGAAATCCTTTCTATCTCTGTTAGTTATCACTTTCGAGATTTTCCGCAGATAAATTTGTTGTTTGTCTTATCAAAATGAAGCTACTCGCAAAAAAATTGCGTGATAGTAATAAAAAAAATTGTTCTAGGGAACCCGGACTATGACTTCTCAGTACTATTAATTATTCAAATAATAATTTACAATTCAGAGCGAATTTCCTCAAATAATAATAATATTGTTATAGTGCTTATATTAATTTTCTATAAAAACCTTGAAGGTAGAGTCTAGTATAGTAACTAATTTAGGCTTTACCATCAACGTTTCAAAAGCGTTAATAATATAGCCTTTGAATAATACCATTTATTCATGTTGAGGTAACTTTAAAGTTATAAATTATGCTTTAAATTATTTTATGTAAAGTGTACACTATTAAAAAAAAAAAACAAAATAATCAATATTTGTTTAATAGTGTACACTTTATTTTTATATCTAATCCTTGTAAAAATAAAAGGATTAAGTAATTAAAACTGGATTTCAAAATAATAATTATTAACTTTTAGTGATTCATCTAGTTATAAGCACATCGCGGTCTAACCCTAACGAATGCAGGCTTCCTTTTCATTTGGTTAACAAGCGGTCTGGCTCCAGTGAAGACCTATTTAGTTATTCTATAATTAAATGTTCTACTTCATTTACAACTTTAGACATATTATAATTAAATTCTTATTCAAACAGTATAGTCGAAACTTTAGTAGCTAGGAGCTTGTGTGTTTTGTAAAGCGTAAATTACTAAGCCTCAGAGTTGAGTACAGCATAGAAAACGACTAAGTAATAGTAATTAGCTAATCGAGGGTCTTTGTGGTCTTGTGGTTTAGAGCGGACTCTCAACACGGAAATCGTGGGTTCGATTCCCATATTGGAAAATAAAAAGTAGCTTCTCCGGCCGACCGTGCTTATCATCCATCCCACTGGGTCATGACAGTAAAGGAAGCAATTAGAGTGCTCTTGTGTATTGTGCACACACTTGGGAAATATAAAAACCGTTGAACTGATCACAGCCGCATCGATCAGCATTCTGTGTATTCCCCATACTTTACCCATACACCTTAATAGAAACATTACTAATATTATAAATGCGAAAGTGTATCTGTCTGTCGGTCTGTCCCCTCGACCTCTTCGCGCCCAAACCGCTGAATCGATTTTGCTAAAATTCGGCATGGATATACTTTGAGTCTCGAAAAAAGACACAGTACACATTTTATTTCGGAAAATGTACGGTTCCCACGCGATAAACTAATTTAAAACAGAGTTGCGGGCGTCATCTAGTAGTCTTTATAATTTCAACGTAAAAGTGGAACAGACTGATGATCATGAATACAACATCAATACAACAATTTCAATATAAAATTATATGAATTAATATTGAATCACAGTTTCGATGCTCACATAATTTTTGGTAATGACCAACCATAAATAATAATTGTCATAATTGATAAAATAATATGCGGTTGGTTTTACTTGCAATAATAATTACCGTATTGTAATAACCGTAATATAATAATTACCGTATTGTAATATGTTTTTGATTACTGGCTGATTGTGGTGCTTGATTAACTGGAAAAATGGATACAGAAAGGGATAAAGCATTCATTTTTCAATTATATGGTCTAATTTAATGGTACGGGACCCTGTTAATATGGGTTTGTATATCGGTCTAATTAATAATTAATTAAATTATTATTATTAGGTCTAATTATTTGGTCTCATTTGATAATTTCTAACACATCTATTAAAGTAATTGATCAAAAGTTGAGTATTAATAACAACACGATAAATTTCGGAATCCGAGAAAACGGGAATTATGTATAATTCCAATAGTTTATCACAAAAAAAGATCAAAATAGGTAAACGAAAAGACATAAAGACAGACAGACGCGTCTTTATAAAACGAAGGGTTTTATATTATTAAGTTGGACGTGCCTTTTTTTCGTCAGGATTTAAAAGGAACTACCTCAATCCTACTAATAATGACACCCAGTGCTAAAAATAACATAGAAATAATAATAAATAATAGTTAAAAAAACACGCTTTGTTTTTTTAATTTTAACTAATTGTTGCATTGTCATTGGCTCTTATATATGCAAAGTTTCGAATTAATTAGACTACTGGAGAAAGGTAGAAATTGTGCTCAAGGATTCCATTACATGCATACAGCCCAAGCTAATAAAAGCGTATTAAAAAAATATATCAAAAAGGTCCATCCATTTGGATGCTACAGAGCAACGGACAGACATAAAGACAGACAAACGCGTTTTTATAAAACGAAGGGTGCTATTTACTCTACGTATCTGACACTCCCTTTGCTAACCTAACCCAATGCTCAACATAATATAGAAATAAAGTGCCCAGTTTCTAAAACCTTGTGTCTACCATTTCCAGCGCTGCCGACGTCGACACCGGTGCTGGTGGCTGACAAGGACCGGTACCAGCCGAGCGAGCTGCTGCGCGCCAACTGCACCTCGCCCCCCGCGCGACCCCCAACCAACCTCACCGTATACGTTAATGAGGAGCCGGTAAGATCTAATCCCACCAAAAACATACCTGTTAAAATGGGGCCAAGTTCCTATCGGATAATTTTTGGCCTAAAAAAAAGAGTTAAAATCCAATTCAATGCCAATTAGTTTAGATGCACTTCATCGATCGTAATCATCTTCATCAACAGCCTTATCCATAATACTCCTAATTTGAACTTGGCAGGTTAATTTAATTACAAAAATATTATCTAATTATACAATTAATCAAGGGTTACGTATAGCACTAAAACCTGCCAAGTTAAAATTTAGAAGTATTATGGATCAGGCTGTTGTAGATCTAAACTTAAACCTAATGGAAAGTTAATACTGTAGTCCATGGACACTCACAATATCAGATTACAGGTTGCCTTTTAAGAGGGAATACCCTGTCTTCATGAAGGTTTGCAAGTCGTCCGGAAATACTGCTGGCGACAGTTTTATCAAGGTTTTATTTGTGGTTTTATTTGTGGTTTTATTGTGCGTAGCAGAAAGTTGCGCGAAAAGTGATATAACGAGAATACGCCATTATATATGGTGCAGGCATCGAGACGAGCCACAAATTAAAGTAGTTTTTGTGACTAGGTACCTTATTTATAGCTACAACTATTATTACACCACATTCACTTTATTCGTATTAGTACTCAATAGGTATTGCCAGTTTTTAACAAGCTGTGTATAGTCAAAATCATTATTCTATATTAATCCATTTCCAGCATTAAGCGTCGCCTGAAGCTAGCCGCGAGTCTTTTAAATATATTATGGCAATACAGTCGTCAATATGATAATATTATGATTCCTGCAAATTAGTATACTAATAACCAATCCAAGAATCAGAACTCAAGGCCCCATGCAAAGCACGAAGTGTTGCTCATTACTAACCTAAGGAACAATTACTAATCCTTCAACAAAACAATTCCAGATCAGCGCTCTCGAGACCAGCCTGCTCTCATCTGACAGCGGCCTCTTCACATCGCGCGTGAAGGTGGAGGTACCGGTGACGTCGCGGCTGTTCCCTGCCGGCCGCCTGCGAGTTGCGTGCTACGCGTCTCTCTACCAGCTATATAACAAGTCTGCGAAGCTGGACTTCCTCACACCGGAGACTGATCCTCGGCCTGAGAGAAGTGAGTATCTGGTTGAGAGTGAGATACGTATGTCTGTCTGACTACGCGTCGCGTTACCGTCTCGTCACTACCCGTTGTACGACAAGAAAAACTGGGCTTCCTCAAACCAGAGACTGATCCGTGGTCTGAGAGAAGTAAGTACATATAGGGTTGAGAGAAAGAGAAATAGAGAGTGCCTATGTGTGATGTCTGCTCTTGCTACGCGTCCCTCTACCAGCTTTAAAACAAATCCGAAAAACTGGACTTTTCACACTAGAAACTGACCGCGGTCTGAGAGAAGTGAGTGTCGATTATCGAGGTGAGAGAGTGTGTAGCAAAAAGAGGGAAACGAAAGTGCCTGTGTGCGACCCTGGGAGCGTGTGAGTTATTGGATTTCCCAAAGTGGGCGATAACGCCCCTTGTGGGCGCTAAAGGCCTAAATGTGGGCGGTGTGGGACCCAGAAAAAATATGGGGGCGTTGTGTAGAAGGCTTTAATTTAAAAGTAGATGAATCAATATGTCATTTTTTTCTCAAAGTGGGCGGTAGACAAAATAAGTTTGGGAACCCCTGGGATAGAGTGTGAATAAAAGAGTAGGAATAGTGTAGGTATGAGTATTAAAGCCATCCAAACCGATATCGGTGACAGTAACCTTTTTCATTGAAAGGTGAATGCCCAAAAAAACCCTATAGTCGATTAAAATAATTTATATACAGCAAAGTAGACTATTAATAGTAAGTAGATTGTAAATATGTAACTCATTTTATTCAAAACCATTACCGATACGGATAATTTGAAAAAAAAATATTCAGAGATTTTGAGACAGCGCTTTGAATCAGCTATGTAGTTTCTTCCTTTGTTTTTGTGTTTTTCTCGTAAAAACGATGGTGACACGTATAGGCGCAGCGCAGACGACAGACTATCCGTGACGTTCTTTTAGTCTGTGGGAAATAGAACTTATGCAATTATAATATGCTGTAACGCACACGACTCGCAAAAAGTCCGCCGCGTTACTGCATATAATTGCATAAGTTCTATTTCCCACAGACTAAAAGTGCGTCACGGATAGTCTGTCGTCTGCGCTGCGCCATAAGAATATACAATTTAGAGAAAATAAAGTCAAAACCGGCCAAGTGCGTGTCGGGCCACGCGCAATATAAGGTTCCGTAGTACCGCTAGTTTTTGATATTTTTTGAATGGTCAATGATTGTACATATTTTATAACGTGTTATACATTACTAACAACATCATCTCAGTTACGTTTTTAAAGGAATTTAAATTATAAGTTCCTTTAATACTTCTCCGAATAGTTAATTTTTTTTAGTTGATCGACTATTACTCTATAACTTATAAAGTCTTCTTAGCCGTGATAGTTTTTCTTTTAAATTCAGCATATTTCCTATTCCCGTGAATATTTTTCCAGAAGCAACCGTTTAGCTGGTAGAAGGGGGGACACTGCAGGACTCTAAAGATTTTTCCACTTTAAAACTTCATATTTCACGTCTCTAAATCGGAAAATGATATGTTATAATGTTTTTAAAAAAAAACTATCCAACGGCACCTCACACGGTGGGGTGGACGCGAAAAAAAAATTTATCCCCGCTAAAATATTATGTGTAGGGGAGGTACTTACCTTAAACATTTTTTTAAAGATCTTATATACCATTTTGTCGCCATCATTATCAATATGTGCATTCATGCCGAATTACAGCTTTGTAGGTCCTATAGTCTCTGAGCAAAACCGCGGACAGACAGACGGACAGACAGACGGGCGGACGGACAGACGGACGGACAGACCGAAACTATAAGAGTTCCTTGTTGACTACGGAACCCGAAAAAGAGATGTCTTATATAATATACTAGGTATATATTTTATGAGTAAGCTAAATCACACGTGGCTTTTCACTGTATTCTGTACCGGTTGTATCACGGGGAGTGCTCCGAGGAATTGTTCGGAATCATACCTCCTGCAACTTTTCGCACTCGTTCCACGAAAAAAATATACCATCCTCATCACTTTGATGAGTGGCAGTCTTCCACCGTACGTTTTTCGGAAGAAAGCGTATTCCCTATTAAACGCACCTGTAGCTCTACCAATGTTGCAAGTGTCCATGAGTGACACTTGCAACATTGTTTGTTTGTGTTTAATAATCGTTAAAAATACATTTGTAATACATACAGGTACCATTTCTATACCAAACTGGCATTCTATTATTTCTATACTTTCAGATATAAAAGTGATAAATATTTTAATATTAAATACATGAATATAAGAATCAGTAGACAAATATAAATATGTTTTTAATACGTACTAATCGTCACAATATCGTTTGTAGCATCATGTCGTCCTAAATATCATAGATTCTTATAAGAAAAGTCAATTGGTTACGATCGTTTTTAAAGTACTTGGTGATTGTTTAATTCAAAAAGGACATTGTATTTGGGATACCGTAGATGTAGTCTACTATGCCCCATATAAATGGTTTGAATCGATTACGGGTTTTTGGTCCATACATTTTTGGGCATTCACCTTTGGGTGAATAACAGTTTTTTCATTTTTATATATACGATATACTATCAGAGAAGTTGATACAGGCAGATGGGGGACCTACGTAGTTTGGTCGCGTTATATCAAACCTAACCGACAGATCACAATTATTAACATTGAATTGAGATGATCCGACCAAATGACGTTGGTCTGTTAAATGCCTAGGAATCAATTTCCTCGGAAACATGTTATATAGACGGATAGTCGGATACTTCTTTGTTAGGTTTATTCCACGCCAACTCTGAGAAGGCATTGAAATCTTTGTATTGTATAATAGCATGGTTCATAATATTTAGCTTTAAATAATAATTAATTATGGCCTATGTCCAGCTGTGGATGAATATAGGCTGATATGATGATGATGATAATATGATGAATTAATTATGTGCTTAAATCTAGGAGCATAAATTTGACGCCTATGTAACCAAATACAAATGCATATACAGGGTGCAATTAAACCTTCCTGCCAAATTTCGGTATAATGATCCTTGTTTAAAATTAAAATACACGTATTTTTTCTTTTATTATCACTCAGTACTAAAATGTTGAGAAAAAGCTTCCGAAAGTTATCCTAAAAAACACTACAATAATTAATGGACACGACCCGTCGCTCGTTCGTGACGAGCCCCCGCGCGCGCGCCTGCCCCCCCCCGTTAACCCCTCTCATTCCCCCGCGCTGCCTCACGCCGCTAGTGACCGTTCTGCAAAGATTTTAAATGGGATAAAATATTATGTCATAAAAAAAATAACCCCCAATTTTTGTTGCTTTAATGGACTCTCCTAATAATACCAAAGCCCTGGAAAAAAATTGGCAGGAAGGTTTAATTGCACCCTGTATATCAGCATTTTACGCTCCCCGCACAGCACTCAGACGCTCATTACCTCGTCGTATTAATTGCGTCGCTTACAACCGTTCGAGGTACAACCGATAAATTACACCGCAGCCGAAACAAATTTCGGTTAATCTACAGAGAGCGGGGTTATATTAAGTAAGCCTCAGAGACGTTGTACAGAAGATATCTCTTATCCATATCCATACTAATATTATAAATGCGAAAATGTATTTGTCTGTCTGTTATACCTCTTCACGATTTTGCTGAAATGTAGTATGGAGTATCGATTTCAGTCCCGGGAAAGGACATAGGATACTTTTTATCCCGGAAAATGTACGGTTCCATCGAGATAAACTTATTATGGCGCAACGAAGTTGCGGGTGTCATCTAGTTCTTCATAAATATTTTCAAGTTGATTTGTTTCGTTGTTTATTATTATTATTATTATTATTATTTTTGTTTTACTTGTATATTTTATGTTGATGTTACACAATGGAAGACAAAAATCATTTGCGGTCTGCTCAACGACAAAACCTTTTTTTGCCTATTTTGTTTTGTAAGCCTCGCTCATGATTCTCCTGCTGTTCTGAGCAGACTGATAGACTGAGCTGATACTAAAATGATCCGGCTGATTTTTTTAAATACACTTTTTATGAATTAAGTACTTGCTCTAACTAACTTCTTATATTAATTGTTTCAGTAACCCTAAATGGCGGAGCCTCGACCTGCACCTCGAACCAGCTGCTGCTGCTATTTCTGCTCATCATCCTGGTGAAGGAACACCGCCAAGAACCCGTGACACACGATGATGATAGCGAACAGAACAGAATAGCCCTCGTCGGAGGCTGAGCGTTAGCTATTTTTAAAGTTGTTAAAAGTTAAGAATTTACTGTAAATTATTTGACTGTAAACATGCTTTTATCCGACAGAGCAAATAGGCAATAAGTTAGCTGCTTGGAAATGCAATTTTAAACTGTTCTTGTATAAAATTGTAGTTTTAAACCTTAAAGGGTTTCCATTTCAAGTACAATATAGTTCTGAAATATACAAACTAGCGACATCTAGCGAGCAGTACTGAAAGTAAATTTCCATCGCTTACTGTGCGAAGTTCTATAATATAATTGCTGAATTTTTGCGAGGCAGTTTATTGCTATTTACTTATTAAATTATATGAAATTTTCATTGATATTATAAACTTGTAAAGTGATTCATTTAATTTTCCTTTCTTTCTTTTATTTAAAGAAAGTTTTGAAAGCTTATTAGAATTACATAGAAATTGTCTTAATTGAATGCTCTGTCGTGCTTACTAAGTCGCTACAAGTTTTATTGTATGATATCTAAGTAAGAATGATATTTAAATAAGATTTAACATAATAGACACAATCCTATAATAGCAAAATAGAATTGAAACTAAATTAAAGTAACTCTACAATAGTATGTTCAAATAATGTAACGAGAAATTATTCTGTGTTCAACAGGAAATGATTTTGTATATTCTTGCGACAGCAACGAAACAAGCGAAAGTTGTATAAAACCTGCTGTCAATCATGAAATACTTAGGGCCAACCCATACGTACCACAATCACACGACAACCACAACCACACCACGTGGTCGGGCGTATATTTCGTATTGTAAAATATGAACTGTACCATTCACACGTAGGTACCCCATTTTGCAATCGTTGTCGATCACTTGTGTGATACCGAGCACATCGCAACGTCGGCCAACCACACCGCAACCACATCGCAACCACGGTCGACCACAACGTTGCGTTGGTGCAATGACAGTGCGCGCACACCGCCCGTGCTCTCCCCCCCTCCGTTTATTGACTTTCGTATGTAACCACATCGCAACTATAACTGGCGACGACCCAGCCACTACAAAAAGCTGCAGCGACACCATTCACACTTAACCACTGCTCAAGGACATTTTGTCGTTGCGATGTGGTGTGGTTGTGGTACGTGTGGGTTGGCCCGGTATTTCGTTGCTATCGCAAGAAAAGTAATCATACAAAAATTTTTAAAGATTTTCAATTCTTGTTCGTAGGATGTTACAGTGGAACAAGGACTAAAAATCTAGCAGTTGATAACGGAACGAAAAATTTAACTAAGGGAAGGGGGGGGGGGGGGCATGATGGGGTATCTAAGGAACATACCAAAAATACAGTACAATCATTACGTTTATTATGCTTATTTATTTAAAGCATAATGGCTTATTTATCTAACTACAATTTGGCATAGTCTTTGGGAGATGAACTTATAGCATTTTTATAAAATAAATGATTTAATAGGACCTTTCGAAAAACCATCTTGCCCCTTACCATGAGGTAAGATGGGGTTATGAAAATGGGGCAAGATGGGGTAAGCTAATCTAATCACAATAAATCCAAATATGAATTTCTTGGGTGTTTTCATCATCCACACCAGTACAACCATTGTGAGCCCAACGTTCACAAAGCTGACAGCCTACCAAACCTTCGGATGATTTCAGAAAACCCAATACCCCGTTTTACCCCAAAGGCTGACTTAGAAAAAAATAATTTCCCAAAAAAAATATCAACTGAACTTTTGTCCAACTATACCACAACAAAGTAAACAAAACTAACAACCACATACGAGAAAAGACATAAATTGGGTAGTCATAATTATCTAACAGTAAGGACGTTTTTGACTGCATAAAATTAGATCGACGAGACACTCAACGTGATTTTAGTTTGTAAACAAAAAACGCGTGAACTCTCACTCACTGTTTCTGTCGCGCTGATGGTTGATCGAGTATGGCTTCCTATTGGCTTATTGCTTTCTGTTCGCAAGAGTCTAGTTTCTTGTATATTGCGTGACCCCGTCTTACCTCGCGTCCCCGTCATGCCCCCCTTTCCCCTACGACTTTGGCTAAATAGTGTAGGTATACAGAAACTAAACTATAATATTTAATGTTGATTAAGTACTTATTTGAAAGTATAAAGCTTAATACTGCCATATTTTTGTCAAATAGTCTCCGATCTTTTTTACCGCCAAACTCAATTTTCCGTCAGGGTCAGCCAGTCTTAAGGGGCCGGGTACCCTTGGAATTTCTCATACAAACGTAATTCCAAAATCATTTTCTCATACGAAAATATTTAACATGTTTGAGTTATTTTTCAGTTTAAGATAGTAATTACCTAGGTTCCTACACAAAAATTTACTTCAAAATATTTAAACAAAAAATTTTTTTTTCTGTTTTTAATTTTTTTTTAGTAAATTTACTACTATATATTTAAACACTAAAAATAGAGTAAAACACTAAAAAATATATAAATAAATAGTAAATTTACTACAAAATATTTAAATACTAAAAAATATTTTTTAGAGTTTAAATATTTTGTAGTAAATTTACTATTTATTTATATATTTTTTAGTGTTTTACTCTAGTTTTTAGTGTTTAAATATTTAGTAGTAAATTTACTAAAAAAAAATTTAAGACAAAAAAAATTGTTTAAATATTTTGAAGTAAATTTTTGTGTAGAACCTAGGTAATTACTATCTTAAGGCCGCATATAACGAGGACTAGTGAAATTTCATGTTTTTATTTTCACTAGAACTTTGACCAGAAGTAATTATAAGCATTTAAACATTTTTTTTAGGTTTGTTACGTTCCTTACCAAGGCCCCAGTCAGCTTAGAATTTTGATTTAAATCCATTTACCACTAAAAAAAGAGTAATAAAGAATACTATTTTCAATTCAGCGAAAATAAACGCAGGAAAAAATATTTTTATACAAAAATGTTTAAATTATGATTTCAAAGGTTATGGTCAGCTTCGTTTTTGATATATAATAACAATAATAAAGATAAATCGTTTTGATCACAAATTCGAACGATTTATTGATTTTCGAATGCAACGCCTGCTTTCAATATTTGCCATAACAATTCCACAGGCGTTTTGATGGATAACAATTGAATGACATCTGCAGTGAAATCTGTCTTTCAGTGACTGATTGTCTATTACAGAAAAACTAGAGTATGTTCACAAATATATCCCAGTATACTGGCCAGAGCTCCTTAAGCCTAGAATCGCCGTGGTCCCATACTGTTGATTCGTTTCGAAATATTTGCCAGTGCATTGTCGTATACTTTAGGGGGATCGCAGACGTCACACTTTTTGTGTGATCGAGTCTGCGGCTTACATACAGTCGGCATGGCGCGCGCCTGCGGACTGTATGTAAGCCGCAGTCTCGATCACACAAAAAGTGTGACGTCTGCGATCTCCCTTAATGTGTTTATTGTGATGTGATTATAATACGTTACACTTGTCTTACTAGTGGAATACCAGTACAATACAGCGCGGCGTCGTAAGATGACGCCTTGATCACTGGTAAGTAAACTGCAAAGATAATATAATCACTACGTGGTAAACTGGGTTTTATTTCAGAACATAGGCAATATGTTTGGTTTACAAATATTACAATATTGTTTTGTAACCTAATATTTGGTGAGAGACTACCTTATTAGGTATCTTATTGATACGAGTATATATTTGATAATTTACATTCGCCAAACGATCATTTATAGGTTTTTGGTAGGTTTGAAAGTCATAAATGCAAAAATCACAGCTAAGTCGGATAATAATGAACAGAGTGTCTCAACACAGAGACACATTTTGAGGGATGTGTTAAAACATTGTAAAATGATAATGATATTATTATGTTAAACAACAATTTTATCGAACATGTCCAATCCATAGCAATAGAAAGATATACCTAACATCTTATAGTCAAGGAGCCCTAGAACATTTTTTTATTACTAACAAGCTAATTTTTTGTGAGTAGCTTTATATAAGACAAAAAACTTTTTTATCTGCGAAAAAATCTTGAAAGTAGTAGCTAACAGAGATAGAAAGGATTTCATAATTTGATTTGATGGTCCTAAAATATGGATTGTCCAATTTATAGAACAATGTTACTCTTAAATTATATAACTATTAACCTACCAATATACAAAAAATCAGCTGGTTAGGGTTCCGTTTTAGGGTTCTGTAATCAACAAAACTTGGTTGACTACGGTACCCTAAAACGGAAGATTTCTCGCAGATAAAAAAGTTGTTTGTCTTATCAAAATGAAGCTACTCACAAAAATTAGCTTGTTAGTGAAGTGAGCACGGTCCTCGCGTCGTTGCGAGGTGAATCGCTTGCCCAACTTTCTTGTTTTGAAGGTGCGAAGGAGAAAATGATAAAATAGCACACTCGATATTCCAGTTGAATTATTATAATCTCATGACAAAATCTATCAAAAAGTAAACAAGTCAAAATACCATAAACTAAAGAGTAAAAAATAATATAAAAAAGGTTTTTATAAAAGAAATTTAGATATGTACACTACATCAATCACGTCGGGGTCACCAATGAAGTGAGCACGGTCCTCGCGTCGTTGCGAGGTGAATCGCTTGCCCAACTTTCTTGTTTTGAAGGTGCGAAGGAGAAAATGATAAAATAGCACACTCGATATTCCAGTTGAATTATTATAATCTCATGACAAAATCTATCAAAAAGTAAACAAGTCAAAATACCATAAACTAAAGAGTACAAAATAATATAAAAAAGGTTTTTATAAAAGAAATTTAGATATGTACACTACATTAGTAATAAAAAAAAATTGTTCTAGGGCTCCCTAACTATTAGCACTGGAGTAAAATCGTGAAAATAATATTATCAATCGGATAGATCCAAATTCATAGATACACCATGATTTTGATACGATATTATGTTAAACTACAATTTTATCGAACATGTGAATTCCATTCTTTACACAAAAAATAATATTGATCGAAATTAAAAACCTTTAAACCTTATTTGATTTTATCAAAAATATAATATTTTGTGAATAAAAATCACGACGACACTTAAAAGTAGAGAGCAAAGAAATTACATTTTATGCAATTATTAATTTTTTACTCGCGACAATCTGGTGTAATGTACTGGTTTATTGGAAAGTTAGGAGTAAGTTAGGAGAAAAATAATATTGTAACTGCCGTACTCAGAGATGAACATTTATAACTTCAATGTATCATAAATGAAGATTTTGGCATAAATACCATATATTTTATCTTTCTAATTCTTTATTAAAATTCTTTATTAAATGTTTGACGCTATGTAGCCGCAGGGTCTTTCGTGTCAAATGTCGTGTCAAACAGCTACTAGAACAAATTGATAGCCACTATCTCGATGCAAATTCTTCAAAAAATCGTTCATGGCGTGGGAACCGTTAATTTTTACAGGATAAAAAGTATCCTTTGTCCTTTCTTCACCAAATTTTATAAAAATGGTTCAGTAGTTTAAGCATGAAATGACAGACAGACTATTCTAATCTAAGTATTAAACTTTGACAAATCTAAGTATTAGTTTTGTTAAAGTTTAAATATTATAATGAGGTATTTCGTAAATATTTTAAACATTTACCGGTTGCCATTATTGATGTCGAGCAGAAAAGGCCTAAAAATCGCGTTTTTGTTTTGAATATTTCAGACCTCTTAACATATTTATTTTATTTTGTTTCTATTTGTTGTTATGGTGACAACATAAATACATAATTGAAAATTTGAGCTCTCTTTAGCTACCGCGTTACTTGATATACAGCCTGGAGACAGACAGACGGATAGACAGCGAAGCTAAGACTTACTAGGCCAAGGGTCTCTTTTGGGAACAGATTCCTTAAAAACGACAAAGAAAATATGAATATGATCTGCATAACAATAATGAATATAATCTACTATTCATTACAAATTTGTCAAGCGGGTAAAAAACGTTACCTGTATTGCAAGAGTTATCGTTTTTGAACTTGTGGAGTGTGTGTGGTGTGTGGATGTGTGGTGTTATATAGATTCCAGAGGATGCTGCAGCGTCAGGTACAAGTAATCGTCATGGGTCTACATCCTATTTATTAAAGATAGGTATTGCATTAAACCCAAGCACAAAAAATATTTGAACCATATTATAAAGTCATAAAATTACCTCAGCAGTGAGGAAATACTTTTTTTTCATGATCGTGAGTACAGAATAAACATACTAAAATAATACATAATTTTATTATAATACAAAATTCATTAAAGATTTCGTTTATTTAGTTGTGAACATTGCCTCTCCGTTAATCATTAGTCTGTATGTCGAGTTTACCACGTGATCACATTATTTCTGAAAATTATTGAAATCAACGACGGCTTGAAAACTAAATATGTACCTATCGAGCGCCATCTATTGAGCTTGTTTTCCGAAAATTCTAAAATGTCAGTTGCCTATAATCCCGCCTTAAACTGAAAAATAACTCAAACATGTTAAATATTTTCGTATGAGAAAATGATTTTGGAATTACGTTTGTATGAGAAATTCCAAGGGTACGCGGCCTCTTAAATGCATCTTGTTCACGCCTGCGTATGTGTGGTGGTTTGCCTCGGCTCAGCTGGCTACTCACTTAGGGTGGGTTGCACCAGAGCCGTGGTTATATTTACAGTAATTATGGTCAAAGCTATGGTTATAGTTAAGGCTAACTTTAACTTTAACCTTAACTTTGACCACAAAATTTGAGAGATGTCTGTTGCGTTCATTTTATTGTTAAAGCTACAGTTAACGGAGTTTGGAGTATAAAAATGAATTATCCGTGAATGAACCCGAATTTAAAAATTTAATAATCCGTAAAAATCAACGGAAAAAATATTTGTTACAACAGCAATGTGAGCCATAGTACATTTTCACGCAAAAATTTCGATATAAGTTTGTTTAAATATGGCGTCCAATTTTGACTTTAACCAGAGATTTGACATTTTGAGTTGTAGTTATAGTTAAAGTTATTGTTAAAGTTACAGTTATAGTTAAAGTAAGTTGCTGCAACCCACCCTTAGTAATTATAGTGTTGCATGTAACTTATCAGGTACTGCAACAACATGCCAGTGGTTTGTATGTGTGCCAATGGGCGATACATTACATTCTTAATGAGTACCTGCTTCCTCAGCTTTCATTGTCGTTAGTCAATCACTACAAAAATAAAATACTTATCCATCTGGGTACATTGAAGATACAATAATAATATGTCTCGACTCTCGCCCAATGAGGTTGTTTGAAATTATTCTATTTGTTATCAGGTGCCACTATGTAGACTTAGGGTCTATCGTGTCAAATAGGCATATTATCGTGACAAATTACAGCTATATCGTGACATATGATAGCAGTGTGACACGATACTACATATTAGCACCTGGTGGCAAAGAGAATTTCAAACACCCTCAGCTGACTAATTTTTTCTACAGAGTCAAACGCAAAGCTGAGATTCTTGAATCACCGCATTACAGAAATCAATCAAATCAAAAACTGTGCTTCCTAGAAATAAAAGTGATAATTATTTTTTCCTCCTCTTTTGTCGTAATGTATTTAAAAAACCTATGTTCACAGTTCACTATGATTTATTATCTACGATAGTCTACAGGCTGTATTTTATATAAGAAATCAAAAATCTTTATGAATTTCTCTCACATTATTTAAGAAATTAGTGCAATCAGGATATAGTTACATAATATAGTACACCCAGTCGATTTGCAAGGTTTTTCGCTTGAAAATTGAAACAATACAAGTTATATTATAAATAGAAATACCTTCTATAATAATATTATGTCCCCGACATCAAACAAAGTAGCATACCTATTACCTAGTATAATATTATGCTACTTTGGTTGGAAAAAATAACTGTTATTAAGTTATATTTTATAGTTCTTACCAAAATAGTTGTACCAAAGAATACTTAATTATGTAATATGTAAATATAATTACTAACTCTGTTATGTTAAAATATACACGAGATCGATGTAGAGGAGGTAATAAAGGCAATTACGAAAACCAAAACCGACAAAAGTCCTGGACCGGATCAAATACCTAACGAAGCCTTGAAAATTGGATGCCCATACCTAGCTGTCCCTCTCACGCATCTCTTTAACCTCGTGCTTGAATCGGCTATAGTACCAACACAATGGACGGAATCTTATATAATTTTGATATATTAAAAGGGAGACCCAAATAATATTGGAAACTACCGCCCAATAAGCCTGCTGTCCTCAATATATAAAGTTTTCTCGTCCATCTTAGAAAAGAGAATTAGAGACAATATCGAAAGACATCAACCCGCAGAACAAGCGGGGTTCAGAAGTGGTTTCTCCACGATTGATCATATCCACTCTATAGAACTAATAATAGACAAATATCAAGAATTTAACAAACCACTATAACTTATTTTTATAGACTACCAAAAAGCTTTTGATTCTCTTTACCACCACTCCATAATATATGCTGGGTCGACTCCTTGCGATTGTAGGGACTCCCATATTATGGGAGTCCCTACAATCGCAAGGAGTCGACCCAGCATATATAAAAATCCTGAAAAACCTCTACCGTAATTGTTATAGTAGAATCAAGCTTGAAAGGACTGGACCTCCTATAGCCATCAGAAGGGGGGTGAGACAGGGGGATGGGATATCTCCCACCCTGTTCATTTCTGTTTTACAAAGGATTTTTCATAATCTAAATTGGGGAAATGTAGGTATAAAAATCAACAATCTCTATTTGAGTAATTTGAGATTCGCAGACGACATCGTTTTATTATCAGAAAATGTAACCGAGCTACAGTCGATGATAAACCTATTGTACACCGCAAGTAAAAAAGTAGGCCTGGAAATTAATCGAAGCAAAACCAAAGTACTAACAAACTCTACAAAAAGTCCAATATACCCAGAAAATGTCGAGCTGGAGTATGTCGATTCCTTTATCTATTTGGGAAAACAAATCTCTTTTCTGAGACAGAGAAATTAACAAGAGATTGACAGGAGAAACTCCAATTTTTGGAAAAAGTACTGGAGTCTGAAGGAGGTATTTAAAGGAGATATGCCAATTGCCGTCAAGAAAAAAGTAATGGACACATGTATACTTCCCTCATTAACTTACGCTAGCCAGACATGGAAACTTACATATAAGATCAAGTCAAAAATAAGATCGTGTCAAAGAGGTATGGAGAGAAGTCTGCTAAATATCAAAAGAATACACAAAATAGCACACAGAAGCATAAGAAAAAGAACTAAAGTAGCAGACGCTCTCCATTACTGCAAAAAACTGAAATGGCGCTGGGCGGGCCACCTTTCGAGACTGACAGATATTAGGTGGACTCAAGCAATAACGGCATGGAAAGGGCCCACCCGCACTAGAACGAGAGGGAGACCTATAGCTCGATGGACTGACGACATAATAAAGGTAGCTGGCGAAGGATGGATGGAAGTAGCGAAAAATAGAGAAGCATGGAAAGCTCTAGAGGAGGCCTTCACCTTCGAAGCGAGGGGTTCTTACTAACACAAACATTAATCATCTTAACTGTTACTAACGAAATAATAAGTAATTAGTGAGAAATAAAAGGCTTTTTTTGTAATTTTTTTATTTAAAAAAATCTCAAAAATTACAATATTACGTGTTGGCTGTTGCTAATATTGCTAATTATACTTAATTATGTAATTGTTATTCGTTTGTGTAACTAAAGCACTTACAATTTTTTAGCCGAATGTTGATAAATTATTTCTATTTTATGCAATTAAATCAATTAAGTATGTCCCTAAGATTGTAATTATAATGTCACGATGTGGAATTCATTGTTTATTTGATATAGGTAGAAAGTAAGATTGTTTTTGATATTGTAAATTGTAAATATTGATATAAATAAAATTTTAAGGTCCTCTTTTGTGTGTTAATATTTCTGTCTGAAAATTAGCTACGCCTCACTGTTGTTCAACCTTTCTCAGGTTTTTTTTGTCCTTGTCTTACAAGCTCTTCCTTCCCTCTCCGTTCCTCCTCCTTCAGATAGAAAAGGTAGAAACTAGAAGTGCTTGTCTAACTTAAGTATCTGATACACGGTCGTCAACGGTGGTTGTCAACAGCAAAAACGGGTATGCGCATTGCCAGCCACACTGTTGTCAACGGGTTGTCAACCACAGTGTTGAATAGATTTTGCGTGGTCGTCAACCGCCATTGACGACCGTGTATCAGATACTTTAAAATGACGCGCCCCTCCCTCGTATTCACATTGTATTCACAGTAGGTACCTCATTTATATCAACTAGTGAAGTGGTGGGGCGCGTAATTTCAAATTAGACAAGCTCTACGACGCTTACAAATCTATCTATACCTACTTATAATAAAATCGTAGAGGTAAAATTTTTGTACATTGAAAACATACTTGAAAAAACGAGCCAGGGGCATGTTAAAAGAGTAGTAGAACACAATTTAGCTGTTTTTGAAATTTTTGTTTCTCTGTCTGTTTGTCTGTTTGTCTGTTTGTACAGGCTAATCTCTGAATCCGCTGGGCCGATTTCAATGAAATTTGGCATGGCGGCACCTTATATCCCTGGTCAACATCTTAGATACTTTTTTTACCGACTTTCAAAAAAGGAGGAGTTAATGTTAACTTTGCTGTTTGTGGTCAGATTTTCAAAATTATTTTTTTGTTGTATCTAAGATTGTTAACCCGAATTTGATACCATGTTTACAAAAACGATGACTTGATAATGATTTTCTCGGGATCGGCGGTATCGACGGTACTCCTTTACATTAAAAACATTACAGTAATTTTCACTTTTTTTAAGTAAAATTAACATAACATGCCACCAAAAGTAAGATTTGCACCAAGGCATATCCCAGGGTATTATAGGCTTCCGAAGGTTCCGTTATTGAACGGAACTCCTGATTCCTTAGATTCCTTAGATAAGAAGATAATATTATATTATTATGTAGGGGGTTCAGCGTTGTTTAAAATACTGGAAGCACATGCCACTATATCAATTATATTAATCATCATGATCACCACCATCATTAGTCATATTACGCCATCCATAACCACATTATGATATTATGATGATGCTTTTATTGATTTTTTTGTATTCTTTTGCATTAAAAGGATCAGAATTGAAGTTGATAATAATTGTTTCGCCGTCTCTGTGCGATTTCTTTGTAAAATTATTCTCTTATTAAGGGCTATAATTTGTATTTGATGCTATGGTTCCGAAAGTGGAAATTTCATAATGGGATCCATGAGGTATTGAAGAAACTCCTCGAATTTCAGAAAGTGTGACTTTCGCAGTTATAATCACGAAGGTGGAAATTTTATAATGGGAACTATGAGTAGGTAATGGAATTAAAGGAACTTCTCCTCGAAATTTACAACGACACACAATAATAATATAGTGATTACCAATTCTAGCAAAGGTAGATCTTTAAAACTTTTCCCTGGTATTCGTAAACGAATGGATATTGACCACTGCGTATCTCAATTAGTTACCGGCCATGGAAATTTTAAAGTCAAACTTTACGGATCTAATTACTAGCATCGGCCGAGCACATATTAAGTAGGTAGAACATGTGCTCGACCGAAGGCAGTATGTTTGAATAAACTACTCAACATGTTCTCTGGGAGAGTTTTTTCTGCCAAGACTTTCGTCTTTTCTTTCGAACTACAATACTAGACAAACTACAGTGTTAATCTGATGTCGCATACTACGGTGATATTGTAGACAGGACTATAGGATCTTACGTGCCTTCAAGCGTCTTTATCACAATTATTATTCGTAACAGTCTAACACAGCACATCCCAATATTAATAGTTTAGCTATAGCATAGTAGTCACAATTATTAATAGTATAGTTAATTTTCGTGGTGCTTCCTCTAAGTTATTTGACATTCGGTCACTGCAACTTTTTGTTGTCTCCGCTTGCTAAACATAAAGGAATTGCAATTCTTCATACTTCTAATTTCTTCTGATTAATTTCTTTGCGGGTCCCAAACCAGTTTGAGCATGTCCTTCGGGCTCCCTGAGATCATATCAAAGGGTTTTCGTGGTTGGATACCGCTGTCCATTCTGGTGACACAGGAGATACAGCGGTGGGAAATAAAGAAATTACCCTTTGGGTAAGTAGGTAAACAACTTCAAACGTTATTTTAATTTGGTTTAATTGTAGGTTAGAAATCTGAGAGTAAGAGGTAGGTTAAAGAGGGATTTTTTTATCATCAGAAGGCAGGTCAAGTACATAGGCTGCTATTTATGTATCCGGAACTGGCCACTTACGAGAACAATATTTAAAAAGTAATTACATCATTTGAAAATAGAACTCTTTGGTTGAAGAATACATTTTGTTTCATGTGACTGTCAATTATTTTTCCATTGTGGCGTCATTTTGAAAATTGCGTGTCTTCATTTGCCATGGATTTAACGCGTGAACATTTTCGTGCAATGATTTACTACGATTTTCGGCGTGGGCTAAATCAACAACAGTGCTTTATTCAACTCACCGCAACTTTTGGAGATGAAGCACCATCAAAAACCACTATTTATCACTGGTACAGTGAGTTTAATCGTGGGCGGTCTATGCTCACGGATGAAAATAAAGAAGGTCGCCCAAAAACAGCTGTTGTCCCACAAAATATAGATGCTGTGCGGGAACTAATAATGCGTGATCGTCATGTTACATATCGCGAGATAGAGGCGTCCTTAGGCATAAGTATGACGAGCATACATAAGATATTACACGAACATTTGGCTGTAAAAAAAATATGTTCGCGTTGGATTCCGCACAACTTGACAATCGATCAAAAACGGGCTCGTGTCGATTGGTGCAAAAAAATGATAAAAAAATACAACCGTGGTACGTCAAAAGCCGTTTATAATATCTACACAGGTGATGAATCTTAGATCTATGCATATGACCCCGAAACTAAGCAACAGTCAACGGTGTCGGTGTTCCATGATGAGCCGAAACCAACAAAAGTTACTCGTGCAAAAAGTACTTTGAAGCAAATGGTCGCCTGTTTTTTTGGAATTAATGGACATGTGGCTACAGTGCCATTAGAGAATCGTAAAACGGTTAATTCTGAATGGTATACGACCATTTGTTTACCAGAAGTCTTTGAAGAAATAAGAAAGGACAACCGACAACGCAGAATCATATTACATCACGACAATGCTAGCTGTCACACCTCAGCTGAAACAACTCAGTTTTTGGAGGGTCAAAAGATCGAATTGACTGGTCATCCTCCGTACAGCCCTGATTTGGCACCTAACGATTTCTTTTTATTTCCATACGCGAAGAACAAATTACGTGGTCAACGTTTTTCGAGCCGCGAAGAGGCTGTTGATGCGTTCAAAATGCACGTTTTGGAGATACCTCAATCAGAATGGAAAAAGTGCTATGAAAATTGGTTCCAGCGTATGCAAAAGTGTGTCGATCATCGCGGCGAATATTTTGAAAAGCAATAAAACCATATTAAATGATATATGTTTGTTTCTTTTTTTAATTCCGGATACATAAATAGCAGCCCTCGTAGCCCTGATGCCACTGCGATCCTTAAGGATCTATTGTGACTCCTTCGCATTAGAGTACCGTCACCAACCCAATGCTGCTCATAAAGAGGGATAAATGCCTACATTAAATCCCGTCTTCTGTAGTCTATCCTCTATCTCCGTCACATGTTCCTTTCCCCTGTCCTGTGGCCCCCATCCCCTGTCCACACCAAGCGGTCTTCAAAGAAAGGATTTTTCAAAACGATTATAAGTATCTGCGGTTTCAAATTTCCTGGGTCTTTGATATGAATTAAACATTTCGTGTGTAATATAGATCCAGATAAATCCAAATCCAAATAAAATAGATGGGTGTTCAATTTTCTAAACCTCGATTATAATAACATACATTCACGCGGACGAAGTTGCGGGCAACAGCTAGTCTATAATATATTTGAATGCTAAATTACGGACGTTTGAACATAATTTATTATTATTATTTAGATGTCGCTGTTAACAATTAAGAAATTGTTAACAGCGACATCTATGGCCAAGTAAAAATAATTAACATCCAATTTAACCTCTTTATGACTCATGTGTTCCTGGTAGTTGGGTTCTTTAACCAGTTCTTATGTCTTATGTGCGTCCGGCTTACGATAAAAATGTATTTTTCTGAATATTAATTATTAATTTCCATTGTAGAAGTAATTTAATTTTTTGGAAATCCAAAGAAAATAAAATTACGTCTCCAAAATATTATGCACTCAACTTTGCGACGGATTCAAAATGTGTAAGAATATACCAAAAAGTGTCTTAGTCTATTCATTCGATCCACTTTAAATTTTAGGGGCCGACAAAACAATATCACAAAAAGTCTAAAAATGTTATTTATAGTTCGAATAGCATTCGGATTTTTTCAAATGCAATTCCGCGAGGAATCGTTTTGAATGTAAATGCAAATGATTTACATATACAAAACAACCTGCGACGGACACAGCGACTAATTGTCTCCACAAATGGGAGATATAAAGCAGTGCAATTAGGACGCGCTAGAAAAATCAAATTAAACCTCTAATGAACAAACATCGTCCATAGTTTGTTCCCTGTTGGCGTTACAGAGTACCCGCTTGCAGAGACTGCAGGAATATTTTGAACCTAATAAATATTACATTATTGTGTTAGAAAACTAAGCGAATCCGGGAGTGCCGGCAGAAGTGAAAACTTGATTATTAACGTTGTGCATTTTTTTAACCCATTTTTTATGAAAATCGTTTATTAAAAAGTCGATTTTTTTTAATTAATCGAAACCCAGGTTACAATCGATTAAATTTTTAACCCATTTTTTATGAAAATCGATTAAAAAAAAAAAAAAACGATTGTTCAATTAATCAATTTCGATGTTACAACACTACTCTCTACCCTCGAAGAAGCTTGGTGTTCTTAACAGAGCGAGACAGTACTTCAGTCCGGACCAACGCCTACATCTCTACAAGACGCAGGTTCGGCCTCATATGGAATATTGTTCTCATCTCTGGGCAGGGGCGCCAAAATACCAACTGCTCCCTCTGGATCGTATCCAACGAAGGGCCGCTCGAATTGTTGATTGCCATAGTGTTTCAAACAGCTTGGACCCCTTGGAATTACGCCGAGATGTAGCTTCGCTCTGCGTTCTTTATCGGTTGTATCACGGGGAGTGCTCTGAGGAATTGTTCGGAATCATACCACCTGCAACTTTTCGCCATCGTCCCACGCGAAAAACATACCATCCTTATCACCTTGATGTGTGGCAGTCTTCCACAGTGCGTTTTTCGCGTAACTTTCTGCCGCGCACTGTAAAACTCTGGAACGAGCTGTCACCAGCAGTATTTTCGGGCCTATACGACCTGCAAACCTTCAAGAAAAGAGCGTATTCCCTCTTAAAAGGCCGGCAACGCACCTGCAGCTCTTCTGATGTTGCGAGTGTCCATGGGCGACGGTAGTTGCTTACCATCAAGTGACCCGTTTGCTCGTTTGCCCCCTTATTTAATAAAAAAAAAACTCTCCAACCGTCTTACGGTTTTTCCAAGGTTTTTCAATCAGCACGAGAATCTGACGCGAGTTTCACAGTTTTTACCCATCCCACAAAAGTGCTCAACGCCGCTAAAGAAGTTTTCACTTCAAAAAATATATTTTATTGCTTAATAGCACTCACCAGGATCTCATAAATAGTTTATGTTTTTTGTGTGTCTCCGAAGAGATAGTTCACTTTAGAGAACATAAGTAATTTCAACTCATTTGAATTGCATCTTCCATTTGGTTCTACTGTATTAGAAAACTGAGCAATAATACGAATAATAGAAAATGTATTATATTATTAGAAGTAGGTTTCATTTATTGCTTAATAGCACTCACCAGGATCTAATAAGTAGTTTGTATGTTTTGTGTGTCTCCGAAGAGATAGTTCACTTTAGAGAACTAAAGTAATTTCAACTCATTTGATTTGCATCTTCCATTTGGCTCTACTGTTTTTCCTTTGGATAAGAATCTCACCCCCAGCTGCGTGATACACAGAAGACCATCCTATACATGATACATCAATGAACCATATTTGCATCTACGTATTCCTTCCTATCCTTTGCACGTTTTTATTTATATTAAAGTAGCAAAACAATGTTTTATTTGATCGCATGGACATAAAATTGTCTCTGGGTTTCAATTTGAAGAAAATTACTGTATGTTGTTACTAGTAACAGGCTTACATTACTTCAATTCAGTAATTAAATCAAGTGCTGTATTATTACTGGATCTAATGTACAGGAATTCAGTGCATTTCAGTTCATTCCAGTGCCCGTTTACATTATTCTAGTAGTAATCCAGCACTGGATTGGATAGATACTTATCCAATCCAGCGGATTAGAATAATGTAAAACAGCCATATTGTTCACTGTAACATTATCACGTACACTATAAACATACTATTAGGGCTTAGGCTATTATTTCATCTAATTAGTGGTCTCTTTGATCGCCTGCTCTGTGTAGAGGTTCTTCCGCCGCATAGTTCGCGCGGCCCCGCAGCTTGCGCTTAGCTAAGAATTTTATTCTGGGTTAACTCTGGGTCAATGCAATATAAACTCCAATTAATAACCCTTTGAGCCTGATGTGTCTGCGCGATGCAATTTTGGTCGCAAAGTGAGATAGTTT
The DNA here is from genome assembly GCA_963422495.1 of Polyommatus iphigenia. Taxonomy (NCBI): domain Eukaryota; kingdom Metazoa; phylum Arthropoda; class Insecta; order Lepidoptera; family Lycaenidae; genus Polyommatus; species Polyommatus iphigenia. The sequence continues at coordinate 35,259,652 of OY730186.1, forward strand.
GATGAAACCTTAAACACTTTAAATTTTAACTAGTTGGTGTGATGAATATTTACATTGTTAAGACATCTTGATATTAAGAATGTTTTTTTAATAAACATAAATATGCTGCTAAATATTTATTCCTTAAATAAAGTTTATTTATTACAAGCTTATCTCTTTATGAAACATTATAACACTCTGATTAGCTTAAGCGGCGAGGCGAGCACTTTCAGTGTCATATGATTTTAAACTTTATATTCATTATTGTAATACATAGTATCGCATGAGAAATAGCTGCCGCCAGCGGCCGCCAGCGTCCACGAGCAGCCACGAGCGGCCACAGTCAGCCGTAGACTTCTCAAGCGATACTATGTATTACAATAATGAAGACAAAGTTTAAAATCATATGACACTGAAAGTGCTCGCTTCGCCGCTGCCATTCCGGTGTAGCGCGGCACTTAGGATAAGTTTCTTTATGTGTAAAAGCGAAAGCGATAAGTGGCGGCGTCGACATTTCACTAAGCATATTTCAATCTATCAGAAAAATACACCAACATTATTTTTATCTCTAGATGTTTAAACTTCTTAATGAAATCTAAAAAAAAAACAGGTTCACACACAAACATCACAAAAAGAAACCGAGTTTAAGTATCACTATAAAACCTTCTTCAGTAGCAAAGCCTTCATCAGTTATTTAGCACTAACAGCTGTAAACCGCTTTGCTCATGGCAGAGGGATTGAGGATTTTTCTTCGAGAGTCTGTGCATAGTGCAGTTACTTCCAGGGTATTTGCACCGGGATTTACGTATTGACAGACGCGAAATTGTTTTATTATTCTTCCCATTTTACTCCAGTGGATTCCACAAACAAGTGATTTGGAACGTACATAATGTACAAAATGTTATTGTTATCAATAAACTTTTATTTTTGTACTGTCAGAGAAATTATTCATATAGACCTACCTAGGACCTAATTTGGACAGATAGACGTACCTACTAAATTTAAGCATCATCATAACCATAAATACTAGCACAGGCTGCTATTTAGATTTTACTGTCATTCTACTAATTTTTGATATATAACTATTACAGAAACATGCTGTACGACATTTTTGTGACTATTACAAAATATGTCTACGTATCTCAAGTTTAAGAATTCTTAGTCAGCTCGTTGGACTTGAGCTTAAAATATTATATTATTTTGCTTCTTACTGAGAAACATACCACTTAAAACAGGACTTGGGTACTACAAAACACGCATACATTTCCGGAAGTCCCGCTCAAACTTTTCTGCCAGGGTATTAACGTTGCAAATGTATGCACGTATTCTGAATTTCATAGCAAGTACCTATGTAAATTGAGTTTTAACGCAAGAAAAACGTCTAAGGACCCTTCATACTTTCGCCGGTAAAATCTGAAAAACGCCATGTGTCGCCGGGCTGTTATACAAACAAAATATTATTATGTCGTCTGGCCGTTCGTCTGAAATCTGGGCGCTGTAGAAATAATTAAGTAGTTAAGAAACACATTCGGGCCGCGCGAAATGGTGAATTTCATTAAATAATTATATTATGAGTGTAAAATATTATAGGTCTACCAGAATCTGATGGCAAATTTTGACAGCAGATTTTCAAAAAATATCCTTGATCATTCGATAAATTTATATATTTGCATGTTTCACACACAAAATCAGCCGCTATAGGAATAAAAAAGGATCAAAATGTTTTATTACAATTACCCCGGTATTGCTAGAGTCAATTTACTTTCTCACTTTTTGCCATCAGATTCTGGTAGACCTATTATACATAAGTAATTGTTAAGACCAGCGTCCAATTGTAGTTAATACGACTAGACACAAATGCCATGTCACATCTTATGGCTCTTCTTGCTTATGTTCTGAGGCTAACATAAATATGGGATAAAGTTGGAACGGATATGTTATCTCTCGTATTTCGTACTTATGAAAGAGACCAACATTTAACCCATTGTTAGCTTTAAGGCTGGATTTAAATGCATCCGCTTGAATGTATATATATGGCTACACCGCGAGATCACAGGAAGAATCGTTACATTAATAACCTCCTTTTTTTGAAGTCGGTTAAAAAAATCGTTACTTACAATTTATTGCTTGTGATCTTGCGGCGTAGCGGCCAAGCCGCTGGTTTGCGCGGACGCACGTAAATCGTTAGTGCAAATGACCCTAAAAACGCGCGGTACACCACCAGTGTGGGGTTCCTGTTACGCAAGAAAAACTTACAATAGGAATTCCAAGTTAAGATCGGGCGAATGTCACCGGCTCCGCGTGTGACGGAGTTCGCGACTTCGTTAGTATTTCCTCGTCGTTAATTTGTAGATGTACAAAGTTAAGAATTTGCTTTGTTTTGTCGAAGTTCTGTTTGAGTTAGGCCGTATATGCTCGGTTTGATTAAGTCCTTGATGTGCTGTGTTCTTATATTAACGCACGTAATAGATTACGTTACAAATAGAGGTTTTCTTGATACATTCTCTTTGTTTTGGTAATGAAGTAAAAAATTTTACAAATAATAAACTCACACGCACATTACGCATACCTGGAACGAATTTTATACAACTCTAATATGTGAAAATCATTATACCGTGATAATCGGTTATAGATTTACAACAAACTATGATTATAGGGTTAATTAATTCCAATTATAAAACTCTGTCACTCATAGGACATAATTATATAGCATTAACATTTTTTCGAATACATTTGTGTTTCTTGTCGAGCCATGAGTTTCAAATTCACTTTTCTTCTGTGCTTGTTGTATTGCGTCGAATGTTTGGCGGATTACTCTTTGAAGGGTTCTGCCGTTGGAGTCACTGGTATGGTTTTTAATTTTAACGCTTGATGACTTCCACCACGTAGGTTTCTATAAATTACATATTAAGACATTTTAAAAAGCAGGTCCAGCCATTTTACAAAATCTCGCAGGAGGTGAAATGGCACGTTGTTTCTCAAAATCTCAAATTTACCAAATTTCAATTTGGATTTTTTTTTCTGCAAAATTAAAACTTTTTAATGATACCAAAATCAGCCAGTATTGTAATGTATCTCCATTCGTTGAGGTATCCTTACTTAAAGACCTTTTTAATAGCAGGTTATGCTTATAAAGATACAATTGGTATAGACCAAGAGATTTTATGACAAGTTCATACATACTATACATATGCGAAAAGACTTTTCCCCAACCTATAATAGGATATACCTATTTTTTTACCTTTTTATATATTTTACTTTATTAATAGTTTTAAATGTAGGGAGACTGGGTACGGTTGTGCCAGGGTACGGTGGTGGCAGTCGTCATAACAGTGAAACTATACGGAATATGGGGATGGGTGCTAAGAGAGAAAGACGCGTCTTGCAAGTCTGAATGCTTCTCCTAGCAATGCTTCCGCCAGCACTTGACGATAACGTTATCAAGGGCCTTCATTGCTTTTTAACAGTCAAAAGTACGTTTTCTTGTTTGATTTCGTTCAATGTTTACTATTTTTTGTATACATATAACCTATGTCGTTTATTTTCTTGTTATAAGTTGATCATTAGTAGTTAACTACAAGTGATTATTTTTAACGTAAATCGTTGAGCCGATTCGTGGCGCTTGTTTGATAATTGAAATTCTGTGTTGGGTACGGTTGTGACAAATCTAATGGGTACGGTTGTGACAAATCTAATGGGTACGGTTGTGACAAATCTAATGGGTACGGTTGTGACATACATTTATTCTATATTTTTTCTAAGATGTCCTAAAAACGCTTGCAGAAGACCAAACGAGCGCAGAATATTATCAGTCAATAAGAAGAAACTTACGAAGAAGTCAAATGTAGGACTTATTTACAGTAACGGCGAAATTCATCAAATGAATCGGATGTCGTTGTTTTGGTCGATAAATATGTTTAGAAATAAACTATAATTTGATACGCTAGATGAATTTGTTTAGAATAAGATTATGATGTTTTATGGTACATTTTTATTGAAATAAAAATAATACTTATAAAACATTTTTTTGTAAATGTCACTACTGACCACAACCACCGTCACAACCGTCCTTGGGTTGTGGTCGGTTGAGACAATTTCCCTCTTTCTTTTAAATTTGATTCCATGACTAATTCATCGCATTTTATCATGATATATTGGTATTTTTATGTAGACAGATAAATAAACTATGGTTTGTGATAAAATTTCCCTAGCTAGATGTAAAATTAACAAAATTATTGGCCTCCAAACCAAAATTGTCACAATCGTACCCAGTCTACCTGCAATTTGATAGCAGACTAACGACCAACGACTAACTTGACGACCTCTGTGGCTCAGTGGGTGGGCTGTTGGCAGCTCAAGCCGGGGGTCGCGGGTTCGAATCCCGCCGACGGAACAAAAAGTTTTCAAAGTTCCTGGGTCATGGATGTGTATTAAATATGTGTATCATATAATAAAAATCTTAAATATATGTATAGTATAAAAGTATTAAATATATTTTTCCGTTGTCTGCTACCAGTATCACAAGTCCTTCAGGTACTTACCACGGGGCCAGACTGACGTGATGTGAAGCGTCCATAGATATTATTATATTATTATTACTAATGTGAAAGAAATTTTGTCAGAATAATATGCTTCTGGACAATCTACAAGAAGTTGTATATACTTAAGAACTTGCATAAAAATTCAATAGACCCTCACTATCCCTCCCTGTAGAAAAAATAATTTGTTGTTTTGACTAGGTTGGAAGGTTTCGCGTAAGGAAATAATAATGGCATTAAAGTGCTAGGCGATGTCCGCAACACTGTTGTAACATACTGTATACCATCCGATGTCCTCTCCCGGGCTTTCGAGAATCTTCATTCTAAATTTCAGTTCAGCGGTTCATCCATGAAGAGATTAGACACAAACAGACATGTTGCATTTATAATATTACATCATAATATTAAGTCAGAGATTTTTACCGAAGGACATGCTTAGAATTGAACAAACCTAGTGATGTTCAAAAATATCAAATTTTTCAACTTTTTAGTAAATATCTAAGTTTATAAAGTTTTTATTTTTAAACTTATTTACTAATATTATGTGGCATTTTCAGTGGTCAACGACGTCTGCAAGTTGAAACCGAAGACAACTGGTTACGTCTGTTGGGCGAGCTTTGTTAAATACTACTTTGATCCCTCTTGTATGTGCTGTAAGCAGTTCGAATATGGCGGCTGCTTCGGCAACGGGAACATGTTCGATACGGCGAGCGAGTGTATGTGGACTTGCGCCAGGTGTATTGTATAGAGATGATTAATTATAAATTTAAGATATGGGTGGATAGAAGTAGTTAACATTTTACAGCATAAGAGCAATAACCAATTTTTCCTTATAATTTTAACGAACCCTTTAACTTACCTTCATTATCTAGCTATACATTGAATCTACATTTTTTTTATTTCAAATCATTTGCCGGTCCTAAGGGCCTCCATTTGTTCAAAAAACGACAGTTTTCAAATTATTTGTTACCCACTTTATCCACTCATGTCTTCAATTAAATCAAGAAATAATATAATGTTGTTTCATTTCCGAATTGGTTAAAAATTTGCAGAATCGTACTTACCTACAAAATGACCTAAGTTTATAATTAATAATACTCGATGTAGCCCGCGACTTCGTCCGAGAAAACTTTCTCTTTTTTAGAGTTCCTTATCCAAAAGGTAGGAACGGGATCCTATTCCAAAGACTTAGGCCGTACATGCTCGGTTTGATTAAGTCTTTGATGTGCTGTGTTCTTTAAATTGAGTTACAAAATTGTGTTCGCACCGCGTAATAAATTACGTTACAAATAGAGATTTTCTTGATACGTTCGCTTTGTTTTAGTAATAAAGAAAATAATTTTAAAAATAATACGGTATTTAATGAGCTACTAGTACCTAATTTGATTATTATACGCTTATGTAACAGGATGTAACATAAAGAAGCGTCTATATGTGTCTCGTCTATAGAGTTCACTGTGAATGCATTACACAAGGACACTAGACCTCGAAATGTATAATATTTTAATCTTCTTATATAATAATATTATATAAAATTCTCGTGTCACAATGCTAGTTGCCGTACTCCTCCGAAACGGCTTCACTGGTTCTTACTAAATTTTATATGCATATTCAGTAGGTCTGAGAATCGGCTACTGGGTACTATTTATAATTGATAAGTGCATATTATTCTGTTGAATAAATAATAGTAAATTATTACAACTCGAGACTGACGGCGACCATTGTTTGTGCGACGGGATAGCGATGGGCGTTGCCATGGTGCCATACTTATTTAGTCACTTCAATAAAATTGGCGAAATACTTTATATGGCAAAACAACGTTTGCCGGGACAGCTAGTTACTTTATATTACCGTCGGTGGCCAAATTATTATACTCACTTGAAAAACAATACGTTTTTGCGCCTCATAAGGAAACAAATTTGTCTTTAAAAAAGTTAATAATTTTTTTAGCCTTATGGTAAGGTGCAGAGTCCTGCATACATATGCAGGTCCCGTCTGGCTGCTATTCAGCCATCTGGGGATGGAGATGACTTTGTAAAACTAGCAGATATTGGTCTTAACGCATGGTTCCTTCAACCACGTGTAGTAGACCATTCCCGTTTGAGCTAATCTCGCCCCATGTCGTAACCGACGAAGGAGGTTTCACTCGTTCAATACACAGCTTTTATAAAAAAAATCATGTCGCCAAACTAGGGATTGTCCTGGAGGATCTGAATCAATTGGGTCATATTAAGGTCACGCCTTTATCCTCATAATTAAAAAAAATGAAATTAAAATAACTTGTTTTTCTCCTTATTAGTATTCCTCAGACCAGTGTTTTTACATTGTAGCAAACGCCAATCGCTTAGCATGCATGCATCTGGGGTAAACTTAGGTTTTTCGAAGGACGGAAACAACTGAATTTCAGTTTCTTCAGTTTCGCCTTAGCATTCTGTTAGATAAAGCTACGCCAGCATCATCTAACAAAACTTTTAGGACTTTCAGGGGTTTTCTTCTGTTCTCAATAATAAAACGCCTTGTTTCCTCTCCTGTTCAAGCAGTCGAATGACGTTTTCTACCACATTTATCAACTCGCTATGGGGACAAAGATTTTTTTAGGTTCATCACTTTTTTATATTTCAAAGTGTAGACTGGGAAACGCCTACTAATCTCGCAATTTCTCTCCGGGTATGATTGATATGACTCGAAGGTGTCTAAATTTTAGATTTATTTCTAGCTGAAATGTCTGAATAATTTCCATGGCTACATCTTTCATTATTTTAACTTAAAATTACATTATCACAAAAAATAACCAAGAAACACTAGAATCATGTGTTAATACCTATTATTTATACATTATAATAAAATAGATAAGACTTAAGTGTTGCTTTTTATAACACGTTTCACGCAAAAAACATTTTTAGCGCCTGTGTCTAACTCCCTCGTGCACACACTTAACACAGGAAAATATGGCATAAGTGACTGTCGTATTAAATGGTGTTATTATTACAAGATTATTATTGAATAATAAATGTTACTGACTCACAAAATATAGAAGATAGCCTAAAGTAACAAAAAATAAAAGGAAAATCTAAAACTAACAACACAAAATGGCTAAACAATCAACCAATACGAATCTATGTAAAAATCTCACACTGAGTATATTAATTTGGCCACCCACTGTATATGCTGCCCGCATCTTCGCTGCCACGAAATTCGTACGATTATATTCACAGTAAAAATCAATACTAATATTATAAATGCGAAAGTGTATATGTCTGTCTGTAACCTCTTCAAGCCCAAACGCTGAGCCGATTTTGTTGAAATTCGGAAACTTCGAGCCCCGGGATAGGTCCATAGGAGGGACTTACATAGGATACATTCTTATCCCAGAAAAATGGCCGGTTCTTGTAACAAGGCTATATAAAACCCATACCGCACCCTTATTCCAACACTGGCACTAAGTGAAAAATGCAAATTTTACAGGAGCCGCATTTAAAAATTTTAAGTGAGCAGAAATGTACATAAATTACGATTGACGATCGTTTACAGAAACATTGGTATTTTTAAATTAAATATTTAAATAGTATTGGTATCCACAATTGTTTTCTATTTTTTTATTATTATTTAATGTTTTTTTTTTCTTGCAAAATGTTTCTAAGTGACACTTTTCTTTTCATAACTTTATTTTAAATTTTTGTTAGTGTCATTTTGGTTTTTAATATTTGTTGGAAAGGCGTCACAATACATAAAAATAGACTTTTCTGGTAAAAATCCATTAGAACTTTAAATGAAGATTGCAATTTTAGGCGTTACTAAACAAAAAATGACGTTTTGGAAAAAAAGTTTTAATAAAAATATTTAAGTAACCTCAGCGCAACACTATCCTTAATATAATAATGCCACTATACGAATAAAAAAAACTTAAAATTCAAAAAATGGTGTTTTTTTCCGCTTAAACACAGTTTAGCCATTAAGCGAGATGAAGATATCGTTTAGTGTCGAAACAATTAGCAATGCCATCTAGGGCTTAGAGTAGGAATTAAGAAACAAGAGTCAGCGCCAGAGATAGGTCTTCGAGTTTTAAACTAGGTGGCGTTGAAAATTCATTTACGAAAATTTTGGATAGTGCCAGTATTGGATTAAGGGTGCGATACGCACATTACGCAGCCCTGGATAGAATTTTATATAACTTTAATATGAAAATATCATGAGTTAAAGAACACGATAACTAACATTTTGTAACATACGGACATTTAGGTACTCATTTTTTCCCTTACAATTTGAACAAACCTTGTAAGTTGTAACTGATCTACTTCATCATCTGGCTACACATAAAAGCCACCGTTTTTTATTTCAAATCATTTTCCGGCTCTAAAGCTTCCACTTATGCAAAAAACGGCATTTTTGCCTGTTACTTATCGTTCCATTCACGTCTTCATAATATTATTATTATGTGAACGTCATTATACCGTGATAATCGAATAAGGAGTTAAATAAACTATTATTATAAGTTTTATTCATTCCAATTAAAAAACTAGGTTAGCACAATAATATAAGCGTTAACATTTTTTCGAATACATTTGTGCTTCTTGTCGAGCCATGAGTTTCAAATTCATTTTTCTTCTGTGCTTGTTCTATTGCGTCGAATGTTTGGCGGATAACCCTCCAATGGTCACTGGAGTCACTGGTATGGTTTTTAATTTTAACACAACGCTTTTAATGACTACCACTACATGGGCTTCTATAAATTACGGCATTTTGAAAAGCAGGTTCAGCGATTTTACAAAATCTCACAAAAGGGAAAATGGCACATTGTTTGTAACAATAGTATTATCACAGAATACACATTAGTTGGTATTGCTTGGTACTACAAAGTGTATGGTATTCTGTGGTATTGCATAAAACTATAATAAGTGTAATATATAAATAGGATATACCTGTTTTTTATTTGGTATGAAGATACTGTAAGTCCCGGGAAAGGACATAGGATACTTTTTATCCCGGAAAAATATAAGGTTCCTTCCTGCGCGATAAACGAATTTTTGCGCAACGGAGTTGCGGGCGTTATTTAGTTTACTAATAAGTGGCATTTTCAGTGCTCGACGACACCTGTAAGCTGAAGTCGGATTCAGGATCCTGTTCCGAGCACATAACTCGATACTACTTCGATCCCTCCTGTATGTGCTGCAAGGAGTTCGTATCTGGCGGCTGCCTCGGCAACGGGAACAATTTCCACACGAATGAAGAGTGTATAATGAAGTGCATCGGACATATTGTATCGAAATGATTTATAAAAAGATACGAGTAGATGAAGTAGTTAACATTTTACAGCATATCAGTTTTTTCTCTAATAATTTGAGCGAACCTTGTAACATTACCTACTTCATCATCTAGCTAATATCTAACTACACATAGAATCCAAACTTGTTTGATTCGAAACCATGTTTTTAGTCCTAAAGGCCACGAACTAGGTAAAAAACGATAGTTTTCAAATTGTTAATGACATATTATACTTTATCTACGCTACCTTTGGTCCTTGCCTTAGTACCGAACTTTACTTCACTTTATTCTTCACAATAAAGCACTACAAAACAAAGTCCTATTTTAAATACACAACAGTTAGATACCAACCTAATCCACTCATGCCTTCAATTCTGAAGGATTACTTCAAGTCCCATAAGAGCACCGATGATCGCGACAACAATAGAATACAATAGCATTTCCAAGAATCCGCGATGGAAGGATTAAATCAGAAAATAATATTTTGTTGTTTCATTTTCAATTCTTTTTATTTTTAACCGCCGACCAAAAAGAGGGGTGTTATAAGTTTGACTTGTCTGTCTGTCGGTCTGTCTGTCTGTCTGTCTCTGTCTGTCTGTCCGTCTGTCTGTCTGTCTGTCTGTGGCATCGTAGCATCCAAACGGGTGGACCGATTTTGATCTAATTTTTTTTGTTTGAAAGCTGACGTGACCGAGAGTGTTCTTAGCTATAGTTCATCATCATCAGCCTGCTCATTGCTGAAACATCACGGTTTATCTGGTTCGTGATAGGACGATTAGCAACTTGCAGTCGTTTAATGGGTTTCATATTTTATACTTTCCAATACTATATACACATAATTGGAAAGTTGACCTACTGCAGCATCACCTGGTAATCAATAGGATACCCAACTCTTCACCAACTTATAGCTGAGGTTTCGTGTTTGGGCTCATTTTAATTGCGACAACCACTAAGACGTAGATAAACAGTAAATATTTGCATGCTGCCGCTGCAGCATAACCTGGATTCTATAGGAGCCGAGCTCCGTATGAACCCAAAGTGGAGGTTTCATGTTTGGGTTCATATTGACGGCCTCATCCAAGAGGACAGTCATAGATGGTATTCATTGGGATATGATCCTGTTGATAGGAATTATTCTGCACTATGACCAACACAAGTTTAAAAAGCATGAAATAAAAATTAAATTAAGAAATTTAAAAAAACCCCCGCCAAACAACTTTAAAAAGTAATGAAATAATATTTACTGACTTGGAGTTTAAGTAATTCCTAAGTGTAAAGTAATATTTTAGTCCAAAATTGTTGTCATGGTGTGTCGGGGGACCGCCAAGTAAACTACGACAAAATATAATAGTGGCTTTTGCATTTTGTATCGCCAAGTCGCTGATTGTTTCTATAACGTTATGTGAGATCAAATATCTACAATTTAGCGGTCCCCCGACACACCTTGACAACAATTATTATGGGCTAAAATATTACTTTACACTTAGGAATTACTTAAACTCCAAGTCAATAAATATTATTTCATTACTTTTTAAAGTTGTTTGGCGGGGTTTTTTTTAAATTTCTTAATATTTTATTAGGAAAACAAACAAGTACTTATACAAATATATTACAGAAGAAATTACTTACACACTAAACTTAAAATAAACAATAGTATACTCCACAAAGTTTTCACATATTACTTTTTTTAAGAGCCTATAAGTACTATCCCACTGCTGGGCAAAGGTTCCACATATAACTAGAAAAAAAAAATACTTAATCGCTTTAGCTTTAGCGCTGAGCCGTAAAATACGTCAAAAGCTATGTCCACACTTTGCCTTTTTTTGTTCATTAAGGGCATGCATCATAGCGCAGTCAACAGCGCACGTGAGCATGCCCGCGTTACATGCCCTCTGACCGTAACCAAAACTTTCGCTTCGTTCTTTTTTTTTCTGGAATTTCTTATGACCAAATAAGGCGCAGATATTCCACCCAGTAAAATGTTCTCGTCGCACATATTGTTACAATAAGCAGACAGACACTGCAACTGAACAAAAATGACAATGTTGGCGTTGCGTTCGTTGACACATTCAATTATTCAATGCGCCAATATGAAAATTTAATGAAAGAAGATAGGTAACGAAAATCGAAGATGAAAGTGCACAGTGTGGACATAGAAGCTAAACGTCAACACAAAACTTAAGCTAATCGATCGATAGCTTTATTTTATCCCAAAAAAGTTACACAGAAACTACGTCATTAATTTAACTTCGCGAATTTGTTTTATTACAGAACATTTTTATTTTTTACTTCGCCGCTCTCGTAAATGTTATTCTGTTTATTCGTTCCATTTTCGAACCGTTTGATACCGCAATCCTGCAATCACGGAGTTTTATTAGTCGTTTGAATAAAATAAATTTTACATCCATTTCAATCATAACTTCCAAAATCGATTACCACCATATTTTTATAGCAAAATAAACTATGGGAATGGTTTTGTTTTGTTTATTTTATGAATTATGAGTTTCGTGAATTACGAGTTTTTGGTTTTGTTTGTATTTTGGTTCTGTTTCGTGGAAAGTTTCAGGTATGATACTTTGGAGGATGTCACTGAGGCGCACTCACGCAATATTGAAACCAGAGGTAAGGTTTTTTAGTTCAAATTCATCGTTTAGCTAAAGTCGAATGCGTACACAAGACTAGAAAGTGTCAAAGACGTATACACTGTAAACTAACGAGCACTTGAAAAACGAAACCCATTTTTACGCAGATGGGTAGTAAAACGTATTTTCAGTGATCGACAGGACCTGTAGATTGAAACCCGAGGAAGGACCTTGCCGGGCGGACCTCGAGATGTTCTACTTTGACTCGTCCTCGATGAACTGCGCCAAGTTCACGTGGGGCGGTTGCCAGGGCAACGGGAATAGATTCGCAACGGATAAAGAGTGTATGTCGCAGTGTGTGCGCACGGGGGAGCACAGAGGTAAGGTATCCGCATTGTATCTCTGGTTTTGCCCTACTAGAGATAGGAATAGTTACCTATCTTATGTCAATTCAATGTTAGCTGCGATCGGTCGTAATATGTCAAACCAGAGATAGATTGAATATTGGGAACGGCCGTAAGTGCAAGGGTAGGTTAGGTTAGATAGATTTACGTCATAAAGTACGTACCTGCAATTCTTCTGATGTTGCGAGTGTCCATAGGCGAGAGTAGATAATTTCCATCAGCTGACTCGTTTTACTCGTTTTCCCCTTATTTTATAAAATTATAACGTTACAGCGAAAGTGTTGGTTCATACCAAAAGTAGTAGTTAGTACGAATTATAAAAACTATTCTAAAAATTGTGACATTGGACGGAAGGGCTTAAAAATCATTTAATGTACCTATGCACTTGATAGACCAACGTTATTTGGTCGAATATGTCAATTCAATGTTAATTGTGACCTGTCGGCTGGGTTTGACGTAACGCAACCAAACTACGTAGGTCCCCGATCTGCATAGGAATCAACTTATCTGATAGTACCATTCGGATGTCTCCTTATAGTCAAAATAAATGATGCATTGACAGTCAGTGTTATCACACACATTCACACTTTTGGATGGATTTTCAGTGCGTCCCCAATGGTGCAGTCTTTCATTTGACTACGGCTACTGTTTCGACCAGCTAGTGCGGTGGTACTATGATCCACTGTACCGCGTCTGCAAGAAAAGAATGTACTCGGGCTGCGGAGGCAATCAGAATAATTTTAAAACTAAACGACAGGTATAGAGTTCTTTTCTTCTGATTCATATTTTCAGATTTAGCTTGTCCCTCGGACACCCATGAGATCATATCAAAGGGTTTTCGTGGTTAGTTACTGCTGTTGATCCTGGCAATATCATAGTTGTAGTGGTGGAAATGTGTGGTGGGTCATTAGCCCGTTAAAAAATCAGGTAAAGATTAATATCCCCTCATTACTAGTTTTAAAAACTAGAGCAATTTGCGCATGTTCACGGTATTTACCAATGCGTGTCGCCGTTTGATCACTTTCCAGCAATAGTGTATCCTATGTATATTATTTGCAGTATGCACTTAGTGACTCATTATTCCTCGCTGTACGAAAACTACCTAATTATATAGCATAGCATTTCATTATGTACCGTTTACACTCAGCCAATGCCGCTGCTCCTGCCGCTGCCGGCAATATGTCCCTCAATGCTTTTTACATTCTCACGTGAGATATATATTTACATTCTCACGCTGCCCACTTCCCTGCTCACTTTCTTGCAAAAAAGAGCTGAGTGTGAATGTCATATTACATTTTTGCCAGGCGATCTTAAGGCTGCGTTTCCACTGAAACGGAGCGGAGCTTAGCGGTGCCGAATTGACCAATCACCGTGGAAACACAGCCTAAAGGCGATGTCGTATGATTTGAGACGAAAGTTTGGAAAAAAAGAAGTTTATGTTTTTCAAGAGGACATACAGTCACACCTGTATGTTTTATTAGTATTTGAAAATCTGTTGTGCTTAAACGGTTAATCGAATTTTACAGGGTATCCATTTGATTCGACATAGTTGTGCGACTTGTGGGGGTAAAATTATTTATAATTTCTGTCGTTTTATAAAAAAGTAACCTTTTTTATTTGATTTGTAATTTCAGTGTAGCGAGGAATGTATTTATTTAAAAAGGAGATTAACTGATGCAGCCGTTAATTAAGCTGCAGACAAAGCAGTACAGAAAGAAGTGGGTGCATAGCAGTAAGAGGTACCGCTTAAGTCGGACGACAAAATAGAAGTATGATTTATATGAGCGAAGATGCCAAAAACATAATAGAAAAAAGGATACAAGGCATCATTTACTTAAAGTATCGATCATTACGAAAACAATCCGCCGTATACTAGAATAAGTACACCCTACACCGATGCGGTAATCGTAATGTATTAAGGGCGTTCCTTACGGAGATACCGTAATTTACCGTATTTCCAGCCTTATAAACTCATAATTTGAAAGCTACAAAATTATAATAAATTTACAGCAATAATCTTCAGTATATCAACATTCCCTTCCCCGTTTTAAATTTTCTATTTTTGTTTATTATACTCATGATATCAGCTTCCAAAGTAAAACCAATTTATTAAAATTCAAGCATACATTCAGCATCTCCTTAGGATTTACAAATTACTTTTATTTGAAACACACGCCAATAGATCGACAATATCATAAACTACATATTCCCCGTTTTAATTTTTTTTTAGGACAATTTAGAACTAAGATAAGTAAAAAAAATAGGGTTTTGGTGCGATCTCGGCAACACGGCAAATGTATGGCCAAGGTCGTTTGCTCGGGGGACGGCCTTAAGCTAAGTACTCACATACGGTTTTGCTCAATCGAGCAATAACATCGAGCAAAACCCGCGGCTCGGGCTTTCGTCCACACATTCAGCATTGTTCGATAGTTTTATTCTAAATCGATATATTTCATTCCATCAATCCGGTTCGATCCGGTTTCATCAATCCTTCGAGCGGCTCGATGCGAGCCTTCGAGCTGTCAGTTTTGCGGTCCTATCCGGTCGATTTGGAGTAAAACTATCGATCAAAACCATAAGTGAGTACTTAGCATTAGAGTCCCTAAAAATAATGCTTTGTCTTTGAATTATTAACTTTCTTCATGCTGGTGTCTAACGACATTTTTAATAAAATTAAATTAAGAATTTAAAAAAAACCCACCAAACAACTTTTAAAAGTAGTGAAATAATATTTTATAATTCCTAATGTAAAGTGATATTTAAGTCCATAATAATTGTTGTCACGATGTCGGGGGACCGCCAACAGCGACTTTTGCATTATGCATCGCCAAGTCACTGATTGTCTCGTTTCGGTTCGCTGTGAACTGACCCTTAAACTATAATGTTATGTGAAATCAAACATCTACATTAGCGGTCCCCCGACACACCTTGACAACAATTATGGACTAAAATATCACTTTACACTCAGGAATTATAAAATGTTATTTCATTACTTTTTAAAGTGGTTTAGCGGGGCTTTTTTTAATTTCATAATTTAATTTTATTTCATGCTTTTGAAATTTGTGTTGGCTATAGTGCAGAATAATTCCTATCAACAGGATCATAACATTATCCCAATGAATACCATCTATGAATGAGACGGTCAATATGAGTTCAAAAATGAAACCTCCACTTTGGGTTCATATGAAGCTCGGCTCCTGTAGAATCCAGGCGATGCTGCAGCAGCAGCATGTAAATATTTACTGTTTATCTACGTCTTACTAGCTGTCGCAATTAAAATGAGCCCAAACACGAAACCTGCATTGCTCTAAGTTGGTGAGGAGTTGGGTATCCTATTGATTGCCTGGTGATGCTGCAGCACCATGTCCACTTTCCATTAATGTGTCTACATGTCACGAACTAGAATGCAAAAATATATAAAGCCCACCAAACGACTGCAAGTTGCAAATCGGCCCTTCACGAACCAGATAAACCGCGATTTTCCAGCACCGAGCAGGCTGATGATGATGAACTATAGCTAAGAACATTCTCGATCATGTCGGCTTTCAAACCAAAAAAATTTGATCTAAATCGGTCCACCCATTTGGATGCTAAGATGCCACAGACAGACAGACAGACAGACACGTGAAACTTATAACACCCATCTTTTTTGTCGGGGGTTCAAAACAATTCATGTATCGCTTGTGTCATGGAGCCCCTAGAATGCCTTTGCGGAGCCCCAAGCTCCACGCAGCACGCTTTGAGAATAGCTGGTCTATTCTAACATTCCAACGAGGTATTAAAAAGCTCATAAAAGCTCTCTTTGTTTTTAACCTATCAAGCCCCATGAGAGCACCGGTGATCGCGACAACAATAGAATAACAATAGATTTCCAAGAATCCGCGATCAAAGGATTAAAACTATTGAATCGCAAGCAAGACGTATCGAAACCTAGAATAATAATAATACCTCTATTATGTGCCTTGTGCTACAGCTAGAGAAATGACAATTTAGTTTAGCTTGAAATGTAAAATTTAGACTTTAGGGCGCACAATATGAATATTATGTTGTCAAATTGTAAAGAGTAGTAAATATTATGATCTTATAAATCTAAGACATAGGTGATTTTAATGTCTAAGATAATTAAAATTCTTAATTCGTAAAACTTTTATTAATTTTTTTTTCTGTCGTATTTTATTCGAACGTTTAGTAACAACGTCACTTTTAGGATAATCTAGAGCGTTAATAATAATAATTAATACAGTTGTCATGTAAGTGTCTATTACTTATTTAAATTTTCCTAATTTTCATATTAACTTCTTACGTCACACGTCTTTTGATGGCTTCTTCTATACTGGCGTATGTGAGATCGACACTGAAATAATAAAATAAATTTTAAAACTTCTGGGAAGCTGCCTTTACCATCACATTTATTATTATTCACTATTCATAGTACGTTAAGTCTATGTGTAAGTACTCACATACGGTTTTGCTCGATCGAGCAATCACGTAGAGTAAAAACCAATGCTCGGGCTTTCGTCCACACATTCAGCATTACTCGATAGTTCTACTCCATCTCGAAGGAAATTAGCTACGAATAATAAAAACTACTGTCAAAAAATTTGTCAAGCCGGCTCGATTCGAGCCTTCAAACTGGCTCGATGCGAGCCTTCGAGCTGTGAGTTTTGCGGTCCACACGGTGGTTTTTGCTCGATTTCGAGTAAAACTATCGAGCAAAACCGTATGTGAGTACTTAGCATATGACGTTTTTGGAACGTAGTTCCTTATCGCTCGTTGCATTTGTTGATTACAGAACCCTAAAACGGAACCCTAACCAGCTGATTTTTTGTATATTGGTAGGTTAATAGTTATATAATTTAACAGTAACATTGTCCTACAAATAGAACAATTCATATTTTAAGACCATCAAATCAAAGTATGAAATCCTTTCTATCTCTGTTAGCTACCACTTTCAAGATTTTTTGCAGATAAAAATGTTGTTTGTCTTATCAAAATTAAGCTATTCACAAAAAATTAGCTTGATAGTAATCAAAAAAATATATATATTAAAGGGCGAACTAGTACGGTTTCCGTGCGATAAACGGATTTTGGCGCAATATCTAGATTCTAGTCAATTCTTTGCGACTTTTGTATACTCACTATCCGTTGGAGACAGACTTGATAAGGTTGAAGACGTAGGACGGACAGGCTTGGGGATGCATGCAGCGCGCGTGGAACAGCGTGCCCTGGCTGAGGCAGTACAGCATCAGGGGCAGATCCACCTTCTCCGTGATCATCTTCTTCTCATACAGGGTTGTGGAGAAAATCTATAGAAGTGAAACGTTAAATCTCAATATTTTTTGCGTTTTGTTCTTATGGGATCATTACTGTAATATTTTGCATTCTGAATCCATAATATTATATTGGAATCACCTTTAAGACAAGTGTAGGGACGGGAGGAATACATAAAAGGAATATTCAAACTAAAAATCTATAACTTTTTTGTATAGACCATAAAGATAATATAACTTAGGTATATTAACTTTATGGTATAGACATAGCTGAAAAAAAAAACAAAAAATGTCGAAAAGAGAAGGTAAGATTGCTACTACTTTTCAAACTTTAAAATATAATATTATTTATATTAATGAAAACCGAGTTGATTAATAGCACCCTTTGTTTCTCATCTTTTCTAGTTAAACCAGGATGGAAAAGGTAATATAAGACAGCTTAGAAATATACGAGATCGCCCTGGATTAGTGTTAAGAGACTACTAAGTGCTTTGTGCGTTTGAATTACTAAGAATTTCGCTGAGTTTACTAAAGAGCTCAGCAATATCAAATTATTCAAAGGAAATTAATTATGGTATTTCAAACTCCTACATCACGTCGAAGCTATTTCAAACACCGTGTTTACGCTCTACGTTAAGGGTTGGTGCAAACGGGCTATTTTAATCAATCAATCAGTCAAATATCCTTTATTGTGCATACAATACAGAGAGAATACAAACAAATATAAACAAAACATTACATATAGGTGTCACAATGGCGGCCTATATAGGTTTTACTATAGGTAGCAGTCTATTTTATTACTGCAACTGGTCATTGTCGCTTGGTAACTGCCTTATTACCACGAATCTCCTTTCGACCTTCGAGGCGCAGGAGTTCTGGCCAGTGGGTGTAGTCTAACGGAGGTTCCAGTAAAGACTCCGGAACGAAGCACGCCGTCGCCGTCAACACGTGACAAAGTATAGTTTACAAGTATACAAAAATATGTATAATATTAGTTTTAAGGCATTTTTAATATTGGTTTATTGATGGCGGAAGTAAATGAAAAAATAAAAATATTAAAATATGAGCAAAGAATAAAAAGTTACAGCAATGTAAAGGCTTTTCCATCACTAAATTAAATTGTTTTGTTGGATGATCTTTTGAAGTAAATAGATATAACTAACTGAAAATGGTCTAGGTAGCATGTGGCTAGTCTGCGCCGAGCCTTACATTAACGTTTATTACAGCTTAACGTCGGATAAATTGAACGTTGGCTTAGAGCCATCGACGCCCGAAAATGGCCAATACCTTCTGTGTATCTTAGACCGAAATGTACACAACACGTATACTATATTATTATGCACGCCCCCAGGCCATGGTCCAGTGGCTACGCTCCAAAGTGTAGCTCTTGACTCGGAGGGCGTAGGTTCGATTCCCGCGTTGAAAACGCCTTTATTGGTAAGTTTGGTTGTTTGGCTACGACAATCCAGGCAGCTCATCTGATTGTCTGACAAGTTAGATGATCTTTACGTCGGATGGGAATGTAAATAGTAACTATTTATTACAATATACTGCTTCCCTTGCATTGCACTTCCCTGCCCAATTTGTATGGTTTGATTTGTGTGGATCCTCGCTCGTTGATAGTTCTATGTACCATCGAGGAAATTGATTCCTATGCAATTGATAGACCAACGTTATTTGGTCGAATATGTCAATTTTATGTTAATTGTGATCTTTCGGCTGGGTTTGACGTAACGCAACCAAACTACGTAGGTCCCCGATCTGCATAGGAATCAACTTCTCTGATAGTACATTTAGCATTGGATGTTGTAGCGGATAATTATGATGATGATGATTAATTTAAGGAAAGACCAATTTGCATTGAAAGAACTAAGAAAACAGGTTTAAGGTTTAAATTATTGTTTTGGTCATAAATATCCGTGATCGGAAGTTTTTATTGAAACAGTCCGGAATTAATATATTGTAATCTTGTTTTTTGATGGCTATCAACTCTCTTGAATCCTTGGAGTTCCTGTCAGGTTGATCCAAAATATAATTATTTAATGATAAATAACAAATAACAATCATATACCTGTGACAGTTACTCGTACTGTGCTATAATATACCACAGAAACGGTTTTATAATAAGTCTCAGTATGTTTATCAGTTTAGCACCTAAAACGTTGCACTTGTTGGCTTTAAACATACTTTTTGGAATTATGAGTGTCAACCCCCACTTAGGCCGAGTCGTCGAGGCGTCGAAGAGCGAATACGCGCGGCAACGCGCGACGATGCGCGTTTCCATATTTTCATAGCTTAATACAACACAAAAAAAAAAATACAAAACAATAAAGATGAAATTCGATATCCTTTGGCAAGAACATGACGCTTAGATATTGATGAGCCTAAAATTAGTCACTATACTGACAAAGGATTGCAAACTCACTTTGAACGCGCCAGATAAGGCCGCTATCGCGACTCCGAGGCTGGGTTTGAACAGGAAGGACAGGCCCGCGAGAGCGCCGGCCGGCAGCGCGTGCGCAGCTGAGTCACTGCCCCGCCTGTGACACAGCCAGCAGACGATAAGCTGGAAACGAGGCTACGTAAATATGGAGACGAAATCCTTAGAATGATAAGGTACTGGAAGTAAACAGGGTGTGGTTTTGATACTTGTCAAAAGTTTGCGAGTTTGAAATTAAATGAATATTTAACTAGCATAATATTTTAGCTTTGGATATTTCTTTTGATCCGATTTTTATTTATTTCGGGAATCAAAGGGATGCTCGAAAGGTCTCACCTCACCCACCTGAGGTCTGTTTTTAACCAACATCCAAAAAGGAGGAGGTTAAACGTTAGGCTGTGGATAGTTTTTAAAGCTGAGCTCTATTTTTTCTTAGCTTTGGAGATATTTAATTTATCAAATTAATCCTTCGATCGGGGATTCTTGGAAACGCTATTGTATTCTATTGTTGTCGCGATCACCAGTGCTCGTACGGGGCGGGGTTGATGGGTTAAGACCTATAATGCACTTAATTAAACTAACGCATATTAATATTATGATGGGTCCCTATATCAGAAAATCAGTAATATCTCATTTCATACATTCGTACTCTGTAAATACCGATATAGCTGCCGAGGAACATGGCCAGCTTGAGATGTTTCCCACCGAGGCTGCTCAGGGTTGCCAGCGGAGACTTGACGAGTGGTCGCAGCAAGTTCACCAAAGTAAATGCCAGCCCTGCACTGAAGTAAGTAGCGGTGCCCTGCGAAGAAAAAAAAAAGACGGGTTGCACTCCGGGAGTGCCGGCAGAAGTGAAAACTTGATTATTAACGTTTTGCATTTTTTTACCCATTTTTTATGAAAATCTATTTTTAAAAATCGATTTTTTTTAATTAATCGAAACCCTTACAATTTTTTTAACCCATTTTTTATAAAAATCGATTTTTAAAAAATCAATTTTCTTAATTAATCGAAACCCTTACAATTTTTTTAACCCATTTTTTATGAAAATCGATTTAAAAAAAAACGATTTTTTAAATTAATCAAAACCCTTACAATCGATTAAAAAATATCGACAATCGAAAAAAAACAATCGATTGTTCGATTAATCAATTTCGATGTTACAACACTACTCTCCAACCGTCTTACGGCTTTTCGATCAGCACGAGCATCTGACGCGAGTTTCACCGTTTTTACCCATCCCACAAAAGTGCTCAACGCCGCTAAAGAAGTTTTCACTTCAAAAAAATATTACTGTGAAGAAATTCTTAAATAGTCAGAAGTATATATTATTTTTATGTTCCATTCTCCCTCGTTAATCTATTCAATTTGATCTAAGTTGACGTCAAGCCCAAGATAGTTGCCAAACTCTTGCGAAATGGTCCTGATCTTTAGGAGGATTAAGTCAAATTGACCATAATTTTATCAAATTTTGCGTGCTTATCGATGCAGATCTAAAAATTGGCTCCATCTATTTTATACATAACCTACGGAAGTGTCTACGTAAATGGCAAAACAATATTTGATGGATCTACTAGTTTAATTATTAAAACATTGGTCCAGTGTTTTGCTCTCGCTTTTAAAATATGCGGTAGAATCACGGAGCTAATACAAAGGGTAGAGTGAATCCGCCGACGGTTGGTTTTGTTTTTTACTTTCATAACATTTTGTGACTGTACTTCATTAAAATCTAAATGAACAACAAAGGGCAAACCTTCAAGATGTATTTAGAGCATGGTCCCCTGTGCGGACAAGGAGTCTCTCCTGGTGCTTTGTGTTTCACTTTTTCCGGAGTATATAACCTGGAATTTACACGAAAAAAAAATTGAAAAAATATTCTGTAACTTTAAATCTAAGGTTGATTAAAAAGAAAGGCACTTGTCGCACCTCTGGTTGTGAGCCCATGGAGGACATTAATTATAAAATTGTATTTTATAAGAATTAATTTCCTTTTTGCCAACTATTTAAAAAATCATTTGGTCCTTAAACAATTTACATAATTATTTGTATTATAGCATGTATCTAAGTATGCTAAGAATAATGTGTGTTTGACATACAATATCACACAATAAAAGCTATAATTACGAATAGTGTTTATAGATGTGTTAAGTTACTTAAGTTTAATGGTTAGGTTGTATATCACGCTTGTAATATTTTAAATTATTTTCTATTGTTATTTATATTTTTCTGTCGTGTTTTCTACTTACCTTCAATTCCAGCTTTGCTTTTGTATGGCTGGTCCATACCGAAGCGAGGCTGGCTAGTTAAATTTAAAACAGTAAATTGGCATCATAGAATATTACAACGATGTCAATTCTTAAGGTTATAATTCTATGGAATATAATGTTGTCTTACTACACCAATATTATTATTATTTTACATAACATTATTTTAATAGGTTTGTGTATCTGTCTGCCACTTGTTTGAATTATTATCATCTATTAGCTACTCACAACATATTGTTATTTTTGTAATGTAAATCTACTTTCAACAATAATAATTATAATTACCAGAGTAATGGCGTCCGTTTTTCTTTCTCTCCTTCTAACCTCATAAGATAGAAAAGAAGAGAGCTTCCCAGCATAAACAAAACTGTAATTTTTATCTTTGTTATCCTTATCCAACCGGTCTGTTCTAATGATCGTAGCCAGTATTCCACAACCTGGAAAAGCAATTCCAATTTTATTGATAAACTTTTTCTTATACAATGACCAAAATTATATAATTAAAATTCGTAAAAAGGATTACAGAAGGAGAGTTACATTGATAATTATTATATTGTGAAAACTTTTAAGCTTTGTTGTGCCCTATTTTTAGGATGGGTAAAATTGTAGACATTGGTCACATTAAAATGGCGTAAGCGTAACAAAATTACCATATTGCAGAACAAATTGACGACGAGTCCTCTTCTAGAAGGAGGTTCTAGCAGGATGAACAGGCCGTTCAGCATGTTGGGTATCAAGATGTATGTGTAGTAGTTGAATCTTCGTCCTAATAGCCATCTGAAAAAAAAAAACATTAAATAAATTTATAAAGTACGTCCTTATTTGGTTTTAAGGAGTTGCATCATCTAGTCAGTTATAAAGTTTTAAGTTAGTAAGGTAGTTCGCTCATTTATTCTTTAGCAAATATAATAACTTAGAATTTGCCATTCTCACAATCTAGAAGGTACGCATACAACCTCTATTATGTTGTGTCTGGCTATCTTGGAATTCCTCTACAAGTAGTAAGAACCTTTTCAATGACTTTTAGCCATTGACTTATAGAGATCTTTGCTTTTAGCTGAACAAACGACGTCTCGTATCTGTCTGAATATCCTCAGAAAATGAAGATTGCCAAGAATTAATAATTACAAGCCATTGTATAGTATGTACTACTCTGTGCATTACTGCTGAGCGTTGAGACCTAAGTGTTAAACACGCTCCATTCTTCTGTATCGGCCGGAATCTACATTACTCTAATTGCTCGCCCCACTTTCTGTTCACCTCATAATTGAAAGTGTGATTTTATTCCGCAGGGCTGTCTATTTCAAAAATAATAATTGATTTCAAAGATTTTTTTTCTACAAAAGTAGACAAATGTTACTCATACAAATTACGCTGAATACTCGCTATAATTTCTGTTTCTACAGCTTATTGTTTCCCCAAAGAAATAATAATAATATCTATGGACGCTTCACACCAGGTCAGTCTGGCCCCGTGCTAACCGTACCTAAAGGACTTGTGTTACAGGTACCAGACAACGGAAATATATTATTTAGTACTTTTATACTATACATATATTTAAGATTTTTATTATATCATACACATATTTAATACACATCCAGACCCGGGAACATTGAAAAATGTTTGTTCCATCAGCGGGATTCAAACCCGCGACCCCCGGCTTGAGCTACCAACGCGCTCACCAGTCACCATTGAGCCACAGAGGTCGTCAACATCATCATCACATAATTCATTTTACAAACCTTGACGGCGAATGCTCGGAAACTCAGTCTGTTGATGCTGGTGTCCCTCAGGGCTGTGTGCTATCACCTACTCTATATTAATTGCTATGCGGATGATAGTACAGGTGATGCTGTATATACCGGCTCCCCCAATATTTCTCAGCAAAATGTCACTGAGAGTCAAAACGAACTTGTGTCTAAGGTGGAGAATTCATTGAAGAAGGTCTCTGAATGGGGTAGACGTAACTTGGTCCAATTCAACCCCGCCTAGACACAAGTCTGCGCGTTCACCACTAAAAAGTCACCAATGGTCGTATATCCTCGTTTCGAGGGCACTTCTTTAACCATCTCCTCTAGCATTGAGATACTTGGCGTCAACATATCGAGCGAAGTCCAGTTCCGATATCATCTAGAGGGTAAGGCCAAATTAGCCTCGAAGAAGCTTGGTTTTCTTAACAGAGCGAGACAGTACTTCAGTCCGGACCAACGCCTACAACTCTACAAGGCGCAGGTTCGGCCTCATATGGAATATTGTTCTCATCTTTGGACAGGGGCGCCAAAATACCAACTGCTCCCTCTGGATCGTATCCAACGAAGGGCCGCTCGAATTGTTGACTGCCATAGTGTTTCAAACAGCTTAGACCCCTTGGAATTACGCCGAAATGTAGCTTCACTCTGCATCCTCTATCGGTTGTATCACGGGGAGTGCTCTGAGGAATTGTTCGGAATCATACTAGCTGCAACTTTTCGCCATCGTCCCACGCGAAAAACATACCATCCTCATCACCTTGATGAGTGGCAGTCTTCCACAGTGCGTTTTTCACGTAACTTTCTGCCGCGCACTGTAAAACTTTGGAACGAACTGTCACCAGCAGTATTTTCGGACCTATACGACCTGCAAACCTTCAAGAATAATCCCTCTTAAAAGGCCGGCAACGCACCTGCAGCTCTTCTGATGTTGCGAGTGTCCATGGGCGACGGTAGTTGCTTACCATCAGGTGACCCATTTGCTCGTTTGCCCCTTATTTAATAAAAAAACCTTTACAGTATATCTAGCTCATTACTACCAAAACAATTTTAATGAAAACGCTGGGCCAAAAAACACCAAAATTTCACCATACTTTAGAATTCAACCGCGAAATTGCTTTTTGGCCTGAATACAAATAAAATCACATGACTTAACCTTTGTAAAGGCCTTCCGACCGGAGACCGGCGCCGGAAGCCGGATATTCGACAGCCCTGCTCATGTTTTCCTAACATAGTGAACTCTTTAGAGAATCCGCTGAGTGTGGTTCTTTTATTCTGGAGGCTTTTCTAAAATCGGCCTTTTAAAAGCTGTACGATGACAAGGTTCTCTGCGAGTGTGAGTATCGCTTCGAACGTGTTTGTGTGTGATGTTGTGTATAAAGTGTTTTCATCTGCAAAGTGTTATCACTTTGAGGATCGTTATGTACTATCAGAGAAGTTAATTCCTAGTTAGATGGCGGACCTAAGCAATTTGGTCGCGTTATGTCAAACCCATCCGACCGATCACAGCTAACATTAAATTGACATAGGTCGACTACATGGCATAGGTCCGCCAACTGCTTAGGAATCAATTTCTTTGATGGTACTATGAGAGGAATTCATTCATAGGCTGACGGACCTTCGTCATTTCGTTGGATTATGTCTATTCAATGTTAGCTGTGATCTGTCGGCTGGGTTTAACCATAACACCAAATTACGCAGGTCTGCCATGCCTATGAATCAGCTTCTCTGATAGTGTTATGAGATCAATTGAGTCATAAGCAGTTGGTGGCTCATAGTTGAAAATTCCCGCATTGAAATAGCAAAAAGTTTTCAAGTAAATAACAATAAAGCTGATCGTCCGATTGGTCACGCTATATTTGGCACTTGTTATAACGTATGATCTCTCGGCATAGCGATGATAAGTCCACTAGGGAGAAAAGGATTTTTAGGCCCTACTCACATACATTAGCACTATAAATATAAGGAGCTGGCCCGATTTGAAGGAAAGCGGCAACATTCATCCCCCAATTTTCTACCAGTATAATTCCAGAATTACCAGTTACATTTCATCGCATTTTAACAAACTACAAATTTGGACCGCGCCGGGGTGTCCGTGCGTACGTTTTCAAACTAAATCCGCTGTACTGTTGTATTGTCTGTCCACACTTAAGCCGCAGTCCTTTGTATCCGAGCTTTAAACAACTTAACGTTTTATGCAACTAAGTTTCCCGTCCCAGTGGCTTTGCTGTGGGAATTTTGGGATCAGCAGTGAGCATGCATCGGTGAATCGACAGAATGCTACCCAGTGAAATACAATTATTGAGCTTTGCACATATTATACACTACTTATCTTTTAGGATAAGATAACGAGAAACCCAATCGCCTAATGTTACATGCGAACTTACACTAGTATGAAAAGAGCGTGAATGATAATATTTCTTCCAGCTACTATTTTGCTGTACCATTACGGCACCATATTAGTAACTCCCACACCGGTTTCGGTGATGGTGGTCGGACACTGGACCACGGAGGCGTTATAATCGGCACCATAAATCATAATTATCAATATTGGTTCAGGCTGGTTGCGTTTCGGCAGCGCCATTGGAGCGCACGCGCTCGAAGATGTTTGGGGGTAGCAGTTGCGCTTACTGCCGAAAGTCGGAACGATAAAAGCTAGTAGTAGCTAACGAGCTAATATTTTGTGTAATTTTGATGCCGTTTTCTTAAAGCAGTCTGGTCAATTGACATCCGTACCGAAGCTTGTTTTTTTTTTTCTAAAAATATGTTTTTTTTTTAAGTTAGCACAATATTTTGGTACAAAATGTTAGTCCCTTACCTAAAAAAGCAGGCGCCGCTTACGCTCGTGGAGCAGACGAGCGCCCCCAGCAATGTTGACCTCAAGTAGTACTCTAGCGATCTCCGCACATCCTCGCGGGTTTTGAATTTTTTGCCTTTTAATACATTTTGGATCTGAAATGCAACAACTTAATGTTCTTAATCCAAAAAGTAAACAAATGTGTGAATGTAGTAGCAGGTTTAATAGTTTGAAGCTACACCTACAATTCTCGGCAATTCTCGGTGTGCTGTACTAAAATTATTATAACAAAGCAATAAGAAATGTGTTTATGTTACAAATTAAAGGCCTACCGTCGAAAACTTCATAAATTCAGTGTAATATAAACTTTGTGCTACACATTTACAGATTTATTAAGATAAGATTTAAGAACTCTACATAAAATATGTACACAAAATAAAAACTTACCAAATGAACTACTAAATAAAACTTCGCGCTACCAATGAAGAACTGCAGTATGGGCCAGACGTCGAAACAACTTTTAGTCCACGGATGTACTATCTGGCTGCAGTGGAGGTCGCGGCAGACTGAGTCGAAGAGGTGCTTGCTGATTTCCGCCATCTTGGATTTCTGTAAAAAATAAATATAAGTATCCGCATGGCGCTTAGCAACAGATTGATGCTGATGGTGAAAACTATATTATTGGAGGTGCTTATGTTGTTAATGGGCAATTTTCGTTTGTCTTTAACATCTTCACGCTAAGTTGATTAAGGTAAAAGTCATTAGAATACGTTCACCCATCAATCCCCAAGCGGCATCCGGCTATCGCATAACAATTGAAAATCTATTGTGTCTGCGATTCCCACGATCGAGGTATTAAGTCTCGTGAAAGGGCATTTAATATTACGTCCTTTTCCGGGAAGCTTCTCGTCACTCCACGCCACTTCTTCTCACTCTTATCTCTAGGGGTAGAGCTAACAAATATTATATTCTATGTATATCCATTTTCTAAAAAAAAACCACACAAATGTACCTACAATTTAAGTAGAAGAGCAATAACTTGGGAAGAAAGGACAGCTAATAAGAAGCACTGTCATTAAAATTTCACCAGTAGACTAAACACCAGAGTTTAGAGGTAAAAGCACTTTTAGATAATTTTTAACTAAATAGCTTCTATCAAAAAAATTGACCGCTATTAGTTGAGTTGTATAAGTGATAATAATGAAAGTGTAGGACGAACGAGCGGCCCACACTTCCATTATTATCAATTACTTAAATAGATCGAGAATTAGAACAAGAAATCTCGCTCCCATTCTTTCATTGTGCTAGTATTTAAATTAATTTTTAGTAAGAGATTTCGTGGGTGCAGGTGCAATTTTTATTATATTATAATTATTAGGTATCAAAGTCTCAGCCCGATCGGTTTAAAATTGACAAAGTTTCATATAAACTTTCATCCCCTATTTTATCATCTTGGAGGTAGAATTGATCAAAATCCTTTCTTAGCGGATGCCTATAATTGCCTACGTCATAACATCTAACCTGCATGCCAAATTTGAGCCCGATCCGTCCAGTGGTTTGGGCTTTGGGCTGTGCGTTGACATCACTATATTGTCAGTCAGTCACTCACTTTTGATCTATTATATATTATTATATATTTAGATTAGCACTTTTGATATATTATTAATTTACACTTTTGATTGACTGACGTCAAAACAGTAACCAATAAATAACGATGTCAAATAGATAAACTCAGGATTTTAAGTTCTTGTGACTTAATTTTTAAAATATTTTAAACTGGTTATGTCGGTTTTGGTTCGCTGTTTTGCTACAGCCTACAACTGCACGGGAGCAAAGAAATTTAATTAACATTTTTTTAAGTTATATATTTTTAGTTATATGAATGTAGAGTGAATTTAAATATAAAATATTTTAATTAAATATCAACAGTTCTTAAAGGCAACGTAGGACAGTACTAATTAAGAGCAACTTATTTAAAAATATATTACTATATTATACATTATATACAAAAATATTATATATTATAATAATTGAACATTGTTTCTATTGACCAATGTTGGACAATTGAAACAATAGTCAATTATTTTATTATTCAATTGTTATATTATGGTCTATGGATTTTCCTTTTTTGTTTGATGATAAGAATTAAAGGAATACCACATTAATGTTTTGAAAATAATAATTGAATAGGTAATTAAAATATAATATTCTACTGTTACCTGAACAATAACCAATATTTAATTGCTAATCACTCTTATGACTAATAGCTAGCTTGGACTTCAAAACTATTATTTTCAGCTACATACAATATTATCACTGATTGCTTTAAAACGTTATTGCTCTTCGTTTTATAAGTTACATCTCATTGCTGTGTTTTGTAACAATATTTCGTCGGGTACTTAATTTTTAGGGTTCCGGGCCCAAAAAGTAAAGACAACTTCGTTATATGTCTGTCTGTCTGTCTCCAGGCTGTGTCTCAAGAACCACGCTAGCTAGACAGTTGTATTCTGACAGAATATGGTTAATTGGCTATGTTTATCTAACAAAATATACTAAAAACAAAATAAAATAAATATTCAAGGTGGCTCCCATACAACAAGATAGGCACTTGAAATGTGCAATAATTGTATTTAAACTTTAAAAAAATTAAATCAAATAAATAATAAAGGGAGCTCCCAAAAACCAAACTTTTTGCCTACTTTCGCTCAAACATTACCATTTTTTGAGCATAAATAGTAAGATGCTCCTTATAATATACTTATAACACTTGGCCACATTTTATATATATTTTGTTTTTAGATACTTAATATTATTATAATATTTTTGGTACTTAGAACAAAAAATTATAAAGTTTAGTTATAATAAATTGATAAAAAATATACTTACGTTTATTCAGACGCACTTGAAAAGCTTACATAAAATACACAAAATATATAAACAATAATTAACTATAGCATTACATTAATATTTTATCTCGTTATAATAAGTTTTGTTGTTAATATTATTTCAATATGAGTACACGGGAAGTTTATATACAGCCCGGATGTATGTCTGTATGTATGTATGTATGTATGTATGTATGTAAGTGCACCTCGCGCGCGCGACGCTAACTGAATGAACCTTGCTTGTAATTGTTTGCACAATTACATCAATTGTAGTATAAATGTATTGTAATATCCATACTAATATTATAAATGCGAAAGTGTGTCTGTCTGTCTGTTAACTGTTCGCGCTAAAACCGTTGAACCGATTTGTATGGAGATGCTTTGAGTCCCGGCATAATATAATGTAAGGTATCACAAAATAAATAACGAGATGACGCCCGTAACCCCGTTGCACTGAAAATCGTTTATCGCGCGGGAACCGTACATTTTTCCTGGATAAAAAGTATCCTTTCCCGGGACTCAAAGTATCTACATGTGGGAGAATAAGAAATATTTTTAATTTTAATTTATAAATAATTACTTCCGCAATAGTTTTTGTTGGATAGTCAATTGATATTTGGATAGTCAGTTGACAGTTGATGGATAGTCAGTTGATACGTCATAGACGAACACGCCTCTCCCCCGCTCGGTTTTCTTCCCCTTCTATCCCCACAAGTTTATAAAAAGGGGATGACTTATTATCGACAGATCAGAAGTTGTCTGATTTTGGGCACGGCAAGACGTTGCTCTGAACTGTCTTTAGAATAACTTGGAAATATATCTGGTAAGTTGTTTCATGTTAATAATAATAAATTAATAATTAATTTATAATAATGATGATTAATGAAGAATATTATACATATTTTGTTTATTTGTGATGTAGTTGTTATTTTAATAAATTGTTTGTTGTATATATTTTATGTTTCTTTTATTTTTCTTCTACATCAGAAGTGGGATCGATCATGGAAAACAAAAACTGCGCCCATTTATGTCTGATTTCAGGAAAGTTGTTACTAAGCTGTTACGACCAATAGTGATGTCAACCGAACCATTGTCAACAATTTCTGGACAAGAAACAGCTCGTGGTCCGTCTGAAAGTGCGGCGGATACAAATAATGCAAATAACAACCTACCAATGGAAGTGCAACTCCAAATATTTCGATGGACTCCAATACCAGGACAATTACTACTAAATCTGCAAAAACAAAGTGGATGTCAACTGTTTATAAATATTTGAGGTGTGGATTTGCCTGGTGAAAATTTCAATTGGTTGAAAAGGCAGGTAAGCCCCTAAAGTGCTCTAATTTAACGTGGTTTAAAAATAGGAAACCGAGAATAGATAACCTTTTTCGTATCTGAAAATCTTTGTTACGCTTAAAAATATAAAAAAATGTTGTTTAAAAAGATTGAGAGGACTAAATATGTTATAATTACCACTCTGATTCCACGGAATAGGTATTATTTTGGACATGTTTATGAAACTATTCTTTAATGGACAAGGATGTCAGTAACGGAAACTCGAGTACATTTTAACTTGTTTACTTTGTAGTGTGTAATATGCGATATAAATCATAGTTTGGCTATTTTAATAGATCTGTCGTTAGTGTTAATAAACAGCTTACAATCTCATCAATTGAAAATATTCTTGAGATTATTATTTTTTTGTAAAACTTACAAGACTTACAATATATTTTCTAAGAATATAGCCATAGACCATTTATAAAGTGTTTGTATAATGTAAATGTACTTACATACTGTGTTAACTCATTTTTATTTTCTTTCACAAATTACACTCCATAATTCAATAACAAGAGAAAACTCGCAATCACTGTACAAGTGTACATGTCTTATTCACTAACTGTTTAAAGCGTACTGTGTGTATGGGATTACGGATAATATTAAACTTAGCACAAAATATAATACACTTCTCAAATAATATGTATAATCTACTTGATAAGTACAAACACAAATAATTTATTTTCCAACAAAAAGAAATCACAAGTACTGAGGGTAGTTAGTAAAAACTTGCGTAAATATAGAATGCCATAGATTTCGTATTACTAGATATGGCAATCTTGTCATATTATGATCTAATATTACGTTGTTATACGTAATACTTTAATTTTGGTCTTATTCGTTTGGTTTAGTTTAACAAAAGACGAAAAATAAATAATATTTAAAGAAGAAAGAGAAATTCACTACTTTAAGCCAAACTACATAATATTGTCGTAATGAGATGAGTTGAGAATCTAATAAAAACTTGTGGTTTGAAAGTTTTTGTTTACTATTGTTTGCTTATTATTATTGAATAGGTCAATATTAAAATTACTGTCACTGAAATCAGAGTTACTTTTACAATAATAATTGATTGAGTATTTGAGTATAGATCATATTGGTGGAAATTAAAGGGTTATAAAAATAATTTATACAATTCTGTGCTATTTTACCCAGGTACACATAGTTTAATTATGTAATATATCTGTTACATAATACAAAAGGGACATAGATAAATTTGAATAGACACAGTTAGAGGCATATTGTGTGGTGTATAATTATTGTTTACATTAGAGGTTTTTGAGTGTTAAAACCTAAATGAATCTTTTGTAATGTGTTTGAGGAGGAATTAGATCTTAGAACGAATCCTAACATTTTATGGGCCTTAGTGTTGATTTTATACCTCTAGTTGTGTTTAGAGTCATGATCGCGAATTGTATTAGATAACACAGACAATAGTGGATTGTATTTAGAGACCACCCATCTTCTAAAGAATAGTTGAATCGGTTTACCCATAGAAGTAAATTATGTAAATAGAAAGAGACTAGTAATTCTTTCAATAATTGTAATAGTTAATACAATTTTATTGCTAATAATGAACATTATTTCTGATTAGATCAGGTATAGCAAGGGAACTTAAGAATAGTTATTGTCAATAAATAGAGAACAATTTTGAACGATAGAATATCTACCAATATATCTGTGTTTCTCTAAAGGTTATGGGGAACATCTAGATTCTAGAACCACGCCATCGCACTTGTTTAATTTGTGGGCTGGAGGTTGGGCAGGCCGTGAGAGCAGCTGCTATAGTCCATAATAATATAATGTTCTTCCAAGGTGTCGTTGGTGTTCAGACGTCTCTGTGTGATCCGCAGCAGGTGTTAATGGGCTGTCCACCCGGTGGGGCGGTGCAATGGTCATCCGCATCCAAATACAGAGTCCCAATACTGGGTCTTCAATATTATTGTCTTTTCTTTTCACAATGTTTATAGGTTGGGTTTAAGTTAAACTAACCTGGTTTTCAGATTTTCTTCATAATATTGTACATAATGTTGAGGGTTGTTGAACCCAAAATTTGCTTTTGAGTGTGTTTCAGGTTTTTAGGAAACAAAAACATGGGTCGTATAGCCATTGTAAGGAAAATATACGTCAGAAAACTATTATAAAGTAAAATGTTAATTAGTAAACAGAAATTATTAGTCATGGATTTGTTATGGCACATTAATGTTCAGGATTTTCAGAAATTTTAAAAACATATTAAATCAAAACTGAATTTTTCAATTCTATATTACCGTTGAAACTTGGGAAGATTTGGCTAATTTTAACCTTGAAATATTTGTGGAAGTCTAGAAGAGGTCTGACGATCAACCGATACAGGCTCGTGGATACAGGTGGTACATGGAGTACATCAGGGAACTTCAACAAAGAACCAAGTGGAAGGCAATAGTCCATGGTCCTCTCGTCCTCATCAAAGATGGGAATCTACCTCCACTTAAATGGTGTCTGGTACCGATGGCGTCTCACGTGTAGCAGACATTCGGACTGCAACTGGAAAAACGAGGAGGGCTTTCCACCTGACAACGAGTCCTGATGTTGGAAGCTGGTGTTTCCAAGGCGGGCGGTATGTTGCGACCCAGCAGCGACAGTACACGGACAGTATTGTGCCTTTAATTTTATTTTAAAAGTTTAAGTACCTACGAGTATCTATAACTTGTGGTAATGTCAGATTGGCCGAACAATGGTATAAAAGTCCAAAGTTTAGATCCACTGAGTGTGTTGTTCAGTGTAGTCCTTAATCTTGAGATGATTTTGTTTCTTCTTTCATACATTGAGATTAATGTATTATTATTATTTTTCTCTAATACATTAAATTATTTATTATAATATCAATCGATCTGACGTGATTATGGTCGCCTGGCCAACGATCATAATTTCGGCTAGATTTTCATTGTATAACGTGCAAGTTAAGATTGAACTCGATATTATAATAAGTAATATGTATGATTTAATTCAAGATATAACTTTTGTGTATGGTCATGTGTTTTGAACAATATTATTTTATGCCACGAAATGTGATTTGACCAATATTATTTTACGCCATGTGATTTGGTGTGTATGGTCTTGTGATTTGACCAATATTATTTTATGCCACGAAATTATGTGTGCATGGTCATGTGATTTGACCAATATTATTTTACGCCATGTGATTTGGTGTGTATGGTCATGTGATTTGACCAATATTATTTTATGCCACGAAATTATGTGTGCATGGTCATGTGATTTGACCAATATTATTTTATGCCACGAAATTATGTGTGCATGGTCATGTGATTTGACCGATATTACTTTACGCCATGTGATTTGATGTGTATGGTTATGTGATTTGATCAATATTATTTTATACCACGAAATTTTGTGTGTGTGGTCATGTGATTTGGCCAATATTATTTTATGCCATGATATTTGGTATACAGTGTGGTCATGACATTTGACCAATATTATTATTTGCCATGATATTTGGCGTTTGAGGTCATGTGACTTGGCCAATATAAGTTATCCGCAAGCTTAAACAGCTGCTCGTCAGAATGGCCGTGTGGGAGAATAAGAAATATTTTTAATTTTAATTTATAAATAATTACTTCCGCAATAGTTTTTGTTGGATAGTCAATTGATATTTGGATAGTCAGTTGACAGTTGATGGATAGTCAGTTGATACGTCATAGACGAACACGCCTCTCCCCCACTCGGTTTTCTTCCCCTTCTATCCCCACAAGTTTATAAAAAGGGGATGACTTATTATCGACAGATCAGAAGTTGTCTGATTTTGGGCACGGCAAGACGTTGCTCTGAACTGTCTTTAGAATAACTTGGAAATATATCTGGTAAGTTGTTTCATGTTTATAATAATAAATTAATAATGATTATAATTAATTTATGATAATGATGCTTAATGAAGAATATTATACATATTTTGTTTATTTGTGATGTAGTTGTTATTTTAATAAATTGTTTGTTTTATATATTTTATGTTTCTTTTATTTTTCTCCTACATACATACCGAATTCTAGCAAAATCAGTTCAGCGGCTTGGGCGTGAATAGGTAACAGATAGACAGTCAGATAGATATTCGCATTTATAATATTAGTATGGATACAAAATACAAACAAGATACAGTACAAAATACCCTTATACTAGACAGCCTAATTCAGAAGTAATATAATACGACTTTACTAATACCCCACATGCAAGTAAAAATTGTCTCAGTCGGTGTTGACTGCAAGTTTGATGTACTTACTATAATATGTATTTAAATGTTCGAACCAGTTTCAAGGGTCACAAACGTGCCCATTGTTTTGAGTTGTCTGTTTATTGTCCAATTTAGAATACAAGAGCAAAAGGTCATTAGAACTGAATAGCTTCAAACTTCATGCAAGAAAGCGATTTATAGAAATGTATATAAAGAATAGTAACTCGGGTGACTGATGAAAAATTCGTTTATCGTGCGGAAAAATTTCCTTTCCCGGGAATCAAAGTGTCTATTTTTACTTTTTGTTAGATATGCCAATCCAAATTTCAGCAAAATCCTTTTAGCGGTTAGGGCATGAAGAGGTAAAAGACAGACGAACAGACACACTTTATTAATATTCTACAAAAAAGAAAATACATTAGACATAATATTAATATTCTACAAAAAAAAATACCAAAACTTTTTTTATTTTTGAGTGGGCAAAACTCATCAAAAATCTTATCTCCTTTTATAATGAGACCGGATTCAAAAGAATCTTCATTTTTACGACAGGCTAGACGCCATGAATGTACAAGACATTAACGATAACATTTTTATATCTCTACGGCGTTCTTAAAACCCCCATTCAAATGATAGCTCTTACATTGATTGTCGGGAAAAACAAGGACGTTAGGAAATGTTAGTGACATTATTTTTTGTGAGGCAATAGAAATATTATTTGCCACTAAGAAGTTGATCGTAACTTCTGTTGTTGCTGTTCATTTATTCGCGGGAACCGCATATTTTTACTTAATAAACTGTCGCTTTTGCAAAAATAAGGAGCAGTCTATGCTTCTTCTATTTTTACTACGTGCAATATAAATTATTATTATACAATGTGACGTTAATTAAGTATTTTTTTATTAAATCACGTCAAAAATCGACTTAGGACGAAATATTACAGTTATATATCTCCTAATCTCATTCGGTGTTTGACCCCTAATTCAATTCTCTCTGAAATATTATTCGATTGTCTCCTAAATTTCCAACCCACCTAATACATTCTGATACTATCGCGACCGTCAAACCTCGCCGATAGATATATATTTCATCAGCAAATGCAAAACTCTACGGAAATTAAAATTGGCGCTTCGCCAGGACCGCTCCACATTTATTCTGTGTTTATTACCTTTGAGGGTAAGGGCAGAGATCGCCAGATAAAGGTTACAAAGAGCCAAGATGGCGTACGCCAAATTCGGCAAACGCTTTCATACCTAAGCCTTGTATAACTTCAGCATGGACTAGTATGACATTCATTAAAACATGGACACGTCACGACATCTAAGTTCTTTTTATCAAAATACATCCAATACGAAAATTAGTACTGGATGTATTTTGATCCGCTCCACTTTTCCATCTAAACTTTTTGGCCAAAATTTCTAAAAACCTAAATATTCTTTTTTTTCTCTTTTTTTTCTTAAGAACATAAACTTAGTCATCACAAATACATAAAATTTAGAAGTGGTTACACTTTAACTCACACCATTGTTAATAATTAGGGATTTAAATTTAGTTCAAAAACAGAGAAAGATTATAATTGAGTTAAAAGTAATAACTAGTGAACAGAATTCAATACAGATAATAATATATCAAATCATACTTTAACAATATTGGACTGAGCACTGGTGTATCTCGACACTTTTGTTTTGGCGCTTAAATTGAATATACTGGCGACTTCAGAGATGTAACAGTAATTGCAAATGTTTCTGTTTACAAACGTGGACAATATCTAACAGAAAACAAACGGTCTTTGTCAACAAGTTTTATAACGCTTTTGATAGTGGGAGCTGAGAAAAATATGACGTGAAATGACAGGGGGAACGTGCACGTCAGTAGTGACATATTTCAAACGAAGTTTCAGGGGCGTGTCAAAAAATAAACAGCAAGAGTTTGTTTATTTTGTAAATATTATAGCCATGAACGTAGAAAAAAAGGCGGACGGAGTCTTGTCATATGCAAAACTGTGTCTTCACTTTTCTTCAGAGTCGGCCATGCACACATTCTGACGCCTGTCAAATGGTATGGACTAGCGCAAGAATGTGTGCGTGCGGACCGTGTACATGTCGCAGTCATCTGGTTTAATCTGCGATTCGATTGAATGACTAGCGTGTTCATTGAATGACTCCATTCAATTAAATGACTCGGCCGAACGTCGATTGAACAATCGTCATCCAACGTCCAACTAGTTCGCGGATTGTAACATAGCCCTTTGAAAAGAGCGGACATAAAATCAGTCAGGCTATTAAATAATTAAGTTAATTTTTTTCCACTGCGGCGCTAGTAGTCGCCAATACCAATATGGCCTCAAACAACTTGCGCAAAGAACACTGTGTTGATATTTTTTCCGATTGAGTTTTCTTAAAGTGCTTTATTGATTATAAAATAGTGTGACAAATGGATTTCACGATTGTTACTCCACC
This sequence comes from Polyommatus iphigenia, assembly GCA_963422495.1. NCBI lineage: Eukaryota > Metazoa > Arthropoda > Insecta > Lepidoptera > Lycaenidae > Polyommatus > Polyommatus iphigenia. The sequence goes on from OY730186.1 coordinate 35,297,840, forward strand.
GCTGGCTACCTACTCTTTAAGAATTTGAGGCGAAACTGGCCGAATACGAACAACAAAATCAAGGTTTGTATATTGTTATTGTTTATATTTTGTGATATTTAGGGGTTTGTGTTTTAGTGTTCTTGATTGCGTGAACACAATGATAATAAGTTATCATGGTGTTACTGTTTCAGGATCACAAAGAATCCTCAGGATGAGGCCAAACGTGCGTAATTTATTCTTAGATTCTTTGAAATCCTTGAATTAGTTCATACAAATAGGCAGTATTGCAATTTGCACATCTTAAAACTTAAAATACAATAAGTAGGTAGAGCTTGTCTAATTTGAAATGATGCGCCCCACCACTTCATTAGTTGATATAAATCAAAAATTTTGTACCGTGAATACGAGGGAGGGGCACGTCATTTTAAGTTAGTCAAGCCCTACCTATAGAATCATAATATATTATGGCCGTGTCCTCACGTTATTTAATATCACTAATTATTGATATTCAAAATAAGGTTGCAAACTCTTGGTCACCCTAAACAAGCATTATAAAGTCGACTATATCGCCTATATACTATTCAACGTCTTCACTATAATGACGTTTAGTCAAGACGTTAAATGTTTCATTCAGTCAACGTCTTGACTAGTTGTCCTTCAGTCATTCAATTGAATGGAGTCATTCAATGAATGCGCTAGTCATTCAATCGAATCGCAGATTAAACCAGATGACTGCGACATACTTACAGCCAGCTGGCCGACTCTGAACGACACAGTTTTGTGTATGGTGGGACTCCGTCCGCCTTTTTTTATACGTCCATGATTATAGCAAATAACATATATTTAGAACAATAATTAATGGTATTTGGGTTATATTTAGTTAAAAACTACTTGTGGAAAATGAATATAATCAAAAACTGGTTTTTAGAGTGTAAAACACTCAATAAGTTTCAAGGCCCAATCTATGCTAAAAGGAAATAAATTGGTGTTAGCAGGACATGTAAGGGATGTGAAGAGCTGAGAACTAATGGCAATGTTATTTAATACGAGCCAATATAAATCGCCGAACATCGGTTACTTTAGCACCCTATAAAACAAGTTCAAACGTAAGTACTCAACCGACCAAAAAACGTAACTAAACATTTGGATAAAGCATGTCTACATTATTATTCATTCTTACAGATAGATAATAATGATTGTTACTGGAGTAAAATGCAGCTGCGTTTTAACCACAGCGGCAAGTGCAAACATATTGCTGCTTTAATCAGTAACAAAAATACGAGCAATAGGTACTTGAAAAAAATAAATGTTATTTTTTTTAATCTTGTTTTTATTTATTTTTTACAACATTAATTATACTCTTAAAGAAAATCGGAGTCCAAAAATTTACTAAAACACTGCAAACATTATTCACGTTTCTGAGTCTTTGCATTAATACACTTTCAATCAATGAGTTTCTAAAATAGTAACATAGAATATCATTGCTTTCAATATGGATTCTTACTCGAGCAATATCATAAGTCCTTTCGGTTTCCTCTTGAGAGTAGGTACTAGTATTGTTTTGCCCAAAATAGGGGCATAATCATTTTAACTTTTTTACCCTATTTTTTACCCCTTTCATCTAAAACTTGCTTACTTGAAAAACCTTTTTCATTCAAAACTCTATCTCCAGCTTCTAAAAGATCAGTTAAACCAGATGTAGTCGTCACAAATGACGATAAACCAGATGGTTTATCGTCATTTGTGACTCACTATTTCTTCCACCTGATACTTTGGATTTAAATGAAATATTCTATGAAACTATCACTGCAAGTTTTGTCGTCGGGTTTTGGAGACCATCATGGTGATCCATCAACACTAAAACAATAGTTAGGTACTCAATTAATATATTTATAAAATGCAACTCAAATAAAATTGACTTGACTGATAATGCAATTTTAGGTTATATAGAATCACATTCATTTTCATTTTTAGAGCAGATATTATCTGATTTAATTTCCTATTGGATTTAGGAAAAACATTAAATTTGTACTGACTACCTATATTTTGCTGTTATTTTTGCAGTCTACGATACAAAAACAATTAAGACCAATTTCTAAAAATTTCAAAACAAGATTGACAAGTTTGTTGACTACTATCTGAGCCCTATTGGTTGCATATTTTTGCCGCGGCAAGCGCGGCAATCGCTTTCTTTGCCCCTCCACCCACTTCGCACGCTCCGAATAGAATAACTGGACGCTGTTAAGGACGTTCCCTCCGGAAATTCCGTAATTTACCGTATTTAAAGCCTTATAAACTCATAATCTGAAAGCTACAAAGTTATAATAAAAATACAGCAAAAATGTTCAGTGTATCAATATTCCTTTCCCCGTTTTAAATTTTCTATTTTTGTTTATTATACTCATGATATCAGCTTCCAAAGTAATACCAATTTATTAAAATTCAAGCATACATTCAGCATCTCCTTAGCATTTACAAATTACTTTTATTTGAAACTCACGCCAATACATCGACAATATCATAAACTAACTATTCCCCATTTTAAATTTTTTTAGGACAATTTTTAACTAAGATAAGTAAATAGCGTTTTGGCGCGATCTCTGCAACGCGGCAAATGTATGGCCAAGGTCGTTTGCTCGGGGGACGGCCCTTACGTATTGAGTAGAGATGTGCCGATTATGACTTTGGCCGAATAGCCGACTAGCCGATTAGTCGGTTGCAAAGAAGCCGACTAATCGGCCGACTAGTCGGCCAAGCCGATCATGGTTTCCGAAGTTTCCGTAACGCTTTTTTACTGGTGTTTGCGGGTGTCGAATCGCTTTATTTTGTTTCTATGATACAGTTATTGATTTTCATTAAATATTTCATCTACAAGAAATCTCGATTTAATAATATTACATACTTAATTCGTTGTTAAAATTATATTAATTACAAAAATAATTTCTTTACTAGCAAGTAATTTCAGAAACACTTCATTTAATTTTAAAATGTGTAACGCTGATTGAGTGTGATATTGTACACACACATTATACATAAATAATAATCAAGGTTTTTCTTTAATGTAATTTCAATAATAGAAAAAAAGTAAAAAGTCGACTAGTCGGCGCTTTTTGCCGACTATTCGCCGACTAGTCGCCGACTACAAAAGTGGCCGGATAGTCGGCTTTACCAACTAGTCGGCGACTAGTCGGCACATCTCTAGTATTGAGTTATGAATGCAGTCATGTTTTTTAGATTGAGATAAGAATGCAGTCATGTTTTTTAGATTGAGTTATGAATGCAGTCATGTTTTTTAGATAATTTAGAACAAGACTGCATTCATAACATAATAAAAAATTTAATATACACAAAATATGTAGGTTTCCTAAGGTAGGAAGTTGGTCGATTCTCCTAAATAGTCTTACGATAATAATATTATAGTTTTAATATGGTTTAGATGCATATTTTCTCGATATTACGAAACTAGAAAATATTGCCTATCCATACTATTACTTTTAATGCGAAAGTATGACGTATGTCTGTCTGTATGTCTGTTACCTCTTGACGCCCAAACCGCTGAGCCGATTTTGCAGAAATTTTGTATGGACTTTGAGTCCCGGCCCCCAGGCATCGCGAATCACGAATCGGCGTCATCTAGTTCTAATGTAATTTGTTAACTATTATATCTCTTTTAAACGCGTTCTGATCAGTTAAAACTTAAAACTCGTTATATTATACTTATTTTATTATATTATACTAGGTAACGCCCGAAACTTCGTTGCGTCAAAATTCATTTCTCGTGGGAACCGTACATTTTTTCGGGATAGAAAGTATCCTTTCCGGGACTCAAAGTATCTCCATACCAAATGTCAGCAAAATTGGTTCCGCGGTTTGGGCGTGAAGAGGTAACAGACAGACAGACAGACACACTTTCGCATTTACAAGTATAATACTATGGATTATTTCATTCTAATTTGATACTAACATTTTATATAGTATCAAGAAGATTCGTTTGTAAGTCAAAGGTTCATTTGAAAGTCTAAGTAAAATTCGACCTTTTATTATTATTGGCGCCTTTTTACGATAGAAGTTCACGTTCTTACAGATAACTAATTTTAATATTAGTGTACGTTGTATGAAAATTGAATGAAATAGGTAATGCAAAACAATTATTTCAATTGCGTTCATTTCTCACGTTTTTATACTTCCATGGTTAATTTGTGGTTTGACTGTTTAACATTACGGCAAAAAGTTTTTATTGTTGAATTATAAATACAGAAATATAATAATGAAGATGTTACCAGCAAATAATTTCGCAAAAAAATCGTTTCTCGGCCTAAAATTGTATATTTTTGGGCTGAATTTATCAGTTGATCGTTTATTTGGTTATAACTGTGAGACTCTATTGTCCAACAATTTTTAAAGTATTTTACATATGAACAATAATTATCTGTCAATAATATAATTATAACAGATTACAATGTATCTTACATATTAATATTGTATTCTATAAATAATAATATTATAATTATTATAAGAATCTTTTTCTATGCCTATTGTTAGCGCCCGTTTAAAGGTTCTTGCGTGAGAATTGCTTAAATTATTACTATGCAATTAGAGTAATATCTTCATTTTATTATCTTTTTAAATATAAAATTCTCGTGTCACAATGTTAGTCAGCAAACTCCTCCGAAACGGCTTTACTGATTTTTACCAAATTTTATATGCATATTCAGTAGGTCTGAGAATCGGCTACTGGGTACTTTATATATTGATAAGTGCATTTGTTGAATAAAATATAATAGTAAATTATTACAACCTGAGACTGACGACGACCATTGTTTGTGCAACGGGATAGCGATCGACGTTGCCATGGCGTCATACTTATTTATTCACTTCAATAAAATAATATGGGCGAAATACTTTATAATATTATGGCAAAGCAACGTTTGTCGGGACAGCTAGTAACATTATAATCACAAACTATACACTACTGCCAAATCGCTGTGACATTGTTGCAAAATACATTAAATTATTATTTTTTAACAAAAAATTGAACCCGACTTCCAAGGTGAAAACGATATTCTAGAAATGACCTATTTTAAGATTGAATTATTTTTTGTTAAAAAATAATAATTTTACTCTTTTTAACCGACTTCAAAAAAAGAAGGAGGTTTCTCAATTCGACCGTATATATGTTCTTTTTTTTATGTTTGTTCGCGGATAACTCCGCCGTTTGTGGGCCGATTTTCAAAATTCTTTTTTTTTTTTGTATAGGGTATAGTCTGGATTTGGTACCATGTTACCAAACCTGGTGACCTGATGACGGGATCCATGAGGAATCGAGGGAAATCCTCAAAATTTATATGAAAACATATGATGATTTTGGTTTCATTTGAAGTATATGCTACCATTTTTTGGTAGCATATGCTACCAAAAAATTACATTTTACATCATGGTGTACCATGGTTCCGAAGGTACTGAACAGAACTCTTGAATCCTTATAGATAAATGTTCAGGAATTTCGGTGTTGCTTTAACAACTAAACGCATATGCTAGTGCATCATTTACATTAATCATCATCATCACCATCAAGACATTTCCATGCATCAGACGTTCAGAGGCCCGATGATCTTGAAAACCTGAGCCTAGCTGAATTTGCTGTACTTCACTGTTATTATATTAAATGGAATGAAAACAGTAAGCAGTTAGAATACTTTCAGAGCCGAATAATGTCTAATGATAGACGTTTCCATCGAAACGATTATTTATTTTATGCTCTGTCAGTTGTTGAGTATTATCGAGCAAAGTCAAGTATTTCTGTATCATGTATAATGTTATATCAAGCTCAGGGCGAACAAACTCCACAAGGGCTTGTGGACAATATTCACCTGACAATGAGAAATATATGAGGCTCAGCATCATACTGGAGAAAATGAAAAAGATGGCGACGAAGAGTTGAGAGAAACGCATAATGAGCCCCTACGTTTTATCATTAAATTAAGAGACAACACTCTAATGCGCAAACGGAATAAGTACGCAGTTCTTCGCACTAGATATTACACTTTAAGTAGTGATAAAGAAAGTAATTATTATAGCTTACTTGTATGTCATCTCCCTTTTCAAGACGAAATAAGCCTCTTACTAGATGACGTATAATAAGTTTACACTATTATATAAAATATATTAAGGGTCTGAATTTAAATTGCGTAATCGCGTCATCTCTAGCAAGGCTTTTTCATCGTGTGGCCTACTTAATAATTTATTTGCATCTAAGTCGGACAACGCTATTCCGTCTAAGGATTTAACACTACTCAGAGCAACATACACCTGTCCTTTGGCGAAATTTTTCTTGCCTAGATTTATGACAGCTTTTTCTAATGTAGTTCCATGTAGTTTGTGAACCGTAACTGCCCAACTTAAAATTAAAGGTAGCATGCGGCGCTCAACATCTCCGTATCCTTTAGTTGCCTGAAATGTTGCAACAGTAGGAGTAATCGGTACCCAGCCATTTTCGTCTTTAATTCTACTTCCAATAGTACAGTCATCAAATTGGACTAACACACTGTCCGGTAATTCCCCCTCTTCAATTTGTTCTCTACGCAGAGCGGGCCATTTAAATTTTTTCACAATACCCATCACTCCGTTTACAAGTCCATCTGAAACAGATATGTTTCGCCTCAACATTACGCGAGATTCTTCAGCTAACTTTATCGTTGATAATAAGCCTCCACAGTTATTAACATCTTTTGGTATTACGTTGAGCGGTGGTGTCTTTCCATAAGTAGCAACTTCACGAGACTCATCTATAGCCGTTATAGTATAAATTTTATGGACTTTTTAATTTTCTGCTGTCATTAAATTATTATAATCATCAACTTGTTTCACGGTTGGGAAGATCCGCACAGCAACTCCGTCAGCGAAGTCCCCTGTCAAAGGAATTCTGCGTCGTTCACAGAGCAATTCAAGTTGATTCGTAGTCAATTGACCTACCCTCAAGTTATTAAGCAAGTCGATGAATTCGGCATCGTTTTGCTGTCGTATGTTTAATGTTAATTCGCAAAATGAAAATTGATGCCATAAATTAATTTCGGCTGCAAACCACGATGGCTGCAAAAAACACCAGTTTCCTTTGACGGGAGGCAGCTGCATTATATCACTAAACAGTAGTAAATTAACTCCGCCAAATAATTTTTCATTGTTCTTGTATTCTTGTAAACGTTGCTTTTTAGTTTATTTACCGTTTGAAGTCGGTTTTTTTTTTGTTAAAAATTATCTTATAGTTATTCTTGTAGATAATAATTAGGAAAAATATCTATAATATATAAACATATGAACATACTATAACCTCCTCCTTTTTGGAAGTCGGTTAAAAAATAATCTTAATGATTTCTCAAAATATTGTTATACAAAAAAATGCTTCAACAACCAAAAATGCAACGCAATAGAAAGCTTTGCTCTTTTACACGTCGCAGGCGCATGACATTCTGACTTATCAATTATCATTCTAGAGGTAAGTTTTTTTTTTAATCTACTGGATGTACCCTTCCCTTTTTGTAAATTTTTACCGTAAAAAAAGCAAGTAGCATTTTTAAAAGACATTATCGTATTTAGTTGACAATTCGTTGATGAAAAACATTTATAAATACCTTGTAAATACCATGCAAAGGTGGTTTACCTAAAACTGAAAACATTGCATTGGCATGTTAATGTACGTGAAGTTTATCTTTGATTTAATCAACATTTCGCCGCACAAAGCTGGAATATCCGAAATCCCGGTACTGCGAATCGAGAAATTTGATTTTGCGCGTCATTTCAGGTACGCGGCCCAACTGGCTTTGACATGGCCTGATAACAAATGATTAGCTACAATCATTAAAGATAGAATAATATGCCACTAGAATCTAGAATCTAGATAATGCCCGCAACTTTGTGGCGCCAAAATTCGTTTATCGCGTGGAAACCGTTTTTACGTGATAGAAAATATCCTATGTCCTTTCCTGGGACTTAAAGTATCTTTATACTATGGTATAGACTATAGAGATAAAACAGCATAATCGGTTCACCGTTTTGGGCGTGAAGAGGTGACAGACTGACAACTATTCGCATTTATAATATTAATCCTTCGATCGCGGATTCTTGGAAATGCTATTGTATTCTATTGTTGTCGCGATCACCGGTGCTCTTATGAGGCTTGAAGGATTAAATAATTAGTATGGATTGTCTATTACAACTAGCGGCGGATTGGCTATATCTTCCCCTAAATCACCTGACACTAGACTGACCGGCGATTTGTCTCGTTGAAGTAAGTCAGGTTGAATTTAGGTTGAGGTGCTGACTTTAATGAATACAACCTGCTGTGGCTAGGTTGAAGCATCGTAATGCAGTGAAGAACCAGTAATTTGATTCTGCTGCGTCTATTACGACCTTACTCAGAATTTTGTCAATAGAAGTGGAGCTAAGTTTTAGTTTTGAGAGAAATCGTCTGCGTTTTCTAAAAACTTCAAATATCGCAAGTTTTTTTTACGACACTTAACTTTGATGTGTGTCTAGAATACTAACAACCATTCTAATTCATTAGCGCTAACTGAATCATGGATTAAATATAATGTACAATATCTCTTGTTCTTCGTGCTTATTAAATAAAGAAATCATTATAATTCAGCAATTAAGAATAATCCAGCCTAGAACAAATACATGATAAAGTTTACACCTCCCTCCGTCCCATTAAACCTTTTTTTAGTCCACTGCATACATACACTAGTATTTACCACAAAATGTAGCGTTTCCAACGTCATTTTTAACGCCCATAACGCACCGCAATAATCTACTAAAGCTAGAACAGAGCGATTTAGTTTTACAACGCGCCCGTGAATGGGACATGGCAGCGGAATTGACGAGGAGTACTGCAGGGTGCACCGGTAACACCGGCGTTGTTTAGTCCCGCGCCGACATAATTGTATTGGCAGAAAGCCAATCTTTAAATGGCGTATGTAATTTTTACGTCGTGATGTTGTTATTTTGATGGAGGATTCTTTGGAAGGGAAATTATGTGTGGTTGAAAGTTAGATTTTATTATGTCAATAGTCCGTTTTTTTTAAAATTAAAATTAGTATTTTCTAAACGCTTCGTTAATGCTGAGAATACGGTAAACAACGGTGGGGTGCAGAACCGTCACCGTGTTGAAAGAAAAACGTAGGATATTTTTACCCAAAAAGGTAAAACTAAATATATATTTTTAAAATGTAATTAAAACTTTATTATTTTGCAGTATTCATTTAAAAATATATTGCAATCACAATAACTGAAGAGTATTTGAAATAAAATGTAAGAAAGTAATAGAAACAAAACAAAACTTTTTTATTGAAACTGAATCTATCATTAACTATCGGTGAGCATTGTGCTCAAATGCATCTAAAAATACTCAACCGTTTGACAGCTGCGGTTCTTGCGAGTGCCAGACTTATTTTCCGTATTCGAAATTCAAATCTTGACATTTATTGTGACGCCTCGTATGTGAGATGGATACGGAAGTTTCAGTTACATGGAAACAATGTGCAACAATAAAATGTTGTGCCGATACACTGTTGATTTTACTATTTGGGTATCAAAACTTTGTCTTTTATTAAGATTAAATAACTATAGTAGGTGCTACTGGCGCATTACTAAAATTACAGCTATTGCAGTGGCGACGGGTCAATTAAGGTGACGCCTTGATAATATTATGGCTGCAGCGATATCGATTTTTCTCAACAATGACTAAAGCTAAGAAATTAAAGTTCATTGTCAGTATTCATCATGTCTTTACCTTTGAATTACCCATAGCATAACACGATTGGTCAACTTTTATAACACAGAATAATAATTAATCAAAAAGACCTCTATAAAACAGGGATTCCTATTTTGCCAACAGACGAGAGTGATTTAAGCTTCCAAAATTTGTACATAGATTAATTCAATCATACACTAAAATTTGCCCATAGCTTATATAAAATTTATTTATGGTTTTCAAATTACGCGACAAAAACCATTTTGTCGCTTACGCCCTTTCCATTTCTTGCTGTTCCATTTCTTGTTTTCTATGAGAGAAAACAAGCGATCTAAAATATATCCAAAACGATTTTTTACTTTAACGCGGCGTCACCTTAACGTCAAAATCCTGAATCGCGCTATGGAAGTTCTTGAAGTTACAGCAGCTATAATAATAATAATATTATTATAGCTGCAGTACATCCGCGGACATTTACTAGCTTTGGTCTGACCAAGCATACCTTGCGGGATCACCTAAGGCTGCAGGATCACCGAAATTTCACTTATGGATAAAATCCCGTAATTTTTGCTCAAAATGGAAACGCAATTAATTTGTTCATTTGCATAATTCAGTTGTATGACAAACATGAAATCGGGGGAATATAATATGACACGGCCGCAAAATGGGTCAAACTAATAACAGTCAGTCGTCGACGGTCGACAGGCGATAATTAACAATTAGGCGGCAAACGAGCACCACATCGATTCTAATTAATTACGCGCTACGGTCGCCAAACGGCCATCGACTGCCAAAAATATACACTGATTAGTTACGGCACTGATACAGATAGTTACTAAGTACCAGATAGAACACTTCCTACAAGAAGTCACAAGCTGATGGTAGACATTTAACGCGTCTCTACCATCAGAAAAAAAATTCATAGGCGGATTAAATACACGTAACGTGATTATCATAGCACATAGATTTGTTTTAGGAAAAATCTGTATCTCTGCAGAGGTAGTGTCGACGCAGAAAATCAGTGCAAGTAATGCTGTATCGCATTACTTTCCGGACTTATGTCCTGGAAAGCCAACGGGGCTAAAGTATACTACCTCTGCTTATTCCCATGAATTAATATTCCTTTGAATATTTTTAGCGGATATTGTGCTAAGATATTCCGCGCAACAATTAAGAAAACTGCTTATCTGGTAGCCGTCAGTCTAATATTTTATGCCGTCATTTTTATTTCAAAAGACGGGAATAAATGTCTCCGCTATCTCGTTCAGGTTCAAAAGACAGTGTCAGCCGTCTCCGGCACATAATGGCCGGACTTCGAGAGCGATTGTTCGGCGATTGTTAAGGTATCCGGACATTCCGGATCGGAGATGGATGTATTTGTTTGACAAATTCTAAGATTTTCTATAATATTTAGTAATTTTATTCTTATAAACATAATTTGATTATAGTTAATTAGACTAAGGATAAAATGAATGGACTCTGCTCACACTTGCTTATTAATTCAAAACAGTACCTCGACAAGCCCTAGGCTCGGTTATGAAAAAATTGGTAGGTAATAATGTCACTCTACCCATAAATTCTCATTTTCGGCAATTAATACATTAGCAACTTTAACTCTAGGTTAATGAATAGTTTTCAAATGCAACTAGAGGTTTCATAATAACTAATAAATAAAAATTGATCTTAATAATTAATAATTATAATATAAAGCCTATTAGTTGTTTGTGATCCTCGTCAATCTTAACTGGTGCACATAAATAAAAGTTGTGACTATACTGCGACGACATACGATTCAAATTATTTGACTTTAGAACGTGTTTAGAACCATGTTTCGACGAGTAGAGGACCACTAGAAACTCGGTAAAATTAAACTTGAATAGATACCTCACTGACCGTTATGGAATCAATACGCGGTGAAATAATGGACATCGCAAACAATACATTTGCTTTGTGGTGTTGTGATCTGTGGGCCGGTTAGTTAGACCCAAGTTGCGACCGGCTAAATCATTAATGGCCGTGTTTGGCTCCACTGAAACGGCTCATATTTTGACCTCTTGAATAATTCCAGAGAAGAGCACGGTTCTCTGTAAACTGAATCGTCAGTATTGCATAGGCATGGGTAGCATAGGAATGGAATGTGTAAACGGGAGTACAGTTATATCATCTTACATGAGACATTACGCGTGTGTTCCGAAATTTAATCCAGTACACTAGCCAGTGATCATGACGTCTTGAACCCGATACATTGTAAGTTGGTATGCCACTAGTGCGGCAAGTGTGACGTATAATTATTATAGGTACTGCGGTGACGATTCCAAATTCAATCGTCATTTACACAGCTCAGTATACTGTTATTTCAAAACTTACTAATTATAGTCAGGGAGCCCTGGAACAATTTTTTTTTATTACTAACAAGCTATTTTCTTGTGAGTAGCTTCATTTTGATAAGACAAACAACTTTTTTATCTGCGAAAAATCTTGAAAGTGGTAGCTAACAGAGATAGAAATGATTTCATACTTTGATTTGATGGTCCTAAAATATGGAATGTTCTATTTGTAGGACAATGTTACTCTTAAATTATATAACTATTAACCTACCAATATACAAAAAATCTGCTGGTTAGGGTTCCGTTTTAGGGTACTGTTATATCGAAAGTGGAATGGGATGATATGTATATTAAAAACGCTTAGTTTTCACTTGCATTTCATAGAATTGCAATTGGAAACTTTTGCTATTTCTTTATTTCATTTTGCGGTGTTTTTCATCTGATCGAATTGGACCTTCGTCGGGTGCAGGTTTTCTTTTAAGTTTAATATTAAGTTTTTGAATAAAATAATTCCAGTTTAAATAAAAGTTTATTTTTTAAAAAGTATCTCCGAATCCGCCAAGTAATAGTGGTGTCAGAAGTGGGATATCAGCATTCATTAAATCCGTCGTTCCGCTGGTATTCCTTAACGGTTCGCGAAAACTGAACTGAAAAGTGAAAAGAGAACTGAGTGATTAGAAAAACTATGAACCAATTCGTCTCCGGAGTGTGATTGTGTCATTGTCCACTTCGTATAAACTCAAGTACACTGTGTCTCGACAATAAGCCTTGCGTCGTAAGCCTGCAGACCAGTTCTGTACCCCTGCACCCCGACATCTCGCGCGCGATAAATCCGTACCGCCGCCGTTCCTGCCATCGTTCCTGACATTGTTCCTGCTGCTGTTTCGCCGCCGTCCCGGTCGTCGTGCTGCCGTTCTGCTGTCGCTCTCGTTGTCCCTGACGTTGGTTGCGTTTGGAAACGCGCCGCCGCTGCCTGCTGTCGCTCGCCGTGCTGCTATGCCGCTCAAGTTCCTAGTGTTCCTGTCCCTGTGAGTCAAACATATTATTATTTGTTATTGCTACATTTCAGCTAAATTTTATAATTATTATAGTGTCGTTCAATATACTTACCAAATTCCTTACCAATCTCTTATCCTTAAAGTAACAATATTACTCTTAATTATCTACATAATATATACTAATTTAGGATTAAAATAATGGAGTAATTCTTTAAGCTAATTTTAAAATGTCGGTCGATAAAAAGGCAGAAGTCCCAGCAAGCGAACAATTCCCTATTAATGTATTATGTAATTTTATTAGTCCCTATAAAGGAGATCGTGAAACTCTAACTGCATTTATAACTAATTGTCAAAACGCCTTAGATTTAGCATCGCCATCTCAAAAGAATTTATTAAATAAATATATCTTATCGCGTCTAGAAGACAAGACCCAAATTGCCTGTTCGAATAAAGTTATTGAGGATTTTAATCAATTAAAAACTTTCCTTAAACAAAATTTCGGCGAAAGAAAACATTATAATCATTTATTACTAGATCTACAGTCATGTAAGCAGCAATTAAATGAACCTGTCGCACAATTTGCCCTGCGTATTGAAAGCTGCCTTACTGATTTACAATCCGAAATCTATAATTCCGAATCTCTTAAAAATGATATCTCTGGTCGCATTGCTATGACAGAGGATTTAGCATTATTTTTATTTTCCTTAGGGTTACATTCGCGTTTAAATAATAATGTTAGATGTAGAAGTCCTAAAAATCTAAATGACGCTATTAATATTGCTCTAGAAGAAGAAAAAATTCAAATTCTTTTATATAAAACTAATATTACAAAATCTAGGTGTAAAACCTGCGAAAGGACAGGGCATATGGAATCTGAATGTAATTATAAAGATAGGCGTTTTAATCTGTCTCGTGATTTTTCAAAATTTCAAGGTCAAAGGTCATTTAATATGAATAACAATAATCAATCCCGTTCTCCAGCTTTTTATAGATATTGTAAAAAAGACGGTCATGACATTAAAGATTGTTATAGACGGAAATATAATAATGAAAATCGTAATTCTTATAAATATAATAATGAAAATCGTAATTCGTATAATAATCATTCTAATAATTACAATAAGTCCGCAAACGCGCATCATATTACATACGAGCCGCCGTCGCCACCGTCACCAACACCTTATGAAATTTCTTGTGAAAATGTCGGCGACAATGCTTTAAACTAAATGATCGGATTACGAAAAAGTGCCGCCGTTTTCCGACTAATTCAGGCACATTGCAAATTCCCTCTAAATATAATAATAAATTTACTCGTTTTATTACAAAATCAATAGACCAAGACACGGGTAACCAGCCCCAAAGTAGTGTCCAAAATCATTTTTCAATGGACCAAGACACGGGTAACCAGCCCCAAAGTAGTGTCCAAAATAATATTTTAATGGACGGAGCCACGGGTAACCAGTCCCAAATATGTGTCCAAAATAAAAAATCGATGGACAGAGCCACGGGTAACCAGTCCCAAATATGTGTCCAAAATCAAAAGTCAATGGGCAGAGACGCGGGTAACCAGTCCCAAATACGTGTCCAAAATCGAAAATCAATGGGCAGAGACGCGGGTAACCAGTCCCAAATACGTGTCCAAAATCTAAAATCAATGGGCAGAGACGCGGGTAACCAGTCCCAAATAAGTGTCCAATCTCATTATGAAAATCAAGTTCAATCTCAAACTCCAATTTATGAAATAAAATCTTTTATAACAAAAATATCATTGCCTCATATAGAATTAAAAACTGAATTTTCTGTCCGTCATTTACGTTTTCTTATTGATACGGGCGCAAGTATAAGTCTAATTAAAAAATCTAGTTTAAATAATAAATACATTTTGTCTCGCGAAATCATAAAAAAAAAGGAATAAATAATATCGAGCAATGCTCTGAGTCTCTAGGTACATCTCAAATTATTTTTTACTTATCTAATAATATTTATAATTATAAATTTCATATATTTAATGATGATGTAAGTTTAGAATATGACGGTATAATCGATAGTGATTTTCTCGGTAATTTTAAAGCCAACATTAATTATGATTCTAAAACAATTAATATCTGCGGGCAAACCATGGATATGAACTATGTCCAGCCAACTTATATAATTCCAGCTCGTTCCGAAGCCGTCATCGAGTGCACGGTATCTAATTACACACCTGAGCGTTATCCGAACAATCAAGGTTTATTATTAGACCATACTTTAAAAGATGGTATTTATTTTGCTAATAGTATTGTCACAATAAAATCAAATAAAAGATTTAATGTTTCAATTTTAAATACTACCGACTGAGCTATCGAAATTAAAGATTATTCCGTAGAGTTAAGCCCTTTTTAACAAGATAATTCTTCGTGTAATATTCCGTATCAAACTGTAAATTCTATTTCTTATTCTAGTTCCGATAGAGTCCAAAAATTCCTCGATCTTATTCGCTGCTCACATTTAAATCAAGAATAAAAAGAAAGTCTTTTGGAATGTTGCTCACATTACACAGATATTTTTCATATGGAAGGTGAACCTCTTACATTTACAAGCGCGATCGAACATAATATAGATTCAGGAGACGAGCCTCCTATTCACGTAAAATCATATCGTTTCCCAGAATGTCATAAAGAAGAGGTAGATTCACAGATTCGTAAAATGCTTGACCAAAATATCATACGTCCCTCTGTTTCACCTTGGAGTGCTCCTGTATGGGTCGTCCCTAAGAAGATGGACGCTTCAGGTAAAAAGAAGTGGCGAATAGTAATAGATTATCGTAAGTTAAATGACGTCACTGTATCAGAAAGTTATCCGCTACATCTCATCACAGATATTTTAGATCAGTTAGGACATTGTAAATATTTCAGCACCCTCGACTTGTCTAGTGGGTTTCACCAGGTTAGGATGAACTCGAAAGACGCCCCGAAGACGGGATTCACTATAAATACAAATTCGAGTGTCTCCGGACACTACGAATTAACTAGAATGCCTTTTGGGCTGAAAAACGCCCCGGCCACATTTCAGAGACTGATGAATACGGTTCTCTCGGGTCTTCAGGGGTTGCATGCATATATATATTTAGATGACACTATTATTTATATTCACGACCTTCAGAGTCATATTTCAAAACTTAAATTAGTCTTTGATCGTTTAAGAAAATTTAACTTAAAATTACAACCAGACAAGTGTGAGTTTCTCAGGCGCGAAGTTGCTTATTTAGGTCACATAATCACAGACAAAGGTGTCTGTCCAAATCCGGATAAAATCAAGGACGTAACTCAATTTCCAACTCCTAAAAATCCAAAGGATATAAAATCCTTCCTAGGCTTAGTCGGATACTATCGACATTTTATAAATAACTTTTCACAACTCACAAAACCTTTGACGTCTCTATTAAAAAAGGATGCAATATTTAACTGATCTCATCAACAAGAATTAGCTTTTAATAACCTTAAAGATAAATTAACCTCAGCACCTTTACTTCAATACCCAGATTTCAATCAACCTTTCTTATTAACTACCGACGCTTCTAATTACGCGGTAGGTGCTGTATTATCACAAGGAGACATAGGCAAAGATAAACCTATCTCATATGCGTCACGAACCCTAAATAATGCCGAAGGCAATTACTCTACCATAGAGAAAGAACTCTTAGCGATTTTATTCGGTGTAAAAACATTCCGTCCCTATCTATATGGCCGTAAGTTTAAAATAATAACAGACCACAAACCTTTAGTGTGGCTGTTTAGTGTCAAAGATCCCGGATCCAGACTTATTAGATGGCGCCTTAAATTAGAAGAGTATGACTATGAAATTGTATATAAAAAAGGAAAATTAAACGCTAACGCTGACGCATTATCTCGCTATCCAGTACTCCCCTTAGATGAAAATGCAACTGATAATTCATTATTATGTAATCCTACACTGTCACCCGGAAGTGACATCGACTCTCATAACCTTCCGTCAATATCTGAAACTTACGAACAATTTCTTCAAATCTCAAAACAAACCGGTGTTACATTTGACACCATAATTCAGGAACATAATGAAAGCCTATTAAAAACTAAAATAAAATTAATCGCGTATCCTACATCAGTCGATTTAGATGATTCTATTCCTTATTGCAGCGAAATTATAGACGCATCTACTAGTGAGCCTAATATCCGAAATATTGAACGCGAACTTCATTCATATTATTCAACATCTAACGATAATCATGTATTTACTCATTTGTTTATTAAATTAAATCATTTTGATGAAATGACTTACAAAGATATATTTAATGTCCTTCGTGAATACCGAGACATGATAAAATACTGGTATTCCGAAGAAAAGGAGATAGCAATATAAGATTTCACAGATACCTTCTCTAAACTTTCATTTACAAAAATATATAATATTATTTCGTTTCTTTTTCATAACTCTAGTATTAAAATTCATATCTATCATAATTGTATAAAATATCCTACACCTAGTGAAATTAAGCAAATATTAAAAGATAATCATGACTCACCTGTGGCCGGCCACCCCGGTATATCGCGTATGCTGGAAAGAATAAAATCTCAATTTTGGTGGAAAAACATGAGGCAAGACATCGAAGATTATGTTAAAAATTGTCGCTCCTGTCAAATTAATAAGCACTTACGTCAAACCAATCGGGCTCCAATGATAATTACTTCCACAGCATCGCAGCCTAATGAAAAAATATATTTGGATCTTTTCGGTCCATTACCTGAAACATATGAATATAAATATAAATTTTTACTTACCGTACAGGATGACCTCACAAAATTTTCACAGGCTTATCCTATGCAGTCATGTTCAGCTGAAGAAACAGCTAGAACTCTCGTTAATTATATTGCTCACATGGGAATACCTAAAATGATAATTTCAGACCAAGGCACAAATTTTTGTTCAGATCTATTTAAACAGTTAGCTAAATTATTCAGTATTAAACATATTTTCGCTTCACCATACCACCCTCAAACTTGTGGAGCTCTCGAAAGGAGCCACTCCACCCTCAAAGAATATTTAAGATCTTACATAGGCGAAAATCAAAATACTTGGGACCTTTACATCCCGAGCGCCATGATAGCTTATAATTCAAATGTGCATAGTACAACGGGTTATTCCCCTCTAGAACTTTTATTCGGTTTTAAGCCCTACATACCATCTAGCATAGATGTCCTCGATAATAATACATATACAGACTATATTCGAGCATTAAATTATCGTCTTTATTATAGCCGTCAAAAGGCTCTACAAAATATTCAAGCGTCTAAAGAAAAATCTAAAAATTATTATGATATACGAACAAAGCCTATTATTTATAATGCTGGCGATATGGTGTATGTCCGTTGCCATCATAAACAAAATAAAGCCTTATCCCCAGTGTGGAAAGGCCCTTATAAAATAATAAAGCTCAATGGCAATCATACGGCTACGTTGTTAATTAATCGTAAGCACGTACGTCATCATTTTGATGAAATAAAGCCAGCAAGTGACGACACGTCATAGTGTCCTAGGTCAGTAAGATAGTTGTAACTATGATATAATAAGTATATTAACATAATCGTTACATAAGTCCTTTCGTTCTATTTCAGATGCGCGCTGTCGCCGCTAGCTATATCAGATTACGTATCGCCTATCATTAGTAGTCCGGGCCTTTATTTCGATAAGCTCTTAGATGTTAAATTTACTAATAATGATTGGAAAGTCTTAGCATATTTAGATATAAGTCATGTTCAACCGAATCTAGATAAGATAGAATTTTTATTAGAAAAATTAAGTGTATTCTGTAATTCTCTTACGTCGTCAAAGATACAGTCGGATTGCATAAATACACTCACGGCGCTGAAAAATCAGCACCTTATTAATGTTAATAAGTTTTCTTCGGTTTCATATTTGCTTCAAAATGATAACGCAAAACAGCGTTTTAAAAGAGGTCTTATTGACTTAGGAGGTACATTGGATGCCGAAGATGCTGTCAAATATTCAGAGGCTATAAATAGTGTCCAGACAGACGAAAAACATCTCGCTCATCTTATGAAAGATAATATTCATGTCATACAATCCACTATTTCATCGTTTAATAATTCTATATCAAAAGTAAATTTAAATGAAAAACATCTTTTGGAAAATATGGAAACAATACATAAAATACTAGATTCAGTTTCAAATACTAATGATAAGCTTACTTTAAAAACTCAAATTAATTCCTTATCTAACTCTTTGGAAGCTATAATTTTAACGTCGTCATTCGATATCGATGACATAAATAATGCTATTTTATTTCCGAAACTTAATATTTTACACCCGACTGTACTCAGTCCCTATCAGTTATATAATGAATTAGATAAGCATAGAAATAAACTCCCTAGCCATTACGATTTGCCTATACCATTAACGCTACAAAATATACAGGAATTAACCGATATTTCTAAATTAGTTTGCTATTATCATCAAAATAAAATAATATTTGTCCTCCACATTCCTTTAGTCCTGCCTCAAGCCTATCTTTATAATATAATACCATTACCTGTCCCATATGATATATTGAAACCAGACACCTACATTCTAATAGAGCCGACTAGCTCATATGTAGCAGTAACAGGTGATCGCATGTTCTATTCACTATTAAGGGACATTGACAAGTGCAAGTTAATAAGTGAAAAGTGTTATGTGTGTGTGTTCGCCGACTTGTTCTCAGTCGTTGCCAATCCTACGTGTGAAACAGTGTTATTAACTGAAGTGGTAACTAAACTCCCAGACTCTTGTGTAGCTAAAATTCTTCATGGTTCTATAGATGTATTTCATAAATTAAGTTTTAACCGTTGGATCTTTGTACAATCAGAGCCAGGAAAATGTCATATTACCTGTGAAAAATCTGACGTTAATTAAGATGTAATCTTATTCGGTACTGGTGTTTTGACCTTACCGAAACACTGTAAAGCGTTTTATAAGACCTTGCAGTTCACCGCAGTCGACGAGACGTCGCTCGGTAATGTTACAAATGTTATCTCCAATTTTAATATTTTATTAGACGATTGTTGCGAACAAAATAAAATTTAAAGAACATTGGTAATCTTGATTCTCTACTTCATGCCAGCATCCATCTTCGCTCGATGGAAGATGAATTGTATAATTTAGAAAATCCGTCTCACTTTGATACATATGGAAATTATTACATGTCTTTAAGTTTATTTAGCAGTATACTATTCATATTGTATCTCTTATATAAATGTCGAAAAAATATTAATTCTCAGAAAAATCCTTGCTGTATTCAAATCTTCAATCAATGTCACAATTCAAATACTTGTACCGATCACCCAACATCTCTTGTGGTGTTCAAAGATAATAACAGTGTAAAACATGATTCTATGTTAGAAGAAACAAATTTTGTAAGTACGCCGACTCCTTTAAAAAGGAATGTTGTCATAACCAATGTTGTAAAGGATCATGAAGTGTTATTTTAAAATTTTAATACTGTATAATTTTATTCGAATATTGAATAAATAATAATTAACATTCATTCTAATAATAATGATCATAATTTCTATGTTAATATTTTGTCTTTTTATAATTTTGTGTTTTTATTGTGTGTTAGTTAAGTTTTAATTTTAAAATAAATGTTATTAATTAAATAGTTTTATAATTTAGTTTTCCTTGTATACTCCAAACGAAAGTCCAATCTCTCGCGCTTATAGTGATTTCAGTTTTGTCTCTCATCACTTTGAAATGTGATGATCAATCTTAACGGGGGGGTTGTTATATCGAAAGTCGAATGGGATGATATGTATATTAAAAACGCTTAGTTTTCACTTGCATTTCATAGAATTGCAATTGGAAACTTTTGCTATTTCTTTATTTCATTTTGCGGTGTTTTTCATCAGATCGAATTGGACCTTCGTCGGGTGCAGGTCTTCTTTTAAGTTTAATATTAAGTTTTTGAATAAAATAATTCCAGTTTTTAAACTGGAATTATAATAAACTGGAATAACAAAAAATAAACTTTTATTTATAAAAGTTTATTTTTTAAAAAGTCTCTCCGAATCCGCCAAGTAACAGTACCGTAGTCAACCAAGTTTTGTTGATTATATATCTTATCATTGAAGTAATGAATCGATTGTATTACGTAAACCAACGTTTAATATTATGCGCACATTTAAAATACGCTGCTAAGTGTTTTACAACTTTTGTTTTTAATTTATTTATTTTAAGTCGCTTAAAACATCAAAGGTCATTAGCGACTACAAGTAATAACAATATTTATACATTAAATCACAGAATAATATTCAGTCGGCCTTAAACATTTTACAGTGTTTTCCCAATCTAATAAACAGTATTTTAATGTAGTCTGAAGTTTTACACTAGTTCTTTCTGGACTGAACATAGGACAATCAATAAGCAAATGTTTTACAGTCAATTCACAATCACATCTTGAACATTTGCTCTTAGGGGCTTTTGTAATTAGGTGAATGTGTGTAGCATTATAATGTCCTATTCTTAGTCTATTTACGAGTATAACTAATTCATCTCTTCTTTTGTTAAATTTATAGGTACATTTTTCAAAAACTGATTCTCTTATTTCGTATAAATAACTATTATTATTTGTAATCCAATAGCTGCAGTTCCATAATTTTTTTAATATTTAACCGGAAAGTTGACTCCGCCTCCCTACGTAAATAATAATAGCTGCGTCTAAAAATTATCTATTTGTATTGGATTATAGCAGTTAAATTAAATAAGTGATAAAATAACTACTACGGTTTTTTAAATTTTATTGAGACATTATTATAAAACACTATTTTTGCGCAAATAATAAACTCTGTATAATTACCTAATTAATTTGGTTAAAATGTATTACCAACTCGGGCAAAGAGTTAAGAACGGTATAATAAAGCTGCCTTCAATAAAACATTAGCCCGTATATTTGGTTGAATTTTATAAAGTGGACTTTGGACCGCTTGTGAAATATTCAGGAGAAATATGAGCGAACATTTCAGGTATACCCAAATTATATGCAATGCTATGTTTAGCGAGTCCCTGTGGGAGCCGGCTTATAAATGAATACTAAATCGGGTTTTATTTGGACGTATTTAATGTGAATCTAGAATTTTGAGCATACAGGCACACCTTTATTGAGTACTATCAGAGAAGTTGATTCCTAGGCAGATGGGGGACCTACGCAGTTTGGTCGCATTACGTCAAACTCAGCCGACAGATAAAAATTAACATTGAATTGACATGATCCGATCAAATGAAGTTGGTCTGTCAACTGCCTAGGAATCAATTTCTTCGATGGTACATTATAATAACGAATGTGATGATGATCTTATCTTGTATTGTTTTATACTATGTTACCCGGTCCATCTATTACAAATTTATAATTCTTAAAAATCGGATCAGTGGTTAGGAAATTGGTAGATAGACACGTCACACGAGCATAGAAGATACATACCACGTTATATACTACATAATATAATTGATAATAAAATAACCGTCCTTAGTAATAAGCCCTCAGGATACAAACGTTTCGTCCTACGTGACGGTCTCGGAAACCCTCACAGAATATCCGCGCTAATAAAAAAATATTTGACATCATGTCTTCTAGCTAAGTATCTGGCAGTTAGATAATACATTGCAGAGTTGGTTTAGCAAAGTTATTTTGATTTATGTAAGTTATATCGGAGAAATTGATTCATGGGCAAATAGACCTACTTAAATTGGTCGGGTTGTATCAAGCCTTCTTTCACCATAGCTCCACAAAAACCTTTATTAGCCATGTGCTTACAAATTTCTGATGGTAGAATTTAGAAACATAATTTTTTAAATGTATCATCTCAGGAAATAATAGTACTTACTTAACATCAAAAGTTTAAACTTTAAAGTAAGTAAAAGAATTGATCTCGAGCAAAGCCGCAGGTAGCTAATAATAAAATCATGTTATAAGTCACAACGAGTATGCACACTGAAAATTACAGTACATAAGAATTCAGAGCCCACATTTGATTCCAGTACACTTGGCCGATATCGCTCGGAACGGAATTTGTAAAATGGCCTTCTTGTTTGGATACAGTGCATGATTGGCAAACTTCCACGGCAGCAGCCTTAGCCTGTCATTACGTAATATTATTGCTAAACTATATCGTGTACGCGTTGTTAAATGGAAACTGGTCCAATTCTAGGCACCGCAACGATTCCGTATATCAGTATGAGATCTAAGAGCGAGGTTACACTGTTATTGCGTTGCGACTTACTTCGTTGCAACAATTTTTTAAATATTTATATAAAACTATATGACCCACACAACTCCGTTGCGCTAAAACATTCTTATTGCACGGGAACCGAAGTTTATTCCGGAATTAAAAATCTTAAAATCAAAACAAATCTCAATCAAAACTCAGAGTATCTCCATACCAAAGGAGAATGCCCAAGGTCGGTACCATTAATTCTCATGCGCTTTGATGAAAATAATACAGTAATTATTTTTGGAATTTTTTACGTAATTACACACCCGGAATCCAATTTTTAAACCCGGAATTTAAATTAAATAATAAAAGTTACTAAATAACTCCCTCCACATTCGGTTAGTGATGTAGTGCATTATTACAAATACATCAAACAATATATTGTAACAATATCGATTCATTCGACTAAAGCAGTAATTGCAATCGTTATTCCAATTTTCATAAATATTACTTGCTTTAATAACAATTTCCGAATGATAATATTATTTATTGATATCATGCATTAGCTTTTCCATATTATGTACGTTAAATAACAGTAGAATTAAGCTAATCCATTACACCTAATCGATTCAGCGCTGCTATTAGACATAAAATCGTTTTTTTTTTCATAGACTTCGATTTCTCGATCGCGTCCCTAACCGACGCATTTTTTGTAACATCTGTGATCTGTCATTGTGAATACGTCTATAAATTGTCTTTTATTTTTCAGATGAATTTCACAAAATAATATAAATAAATACTATAAAACAAGATTGTCTACTTCAATGTTTAATTAATTACAATCTTGGATAACTCCCAGTCCGGTAAGCACACCTTAATTTATATTCTGAATATGTAAAGTAAGTATATTAAATTCTATGTAAAAAGGCACCTTCTATGTACCTATTTCCTGACAAATTATTTAGTTTTTGATTTCACAATTACCATTTAGACTTTAGAGTATAGATATTTCTATGAATATACATATTACAAACACTATTTAATTCATTGTTTTATTACAGCTGACTTCAGATTCTGTACAGAGCAAACAGAACCAGTGAAGGCTCTTTTAACCTGCTTTTGGTCATAGAAGAGTAGTCTTTTCTACCTACTACAAGAATAAAATATCCTGTAAGACAAGATCGACATGAGAGAAACATTATAATTATAGACTATAATTTCCGTTGACTTGGTAATAATTTTTGTTTATTTTAAGTTATATCCTATTAATATTTTTCATTTTCCAATATTGGATACTGCTGGTAGTGCTTTGTGTCCTGATAAACATGTTTTCACAAATAATTTCA
Organism: Polyommatus iphigenia; assembly: GCA_963422495.1. Taxonomy (NCBI): domain Eukaryota; kingdom Metazoa; phylum Arthropoda; class Insecta; order Lepidoptera; family Lycaenidae; genus Polyommatus; species Polyommatus iphigenia. Next base: position 35,322,458 of record OY730186.1, read on the forward strand.
TGAAACATTTTTATTTCTTGTCACTATTATTTGTAAGATTTAACAATACAATGAATGTATTACTATATTACATATCACTTTTTAGATCTCAAGATTGAAAAGAGTTTGTGCTGCGTGCTGGAGGACAACTGAAAGAGAAGTGCGACATTATGATGAGCAAGACTCCAATCGCCCTGGTTTGTTATGAGGTATTCTGACAGATGCTGGATCAAGATATACCTCCAAACTATACAAACCAAAAAATGATTTCTTCTGTGTGCAAACGAGCTGCAAGTACATCTAATTACTGTATATTTGTTAATTGTTTTGAAACGGATGTTTACTGGTACTTTTATGTATGAGACTGGTCATGTCATGCGGACCGTTGGTACGGATCGCTCCACTTAGATCGGTCTATACGGAGCGATCCGTACCGACGGTCCGCGTGACAATAAAACCAGCCTAAAGGAACAGTTATATATATTATGTACTTAATTATAAGTTCTATGTACCACCATGTTGTATGATTTAGATGAGTTTTGCAGGAGTATGATGAATGATTTAAATAGGTTTTTTCTTTTATGTAAATAAAAATGAATCTTATTTAAATGTTTGTGTGATCATGTTCACATTTTGCAGTACATAACATGTTCCATAATATGTACTGCAATATGTGAATTACTTACTGAATTATGTGTATTAATTCATACACTATATGAAGCTTAATTTACGTGTAATATTAGAGTACTTAAGTAAGAGTAGAATTAAGCCCTTTGTGTTTGCCCTTTTTTTTTAGTTTATAATACAACTCTTTTCTTTGTTAATGAAATGAAATAGTTTATTGAATCAAGTTAATGTTCATGTTATAAATGAAACCGAGCCGCTGGAAGTTTGATGTATATATATTTGTTATTGTTGTGACACTGTTTGGATAAAATAAAAATACATTGTCTGTTTTATTTTTCACTCCAGTCAACAGCATGAGCATAGCCCAATAGCGCAATAGCGGCCAGGTCGCGGCGGCCATCGAGATAGATAGTATGAAACCACTAATGTGTCCATTGTGAAAAGTAGGGAGATCGCAGACGGCACACTTTTTGTGTGATCGAGTCTGCGGCGCACATACATTCTGCATGGCAAAATGTTACTTACATTTTTGCTTAAATTGCTTATGAGAATGTATTCAATAATAATAAATACCCATAGAATCTAGATAGTAGATATTATAGCGGCGGTTTTTAGTCACAACACAGTATGCGGAAGATTTCGGTGATGATTTATTACTAATATAAGCGCCTTACTCTATTTTTTAGAGCAATAACGTTCGCTCGTGTATGACTTGTCAATAAAATAGGAGCTTTGAAGATTTTAAGGTTATTTTCGATTTTATCAAATTACTCTGAAACCCCGGTTTTGTTTACAAAGAAATTTTTATAGGAGCTAAAATGATAATCATAGACTTTAAAAAACGAAGTTTCATAATGACGCAAAATGGTACTGGGTACCATAGAGTTATGATCTTTCTCCTTTTAGCAAAATCAGTTTATTGATTTGCGCGTAAAGAGGTAATAAAAGGCAGATAGATAGACACAATTTCCCACTTATAATATTAGTATGGATTTGGGGGCAAATGAGCAATTGGATCACCTGATAGAGAGTAACTACCATCACCCATAGACACTAGCAGCATCAAAATAGTTGCACATGCGTTGCCGGTTTTTTAACAGGGAAAACGCTATCAAAATAAGCATGGTACATACATATGCTGAAACGACGCACATCAACGCGCAACGACGACATGGTAACGCCTTATCTGTACTCGTCCACTTCGTCTCCCGTCGCGTCATTCCCACAAAACTCCGAGTCTGAAAGTTAACCGACTTAAAAAATAGAGCCCAACTGCCGAATTTTCGTATATGTTAGTCTATATCAGGGTCTGAACAAATGTGCCAAACAAAGTGTATGTACGTAACTTATGTAAGTATATTGTAATATATTGTATGTATCTGGAACTACCATTCCGATTTCAGTAATTCTTTTTTGTTGTACTAGGTATTGTTTAACTTAGGGAATAGGGTTTGCGCGTAAAGAGGTAATAAAAGGCAGATAGATAGACACAATTTCCCACTTATAATATTAGTATGGATTTGGGGGCAAATGAGCAATTGGATCACCTGATAGAGAGTAACTACCATCACCCATAGACACTAGCAGCATCAAAATAGTTGCACATGCGTTGCCGGTTTTTTAACAGGGAAAACGCTATCAAAATAAGCATGGTACATACATTTGCTGAAACGACGCACATCAACGCGCAACGACGACATCGTAACGCCTTATCTGTACTCGTCCACTTCGTCTCCCGTCGCGTCATTCCCACAAAACTCCGAGTCTGAAAGTGATGAAAAAACATGTTTTATTTCTAAACGGAAAATAATATTTTCAGAAAGTCTACATGTTGACCTATCACCGGTTTGAGAAGAGAGGAACCGGCGTAAGAAAGTTGCAAGTATGGCACATTATAAATGTCGGAACATCGCTGCTGCGGCAACGCTACGAAGCTGCGATATGTGGCTTCGGATAAGAGATCGTTGCATTTCCGAACTCATACTGTTTAAGTTTGGCTGTTTAGTGTCTAGGATGGCGCCCTTTGCCAGTGAAAATATGAACGTTAACTTTCGAAAGACAAAAATATTCTGTAAGTACATAAACATTCATATTTGCGACTTGTCTCGTGGCTTGTATCATAGATCTTTTTTTAAGATTAGGCAAGCCCTAAAATTTTGAATTAATTAACATCATTTATATGATAATATCTTGTGACTAGAGCCTTAATCATAGAAAAACAAATAAAAAATCATGGAATAACAGTAATTTAGCAAAATGCAAGATAAAAAAGAAGAACTGAGATTCATCTTAGTATTTGAATTTTGAATTGGTGACATTATCATTTAAATTTTAAAGTATTAAGAAACAAATGAATTTAAATGGAGAAAATAGAACATTTTCATGACAAGACACTATTGAACCCTATTAAGCATTAAGTGAAGGGAGCACACAAACTAATGGACTTACAACTTCTGTTGAAATAGTAACCAGCGTAAATACTGTTTTCGTGAACTTGGCCTGTTTGAGTTGGGGACAAACGCGGGGGTCAGCCTACACTGGTCACGGCTGAAAGGGCTGTTGATCTTTTGTTTATTAAAAATTACTTTTGCTGATCCTCTTTTATTTTTATAGAATTTTGTTGCTTTCTCTAAGCCTTGTAATTGAGTTTCAACTTTTATTGAAATGAAAACTTCTTTAGCGGCGTTGAGCACTTTTGTGGGATGGGTAAAAACTGTGAAACTCGCATCAGATTCTCGTGCTGATCGAAAAACCTTGGAAAATCCGTAAGACGGTTGGAGAGTAGTGTTGTAACATCGAAATTGATTAATCGAACAATCGAATGTTTTTTTTTTTTTAATCGATTTTCATAAAAAATGGGTTAAAAATTTAATCGATTGTAAGGGTTTCGATTAAAAAAAATCGATTTTTAATAATCGATTTTCATAAAAAATGGGTAAAAAAAAATGCACAACGTTAATAATCAAGTTTTCACTTCTGCCGGCACTCCCGGAGTGCAACCCGTCTTTTTTTTTAACCGACTTAAAAAATAGAGCCCAACTGCCGAATTTTCGTATATGTTAGTCTATATCAGGGTCTGAACAAATGTGCCAAACAAAGTGTATGTATGTAACTTATGTAAGTATATTGTAATATATTGTATGTATCTGGAACTACCATTCCGATTTCAGTAATTCTTTTTTGTTGTACTAGGTATTGTTTAACTTAGGGAATAGTACAAGTTTTTATGAACTTTAAAACTTTCGTGTTGCATTATATTTGATACTTATTATTCGGGACTTAACGCGACTTATATTCTAGTAGTAATGCTACTACATACTTTTGATTTTTTAGTGAAGAGTGTGAGGTTGGAACCCGGAGATACCATGGTGAGTTTCGACGTTGAGTCACTTTTTACTAACGTTCCACTAAGGGATAGCATCGAGGTGATTAAAAACAAGCTGTGTGATCATGAGTTGCCTAAAGAATATATTGTTCTCGTTGAAAACTGTTTGGACGGTAATTACCTTCTCTTCAGAGATCAGTACTACCTCCAGATCGATGGCGTTGCAATGGGTAGCCCTCTGGCACCGATAATTGCAGCTTTAGCTACTGGACCATGGACTGTGAATCTTTGGAAGAGGTACGTTGATGATGTTTTCTGCATTATGAATTCATGAAGCCCCAAGCGGCCACATCCGGCCGCGATAACAATGAACAAGCTATTGTGTCTCGTTTTGCCACGACTGATGGGTTAATGGAGGTCAACAGGAAATAGAACAGTATATCAATCACCTTAACTCAATCCATCCAAAAATAAAATTCACCTACGAGATGGAGAATAACAGATGCCTCGCATTTTTGGATTTGGAGATCAAGGTTAAGGAGGATGGTACATTATCCCACACTGTGTACAGAAAACCTACACACACTGACAGATATCTACACGCATCTTCTCACCATCATCCTCGGCATCTTCAATCTGTTATATCGTCGTTAACTAACAGAGCTCATAACCTTTGTAACCCTGAACATTTACCCAAGGAGCTAACACATGTTCAGGAGGTACTTACACGGAACGGATATAACGTGTCGAGGGGCTTGAGAGGACGGAAGGAGAAAACGAGGTATCCGGAGGTAAGCCGTCAAGCAGCATTTTTACCATACGTAAAAGGCGTAACGGACAAAATTGGAACAGAGCTGAGGAAATACTCCATTAAAACTGTGTATACTCCGTTACGTAAAACATCACAAGTACTACGGTCACCAAAGGATTCCTTACCTTTCCAAACACCTGGGGTTTATAAAATTGATTGTAGCTGTGGTAGTTCGTACATTGGCCAAACGAAACGGACTATTGGCGAAAGAGTGAAAGGACACATAGCCGCAGTGAAATCGGCAGACAAATAAATCCGCGGTAGCAGAACATCTGCTTGATATGGGGACTAATCATTGGATGGAGCTACACGACCCCAAAATCCTCTCTACAGATCGTCATTACCACTCAAGAGTAATACGTGAAGCCATTGAAATTAAAAAGCACAAGAATTTCAATCGTGAGGACGGATTTAAATTATCTCCAACCTGGAATCCAGTAATTAATAAGTGCAAACCGCGTGTGTCACCTTTGTCAATAAGTGTAAACCCGGATACAGTGAGTGTTGTGTGTCGCACTGAGCATAGTGACTATAAATACATTGGAACACAAATGTTGGACAATTTGAGGGTAGTCGTAGATCAGACCGCCCAGTGCAAACGAAGACGCCGCGCTCCTGCAGTCCCCTCGTGACCACGGCCGTTGCAACACGGCCGAAACGTCGAGAAAAGTATGTAGTAGCATTACTACTAGAATATAAGTTGCGTTAAGTCCCGAATAATAAGTATCAAGTACAAGTTTTATCAAAATCGGTTTTGAAGTTAGGTAGTTTTGATTCTCAATTACGTTCAATTTTGAAGTCGGTTTTATCTTTTTACTAAAATACAGTTACATATCTTGTGTCGGAATAATTTTGTTAAGCCTTTTAATTTTGGCATTATAATACCTACATTGCTTTGTGTTACTTTACAATTGATTGTAATTTTTTTATTATTTTAGATGGAATGTGTCATCTTTTTTAAATAAATGTGCGTGCCTTGTAAGTTGTAGAATAAGTTAATAACTTTCGATAAATTTTCCTTTTTTCATACAATTAATAAGTACCTCATCAAAACAGTTACTCAAGTATAGTGTTATAATTAAGGAATATAACATTTTGGTCGTAACTGATTCTGAGAAAATCGCATTTCTAAAAGATGTTGACAATTTGTTTTGTTGTTACTTGGAGCGCACATAAGTAGAATTTCTGACAGTGGGACGTAGAAAATATCATTGAATACGGTATGATAAGAGTCAAAAAGACATATTATATTATTGTGATTCTTACAATATTGTACGTACCTACTCGTATAACGTAAGACTACAATGCAAGAAACACGAATGAATTTTGTAAAATATATGAATAATTTAGAAGTTACAATAAACTCGCACTTTCAACATGTCGCACAAAAAATATTGAAAAAGAATCAAAAGCCGCCATCATTTAAATTTGGAAAACGCGAAAACAAAATGGCGGGAAAGTTAATCCATTACGCGTCGAACTCTTTTGTCTTTGATAAGGATAATGCTTGTAACAGCCATTCATCAAATTTTATTGCACATAAATTCACATATAAAGCTCAAAATATATGAATATGTTTATTTTTTAATTTACGCCCCGTGTGTGAGCAGATGGGAACTTTTTCACAACCTTTTTTAACCTTTGACCGTTCGGTTCTTCATACCTCGCAATTAGAATTTTTTCTATTTTCTCACATTGCGTTGGTTTATGACTTGGTAGTAATTTCTGTAAATAAATTTCTTATTTTCTTACTTCATACCGATTTGTTTCTTCTTTAATTATAATTACATATTTTAAAATATAGGCTAACAAACACATTTGATTTTTTCCATTCGAATCTTGAAAACAAAATCAATCTTCTTTTGAAATTAAACAACAGTCTACATACTTACAATGATATAAATCAGTTATATAATATATTTATATAACTGATTTATATCATTGTAAGTGTACGAGTATATATAATAAATAAATACGAGTGCATTCAGTCAGTAGATCAAGAGCTTAAAATATTTAGGCCTAGATTTATTCAGGCCAAAAATGAAATCCGGCTATCGCGTTTCACAGTCCATATCTGTTGGCTTCGGACCGGCGTAATGTATTTTGGAATTATTATAAAATACCATTTTTTTTTCATTGCCAATAAAACCCTCGGTTAATTTCTAAAGCTAAAATAATCAATAGAATAAATAATTATCCCTGGAGATAATTAAATATCATTAACATTAAAAGCTTATATAACGCAGTATATTTGTCATTGGTTTAGTAGGTACTTTATAATAGCGTGAATACAAACAATATATGTATTAATTATTATTATCTTAATCTTATATTTAAAAATGGATTTTCAAATGTGTTAGTCGCCCTAAAACTCGAAAACGGCTGAACGGATTGGACTGATTTTGGTCTTAAAATATTCGTAGAAGTCCAGGGAAGGTTTTAAAGTGACACGAAGTTCACCGGGATAGCTAGTCTTCTTATATATAAAAATGGATTTTCAAATGTGTTAGTCGCGCTAAAACTCGAAAACGGCTGAACGGATTGGGCTGATTATAGTCTTAAAACATTCGCAGAAGTCCAGGGAAGGTTTTAAGGTGATCACAGGGACAGCTAGTATAATATAATATCAATGGACGCTTCACACCACGTCAGTCTGGCCCCGTGCTAAGTACCTAAAGGACTTGTGTTACAGGTACCAGACAACGTAAATATATTTATTACTTTTATACTACACATATATTTAAGATTTTTATTATACACATCCAGACCCGGGAACATTGAAAACTTTTTGTTCAGTCGGCGGGATTCAAACCCGCAACCCCCGGCTTGAGCTACCAACGCGCTCACCACTGAGCCACAGAGGTCTTAAAATGTAATTTTATCTCCCTTTTTAAAAAATCTACCAAATAATGTTGTCTTCGGCTTGATAGCAATTCTGTAATTTGAGACAGCTTCACTTAAGGGCCTTCCCTACGGAGATTCCGTAATTTACCGTATTTAGAGCCTTATAAACTCATAATTTGAACGCTACAAAGTTATAATAAAAATACAGCAATAATCTTCAGTATATCAACATTCCTTTCCCTGTTTTCAATTTTCTATTTTTGTTTATTATACTCATGATATCAGCTTCCAAAATAAAACCAATTTATTAAAATTCAAGCATACATTCAGCATCTCCTTAGTATTTACATATTACTTTTATTTGAAACACACGCCAATAGATCGACAATATTAATTCAATCCAATTCAATGTATGGTCCCTTGACCATACCGGCCGTCCCCCGAGCAAACGACCTTTCGTTTGCTCGGGGGACGGCCTTAAGTTCGCTGCATACTTTTTAAAAATCTCAATTTTGTTTGAGGCGAATATTATAGGTAACCTGTTATTTTCTGAAGACGTGAAAGGACAAAATATAACAAGTTCCTTTGTCCTTATGCATTAGATCATAATATAACTGAAAACTTTGGCATACCTTGTCCCCTTCTAAAAAGATACCTATGTAAAATATTAACCGCTGTCATAATATCATTAATTTTATTATTACGAATAAATGAAAGCATTTACCATCCATGCCCAATGTCCATTCTAAAACATGAATCTGCATTATAATTAAAATAAAATTTAATTAAAAAGCATAGATATTTCTATGTTTAAGCTTCCTTTGTTTGCCGAGAGCCCGCCACCCGCAGTCGATGGCTGGACAAATAGAAAATTTTCCCACAGTGCTAACAGCTTACACTGAGCTCGCAAAAATATTTCCGTCATTATAGGGCGGGTAAGGCGGGCGGCGAAAAAATGTTGTTCACGAACTACTCAAACATATTGAAACGATCTTATGTTAACCGAATGTAAAAATTTTCGACATTATTCTTTACTGCTTTTACTTACTGATTAATAAAAATTAAATAAAAAAAATGACGGGTTGCACTCCGGGAGTGCCGGCAGGAGTGAAAACTTGATTATTAACGTTGTACATTTTTTTAACCCATTTTTTATGAAAATCGATTATTAAAAAATCGATTTTTTAATTAAGTAATCGAAACCCTTACAATCGATTAAATTTTTAACCCCTTTTTTATGAAAATCGATTTTTTTAAAATCTATTTTTTTAATTAATCGAAACCCTTACAATCAATTCGAGTTCGAGGTCGAGGTCGAGTTCGAGTTCGAGTTCGAGTTCGACACAAAACACTACTCTCCAACCGTCTTACGGTTTTTCCAAGGTTTTTCGATCAGCACGAGAATCTGACGCGAGTTTCACAGTTTTTACCCATCCCACAAAAGTGCTCAACGAACAACAAAGAACTTTTCACTTCAAAAAACTTTTTAAAATAAAAATTAAAATAATATTAAAAAACAACCAATATTGTGAATGTGAAAGTGTGTATATTTTGTGTATTTTTGTATTAATTGTGTATTTGTGTATGTGTGTATTTTAAATGAAATTTGATTAGGTACTTTGTATTCTTTAGGAAGGACATAGGATGGCTATGGGGTATTAGGGTTCCGTAGTTTGTATATTTTATCATTAGGCACATAAATAGGATAATACAACTGAACCTTATTACACAAATAGATAGAAACATAACTCGAATACATACAATAACATCATTTGAAATCCATTTACTTCTGCAATAAAATAAATAAGGCCCATACACCCTTCCGATGGCTATATCAATTTCTGTCACAGCCTAAAGACCCTATACACTGGGCATATTGATGGATCGCGGATTCAATACATTATCCATATTATGTTTCAATAGAATATGTTTATTGTAAACGATTAATCAGGGATTTGTATCAAAGATGCTGCTAGCTTGGATAATCCTTCTTAGTTTACGAATGTACATTGTACAGTCATGAACATTAACCCTCAAGTAACATCGTGATTTTTTGTTACATAACTAACATCGTGGGGTGAAATTTTACTCCACATAAAAACTTGAAAAAAATGATACAATGGTTAAAAAACTTCTATATTTATAATCAATTTACATTAGACTAGCACATTATAAATCTATAAATAAACAAAAAACAACATTTGTTTAAAAAAAATATCTTTGTTTTTCTAATTATGAAAAAAAGTAACTTTTTAACGGTTTTAACATTTGTCTTGTAATCACTCTTCTACAAAATTCTTAATTATAACAGCAAGAACGGTATAGCTTGACTTTCTTAAATACATATATTTGAGTTGGTTAATGCAGGGATAACTATTAAAAATTCAATCATAATTCTTATAATGAAATAAACAGAAAAAATGTCAACTACTTTTCCGCAACAAAAAATGTTGCAAAATTTTCTCAAAAATAAAACATTTTTCCACACATTAGAAACATTTAATCCTATGTAATTCTTCTATTTTTATACTTTTATCACTTTCCAGCTCCGTTTCAGTGTCAGTTTCATGATTTCTACGGTCCTATGGCGCGTCTTCTAAATAACTCTAAAATTGGCCATGGAATCCCTTTAATCTTGTTTTTCTTCAAAACCTTTGTCTTCTAGAATGCTATCAACTAATTTGTTAGAAAAAAAAAATATTAATATTCCCTCAGTTATATAAAAATAGACAAAACGAATTTTAGGATAGTAAAAAAACTAATAACGTATTGAACATCGTGGGGAAAAAACTTACCCCATAGGTCTGCACAGCTCAAACGAATGACTTTTCGCCTACTACGACTCCACTACCCTTTAAAATGTGCGCTATACTGAGAATACTTAAAAGGAATTAAATGTACTTTCAATAGAAAAAATATTATTGCAGTTTTTATGCGAGTGGGGTAAATATTTACCCTACGATGTTACTTAAGGGTTAAGTTTTTAGCAGATCAGATAGTTGCTTACGACATCCATACTTACTTACCTACTAATAGTATAAAATATGCAAAAGAATGTCTGCCCGTCTGTCTGTCGCCTCTTCACGCCCAAACCGCTGAACAGATTTCGCTGAAATTTTGTATGGAGATACTTTAAGTCCCGGGAAAAGACAAAGAATACTTTTTATTAAACAAAGTTGCGGGCATCATCTAGTAATTAAATAATATAATATTATGCCTACTTTCGTAGCCCAGATGTCTAAGCCAGCTGATTAAACCATAATAATCGAAGTGACATATTTTGAGGTACAAGAGTTGGGCCACAGATACAGAATAAACTGCGAAAGAAGATAGACTAGAAGGTAAGGAATAGACTAAAAGAAATTGCTGTGCCTATATACTTGATCTCTTTATAACCACATTTTACGGATAACATATTTTTCACGGATTTTTTTCAACTTTAAAAACATGAAAAAAATAAAAAATAAAAAAATAAAAAAAATAATAACTGTAAATTTTTTTGGGATAAGAAGTATCCTATAAATATCTTTTCTTGGGACTCAATTCTCAAAGTATCCTAATACCAAATTTCGGCAAAATCGGTTCATCGGTTTCATTTGAGGGTGAAGACGTAACAGACAGACAGACATACTTTATCACATTAGTATGTATGATAATATATCAATTATGAAATAGACTAATCTAGCCAAATAATTTTTCGATTACTTACTATAATATTTTTCTTGTATTTCGTAGGACGGTTTTGTATTTTGTGGATGTTATTGGCGACGTTTAATGGCTGACTACCCGGGATTGAGATGGCCCTCATAAATCGTCCCCGGATGTCATTAGTTTATTAATAAAAGTTGACTTATATCATAGTTATTAGCTCCGTAAGGGCCAGCGCACACTATAATAAAAAATCTGCATCCGTTGGGGATGATTTATACAGTGTCTTCAGAGCAAAGTAACCACTCTTCAAATACTGTTTAGTGCCTGGGACAAATTTCAGTCATAAAAAGGTAATTTTTTAGAAGTCACATACATTTATTAATATTACTAGCTGTCCCGGCAAACGTTGTTTTGCCATTTAAAGTATTTCTACTTCATCAGTTGATACAAAATCTTACCCCTCTTGGGTCTCCTTAGAGGGGGGGGGGGGATTTTTATACACCAGATCTTGAGTTGGAAGAAGACAAATATATCTGCGAAAACCATATGCAAATCGGATCAATAGTTTTCGTGTTAAAGCAAAATTCTTATACAAAATCTGACCCCTCTTTCGTCCCTTTAGAGGGGTGGGGGGAATTTTTTTTACACACCAGATGTTAAGTTGGAAGAAGACAAATATATCTGCGAAAACCGCATTCAAATCGGATCAGTAGTTTTCGTGTGATAGTGGAACAAACATACAGACAGACAGACAGACAAAAAACTAACTACATTTTTGGCTTCTATAGCGATGTAGCTACCCCCCGCTTATTATTTTTTGAATATCTTTAATGTACAGAATTTTCATTTCTACAGTTTTATTATACGTATAGATTATCATTATAGAAACTACCAATAAATCAGAAGTGAGACAGTATTCTCAAAGCACAGAACAAAACAGCCTGTCTAGAAAGTGAAGCAAAGCAAACAAAAACGTCGAAATAAGTGGAACTAGTCAGCACCGACCCTAATGGTCACTATTGGTAAACATATAAAAAGTCCATTAGACCTCAGTATATTTCGATACAAGTAATAAATATCAATAACATATTAACAACATAGGAAAAACATGTGATAAACATGGCCGACATATATCTTGTAAAACATTAAATGGTAATAATGCGAATACAAAATGTCCACTAAGTCGCCAACATTAATCAGGGAACGTCTTCTGATGTTCATGAAGCTATAAAATAAATGCTGGCTATTTATGACGAAATATATTTGCTGTAGTAAAGCTCTGTCCATAAAAATGCTGATCATAGACCTACAATGATCTTTTGGTTTGGGTGACATGGTCGTACGTACATGGATTGCAACGCACACAAAATTAGTTAGGTGTCATTCACGGAGCCTTGTATTAGCTCCGTGGTGTCATTAGAGCCTGATGAAAAATTAATCTTGGATGATATTGACAGGAGAGCATGGTTAGAAAATATCCGACAGTATATTATAAGTTTATGAAAATATCCGTTTCTCAATTTTAAGTTTATAAGATGACGTTATTTTTTATTTTGGCCTACGTCGAAGGTGACTTGTAGAGCTTCAGTTAGTAGTTTAGTTAGTAACGTTATTATAATTGCTAACACACCACATATTATTTATGCCAAAGTATATGCTCTAAACAGGCCTATGTTAGCTTCTACTAAAACATACATAAAAAAGATAAGCTAAGAAGTTAACACAAATCAACATCTTTATTAGGACGAGAATATAAAGTCGTTACAAAGATATCCGAAATTCTATTCAAACTGAAATGGAACGCTATCTCGTACTGGCGGGATGAGGGTGTATGGTGTATCCAATACGGACGTGTACGCATTGTGCCCGAATATTCATTAGCAAACACCGCACGGACCTGAATGGAGCCGATTACTGGTAACGAATGCGATGCAAATCCCGACCAAACTGATCTCAACAAAATACTGTGCAAAAGTCTTTTGATCCTTAACTATTCTTTGACGGACTTAGCAGAGGCTACGGCCGTGGTGGAAGGAGCAACAATTCTTTTTCGGCTCCTCGATCGAGGATCTCAACAAATAGAACTACTCATTTCAGGGTCCGCGAAGTTCTTCGCATCTTTACGTTACTGTAGCCCAATTTTGCAAGGCTAGCTAACAGTTTTGACATTTAACATAAAGTTTTATAGCTTAGAGTATAAAGACTTACTTTAAGCTTCGTTCAATTAACAGAGAATTCTGAAGATATATTATAGTCAAAACCGATAAAAGATCTTCACGCAAAACTTTGACTACTCCATGATGCCGTTTTATCACCATAAAAATACTGATGAAAAAATACGAAATAATCAGCCATGTTTATGCGTAAATGTAAATCGAGACATAACAATATTTTTCATTACAATCTGCGACAAAACGACTTCATATCAGGCCGTACCTCACCTTTAATGGACCGTGAACGATGCAGGCTTCTTTTTAATCGCGATATATCTTTTCACACCAGCGTCACTTTTGAGCAGAGTTATGAAAAAGTTTCAGCTTGCATCCGCGAATTCCAACTCTCCGCCATCACAGCAGAGTCCCAATTGGACTGCAGCTCGGCGATTGTTTAGAAACACTTATGCCGTATTTAAGCGTATCGCTACTTAACCTAAGAGATGTACGGGAAGATTGATCATGATAAATGGATGGCTTCAATTATGTTGTATTCTTATCTCGCCGGTACTCACGGTGACATTAGATTTATTACCGCAGCTACCTCCAAGTAGCCTGGTAGAGGGGGTTAGGAATTACTATTAGATATGATATCTATTTACCATTAATGATGCGGTAGTTGTGACTAACGAATATGCGTTGATGTTTTTGTAACGTCGGATTGAAGAATTCGTTTTTTGAATGGAAAAGATACGAAACATAATATCTAAATATCCGATAAATCTACAAAGTATATTATATTGAGAAATCACGAATTCGAAATAATGTATAAAGTGAAATAGCAAATTAATGCGATAAAGCAGCTTGCGATAAACAAATGATGATAAAACTACAAATCATAATAATAAATGATCACAGATCAAACGAACTTACCAAGTGAAGTTCGATCATTATTATATGAGTCGCTTCATTCGAAGATATATTATAATTAACCAAAAGTAGTACCTTTGCTTACCTGCTAAGCAATCGTGTTTTTTTTTAAAGACGTATGTGGGTTAGGGTGGAGCGATTTTGTATGAAGAATTTTTTTTAAAATTTTTTTTTAATGGCATAGCAATAGAAAGTTGCCTTGTGATGAGTAAATTCTGCATACAAAATATGGTTTACTTGTCTTGATGTTTTGAGGTGCACCAACCCAATTGAAAATTCGAAAAATACGAATTTTTTGAAAACATTGGTCTAGTTTTGATAAATAGTATTTTTCTATATTTGCTGTTCCTTGTAAAAAAACTACATTGTAATATGTTATATAAAAGACTGACCCCTTAGCCAAGACCTTTTCTTTATCGCTTTTCTATAGAATCGCCGATCAAAATGTATGGAATTGACTTAAAAATTCGCGAACATGACGTTGACGTTCGACTCGTCTAATGTCAATTCCATACATTTTGATCGACGATTCTATAAAGAAATGGTAAAGAAAGTCTTTACTTCAGGCTCTGGTTAGTGGTATCAATGTTTTTATCAAGAAAAATTGAATATTTATGATATATTATCAAGGAATGATCATCAGAAAAAAGTAGATTGTTTGGTATTAAATTGTCTTTTTATTTCACAATTACGCATTTGAAACAAAAAACTACTTTAATAGTTTGTTAATTACTTCTTCCATAAAACGAATAATATCTCATTTGAAAAACTATATTCACAACTGAACCATCACAGCCACCTTTTCTACCATCAAAATAATTTCTGCGTATACTTTTATAATTGCGATCTACAACGTGTGTGCTGATCTGTTTTTCATTATTTCTCATCGCATTTTTAACGATCAATGATAACACTAGAATCTTTTGATGTAATAATACCAACAATCAACATCTTTTAGCAGAGATAAAGAAGCAGATAAAGCTATAATAGCAGCTGCTCTGTCAGAGACTCAGGTACGATCGCATACGAGAGCTAATGATAGAAAATTGAATCTCTTTTTCTTGGGTGGCTGAGCAGCTACTTATTATGGCGATTGATTAGCTTGTAAAAGCTACAAGAAGAAGCTACAATTGCTTGAACTCGTTCTTTCGGTTATTAAGTCATCATGCAAAAAACGAGAACAAGACGTCTGGTTAGGAGTTAGGACCCATTATCTCTTTGTTACGCAGTGATTTTTTTTTCTTGTAATTTCATTTTCTTCATATTTTTTACAGTCACATTTAAATCTACAGGGCCTATCGTCATTTTTCTTGCATTTCTTTAATCAAGTAAATAATATACTTACTTCTTTTTTTGGAAAGCGATGCTTTTCGCCAGATAATATGTAAAATTTCCGTAGCCAGTCTTTGGGATATATGTATCATGAACTGTCGGCTTGTCAAGCTTTGATTCATATGAATGTGATATTAATTAATAAATAAGTAATTTTTGTAACAGAATTATGATTTGGTAGCTGAGACACTGGTATCTTTCTCCGATAAACCTCCGATAAACCAAAAACGGGACAACATGTCTTTTTTCGTGTTTTGACGACATATTGTGACTGTAATAAAGAGAAATACTAGGTATAAATTATATCGTAAATAGTATTTTATCAACAATCAGTGAACAGGAAATTAAAAAATATTAATTACAGGAGTTTATTTTTTTGTGGGTAGTGCTTAAAATCACTGTTTCTCACAAGCAGAATTACACGCACTTTATGACGTTCGAACAACGATTAAAAAGTGCAATGAAATCACCTCTCCTGCCTCAATCTCCTCATCTATCTTCGCAATATTCAAGCTTAAACAGTTACGAACGTAACGGAATACACAGAATATAATTCAGCGTTAATTTGGCAATATTAGAAATTAGTGGTTTTTGACGAAGTTTTTCGAATTTCTCTAAAGTTCATGACGTTGGGGGCACCTCTAAATTTATTATGATTTAAATAAAATTTTGTACGTATATTTGTGAACAGTAACAGCAACTTTTTATAGGTATGCCGAAACGAATATCAAAAAAAAATGTTTTTTGCTCCACCCTAATGTGGGTATTTGAAATGTTACCCGCTCGTGACGGTCACTCGACGTTCCGGCGTGCTTCATTATGTTTAGAGATAAATGCAAAAAATCTTTCTTTCTTTCTTTGGGTACTGCAGCAAACATAGTTTCGTGCAGACTGGGTGAGAGGGAGATTATATCTTCGAATGGAGCGACTCATATAATAATGATCGAACTTCACTTGGTAAGTTCGTTTGATCATTTATTATATTTCTTCGTTTCATTCTTCGATATATAATTAACCAAAAGTAGATTATCAGAGTAACGAAAGAAATATTTTTTTTGATGAAATACATTATTCATTATGAATAGTTACCATTATATTCGAGAAAGAATTTAACAATAAATAATAATAATAGTCAGTAGAAAGGAAACGTAAGAGACCTCTATGGTTTGTGATTCAAATGATACCATACTGGGATCATGGTGATTATTTAACTGATTCAGCGAAACTTTGTTCGTCGATAAAATTATGTTTAAGGAAAATAGCTAA
This sequence comes from Polyommatus iphigenia, assembly GCA_963422495.1. Taxonomy (NCBI): domain Eukaryota; kingdom Metazoa; phylum Arthropoda; class Insecta; order Lepidoptera; family Lycaenidae; genus Polyommatus; species Polyommatus iphigenia. Next base: position 35,339,376 of record OY730186.1, read on the forward strand.
AGTATTGGAGTCGCTAGTCCCGACTCCTGCCTGTCGACTGTCGTCTTACTGATAGTGTCCAGTATCAATCCCCGTGTCGACGCTCGTGTCGACGCTGCGCCGCTCTCGCACAGCACCTGCTTTATCCAGCGGCTAACCGACTGTGAGGTAGCTGTTCTGTGCAGAGCGTTAAACGTTAGCAATAATAACCCGTACTGTAGCATTACCCTATTTAATATAATATTGAATAACCATCGCAGGGCGTAATAACTTAAATATTATATCTTCTTTCGAAAGACGCTTCACACATTCATCTGAGCCAATGTCACCAACCCAAAATGTTAACATTGTTCATAAACAATGACGGTCTTATTAATAAAAATGGCCTACACCCAGCAATCCGTCCTTACACTCGGAGTTGTTAATCCAGGAGTAAGGCCGACTTAGCTCTGGTAATAAATTCTTATTTATAAACGTGGAGTAAGCTTGGAGTAACAATACATTCCTTACTTATTATAAATTATTAAATACAATGAGCGAACAAACAAAACGTATTCGTTCCAGTAATTGGGATGAAGATGAAAAAGTAAGTTTTTACGATAATGTTCGCGTTAGACATCTGGTACCTATAAAATGTTGGGTCGTGTTATTTTTTGTTCCAATGTTTTGTTTTGTTTTATTTCAGCAACTATTTCGCATAGCGTTCTCAAATTATTGAAAAAAAAATTAGACACCAATAAAAATAAGCTTTAAGGTGAGGTGATATAAAGCCACCTCTTGTATCGCCAGCTAGATCATCTTCTACCATAATATTATCAATAATCATTATAGCAGTATGCTTAAAAAAACTGTATTTTCTTTTAAATGCACCTTCTTCAAGTTATTTTAGTGGACTTTTAAGAATTTTGTAATGCTTCACGCTCCTTGTCAATGGCATGAGGTTTTCAACCTCATTTATGTCCTCTATCACCCTCAAATATTCAGTAAAATAGTCACTATCCATCTTTTCGCTAACAAAATCAAAGCAGCAAAAATGTGTGTTTTGTTATATGTAGGTTATGTCTTATAGTTATGACGCCGTCAAAATTCAATTTTCAAATGTCAAAATACACCTTTGTTCTATACTTAATCTCTCCTTAAACTAGGTAGTGTGAAGGATTAACTTTTATTCCGAGAGTAGATTCGGATTAGTTTACTCCTTCCTTACTCCATGTTTATTAATACTGAATATTATTACTCTTACCTTACGCCTAGGAGTAAAGTTATTCTTGCTCTAGTCTGTGTTTATTAATAAGGCTGTGACAGTGCACAGTGATGGCTGTAGAAGATATCGTATTACAGCCATTGTCAAATTGTTTGGCTAAGGTTTCGATGGAGCGGACGAAGATCTCTGTAATAAGTCTATTAATTAATAAAATTGAAGAGAGTAATTATATATCTAAAATCTAAGTCGAAGTAAAATATTTTAGAATAAATTTTAAGGAGTCTACTGCTTTAACTGAGTCCGGCTCTGTGGTCGTCGATAATATGATTATTGCATATTAATATGATTGAAAGTCGAGAATATTGTGTTCTCGGTCCACCAGGCTGAATATTTTAACAATTATTATTCAAGAATAAGTGTGATTCTGTTATCGTATTTATCATTGCATATTTTATTTAGTATTAAATATTTTAATCGCTGAAAATCAGTCGCATTCCGCGGCGGGAGTCAAGAATCAGGATATTATGAAGGTGTCAAAACACCTATCAGTTGAGCTAGCTCACGAATTGCGTGAGATAGTCACGGTGTGCGTGGTTGAACTCCTCTGAAACGGCTCTACCGATTTTCGTGAATCTAAGCGAGCATATCGGCTAGGGTTGAGAATCGGACAACATCTACTATTTTATCTTTATATTGATAAGTGTATTTATTTGTTGAATAAATAATAGTAAATTGGTACAACTCGAGACTGACGGCGACCATTGTTTGTACGACGGGATAGCAATCATGGACTTTGCCATGGTGACATACTTATTTAGTCATTTCAATAAAATAATAATATGGGCGAAATGCTTTATATGGCAAAAACAACGTTTGCCGGGACAGCTAGTTATGTTAAAATAATATATATTATAAACGTTAAGACTTAAATATTTACATATTTGTTGTGGATTCAATACACCCATGGCACTATTAACAATAAAACGTAAACAAAAGAAAGGGGCGCCTGAGGCTGAAGAATTGTCGCCTAGAACACTGATATTGTTAAATTAAAGCGTGGTAAGTCTAGTATAAATCTAGATAAAGCCTGCACTGGTCTGGTTTCCTTCTTTATATTTTTTGTGAAAAAAAAAATGTTTGCGCATCTGATAGTCTGTACGTCAAGACTTAAGGCTCTTAATCCGTAAATTTAAATCTTTCGATCGACTAATGAGTTAATAGGAACCAAGAAGTAGGCTCTTAACTCTATTTTTACTAGGTATCCTTTTTTGGGTATTGGCTTGAAAGCCGTACGGTAATTTTCCAAGTTAACATGTAATTTCGAAATAAACTTACTTAGTGGTTTCAAATTTAAAATAATTCAAAAATTGTATTTAAAATATTATAATACAATATTTTTCGCCGCTTTGTTTGGGGATAAGAAAATATTTGTAAAAAGGTAACCTTGGGGTGGTTGGGGGTTTGGTGGCCCCAGGTAAGGTGGGGGTACACGAAGATATCTAGACACGCGGTAGCGTGTCAAGCCGAGTTCCAGCGAAGCGAGCCGCACCGTGTGTAATATTACACGAACCATTTGCAGCTACTTTTGACCCCCTCATAATTCAGAAACTGTTTCACATAAACGTTTCAAATTTGGCTCATATAATGAGACTTGCAAGATAACTACATGCTCTTAATTTCATAAGCACAGCTCAAACGGTTATAAAGATATTAACGTCCGAAAATCTACATTTTTATCACTGACTGACTGACTGACCTATAGATCAAAATTCTAACCCACTTCCAGATGACCTAGAAGGCTGAAATTTGGAATCCAGCTTGGTAATTGTGTGTAAGCGTAGAGAAAAATCAGAAAACAAAAAAAATTGGTCAAGTGCGAGTCGGACAGAGCGAAACTAGACAAAAATTTTGTTTTTTATATGGAGACACTCCTTATATATTTATTTTATTTTACTTTTATTATACATTATGAAAGTAAAAATATAATTAAAGATTTAGTGAATATTTCAAGTACCTACCGGCTGTCATTATTGATTTTGAGCAAATAAGGCCAAAAAATCACGTTTATTGTATGGGAGCTCCCCGTAAATAATTATTTGTTAAGTGAAAAACTTTAGGAAATGAATAGAAGTTGACTTTATGAAGTGTGTCTGTCTGTCTGTCACCTTTTCACGCCCAAATTGCTTGTACCGATTGTTCTTGTTGTTGGTATGGAGATATAGTTTGAGTCCCGGGAGTAGACATAGAATTCTTTTAATACGTCTGTCCGTCTGTCTGTCCGTCTGTTCGTCTGTCCGTCTGTCCGTCTGTCCGTCCGTCCGTCCGTCCGTCCGTCTGTATGTCTGTCTGTTAGACAGCTATAATAATAGCTACTTTACTTCCGCACAATAAGTTGTACCCTATAATAGTTAATGGTTGGAAATACACTTGTGTTACTATACCGTGTTATTCCAATGCTTCCCCTCCTGATGGTAGCTGTTTTTTCCATTTGCTTGGATTTTCTTTGTTTTATTCGTCTGATACTCAATAAGGCTCGTAAGCCTTATTGAGTATCAGACGAATGACGAAAAACAGGGCTGTTTCTCCACTTCCTGACAAGTTTCAGATAGGCTATCCACAACTTATCTGACAGAAGAAGTATCTGCCAGATAACTTGCGGATAGAATATCGGACACTTGTCGGGATGTGGTGAAAAAACCCCTTAAGGTTGCGATTGAATAAAGTCGAATATTATGTACAATACCCGGCAATAAATATTGCACATCGACCTTTGAAAAGAGACAATCCGCTAATTTCGGTTTCATAGAGCGTTATCTTTGAAGCACACACCTATTTGACATTATGTCAGTCGTTGTTCAAATTCAATAGAGTGCAGTCGCGTCCAGTTCAAAATATATATCTACAGTTGTTAACACCCCTAAATTTGCTACAGCTGTAATTTTCCAAAAGAATTAAATACGTAAACATAATTATTTGAACACGCTTTTTTATTTTATTTTACCCGAACCTAAAGCCATAACTTATAGAAAATTTGGTGTATTTTATACAAAGAAAAATAAAATTGTCAAAAGAAGTAGACCATAATAATTATGTTTTTTTTTTTAACAGCTCCTAATATATACCGGACTTTTTGCATTTCGTGCGTAAGAGATAACGCTCTACAAAACCGAAATTAGCCGACTGTCACTTTCCAAAGGTCGAAGTGCAATATTTATCGCTGGGTACTGTACATACAGTTTGAACTGGGAAAATTAACGTATCTACCCTTGCTCGGAAAGTTTTCTTTACAAAAAGTAATGATATCCAACCAAAAACATAAATGTAAAAATGGAGAGCCAAGTTCCATACAAACATTTTTCTTGTCTATGGACTTCGCCGTAAAAAGGATGGAGATCTAAATGAGTGCCAAGTTCCATGGAAAATCGAAATATGTATGTATAGGAACCAAATAACATTAAGACCAAATAATAGAGTATATTTCTTTGCTTTATTGAATAATATCTATAACAATAATTCATGTTATTTAAATAATGTGAGATCTTAAACTAGATTAAATTTGACTTGGCTAGTTTTCATCAGAATTAAAATGTTCAATAACTTTACGAAATGACTGATGTAATGATCAAAATTCTAACCCACTTCCAGATGACCTAGAAGGCTGAAATTTGAAATCCAGCTCGGTAATTGTGTGAAAGTGTAGGGAAAAATCAGAAAACAAAAAAAATCGGTCAAGTGCGAGTCGGACAGAGCGAAACTAGGCAAAAATTGTGTTTTTTTGTATGGAGACCCCCCTTAAATATTTATTTTATTTTACTTTTATTATAAATTATGAAAATAAAAAGATTTTGTGAAATTTTCAAGTATTTACCGGCTGCCATTATAGATTTTGAGCAAAAAAGGCCCAAAAAATCACATTTATTGTTTGGGAGCTCCCGTACATATTTATTTGTGAAGTGAAAAAACTTTAGGAAATTAATAAAAGGTGACTTTATGAAGTATGTTTGTCTGTCTGTTACCTCTTCACGCCCAAATTGCTTCTACCGATTGTTCTTAAATTTGGTATGGAGATATAGTTTGAGTCCCGGGAATAGACATAGAATTCTTTTAATAAGTCTGTCCGTCTGTCCGTCTGTCCATCTGTCCGTCTGTCTGTCCGTCTGTCCATCCGTCCGTCCGTCCATCCGTCTGTCTGTCTGTTTGTTAGACAGCTATAATAATAGCTACTTTACTTCCGCACAATAAGCTGTACCCTATAGTTAATGGTTGGAAATACACTTGTGTTATACCGTATTATTCCAAACATCAGGAGGGTAGCTGCTTTTTCCATTCGCTTGAATTTTCTTTATTTTATTCGTCTGATACTCAACAAGGCTTAGGGGCTTTTTCCCCACTTCCTGATTAGTTTCAGATAGGCTATTCACAACTTATCTGACAGATGAAGGATCTGTCAGTTAAGTTTCAGACAGGCTATCCACAATTTATCTGATAGATGAAGTATCTGCCAGATAAGTTGCGGATAGCATATCCGATACTCGTCGGGAAGTGGTGAAACAACACCTTAAGGTTGCGATTGAATATAGTCGAATATTAATTATGTATGTTTGAACTGGGAAGATTAAGATGTCTACTGTCTACCCTTGCTCGCAAAGTTTTCTTTACAAAAAGTAATGATATCCTACCAAAAATTTTGTTACCATTTATGTAAAAATGGAGAGCCAAGTTCCATACAAACATTATTCTTGTCTATGGACTTCGTCGTTAAAAGGATGGAGATCTAAATGAGTGCCAAGTTCCATGGAAAATCGAAATATGTACGTATAGGAACCAAATAACATTATGAACAAATAATAGAGTCTATTTCTTTGCTTTATTGAATATCTTTAACAATTAATGTTATTTAAATAATTTGAGACCTTAAACTAGATTAGATTCTACTTGGCTAGTTTTCATCAGAATTAAAATGTTCAATAACTTTATGAAATGACTGATGTAATGAAAACTGGCCAAGTTAGATCTAACTTTTTAACTCGTTGACTGTATACTATTTTGCCCGTGGGCGTGAATTTCAAAATGGTTTAACATCACGCGGGCTACAAATAAAGTCCCGGTGGCCCGTATGCGGCCACCGCTTTGCGGCGGCGGGTTGGGGATAGCTGTATTAAGCCCACAATAAATATTATCATAGCAACATCTATAAAATACATAATATAAAATAACTGTCAGCACTACTGCTGCGGTGTTGAGCGTTAAGTCGCCTCAACGCTCTTTGACCTCGAAGGGGGTTGATTGTAGCGGTACAGTACTAGCGGCGCCAGCCGACGGTTACCAGCTCTTCCCTCCCCCCCACCCCCTTTTGACGGGTAGCGGGAAGGGTTGCCAGAGCCCAAAAGGTACCCGATTGATGGGATGTACTAATTTGTCTCTGAGAACAAATACTGGAATTATCCAGCGAAACAATAATAATCTCGGTCTGATATTGAGACAAGACTTATCGAGTCTGAGTGTTATAGGTTTCCGTCGCGAAGTTGTTTTGTCTGGTAATATATTATCTGATAAGTCTGATAATAATTAATATCGAGATAAGTCAGATACTGTTGATAAGTCTGATAATATCGAGACTTTGTCAGGTGAAATCTATAATGATAATAATAATAGATCGAAATGGGTTCGATCTGCAACACTTATTATCAGAAATGTTTTATAAGTAGTAGCTTATCTTAATCGTTTTTAGGATCATTTAAAACCACAATCTGGCGAATCCAACAAGGGCTCACCTAACGTCAGTAGGAGCCCTGGATCTATCCGAATCTGGTCCGGTTCTATCGATGCCGGTACTCAGAATCGACCGTTGGCACCTGGTTTAGGAGTGAGAAAGTTTCGGGTTTCGGTAGAAACTCGTAGTCAATCCATGCATTATGTTGATTTAAAAAATATAAATATATTTTAAATTTAAATAGCAATTAACTCGCAGTTAATACCCTCAAACCAGCCAACATAATATTATACTTTTATTTTTAGATAAAACATCGTCAGAGACTCGCAGTCACTTCCGATGTATAAGGATTGTGTTAAGAGACTCGCAGTCAATCCACACATTATGGCGGTTTATAAAATAGCTCGCTATTAACCCCCAAACCGGCCAACGTATAGTTCTATTTATAGAACAGATAAAACATCGTCAGAGACTCGCAGTCAATTCCGATGCATATAAATTGTGTTAAGAGACCCGCGGTCAATCCACACATTATGGCGGTTTTTGAAATAACTTAATATATTTAAACACTTGTAGTAATTAACTTGCAGTTATTACCCATAATCGGGCAAACATATAGTTCTATTTATAGAATAGGTAAAACATCGTCAGAGATCCGCAATCAATTCCGATGCATATAGAATATAGATTGTGTAAAAGGACTCGCGGTCCAAACACACTGTACTTATTGACTCACAGTTGCAGTACATACTGGTTAATTAAATAATTGCAGTAATCACCTGCAATTATTTCCCTTAATCCTTCAATCGGGGATTCTCGGAAATGCTATTGTATTCTATTGTTGTCGCAATCACCGGTGCTAGTACGGGGCTTGATGGGTTGATCCGGCAAACATATTATAGTTCTATAATTCTATTTATAGAACAGATAAAGCATAATTAATACTATAGATTGTGTATTAAGACTCGTAGTCCAAACACATTGTACGTTTATTGACTCGCGGTCGCTGTACATGCCGGTTAGTATTGAATATAATTGATATGTCTTGGCCTCGGTAGTGCCTGCCGTTTATTTAAGTATTTAATAGTACTTACATGTATTTTCTTGTTACACAATAAAATAACACTGTCTTTAGTTACTTACAAGTTACAACACTGACTCAATCATCTTAAAATAATAACCAGCTGCGCTTTGGCATGGTTACTAAGTATACGTGCTCGCGTTGCCTCGCGTTAACAAAGAATGAAGCACGCCAGAACGTCGAGTGACCGTCACGAGCGGGTAACGTTTCAAATACCCACATACGTCTTTAAAAAAAAAACGCGATTGCCCAGCAGATAAGCAAAGGTGCTACTTTTGGTTAATTATATATCGAAGAATGAAGCGAAGAAATATAATTGTTTATCTCGATTTATCTCGTTAAAGCCAAAAGTCATAAAGCCAATCAAATCCAAACGTAAAAATAAATTAACCTCCACAAAACATTATAATAAATGGAAAACAAAAACAAGGGACCCCTAGACCGCTTTTGTTAGGCAAATACCTTCCTTTATAATAAGGGATTGGCTAGGTTAATGCAGGGCTTAAATTGCCCCAATAGGTTTAATGGGGACGAAACCTCGCGCCATTTTGGGTCAAAACCCCGATCACTTGTTAGTTTAGGATAGTTTGTCTTTACATAATTATAATAATGAATTTCATTACTTACCGCTCACTGTTGAGCGTTTTATAAGTTTACACATGGCTTCGGAGCTCGCTAACGAGATTTCAAATTCTTTGGGAAAGTGATGTAAGTGTAAGAAAATTGTTTTCGATTTAAAAGTTATAAAGAATGTAAAATAACTAACTAATAAACCTTAAGAGCTTAGGGTGTGTATGTGTAATGTGTATAATATTACGCTACTGATATAGAGTTCACTGTGAAAATAGCGGTGCTCAAAGAGTTATATTTTTCTTTAGCTCCATTGTTTGGGCAAATCAAAAGCAAAGAAATCAAAAGTAAGTAATTGAGTAGTTCTTGTATCATTACTATGGAGTTACTGTCAACAACATAACAAGAAAAACAAAAGTTATTTTGACATTCGTTTTTCGTTTTTGCTTCAAACTTTCGCGATTAATAATAACAAAGCCGACCTCAAGATCAACACGGGAGAGCAAAAACAGAACATACGTCAGAAGCAACATAGATCTTGATATGCAAGAACAAATTGTCCCGAATCCTGAACAAACATGTTAATATATTAGGCACAATATTATCAGAGCGCACAATGAGGTGGGCCCACTATCGCTCACTGTCACTGAGGCATTCATCACACTGAGGTATACGGCAAAACTTCATGCAAAATTAACGTAGCTCTGACTCTCGGCCAAGATTTTTTCAGGTTATGGCTAAGTAATATCTTCTATTAAATATTAAATGGACATATTGTATAATTCGTATCTATACTAATATTATAAAGCGGAAAAGTTTGTTTGTTTGTTTGTTTGGTCGCGCTCATCTCAGGAACTACTGGTCTGATTTGAAAAATTCTTTCAGTTTTAGATTGCCCATTTATCAAGAAAGGCTATAGGCTATATTTTATCACGCTAAGACTAATAGCAGCGAAGAAATAGAGGAACATGTGGAAAAATCTATACTAATATTATAAAGCGTAAGAGTTTGTTTGTTTGAACGCGCTAATCTTGGGAACTACTGGTCCGATTTGAAAAAATCTTTCAGTGTTAGATAGCCCATTTATCGAGGAAGGCTATAGGTTACATTTTATCACGCTAAGACTAATAAGATCGAATAAATAGTGGAAAATGTGGAAAAAACGGGGGGGAAATTATTTGAAAGGGCTTGTTTGAACGCGCTAATCTCAGGAACTACTGGTCCGATTAGAAAAATCATTTCAGTGTTAGATAGTCCATTTATCGAGGAAGGCTATGGGCTATATTTTACTGCGCTAAGACTAACAGAAGCGAAGAAGTAGAGGAAGATGTGGAAAAAACGGGGGAAATTATATGAAATTGCTTATTATCTTAAGACTACTGGAGCAATTTTTATGTTATTTGGCAAACATGAAGAACAGACCACGTGAAGGGACATAGGCTATTTTTTTGCGGAAATGTACGGTTGCGTGAAATTCCTAAATTACACGGGCGAAGCCGAGGGAACATTTAAATATAATAAAATCGTAGGAAGGTCAATTCTGTACATTGAATATTTTTATACAATAATACTTGGGACGTGATGTACTATGCTAAAGTGGACGAAGTCGCAGGCAACAGCTAGTATTATACAATGTGTAACAAAAATAAGTTATAATACTTTAGGGTGTGTACGTATTCCTTGTAGAGAGTTCACTGTGAAATTAGCAGCGCTGAAAGGCGATTTTTTGTCACTTTTGTATGGGCAAGGGTACGAGCGTCACGAGTTTCCCCATACAAAAGTGAAAAAAAATTTTGGTCTTTCAGCGCTGCTACTTTCACAGTGAGCTCTCTACAAGGAACATGTACACACCCTAAAGTATTATCACTTATTTTTGTTACACCCTGTATAATACGTGACATTTAAAGTAGCAGGGCTTTGTCAACTGTTTTGTTTGTATATTCAGAGAAGTTAATCCCTAGGCAGATGTCGGACCTACTTAATATGGCCGGCTACGTCAAACCTAGCCGTCAGATCACGTTCACGACTAGTATTGACAACCAAATGACGTAGGTCCGTTAACTGCCTAGGAATCAATTTCCTCCAGAGTACATTAAATTTTTTTTGAAACTATACTCTGTTCTTAAAAATATTCGTACTTATACCTTTTCTACTATGCTGAATTCTAAGAATCTAGAAATATCTAGGTCACAAAACTTTATATAGGATCACCACTTAGGTAGCCTTTTACGGGGCGCTAATGTCCGCCTATTCCTTACAATTACACCTCCAACGACCGCATTCAGTTGAGATTGATAAGAGCTATACAACCTCCGTGATATTTTCCTAAGCTTGGACGTATACGATATAAAAAATACTTATTTCTCGAAAATGAAATCCACTAGTGCAAATCTAAGTTTTAGTAATTAGCCTCGTCTTAAAACATCATATGATTTTAATTATATTACACTCTTCACACATAACCATGTAATGAGCCATGAGCCCATGACCCAGGAACATTGAAAACTTTTTTGTTCCGTCGGCAGGATTCGAACCCGCGAACCCCGGCTCGAGCCGCCACGCGCTCAACACCACAGAAGTGGTTAAATAATTATTTTAAAACATTTTGGATTATAATTGTTTTTAAATTATGAACGTAGGTTACCATAAACAATTTTTCATTAAAATGGTAAAAACGTTTTATTAGCAATTAGCAGCTATAAAAATGTTCATTAAGCTATGAATTTATTGTAATGAAACATCGTAACACAATTTTATTAACAGTTGAATATTCTCGATCCGCTCAACTCGAAGTTACTGGCGAAGTAATTAAATCATAAACAAGGCGCAAATAAACAAAGTTGAAAATAGTTTTTACTCAATAAGTGGGGAGTCCTAGAATAACTAATTCAATTTCGGTGCAAGACGCTTTCGGCGCACTATTATTTTATACTTGGCGCGGTCTTTCAATTATAAAGCAAACAATGAAAAACTTTCTGCAAATCTACGTATTCAAATTCCGCGGCTTCATTTGAATCTCGTTTTGCAAAGGAAAAGCTTTGGAGAAGATTCGTTTGTACAGCGGCAATAAACGTATGGGTGGATTTATCATTCTATGTATGTTGGATTTATCTATGTAGTAATTGTGGTTTATATTATCTTATTTTGTATGTACTAATATTATTATTGTAGTATTATTAAAATAACTAGTCTACGGTACGAGGTACTAAAGTGAGAGTAAGTATTTAAATGCCAATTTTAATGAAAATATTATGTTCTTAATAACTACGTTAATTGGTCGAGTTATGTCAAGCAAACGCAATCACGATTATTCATTGACTTCATATTATAACCCGACCAAATTAACCCATCAATCTCCAAGCGGCACCCGGCTGTCGCATAACAATTGAAGATATATTGCGTCTGCGATTCCCACGATCGAGGTATCATGTAGGTTCGCCATCTGCCTCTCTGATAGTAAAACAAACACAACAAAGTGCCAATTTCCAGTTAAATACGACATTGCAATAAAACTATCAATATACATTTACATCTGTTGGGGTTGGCAGTATTTACCGCCGCCCTGCGTTTGACAAATTTACGACAAAATCGCGTACCCTGCGCCATGTTTATTCCTTACTGCTGCTCCATGAATTACACCAGTCCCCAACTACAGAGGGTTTCCAGAATATCTGGCCTTCTAAGAAATAATATCACTCAACTCAAGCAAATATTTAATTTTATACATAATATTATGTATTCGATAATAATTATTATATTAATACGCGACCGAAAAACTTTGGTTCTCTTTTGACGAAAAATGCGGAAACGTAAAACGTTATAGTTCATAATTTAGGTACTTATATTATGGTGAAGGAGTGCATCGAACTAATATTATTTTGAAATAATGCTTTTATCATACATTTTTTTAACAAATAAAACATTACACACACTACAATGTGCACGCTACCATCTTTCGAATGACAAGCCTATACATTATACGAATCTCTTTCGTTTATGGTTGAAGTCTGTTGTCAAATTAATAATCGGCCAAGTGCGAGTCGGACTCGCGCACGAAGGGTTCCGTACCGTTATAGAGCAAAAATAGGCCAAAAATTGTGTTTTTTTGTATGGGAGACCTCTTAATTTTTTATTTTATTTAAATATCATTATTAATTATTAAAGTACGCATATAACTAAGGCTTCTGTGAAAATTTCAAGTGCCTACTTGTTGTCATCACTGATACCGAGCAAAAAATGTTTGAAAAATCACGTTTGTTGTATGGGAGCCCCCACTAAATATTTAATTTATGTTTGTTTTTAGTATTTGTTGATATAGCAGCAACAAAAATACATAATCTGTAAAAAATTCAACTCTCTAGCTATTAACGTTCTTGAGTTTACAACCTGGAGACAGACGGACAGACGGACAGACATCGAAGTCTCAGTAATAGATTCCCGTTTATATCCTTTGGGTACGGAACCCTAAAAATGGATTGTTGTTTTTTTTATTAAATCTAAAATAGTCAAAACTTTAAACGTGGAGCCAAAAGAAGAAGGTAATTAAATTTAAGGTCGAATTTCGACCATTGGGCGATCTCCAGTACAGTTAAATGTAGCCAAGTATGGGTCTACCAGAATCTGATGGCATTTTTTGACAGCAGATATTTTTCAAAAAAATATATCCTTGATCATTGAATAAATTTTTATATTTGCATGTTTAACACACAGAATCAGCAGCTATACGAAAAAAAAGGATAAAAATGTTTTATTCCAATTACCCCAGTATTGCTAGTCAATTTATTTTCTCACTTTTTGCCATCAGATTCTGGTAGACCTATAGCTGATATCCGTATCTATATTCTATACACAATATAATAAAACTGTAGAAATGAAAATTCTGTATATTAAATATATTCAAAAAATAATAAGCGGGGGGTATAGAATAATATAATAGCTATAGAAGCCAAAAATGTGGTTAGTTTTTTTGCCTGTCGGTCTGTCTGTCTGTCTGTATGTTTTTCCACTATCACACGAAAACTACTGATCCGATTTGAATGCGGTTTTCGCAGATATATTTGTCTTCTTCCAACTTAACATCTGGTGTATAAAAAATTTCCCCCCACCCCTCTAAAGGGACGAAAGAGGGGGTCAGATTTTGTATAAGACTTGCTTTAACATGAAAACTACAGATCCGATTTGCATACGGTTTTCGCAGATATATTTGTCTTCTTCCAACTCAAAATCTGGTGTATAAAAATCACCCCCCTCCACCCTTCTAAGGGGAGTAAAGAGGGGGTCAGATTTTGTATCAAACTTTTTTCCTTAATGGACTTACTTCATATTATTAACTGTTTTTTCCAACTTAACATCTGGTGTATAAAAATTTTCCCCCCACCCCTCTTAGGGGACAAAAGAGGGGGTAAGATTTTAAATGGTAAAGTAGAAATACTTTAAATGGTAAAACAACATTTCCCGGGACAGCTAGTCGTTGATAAAATAATGTAACACTTTTTCTTGTTATTTATTTATCGATAAAATTATATACTTAAACAAAAATCAATTTAAAGTTTTTTTAATCTCGCTGAAACTCGAGAGCAGCTGAACCGATTTGGCTAATTTTATTCTTGAAATATTCGTGGAAGTCCAGGGAAGATATTTTATATGAAGAAGAGAAGTGATACGAAGGTCATTTAGTATTATTTAAAAACCAAGCAATTGATGAACTAACACTAACACATTTGAAAAATGGATTTTCAAATGTGTTAGTCGCGCTAAAACTCGAAAACGGCTGAACGGATTGGGCTGATTTTAGTCTTAAAATATTCGTAGAAGTCCAGGGAAGGTTTTAAAGTGACACGAAGTTCACCGGGACAGCTATTAATAGATATAATCTTCAATTGACATTGAATTTTCAAGTGAAATATTTTCAATTAGTGACTGATTAATGCGATCGCATAATGGAAAGCTCTTCGGTGAGTTATCGCCTTGAGAACGTCTGAGTGTCTGTTGCCACTTCACTGTGTTATTCATTTAAATTTTCATTATCTCAATTTCTTTGAAAAATTGAAGAAATCCATATTGCTATAAATGCGAAAAGTGTAACCTCTTTTAACGCTTAAGCTGCTGAGACGATTTGGATGGTATCGAGATATTTTAAGTCTTGAAAAGTATATTCCTCTTCAGACTGTGCCTTTTTTTGTTCATCAAGGACATGCGTTATAGCGCAGTCAACAGCGAACGTGAGGCATGCCCGCGACGCATGCCCTCTTACCGTATTCAAAACCTTCGCTTTGTTCTTTATAATTTAAAAGCATAACTTGAAACGATATCTGTCAATGATGATTGACCATGATGATTGCCAACTTTCTGGTTGGATTTTGCTTTGGATCATTATGGATTTTGAGTATTTAGTATACAATAAAGACAGCATCTTTACGCAGTGCTAGTTACGGAATTATCTTTTGTAATATTAAATATATATATATATATATATATATATATATATATATATATATATATATATATATATATATATATATATATATATATATATATATATATATATATATATATATATATATATATTTAATATATAATATATATATTTAATATTACAAAATATATATATATATATTTTTAATATTACAAAAGATAATTCCGATATAATATATATATATATATATATATATATATATATATATATATATATATATATATATATATATATATATATATATATATATATATATATATATATATATATATATATATATATATATATATATATATATATATATATATATATATATATATATATATATATATATATATATATATATATTAAAATTTAATTAAATTCCACCAGTCAGAAAAGGTTTCTCTCAATTATTATGATAACAAAATACCTTCTTCAGCATCGATAAGCCCATAAAGTATTTTGTACCTTTGATTTTTACTGTCAGAATTTCCGCGCAAAAACCTAATTCCATAACGTTTTTCCCCAACACGTATACAACGAGATCAGCAAAAATGTCTCCCACCTCGGTATTTTGTTCACGTGCGTGGCAGATGAGCGCCGTAAGGACTTGCATGTCGTCCGGAGCTAACCAATTTACACTTAACACAACCTTTATTAAAACTAGAAAAATCTTGCAAACTTTCGTGCAGTTTCATGGCTCGTATTACCTCGGATTATGGATACAAAGCTAATTGCGGTATTTAATTTTCTAATACTGTTTTGAATTTTCAGGTTTTAGTATTATTAAAGAGTTTACTCGCTTACTTACTTATATTATTATATGAACTTATACTAACTTATTTTGTTGTTCTTATTGGTGTGTTGAACTAAAAACACACTAGTGTAATGCTGACTAAAAATTATACTCTACCATATCACGTAATAAATATTTAAACCTTACCATAAAATTACTAATTGATCTATGTCTATTATCTAGATATTAAAAATCCATAATTCCATAGTAATATTATAAAAGCGAAAGTATGTCTGTCTGTCCGTCTGTCTTTCTGTCTGTCTGTCTGTTACCTCTTCACGACAAACCGCAGAACCGATTTTGCTGAAATTTGGCATGGAGATACTTTTTAACCCGGTAAAATGTACTGTTCCCGCGCGATAAACGAGTTTTGGCGCAACGGTGTTGCGGCCGTCATCTAGTACCGCATAAAATCCATTTCGTACACTCAGAGGTCTAAGCATATTATAATATTAGGGTCAGACAGCACGGCAGCCGCGGTAAGCGTCTTTGCGTAATGTAGTGTAAGTAAAACTCGTATTATTTTTTTAAAAACTGTAATTTGAAGTCGACGTGATACCCATGCTTCTTCGAATGTGCAGTCATAGCTTGGGTGATATCTTGTATCTTTTTGTACACATCGCTAAAGCTGGCATTGGTGAACTTCTTTATTTTAGTGTGTGGTAGGGGTTTGTCATAATTAAGCAGTTCTCTCCGGATGTACTCTGGTGGATCTGAAAAGATTATTAAAATGTTTTCGTACAAGCTTAGGTTTGTAAGGAGCGGGGCTTCACCGAGTTTCGTTTAGCAGTAGTTCTTATGAGTGTGTCAAGAAGCACTAGCCAGCCGGCTTGTAACTACATTTCGGAATATTACTAAAGATAATATGAACATTATTTTATCTATTGTTCTTCAGAAGTATACAACAACCAAAGAAATACACAAAAACCAATCTACACTCATCAAAAGTCCTGAAAAACTTTATTCGAGACTTCTAATACTTTTGTAAAGTAAAGTTAAGTTAAGTTTTCAAAGACATATTCATGCATTTTTTTATAAAATAAAGGAGCAAACGAGCAAAGTCTACCGTCGCCCATGGACACTCGCAACATCAGAAGAGCTGCAGGGTGCGTTGGCGTACATTTCATAGTCTTAAATCCGCCTTACGAAATAGATACCCTATACATATACGTCTACGTATATTGGCAATATACTCAACACATACTTATCGGCGCGTAGTACTCGTACTGAGCCGCCACTGCGATCGCGAGCGCCAGAACACCGACCAACATCACTTCCGAGCGCTGTGTGCTCAGCCTTTTGTTTTGTACGTCAGACACAGAGTAATGCAGCGCAGAGACACATAATTAACGGCCGCATTTGACGAGATTAAAGTGTTATTTAACTTTGATTTAAAGCGTTTGCCAGAAGACTATGGAGTTTATGTCAAAACATTATTTAAGGTTAAGGCGATATATCGAAAATAAATTATACCGCAAGGGCAATTTTATACTTAATTTGTATGACAATAAAACTCGTAAATACGCTGCGGCTATCGGCTTGCTCGAAAAACATGCGACAAAACGTAATTTTAATTATTTAAAAAATAACTAGGAGCATTTAAGCAAAATGCTTCTATACGATTTTGAGTTGCAAAGGTGTCTATTAATTAGACTAATTTCCTACAATATATCTATTTTCATTTAAAAATAATCTTCAAATTTCGTATTTTTAAGAGGTCATTTCGAAAATTAAATGTATCGAGACAAAATACATTAATCGTGTTTCTAGTTCTTCTCAAACCTAGATAAGGCTATGAAGATATGTACTTATATCTCATTACCAGATTTTTAACATTTCTGAGGGTCCTATAGTATTTCGTCAAAAAGGACAGTTTTTTCAATATAGCGCCTTAAGTTACTATTAAATCTTTCTAAGTACAGCCTTAAGTCTTGACCAATGTGAGGAATTGTCGTATATTATAATAATTATTATTAAGATATAATTTTGTACATTTTAGTAAAATTAATGTCAGATTAATCTAAGATTCATTTAGGAATAGATTAAGCGATTAAGTAGTTAATATAAAATAATCAATTACTTTATTTTAAATCTATTCAAGGTAGGAAACTGAGTAAAGAAGTACAGTAGTTCTTGTATTAAAAATATCTCATGATCTCTTCTACATGGGAAATTAAATGTTCAATTTAATATCCTAATAGATACAATAATACTTCTTAGAACATAAGACTTTGTTATAAAGATGTAATTGATTTAAAATATCTAAATCTAATATCAGCTAATATATAACTCAAAAGTGACTGACTGACTGACTGACATAGTGATCTATCAACGCAGAGCCCAAACCACTGGACTGATCAGGCTGAAATTTGGCATGCAGGTAGATGTTATGAAATAGGCATCCGCTAAGAAAGGATATTGATAAAATATTTCATCCCTAAGGGGATAAAATAGGGGATGAAAGATTCTATAGTATTATAATAATACTTCTTAACGCAAGCGAAGCCGCGGGCAAAAGCTCGTCCTTGAATAAAATATTATATACAGGGTGCAATTAAACCTTCCTGCCAAATTTTTTCCAGGGCTTTGGTATCATTAGGAGAGTCCATTAAAGCAACAAAAATTGGGGATTATTTTCTTAGGACATAATATTTTATTCCATTTAATATCGTTGCAGAACGGTCACTAGCGGCGCGAGGCGGTGCGGGGGAATGAGAGGGGCTGACGCGGGGGGAGGCGCGCGCGGGCGACGCGTCGTGTCCATTAATTGTAGTGTTTTCTAGGATAACTTTCGGAAGCTTTTTCTCAACATTTTAGAACTGAGTGATAATAAAAGAAAAAATACGTGTATTTTAATTTTAAACAGTGGTCATTATATCAAAATTTGGCAGGAAGGTTTAATTGCAACCTGTATACGAGTACTGAGTTCTATAAACCTATACAGCACCTACAAGGGGCTGTTAAATTTGAAATGTTTCACGTTTGTGCTTGAGCTCGTATGCAATAAATAATACTTTTGAAAATAAATTCCGACTTCAGAATTCCCTATGTCAAAAATACTGAACCGATTTTGATGAAACTTGCAGTACTTCGAAGTTGAACAATACCTACTACAAAAAAAAAGAATTACTTAAATCGTACTTGTAGATATGCAAACACAAACATGCATACATCCATACTGACACTTTTGAAATTTGGCACATATTTTATTCAGTTGCTGGTATAGACAAACAAAGTGAAAACTGGGGAGTTCTGGAAGTATTGCATGCATACAGGTCGAATTAATAACCTCCTTTTTCTGAAGTCGGATATCTTATAAATCACTTTTACTGCGACCTTACAGAATCACAAGGCTGTTTTAGCTACTTACAATTGATATGCGTCTTAAATTTGAACAAGTATCTGTGCCACCAAAATCTAAAAATATGTCACTAAGGCTTCTTACAGACGAACGGCACGTGTCGGCGGCAGTCGACGGCAGTCGGCGGCACGTGTCGGCGGCAGTCGACGGCAGACGACGGCACGTATCGGCGGCAGTCAGCGGCAGTCGATGGCAGCCGACGGCAGCCTTTGACAGTTTATGACGCTTGCAGGGGGCCTACCATGACCTTTCCTAAAACTATCATGTTTCCAGAACACTTTGTTGTAAGATTACAACAACATTACCGTACTCACTTTTTAAGTATAATTTTACTAAAAAACAGTAAAAAAATGCAAAACAATGTTAAATCTGCTGTGAAATATCAACTTTTTTAAGATCGCTAGCTTGACGTTAAAGTAATAAATTCTTATCTGACAAACGATGTCGGTTAGTAAAGGTGGTGGTAGGCCCCCAGTTGTGACGTATCCCCGCAAGGTAAGCGTCCACATGTGGGTATCGTACGCAACGGACAACTCGCATCAAACGGATATTTTTTTCACAGTACGTCCGCTGATTCGGCAGTGTACGGATTACTGTTTAGCCTAGTAAATGAATTCTCAAAAGGGGGGTATGGATGGAAAAGTCGAAAGCAGAAATTTTGACTTAGGAACTTTGTTTGGACTAATTTGAAGATAAACATACTAGATAGTCGGTAATCCGTGCGCTGCCGATACAGTGAGACGTACTGTAAAAAAAATATCCGTCTGATGCGAAACGTCCGTTGCGTACTATACCGACCTGTGGACGCTTACCTTTACTCGTTACGTCACAACTGCAAGCGTTATAAACTGTCGACGGCTGCCGTCAACTGCCGCCGACTGCCGCTGACACGTGCCGTCGTCTGCCGTCGACTGCCGCCGACACGTGCCGCCGACTGCCGTTGACTGCCGCCGACGCGTGCCGCCGACACGTGCCGTTCGCCTGTAAGCGCTCTAAAACGTATCATTTTATATGGCGTGGGAATGAAAAGTTACATTGCTGGTGTCATTTTTAATGGCAACTACGTGGCATCCACGTATTCTTGACAATGCCAATGTCAATAAGTAAGGACAATATCATGGACATACCAAATTTGGTAATTTGTGTCGTGTCTATTGTTTATAAGATCAATGCTTTATTCTTCTATTTCTAATAATAGGGAATAAGAATATAATTCCTGGGCATATTCTATTACTACATTTAATACAACAAAGCAAATTATTTGCCTGTGGCGATTTCCCCTTTGAACGGATATTTTGCGGTGGATAAAGTAAAAATGGAATAAAATATGATGTTATGGATGAGGCTACTATTATTGGCTGGATATTTGTTACGGTTTGTATAGGCATTATTATATAAGCAGTTGCTGTGTCAGATTCAAGTATTCAACATTAGCAGCCACATCTCAAGACAAGTCAAAGAGTCATAGTAGTCCAAAAGTGGGAGCTTTGATAACAAACCCAAAGCTTAATGACAATTTCAGGACGTAGGTACTATCAGATAACTAAATGATTTTCTCGAGTTAATTAATATTACCTAAAACATTAATCTTATAAAATATAAAATTATAATGAGGACGAGCGATGATTTATTTTTAGAATTTCAACGAAAATATTTTGTTAGTAATTTTCTATTGGGTTATTTTAATTTTGTTACAATTCAGTCATAATAATTAAGTATTCCTAGGCTTTTCAGCAAATTCTCCTTTCTATTTAATTGCTAGTATTAAAAATAAAGCCTCTGTTCGTGCGTTAGGCTATAAAATTTGTAATGTAGTTACTATAAACAAAAGTACAACTCGAAATTCGCGGACCAGCTAAATTCAGTTTTATATTTTATGTCTCAAAGTGCTTTTTACCTCGCACGTTTTCGGAACTTATGACGTTTCGTATGAGGTAGTTTTCCCGGAAGGCGTAAGATGGCGTAAGACTCCTTCAACGCAAACGTTTTGTGTTTGTGTTCCTATGTTTTGTAAAACTGTTTCGTGAATTCGAGATAAAGTTTACGACTGTAAAGCTTCGGTCACACTTACACGTGAGTAATTTTACTTGATGACTACATAATCATTAATCATTTAAATAGATACGTTTCATCAAAATAGGTTCATCGGAAGTTTGAGATACTATTAATGACACCAAAACATCAAAATCCTCCTAAAATACGAACATGTATTTAGACTGCTAAAATCATTACCATTTCTTTTCAGTTCGTTAAAATTAAGTACGTTAAAAGTTTATATTAGCGATATTCGATATTATTAGCAGGTTATTGGTATCTCATATTAATAGCAAACAATTTGTTACGAGAGCTGTAAGTAATGATGCATTTAAGTTGCAGTTGACTCCGGAATTTCCCGTAAATCAGGTAACAACGTATTAGCAAACTTCCTCGCGATCGATGGTCAGACGGTAGAAACAGCTGCACGCTGGTCTGTTCCACTTGCCTCCGAATGTTCTAAAATTCGAACGCCCGAAAAAATTCGGAAAATTATGTCAGATCTACATTGACAGTGATAATGCGACAGTTGAGTAATTTTTATCTCTACTTGTATGACACCCATTTTCAGCTATCCCCGTTGTCGGCTTCCCGTATTTCGAAACAAACAAAAAAAAATTGCCGTAGAAGCTCAGAGTCCATGTTTGACAATGTTTTGCTTTGAATTCACAAGAAACATCAGCCGCCTGTACCACTTTTCTTTTAACAAGGACCTAACTAAATTTTAAAGGAAATCAAAAGGTGAGTTGAAAATTTCCTAAAATTATTGTTCAATCCATAAAGAAAGATCAAACTAAATATCAACATTATGCACCACAAGTGGATTTGTGCGGTTCATATTTTGATATTACAATAATTAATTATTGCCAGTAATTTCACCGCCCGCTCTTTTGGTTCCAAATGGAGCAAACCAAATAAGGCGCTGTAAGTTTGTAAACTTAGCAGGTTCAGGGGCGATGAATCAATGTGACATTTGACGAGTTTAATTCCCTGTTGATTTACGCGTTAAATTCACCGCTAATTAGTACGGTCAGCGGGGAAACCGAAACCCCACAACTTTGATTCATTTGACGGCCATTTTCTTTGACGCTTTCTGCCAAACTTTTGTTTTAAGTAAATTCTAGGGTTAATAAATACTTTAACTATGTTTATACATTATTTGATGTTTTCTTTTCGCGACTTTATATTTTGTAAAAAAACTAGACAGAAAACTTTTCTGCAGTAAAAAGCAAAATACGTCCTTCGTCCTAACTCCTGGTCAACTCTTGGTGTGTGCCCATGAATATCAATAATTTGATTTCCAAACAAACAAACAAATGTAGAGTACTTTAAAGTAAAAACATTATATTATTAAACCTTGTTTATGAGGTATAGACACTTAATCCTCCAACAGCTAGTCTGTGTGAACATGATGATGATAACAGTAAAAACAATAACAAATACAGCGTGGAGCCCAACAGCTGGACACAACAGTGTAACGTTTCGTGTCGGGGAGAGGTCCTGTACAAAATAGTCCCGGAGCCGGAGGGGGAGATATAGAAAATTATTTACAAGTCTGTCCCGCTTATCACATCGGGGTGAATAGGCGTGACGTATGGCCCGCGTCACGCTCAGTTAAATAACTCGGCTTTTTGTTGGCTCGGACAAACGATGTTTTGGTAGTTTTTTTTTTTTTTTTTTTGAGAAAATAATTCAATGGGTCGCCTTTACTACTAATACTACTGGTATTTAATAATGTGTATCGGGAACAATAAGATTTTAATGGATTAGTTTGTGTTACTTTTCCGCGCCTCAATTACAACTTTACTCACGTAATAATTTATCTTATTGATCTGGTAATATACAAACAATATTTTTTAATGTTTTAACATGATTTTGTTAAATTAACAAGCCATTTGGTGCATACGTCTTTACATACATTTATAGGCAAAATAACATTCGAAATGCTGCTACTAAATAATAAGCGTATTTAAAATTCGCAAATATAATCACACAACTATCCATTAGCAGCGGTAATAATATAATATCAAGTGACCTTCTAAATTTTCTTCCTAACGTAACAATCAAATAAAATTAATCGAACAAGATTACATCGATATTGTGACCATAGGACGGCCATCATCAATCAGCCGCTCAAAAGTAAGAAAGATATAACGTGGTTACCATTGTCCCGGCCCTGTGAGATATGAGCCGTGACGTTGACAGATCCCCGCGGCATAATGACTGCAGGTAGACCCTGACGGCGGATCTTAAACTATTATACTATTAAACTCATGTAACTATATTTTAAATGGACAAATCTACCTGGATTTATTTTACTATAGGTTGACACTGACGTTGGATCTTAAATTATAATACTATGAAACTAATGTTGCTAGGATTTTAAATAGATTTCTGCAGAATTAAATGTCACAGGTGACGTCGGATCCTAAACTATAATAATACTAACAAACTCACATTGCTAATAGCAAATAATTATAATCAAAAATTGCCTGAGGGCCTGTTTCACCACTTCCTGATAAGTGCCGGATAGGCTATCCACAAGCACAACTTATCTTACAGATTTTCCAAAGTCTATCTGTGAAGTTAAGTTGTGGATTAAGTTGTGGCCCTTAGCCCTAGAATACTAAACTTATTTTCCAACGCTTGTTACTAACCTTCGTCGTTTCGACTACGACATTTTAGAAAGGCGATTAAAAGGTGTTAATGAAATGAAATGTTTACAGTTTTGTTTTTTATTTAATGGAAATGTTGTATTTAAATTATTTGTACTACTCCAATAAAGTGATTTGGCATATTATATTTATTAACTAAACAGTCTTATGATTGAGATCATAGTTTGCATGACAAGTCAACAATTTAAATCTTTACTACTACTATTTACGACGATATTGTGGATAAAAAACTTTAAAATTAATAAATTAATGGATGCGAAAGACTAATAAAATGAAAATAAATTAAAAAAAAGTAGTTATTTATATGTTTGTGGCAAATGTCAAGTTTGTGCTCTCCGCACAACATTTTTGCACTTGTTGCAAGTACTTTTAGGACATATTCCACATGTTTTCCTTTTTTTTGTGCAAGAGGTATATGAGCTGTACTATTTTGTCAAGTTTCTAATTCGTGAAAATCGAATTATTACTACTTTGCGAACATTTTATACGCCCATCCGTTATGTAAGCTGGATCAATTTCAATATATTCTTCTTTCTCACTCCCTGTTGAATTTTGATCAGCTCTTTCATATTATAATAGCATCCAAAGTATTGTAGTTATAATATTAATAAACAATATCAATAAAATAAATCCGCAAAAGAAGAAAAATGCGCAAAAATGTACAAACCTTATAACTCACAATGTCGCGTTAATACTAAACCCTCGTCGTTTCGACGAAATGTCGTTGCTGGTATGGCGCTCACAGCCCCCCCACGTACAAAATACCGTCCGTCGTGAGGGCAACGGGTCAATTATAGAGATTGGCTGAAGTATGGAAGAAGTGCGATCGCGCGCGCAAAAGATAGAACGATTTTTTTAAAACCACGTCGTCGAATCGACGAAGGTAAGTAATCTAGGGTTAATATTCTATGGGCATAACGATACTGTTGGTAAATCCTGACATCAGATCTTAAACTGTGATATCAACTTGAACTTGAGTTTCAAAAATGTTAGGTATAATCTGTATGCACGTCTGGAATCAAATTCACTGTAGAGATTAGGTCAGATTCAACTTTGTACCAACTGTATGATGTTGTCTTAAAGCTGTTAGAGTCTACAGGGTGTAACAAAAATAAGTGATAATAATTTAGGGTGTGTACATGTTCCTTGTAGAGAGTTCACTGTGAAAGTAGCAGCACTGAAAGATCAATTTTTTTTTCTTTTTTGTATGGGGAAACTCGTGACGCTCGGGCCCTTGCCCATACAAAGGTGAAAAAAATTTTTCGTCTTTCAACGCTAGTACTTTCACAGTGAACTCTCTACAAGGAACACGTACACACCCTAAAGTATTATCACTTATTTTTGTTACACACTGTATAAGATACTTCACTTATTACATAATATAATAAACAGCCTCTTCTTTTTGTACCAATATGGACAAATATAAAATAAAAGGTAATCTCGAAATTGCATTGTTGATTTATAATAATAATTTACTAGAACACTTCTTACACGCAGAGAACAAACTTGCGAAAACCGTACAATTTTCCTGCAGAGAATATGGACAAAATATCTATTTCATATTCCAAAATTCTTTTAAACTGAACCGTACATTTTTTCGAGATGAAGAGTATACTATGTCCTTTCCCGGGGTTCAAAGTATCTCCATACCAAATTTCAGAAAATTCGGTTCAGCGGTTTGGGCGTGAAGATGTAACAGACACTATCGCGATTTATAATATTAGTAAGTATATTATGGATTATTTACAACACGACTAGTTCATTTAAAGACGAACCTACCTATTCAGTCAATACCAAGTCTGTAAGGATGTTAGTTATTCTGACGAGCCGGCGTTGATTAGAGCTAATCACCGCACATGAAGCGCGCTATGCATACCGGATTACATGGAGTTAATTGAGCATGGGAATTGGAGATGTTTGCGGCATGGCGATCACTTATCAGGTGCGCCGCTGCTCGTTGAATGATTTGCGAACAGAATTAAACATGTTTTAGAAGATCTCACTACACAGTTTTTGCATTTTACAGTGCTATTGATCAGTTTTTACATACAATTATATTTTTGAGAATCATTAATGCCCAGTTTTTAAAGATTTGGCAGGAGTTTATCTATTCAACGGCGTCATTGATTGGATAATATTTTATACTAGATGAAGCCCGCAACTCCGTTGCGCCAAAACTCGTTTATCGCGCGGGAACCGTACATTTTCCCGGGACAAAAAGTATCCTATGTCCTTTCCCGGGACTCAAAGTATCTCCATGCCAAATTTCATCAAAATCGGTTCAGCGGCTTGGGCGTGAAGAGGTAACAGACAGACAGACAGACAGACAGACAGACACACTTTCGCATTTATAATATTAGTATGGATATTAGTATGGATTAGCCAATCAACAGCTCTAGCGGCTAGGGAATAGATAAACTTCAGTCAATAAACCTCAGAAATCGGGAATAAAGCGAACAGTTTTAGTCAGCCTCTCCACGTTTGCCCGAAGCGATTACGAACGTAAAGAGGGGCTTATTCGTCAATGATTGCTCATGATTGACGTGAATCATGCATGATATAGACAGTATCGCAATCATGGTGGTAGTTATTGTCCTCCATAGCCTCCATACCTCATCGTAAAGACGATTATTGTAGTCATCTAGTAGGTAAACAAGATGACAGCGGTATATGACGCCCGCAACTCATAAGCTTTGTCCATACTGGCCCTTTTTTTGTTCATCAAGGGCATGCGTTATAGCGCAATCAACAGCGAACGTGAGGCATGCCCGTGACGCGCGTTGAAATCGTAGCGCTCGCTATGACACTTCTTTCAACGCGGGTGGATTTTGACGCATTCAATTATTGAATTATATGCCAAAAGTTTAATTAAAAGAGGATGGCGAAAATTGAAGATGAAATTGCATGATGTAGACATAGCTATTGATTGATCTACATTTTTTTGAAATAAAAGGTATCCTATTTACTTCCCCGGGACGCAAATTATCTCGATACCAAATTTCATCAAAATTGATTCAATGGTTTAACTCTTTGTATGCGTCTGTATGTGTATTTTCACGTACACAATATACAAGACGTTAGTACATACCTAAACTACACCTGCGCGTCTCATTACTACGTTGCTTTTTATAACCGAGTACAAATAACTAATTGCCTCCCGCAGGCTTTGTGAAGGGTCTAATTAGTAATTAGTTTCGTCGGTACGTCGGGCCGTCGGGTTCGAGCTTTATTTCACCAGGCTTCGTTACCGACACTATTGTGAAGCGAGCCTAAGACGGATTGCTAATTATTTATATTCCACAGAGAGGAAGAATTGCAGAAGTTTAATCGCAGACTATATAAGTGTAATTTAAATATGATAATATTTATAAACGCGTCGAAACTCTGTCCGTCTATATATAGTATATAATAGCTCCCACACCGGTTTCGGTGACGGTGTCCGGTTTCATTGAAACCAGGCCAGCTACGCACTGAGTAATTTTATAGTGCCCAAGTGTGTGCGCAGTATACAAGAGCACTCTCTATTCTTTTACTCTCATAACCCAGTGGGACGGACGACCGACACGACTGGCGAGAGATCAGGCGCAGGACCGTCTTTTTACATGCCCCTCCGACGCATGGATCATCTTACTTGTCAGACAATCAGGTGATCAGCCTGCATTGTCCTAACCAGACTTGGAAATAACATGTTTCCAACGCGGGAATCGAACCCACGACCTCTGAGTCAAGAGTTGCGCTCTATACCACTAGACCACGGAGTCGTTGCCAACAAAGGATAGGTTCACTATCGAAAAGTAGCAGGCAACACTTAAAAACACCAAAATGAAAAGTTGACAGAGCCCTAACCAGAGCTATACCCATATAGGTATCCATCAGTACTTGACAATAGAAAAAGTAGAAACCAGCTAATGGTGCTACTTTAGCACTCCAGTTAGTCTTATAAATCGATACCATGGAGACGCCGCGCTGCATCTAGAGAAGAACTGAGACAACTGAGAAATATCTATATAGTGCCCATGTGAACATACGAAGTCTACTATTCTTTTAGGCTGTAATTTTATATCATGCGTCCGCGTGAACGAGCGGTTTGACCGCTATACCGCGAGATCACAAGGCATAGTATTTAGCGACTTATATAAATGGTAGCGCGGTCGCGCTGTCGTTTACATATTGCTTGGAATTCCACGGTGCGGCCGCCAAGCCGCGCGTTCGGGCGGATATACAGAATGTAACAAAACTAAGTGATAAAACTTTAGGATTTGCATGAATTTCTTATAATATAGAGTTCACTTTGAAAGTAGCAGCGCCGACAGAGTTTATTTTTTTTAACTTTAGCATGAGAAAACTCATGACGCCGAGGCGCTTGTCTATACAAATCACAAGAAAATTGCTCTTTCAGCGCTACTATTTTCACAGTGAACTCTAAGGAAACCCATACACATTATAAAGTATTATCACTAATTAGTTTTGTTACAATTTGTATCATCATCATCATCATATCAGCCTATATTCGTCCACTGCTGGACATAGGCCTCTCTCAATGAACGCCAAGATGACCGATCTCCTGCTACTCGCATCCAACATGGACCCGCAACAATACAATTTGTATATCGAACCTATAATAAAAAAAGTAGTTTAGTGTAAAAAAAATCAATACATTAAACATACATTAAATTAAAATCTCAACCTGATATTAATATCAGGTTGAGATTTATATATATATATAATTATAAGTAATATTAATATTACTTATAAGTAAACTTAAAAAACATTTTACATAATATTAAATTAAATTAAATGTGGTAAATGATGTGGATATCACAATCAAGTTGCATGCATAGAGTTAAGACTGTCTGTAAATAAATGTATTTTATTGTGATATGTAATTGTTTTAATAAACAATTAAAAAATAGCATAATTCCAATATACACAACTTCAAAGACACTTCGGTTTGGCGGAAGTGTTTTGTGAGTTTCGAATTTTCTCGGAGCCTATATCAAAACTGACGTTTTCTTTGTGGGCTCCAGTCACAGTATGATTTGATAGACACTTTTACGATCATTCGGAAGAATGTCGTAAAATAATATTATTTATAGACAATAGACTTTTCACATTATTACTAGATGTTAGCAAGTTCGTTCGCATAGAAATTTGTTTTGCGTTTACACTATTTTGTACTAAAAACCATTCGGTGTCTTTTTTCAGAACTCAATGAATCTCCTTACTTTTCAATAAATTCTTTACCTACAGGCAGACAGACAGTTCATTTTGCTATTAAGTGTACTGCTCTTCTTAAAGTACAAATGGGAAACCCTACAACTAAACTACAAGAAAAAGAAGAAGAACTTCATTAGCAAAAACAAAACCCCGTCAAACGATCAATTTACTTTGCCGCGAATTTCAAAGACGGGCTAAGTGCAGAGTAATGAATCCCAGAGACAGCGTGGGGTTAACGGGAGCTCAATCAAGTCTGTACAAAATTAATATGCCGGTCATTAAGTACCCATTACCCTAATCGCTGCCGGCAAAAAACTCGCCACCTGCGCTTACAACTACCCGCAGGTAGAGCTCAATTTATCCACAGTAACTTCTTGTGCACTTGTTTAAGTTCGAAGTATTTCTGAAACAGTAGATTAAGTCGCTATGCTACAACTAAAATATTATAACATTGTGATCGTTAATATAGTAAGTTTGAGTAAAATACCAATAGTTTGACTACATTAAGTGAAGTAATAAAATAAAATAAATAAACATAAAACAAATACATTCAGAACGTCCTACTTGTTGCCTATCACCGGCTTAATTGTTTTCATATGCGATGAATTATGAAGGTCCTTGCTTAAGAAAGCAATCAGCGAATTATGAAAATGTATTCCAACGTAGAATATAATATTAAAGTAGAAAGAAGAATAATGCTATGCCGTATTCCTTTTCTAAACAAATTCATCTGGCATGTAAATGAAAAATAGAATAATCTTATGATCAAATCTTTAAATATCGATTTCTAATCATATTAAGTATAATATTATTATAAAATAATTTTGCTGACAACAACGCTGACACGGTGGATACAGATGTTCAATATTTGGCCAAAGAAGAGCCTGCTGGATATTGCAAAATACTTCGGTCAATGCAAGATAATGTTTGGCTTCTTATCATGTTGGTGGGATTAGTAAAAATGGATGCGGCAAATTAACTATTTAGTAAGTATAAGTATTTTCCACAAAACTATCCAACATAATATTATATCCAACATAATATAATTATAAGGGCAAATCGAATTTAAGCTTTAATTTGTTAAAAATGAGAATCTTTTTTTTAACTTAGTTTTGGATTTTAACTGTAAATAAACGAAAAAACAAAAAGACTTTTCATTCCAACCAACCAAAAATTATTTTTGAGTAATAACTAATGAAAATACATTTAAAAATAAAGTTTCAATGATTCACCTTCGTGACCACACTACGTAGGTCCCCCATCTGCCTAGGAATCACTGATAGTACATCACGATTCACGATATTATTACAAAATGACCATTTCTCACATGTGGCCAAAAACATCCAGAGGCCTCATTCAATTAAAAACTACCGCATCCATCGCTTACAGCGATTTCCAATTTGCATCGCATTTGACCACTATTAACATTTTAATCAGTAATTTACATTAATTAAGCAAATTAATTCAGAATTAGCCGTAGGTGCCGCGGGCCCATTATGTTAATCGTCCCTCCTGATTTTATTTACAATCACTTGTTTAAGCGTTTACTTAAAATGCTAATTTTGTACCCCTCAAAATTTTTGCGAGTCCTGACCAGCGGGCCTAAAATTTTCATAAAACCAGATGGGAATGGAATATTTAGTAGTTGCGTCATTTTAATGATAATTAATTTATTCTAAGCACGTCCATCATCAACCGACAGCGTAATGACAAAAAAAACAAATCGAAACATCATATTTCAGGATACGCGAAAAATATTATATTAGTTTAAACGGCCCATTCACTGTCCTGCATTGCAGTCCTGCTGCAGTCCGCCGTGCAGGGCTGCAACACCATTCACTATATTGCGTGCAGTCCGCCGGCTTATGCAGGATAGTGAATGGTGTTGCAGCCCTGCACGGCGGACTGCAGCAGGACTGCAATGCAGGATAGTGAATGGACCCTTTTACAAGCCTTTATGGAGAGCTTATAACTCATTAAAGGGATAAGAAATAAGGCATTAATTAATAAAAGGATCAATTTATCTTATGCACATAATAATATTATGTGCAACAGTATTATTACAACATAACTAATAATAATACACGTGTATGAAATTCAAATGAAAACAAACCCACAAACGTCGATACTCTCGATTTCATTTCCTGCAAATCGTACTACCGGCGGGATGAAATATTCGGGTGACATAAAAAAGATCGGGCGCGACTACGCCTCTCTTCCGTTCATCCTTTGCCGGGGGAAATTGTCGCCATACATCGAGACTTATCTATGGATCTATTTACAGAACGAATCTATTTTCCGGCACGATTGCAAACACTTGGCTGAACTTTACGAATCTTCTGTAAAATTCATTAAACGGGCACCGGCAAAGTGACACTGACAAGAGATGGCGCTGTACGTTTTAATAATCGCGCTATCGCGATTGTC
This sequence comes from Polyommatus iphigenia, assembly GCA_963422495.1. NCBI lineage: Eukaryota > Metazoa > Arthropoda > Insecta > Lepidoptera > Lycaenidae > Polyommatus > Polyommatus iphigenia. The sequence continues at coordinate 35,370,890 of OY730186.1, forward strand.
GTATTTTGAATCAATTTCAAATCAAAAAAAGTATGACAATTTACGACCTCCGTCATCTGTGGTTCCGTAACTCGTGTCGTGTCTAGTCGCTGGTTCGGACTTTGCCGAAAAAAATTAAAATTTCAATGTTTCAGAATATTTCATCCATGTGGATAGGCATATTAATAAATGTCTATAAAGCATAATTAAAAATCTTAAAAGTAACGAAGACGTTATACGTTTGCTGCTCCTAAAAGAATGATAAAACTTATTACGAAGATTACTTTAAAATCAGGCTTCTCATGATATTGCGCTAGGGCCTAGGACATTGAGCGTATTGTATTGTATATAGTACTGTACTAGGGTTTCAGCAATATTTCAACTCTATTCTTATGAAACTACTAGTGGCTTCAGTCTTGGGTCGATCTTAACCTTCATACGGTCTTCGGGTCAATTTTTACCCATTTTGAGATAGAAATTAATTTTTCTCAGAAAATAAGCGCTAAAGAAGTATGATATTTTATGACTTTTAATTATTCGTTTTAATTTACTTATTAGTGGAATAAGTTTTTAAAAAACAATTTAAATATTTCGCGTATGGCTTTTTCTACACTAACGGTCTTTGGGTCAGAATTGACCGCAACTCATAACAAACGTACAGTGCATCTGTTATTGTTCTAATTGTTTAGGTATCATATAACTTTTGAATGAGATGTTCTTTTGTTCTACCCATACAAGTCTTAGAATCATAATTTATAACACTAAGACCAATAAAAATAAAACATTTTACAATAGACGTATAGCTTGTCGTATTCAAAAAAGGATTCCCGTTTCGACAATACATGCCATAAAAACCAACTAAATAATATGACAACTATGGTTTATGTGATTCTGCCACCAGCTGAGATTGGAGATTGGAATATTCAACCATACATAGGCAAAGAATCAGGTGTTGACAAATACCTAGGCTTGTATGTAGTCCTTGATTTGACTCGCGGCCTGAGAATTCCATCATACGGTGGATAATTATTTTTTTAACTCAAATTGGCATGAACAAAAAACAAATCACTGTAGTTGGATTACCTTCAGAAATAGTAACAGCAAATAAACGACCTGTATATTCATCATGTTTTGCTCTTACCATAGATACTGAAACTTGTTTCCACACCTAAAAAATAAGTCAGTGAATAATTTTATTCGTTACTTTGCATCACATTTTAGAAGAGATAACACAAGATAGATCTTACAAAAAACCTGTGATTATATTAGACTACATCGAATATAAATATGATAGATGCCCTGGATAAAGTTACTAAAGAAAAACAAAACATTGGCCTCAAGTGGCCTTAAGTAACATGGTACATAGATCATCCCCTACAATGCTTTCACAATTTTTGCGGCTGAAGAAAGAGTGCCAAGCAACATGACGATACTACTTGGAAAATTCCATCAACTTACTCCTAACAGCAACTAAGAAGCTTCCTAAAAGAAGTCGTAGCCAACAATGTACTGAAACTGTCAATAAAACTTTTGGTGTGAGATTGTAAGACATTAATCATTTATACGTAAAAAATCTAATACAGTAGTTAGGTATATGACCTCAATAATATATACCTAATTCACATTTCTTTTCTATTACTGCTTTGCCAAATTATATAAAAATAAATATCAAAATTGCCTTTTTTCTTTTTATATTAGACTAGATATTTCGCGCGGCTCCATCCACGTTAATCAGTAATTTCGCAGGAACTGGGAAACAGGAACCGTACATTTTCTAACAAAAAAATAGTTTATATTATCGTTCCCCGTAGTCTACTCTATAGCTTCGCTAAATTACATAAAAATCCGTCAAGCGCTTTGTGAGATTACCGTGTCCAAACAAACATACTTTTCAGCTTTAAAATATAAAGTCTAGATATAATAAATTATAGTTTTTACAAAAATTTTAAGCATTTCTATAGAAATAAATTTAAAAAATGACAAATATTTCCTTAAACTAATTTAAATTTATTTTTGTTAATTTTTTATAATAATTTTACTACTTGGGTCAAATGTGACCCAAGGCACGGCAACGTTTGTAAAATTAAAGACCTTATGAAGGTTAAGGCCCCATCCAATACTAATATTGAAATTGTGTATGTCTGTCTGTTTGTCTGCCTGTCTATCTGCTACCTCTTCTCACCCAACATTGAACCCACAAAACGAGTCTTTTTTTATGTATTTCATCAAATGTTTTACAAATTTGTGACTTAACCTAATAGTCAGCAGCATAATTTCCAGAAAAGTGCACAACTCCGATAAATAAGTTTTTACTTCACTACTAGGGACTGATAATGATAAAACGCAATTAGTCAAAGTACAAAGTATCGTCGGATAGCCGCAGCTTTGTTTGTAATGAAGTTAGTTGTTCGCCCCCGGATACTTGACCGAACACCTCAGACTTGATCTTCAATTTGAGGACTTGTAGCGTAGTTTCAAGGACGATGGACAACCAAGATTCCTTGATTACGAAGCTGGTATATCATACCTAGTTAACTTTTTGTCCATAATAATCAATTATTATGGACAAAAAGTTAACTAGGTATGCTATAGCACTCTTCGTGTATTATTATACTCTATGATAATTCCAAATTGTCCCGACAACGGCATGCATGTATACTGTCTTGACTTAGGAAGATCGTAGAGGTATCCCTGCTCCGTGAGGAACCGGTAGCTTGATAGTGTCCAGGCCTCATGGCGGAAAGAAGGGCGTTGGGAGGTTTTAGTGTGTAAATGTCCGGAACTCTGAGCCGGAGGGAGTCAAACATACCTTTGCTGGCCGGTGGTTACGCCGGTGCGCGACCTAATGCATTTCCTCTCCTTAAAAAAAATGGGACTATCCCTATATAATCTTATGTAATGACTATTACGAAGGTAATGACTAATGCAGTATGATTTTCAATTCAAGTATGCAATAAATTATGGGCTTTATCATATTGTAGATCCTTAAATTCCATTGCTTTTAAAACCGGTTCCAGCATTAGCGAGAAACGTTTACAAATCGCAGTATAAAATATCCATGTATTTATTTATTGGCCATCTTATCCGAGCTAGAAGTACGGGGAGGCTGCTAGTGGGTACATAAATCTCCGAAACGGCAATGCAAATGTTCTCAGGCCTCCGTTTTTATATCGATCCTCTGTTTATAGTTCCGTATTACACAACTTCCCCAGTTAAAATAACAAAAACTTTCCCTTACAAAAAGACTTTATGGTAACGATAGTTCCGTTTTGTTGTTTTGTTTATTCGATCGTATTTAATATTCTTGAATATTCGTGGTATATTTACTTTTTGTTACCTAAAAAATAGGATCAAATATTGAGCATACCATTAGATATTTTATTGCAAAAATGACGATATCCTTTGACGGTCACAAAGAGCCTTTTCTTTGAAAACTTTATGGAACGCCAAATATTAGTCGCTAAATATTAAAGCTGCTGCACCTAGCGAGTCAACAGAATGTCCGTCAATTCGTTACTAGTCGTTTCGGTGTTTCGGCGGGCCAAGGCGAAACTTTTGTAACAGAACAAAGATCTTCGGATGACACACTTCCTTTGTATTGACTCGCTGAAACAAAGATTTAGTGGAACGCAATAAAACACGGCGCGTATCGGCACAAATAATAAACTCGACCAAATCGAGTGGCCTGAGTTATGTGAAAACTTGGCCTGATACCGCGCGAGCTACTCACATACACGGATGTAGAGAGGACGGATGAGTCTCGTTTCATAAGTATAATCTAAAAACTTTTGATTAGCGATAAATAAAATTTCGACAGTTAATAAAATATTTAAAAATGATGGAGTTACTCTAGTTAATCTTAATGCAGAGCTAAATAATGAATCCCTGCATTATGTGATGGCCTAAAATAAATATATTTTTTTATGTATGACTTCCAAAATATTATGTCACTCTTACGAAGAACACAAAATAATTTCGTATTATCATTAACATACCCCAAGTAAAATTAAGAACGAATGTAAAATAAAATTAAAATTCTGGTTTATGTACCACCGAGGAAATTGATACATAGGCAGTTGACAGACCTACGTAATTTGGTGGGGCTATGTCAAACCTAGCCGATAGATGACTACTATTGAATTGACATAATGCGACCAAATGACGAAAATCCGTCAACTGCATATGAATCAATTATTATTTCTTCTATGGTACCAAACTTTTTACGCAGCGTATAACACTACATATAATACATTCGAAGTCAGCTGTCCGTCTGTCTAAAATTTATCAAAGACAAACAAACAAACCTTGTATAGTTAGTTATACGCATAACACTCAGTATCCTAATTATTATATTAGTCATCGGCCACTAACTATTTCGTACGCCACATCTAGTAAACTATCTCTAACTTTTGCCGCCATAAATAATAAGTGAGCGACCGGAGGCGCCGCGGCTGCGAACAAAAAGTAACAAACATCCCTTAAATAAAGAAAACAGCAGCATGTGCGAGCAACTGTCGGTGCCGCACGCGCCCGCGCCGGCTATTTACGGGATTAACACACATAAAGTTCAAGACATTAAGCCTATAATCGTGTTACCGGGATTAGCTTCTAAAATTAAGTGGCAGCTCTTTTTGGAGGATATCACGAAAATAGTTAGTACTACGAAAATAATATATAGGACTTACCTAACCTAAAACCTTGTTTCGTGTCGCTTACCTGTAAGTATTTCAGATCTCCAGTAACTATTTCCATTAAATTATACTTTTGATGGTGACAGCGTAAGGAAACATAAAAAAGAAAACATAGCCAAAAATAGTATTGTTTTTAAGACTAACTATGTCGTTTTTAATTAATATACCTGCCAGGTAAAAAGTGTAGCAACGCCATACAATATCTCGTGCCAATGCAATGACATAAACTACCTAGTAAAAGTCTGCAAAATATTAGGTAAATGTTCGATGATTCTCAGACCTACACAATAAGCAAACAGATCCGAGAATTTAAAATTAATAAGATTGAAAAAATATTTTACATCTCAATCGAATTACGTTACATTTAAATTCAATTTCATATTTGAACTTATTAAATTACACGAAAGGTACAATTCAAAGGTTCTAAATGGAGGAAACTTTCCAGACGTGCATTGAAGAGTAAGATAAATATCCCTTTGGCGAAAGATTCCTTTCGTATTGTTTTTGGAACAACAGACTTGCAAGGTGAACCCCCGGGCTATTGGACTAACTGTCGTATAGTTTTACTCCCTAAGATAACCTTGGAAAATACAGAAAAATTATTTGAGAAAACACTAGCTCTAAGGGAATTATGTATTACTTAATTCTATTAAATAGACAATTTTATTTCAGCACTCTATTTGATCTATTTAAAAGACCTATTAAGAATTTGGATGACCAGACTCGTTTTGTTCACTGCAGTGAGCAGTTCGGCCCGCAATTAGTCTGACCAGATTCAATCAGCCTCCACGACTATTGGGGCCTTTAGCGCTGAGCCGTGCATGGTATATACATATTTTGTTTGCATAAAATAATAATAAATTGAGGATAATAATATAGCTATTTATGTACTATCAGAGAAGTTGATTCCTAATTTCCTAGGCAGATGGGTTACCTACGTGTTACGTCAAACCCAGCCGACAGATCACAAAACATTGAATTGCCGTGATCCGACCAAATGACGTTGGTATATCAACTGCCTAGGAATCAATTTCCCCGATGGTACATTTCATTCAAAAGTTTGCAATTTTTATCTAATCAACGCCAAAATAAACTTAAATTAAATACTGATCCCGCTTCAAGAAGTGTTTTGAACCCTGTGTAATCCTAAAAATTAAGCCTACATAAATTAACACCAACTTTTCACCTCAACCTTTCATCGTCGTAAAATATTAAATCATATTAGTGAAAATCCATCAGATATTGAACTTTGTCACTAATGCGTAGAGTCTCTTTTCGTGCTAACATGAGCGATGTTTACGCAAATGAATCAGTCATAAATGTTTTTATTCGTTCTATTTAGGATTTGTTTTCTTCAGTAAATTCCTAATCGTTAAGGGCCGTTTGCAAGTGACTTATTGCCTCTGATCCACGAAATCTTTATTTATTAGCGTTAATTAAGTAATTTTGAATTTTCACATCCACATTTACAAACAAAATATTATTTTAGATGTGCCTACCTCGAATCAGATCTAAATGTTCCTTTTAGTCCGCGGCTGGATTCTATTTCAGCGTGATAAGCAAAAAATAAATTAACCAACAAGTTCTCTTTATGTTCAAGTACTTGGATACATGTTACTTACAAAGGATACAGGTTACTTGTTTTACGGAAAAATTTACGATACAACACATTTAGTCACAGATAATAATAATATATACCACCTAATATTTTGTATTTTGCAATAACACTAAAGGCATGGTCAAAGAAAATGAAAACCACACATAGTCGTACATCGATCAAATCTTTTACATTTAAGGAGTTTGCAATGTTTAGTTTAGTATTTTGGAATCAATGGTTTGTCTGGATGAAGCTGTAAAAACACTCTGTCTTGTTCTACATTCTCGGGTTTTACAGTGGCAGTGTTTTACTGTCTTTTGATTGTTATCCATCTAATTCCAGGATTTAATTCGACAAGTTTAGTTCCGTATTGTCAATAAGGAGAGTTCTAATTCAATGTATTTTTGGTTGGGTTTCACGGATAAAATCTAAGTGACTGATAAACAATAAGATTATTTTAATATTTAGTTTTTTCAATCTTCTTAACATAAATTAGTAAACATTTTTGTTTTTATTTTTTTACAATAGTAATTATTTTACTATAATAGTAAGATAACAAATAATATATCACAGCAAATAATGTATTCATTAAGTCTTTAACCAACTGAAAATTTAAAACTTAATGTTTTAAATTTTCAGTTGGTTAAAGTTTAGAAAATGTGCGTATCTACACGAAGAAGCAGTCAAAGATTTCAACACCATCAATATTTTAAAACAAATTGTACATTTAGACATATTCCAAATTCTCAAAGTTTCTCCATTTGGACATACATAAATATTTCCAGCAAGACAAATTGGGGTATCGCAAACTAGGGACAAATTTTTAAGTTAATTTTAGATTTTAGAGAAATGGAATCACTTAAGATGGAATGGAATGTGAGCGAAATAGCGTCATTTTGTTTACTCAGGAATGACGGGTAATGATCCTACATACATTAGTGCGATTACTTAACATTTTATATAAATATCTAAACATTAATTATTATAATTTGATACAATTTAATATTTACAAAATGTCACAAAGATTTTATTATTTTTATACATGATGATTCAAAAGTGAAAAAAAAATTCTCCATAGAAACGTTTGTTGGTCACAAGTTACTATGGAAAAGATTTTTTTTCGCAAGTTTCCAAAAGTCGTTGAACAAAAGTTGTTCAGAATTACCCCCTGAGTCATCCCCTTTCGGCTTACTATACCACTTTTGAACCAGCCTGTACAGTGTACATACGTCTTAAAATTATTGTTAGATTAAAAGTCGCTATTGGTAGATCACTCGCTTTTATTAGAAGATGTGTAATATAATATAATAATGTGTAACGGTCTGATTGCAATCAGACCGTTACACATTATCAATTGCTATTATCATTGGTATATATACTCGTAACATTACATTTAACAAAGACCTTAAAGGCGTGCACCGCCTATACCTACACCTACAAAATAATCAAGACAAAAAGCATAATTTGCTATCAATTATACACTTAAATTTTTATAGAACCCATAAACTATCCTTAACATAAACACATGTACAGTCGCGTGGAAAATAACATAAATCAACACGCCCATTAAAATAGACAACGCGTAAAATATCATTTTTACTGCTCCGAGGACGAATAAAATGAAGTTTTTATTTTTATGTGTGATTAATATAAAACAGTTAAGTCGCTAAAACTGTTCTTTTACGATTGGGGACTTTTCGTTTCGTTTTTTTTACGATTATCACTCAACTTATTAAAATTAATGTTGAATTACTTAATTTACTTGTTTTCTCATAAATTTATATTTTTAAGGTATTAAAATTTAAATACTACTTACATAAAAGTGTGCAATAAAACATTGGATAAAAAACTCAAGTATTATTTTCGACAACGAAATGATTTTTCAAACACATAAAATGACTATAGTCTGCACGCAACTAGTTGGCCGCTCTGCCGGTATGTGAGTATATGGGCAGAGCGGCCAACTAGTTGCGCGCGGACTATACAAAAACCTTATTATTATTAAATTCGAATTTATTTTGTCGACTGCTTTAAATTAGGTTATTTTAATACCCGAGTCCCGAACAAATTAAAGGGAAAAATCGGTGATTTACGCGGAACAAGAGATAAGACGTCACTTTGAATTAGCGGCTGAATCTCACTTAACGAACTGAATCCCGGCTTAATAACCACCTCGGCTATTAAGAAGTTTCATCTTTGTAACGCACCCGAAAGAGACAGTTAATTTGGTGTGACATAAATAAAAACGGAACGAGGGGCACCGGCTTCAGGGCACTGCGAGGGGCGGGGCCCTCCGCGCGGGGCCCCGAGGAAAAAATAACAAACATATCTCTCAAAGTAAGAAAACAAACAGCGTGTGTTAACATCTGTCCTGGCGCGGGCCGGTACAATCGCTCACAACAGTACCTTTGTACTCTTATGTTTTAAACGTGACACAAAATAAATATGGCCATATTATATCTTTTACTTGTAGTGTTGATTTTTTATGCGTTACATCAAAATGATATTATAAATGTCAATATATTTTTTACTGGAACCTTGAAAGTTATTATAGTAATAATGTGAATCGTTAGTAATAAACTTCACCTGAACTGTGATTTGGCACTTTGATAAGTTTTTTATGAAAAAAAAAGAAAGATGAAGTTAGTATATTCCAAAGATTTTAAAATACTTTTGTGACAAAATCTTTCCTTAGAGCTGAATTTCCGAAAGTCAGATCTGACGATTGAAAAATGAAATAATGGAAAGTAATGATTATAACAATTTTGTACGTGAGTGTACAGAATGCTCGAAATTCTATACGTCAGTGTTGATTGCAGTTAATTATAAATTCGTCTCCCTCGTATTGTTTAAGCTATTTTTGTGTTTCTTGGACAAAATTAAAGCATGCAAAACCATCTCTTAAACGAATGATGATACAGCGTAAAATCCCGGAGCACATTACAGACATATTGAGTTTCTTTTATCAGCACCGAATCTAAATCAAATCGGAATCAGTGCTTAGTTCGCCTTTGAGGGCATTACTTCCGCCAATAAAATACTTTGCTTCGTGCGGCTCGTGCGAACCAAAGATCACTTTTGTCTGTATTTTTTTTTTAATTTCTCTTCTTTTTATAAAATAGACTAAGAAACGACGAAATTTGCTGATAGTACGCTTACTATCAGCAAATTTCGTCGTTTCTTGTCTTGTCTTGTCACGCCTTCGTCGTGGGTAATGTCGCTACATTACCCACGAGACTTTGCATTCCTAGAGGAGCAGTAATAATTACTGAATTTTGTTTTAAAGTCCTTTTTCTCGTAATGCCATCACAGTAATCACAGTCCATCAGGCTATCCATTCGCTTGCCACTGTTTTTAAAAAAAACTGTCTCTCTGTGGCCATGGTCCTCGAGCCATTCTGTTTGTGGCGCTAAAGGTAACATCATGTGACTTTGCATGATATTTTCATTCATAAATTTATTATCATAGAGAGATCACATCACATCAAGTAGAGTCAAACAATAAACATATTTGACTCTACCATCTAGTTGCATACTCCTAACGTAACTTAACATTATATTTTGTTTGTTTTTTGTTTCCAGTCACCGTTTACCCGACTACGGCGAATCTAATAAAAGCAGTTTTTTCAAATTCTATTTTTAACCGACTTCCAAAAAAGTTCTATGTCAAGGATCTCGGTTCTCAGCTGGTACCTACTTCAATAGAATGGAAATTGGGTGCAGAAGTAATTGAGACTTAGTCGAATTCTGAAAAAGGCACTAAATTAAATATGAAGAATAATAATTATTTCATAATTTTTAGACCATTTTAATACATTAATCTTTCGATGGCGGATTCTTGGAAATCTATTGTTATTCTATTGTTGTCGCGGTCACCGGTGTCCTTATGGGGCTTGATGGGTTAATGTACTTATTATTTGAGTTGGTATTTTTTTTTATAATATTCATATTACCTTGTCAATTGATTCGTCTTAAATTAATAATAAAACAGGTATAGGATAACTAATTTGTGTTGGATAACATTTTCAACTTTTATTTGTTAACTTTGATAACACCCACTCATTTTGAGAACCCCTCGTGGAGCCTTAATTAGAGGGTAATGTGGATCTGAAGTTTGGGAACTTTCAATAAACATCCAGCGTTATTGCTGTCAACCTAATGAAGATTGAGCGGTGGCTGTTATATATCATTTGTGTAGTCAAATAATCTTATGTTACATAGTTAAGTATAATATAATATTATGTTCTAGCTTGAGAGATACTGGAAAACTTGAAATCACTAATATAATATGTCCTCCTTAATGGTATGCATCGTCTTTCCATGTTAATTGTATAATTGTGTTTCTTGTGTACAATTCAGAGTTAAGAGGGCGACTAACCCAAAAAATCAAATATCGTCCTTCTCTCTTCACACTCAATTAATCTTTGTGATTTTTTCTGTAGAGAAAATTTTAAGATATCGTGTTTTTGCTCAGGTCAAATTCTTGGAAATATAATGTAGTATCTAATTTTAGAAAATGAAACAATTCGGGGCTTATTTTCAAGTATAAAAATGAATTAAAAATCGAAAATTTTGGGTTAGTCGCCCCCTTAAATAAAATAAAATACTATAAAAATGGAACGCACACTAGTTTCAGTGACAGTGGCCGATTCATTGAGACACCAACTACACTGATTCATAATGCCTAAGTGTGCGTTTCTGGAGCATCTCATTTCTTTCACTCTCGTAATCGAGTGGAATGGTTGACCAGAGAGATATGTCACAGAAACAAATTTTACATGCCCATCCGACGACAATGATGTTGACTCTACAACAACACACATGTAGAGTTTTAGAGTTTATTTTTAAATCACAATTTTTTGTATTACCATTTACCTACTATTTTTCCGGTTGAATGGTCCTGGTCAGGTCGAGTCACCCCGCGGAAAACTATACGATGTATTGAGCACGAGGGGTGTCTATTTCTTTACAGGTGTTACTATTACTGCAATATTATTGTATGAGTAGCATTATACAGACTTAAATTTAGTCTGTATATTGGTACTTATATTGTTATTAATATTATAAGATTAATATTAATCCTTCAAACCTCATAAGAGCACCGGTGATCGCGACAACAATAGAATACAATAGCATTTCCAAGAATCCGAGATCGAAGGATTAAGAAAAGTATAGTTTTCACAGAGCCAGTACTGGCTGCCAATAAGACTGGCAGCCAGTATTGGCTTGGTACATGCCACCTGTGAACAGTTTTTCAAGCCAGGCCAAACTGTTCACACGTGGCATATACCACAATAGACATAACTACCAGTAGTTCGACTGCAAAGAAACGGACAGGTTTCAATATCTGTCAAATTCGTCGGGTTTCACTAGGATTATGAACGGAATGTGCCTCGCGCTGGCTAATATAATTTATTTTTAAATATTTAAAATAAAGATTTCAAAATTGGATTCTGACAATTTTAATCGCATGTGCCAAAACACAAACAACAATACGACCAAAGAGGAACACGTCCAGCGAATATGTCATAGTTTTAAATTCGTAGGTAACAAGTTAACAACCCTAGAGACGATTTTTGTCATAATACGTCAAATTTAAAAATTTCAACATCAGTTCTAAGTCGGCATACTCTATAATTCTGTCTACTCTGCATATACCAAGCCAATACTGGCTGCTAGTCTTATTGGCAGCCAGTACTGGCTCTGTGAAAATTATACTTAACTTAATATTCATCTTACATTAATAACGAGTACGAGTGAGTACTATTCGGAACGTGCACGTCAGTAGTGCGACATATTTCAAATAAAGTTTCAGGGGCTTGTGTTAAAAAATAAACAACAAGAGTTTGTTTATTTTGTAAATATTATAGCAAATAAAATATATTTAAAACAATAATTAATGGTATTTCGGTTATATTTTGTTAAAAACTACTTGTGGACAATTAATATAATCATAAAAATAACAAAAAATTGAACCCGACTTCCAAGGAAAAAACAATATTCTTAAAATAACCTAAAAAGTATGAAATATTTATTATTCTTCATTAGTGCCTTTTTCAAAATTCGACTAAATCTCAACGAATTCTGTACTCAATTTCCATTCTTTTGAAGTCGGTACCAGCCCAGAATTGAAATACTTGACTTAGCCAGTACCGACTTCAAAAGAATGAAAATTGAGTACAGAATTCGTTGAAATTTAGTCGAATTTTGAAAAAGGCACTAATGAAGAATAAGAATTATTTCATACTTTTTAGGTTATTTTAAGAATATTGTTTTTTCCTTGGAAGTCGGGTTCAATTTTAAAAAATAATAATTTTGCTCTTTTTAGTTATCTACAAGACAAGGCTTTTTGCATAGATAACCACTACGAATATTAACTATCCATATTATTATATAACTGTAAGCGAAATTGTGGCAAATGCTTGGAGTTATATAAGCAATGCTGCAATTTTCAAACTTTTATCTTCAAAGGTTCAGGAGTTCTGTTCAGTGCCCTTGGATCAAGAGACACTTTCGTATGAAATTTCTCTTATTCGTTACATATGTTTAAGTTACTAGAAACAACATTTTAACCACTATGAGTGTTTTGATAAATTTCAAGGATTTCCCTCGATTGCCCATAGATCCCATCATCAGCTCACCACTTTCGTGATTGTTATACAAAATTAAGATTATGTCCTATACGACAACATGAGAATTTTGAAAATCGGTCCACAAACAGCAAAATATCACGAAAATTACCAATAATTGGGTCATAGTGTCATACCCTTAGTATAATTATGGTTGTGATGATGATGATCAATCAAATTGATGTGTTGGCTTATGCTTTCAGTTGTTAAAACAACGCCGAAATCCCCGAACCTGTATCTATAAGGATTCAAAAGTTCTGCTCGGTACCTTCGGATCCAAGGTATAACCTGGTGCGAAGTCTTACTTTTTGGTAGCATTTACCTTGAATGCTTCAGAAAAAATCAAAATCACTATATGTTTCTATACAAATTTCATGGAGTCCCATCGATTCCTCATGGATTCCATCATCAGATCACCACTTTTGCAAACATGGTACCAACCTCGGAATCAACCCTGTACAACAACAAAAGAATCATGAAAATCGGTCCAGAAACGGCGAAGTTATGGTTGAACATACAAAAAAAAATATATAAACAGACGAACATATAACCTCCTCCTTTTTGGAAGTCGGTTAAAAACTGGTTTTACACTCTGTAAAACACTCAATAAGTTTCAAGGCCCATCTATGCTAAAAGGAAATAAATTGGTGTTAGCAGGACATGTAAGGGATGTAGAATAGCTAAGAACTAATGGCAATGTTATTTAATACGAGCCAATATAATTCGCCGAACATCGGTGACCTTAGCACCCTATAAAACAAGTTTAAACTTAAGTACTGAACCAACCAAAAAACGTAACTAAACATTTGGATAAAGCAAGTCTAAACATTTTTATTCATTCTTACAGATGGATAATAATGCTTGGGATTGTTGCTGGAGTGAAATGCAACTGCGTTTATAACCAGAGCGGCAAGTGCAAACATATTGCTACTTTAATATTTAAATGTTTCATTAACAACAAAACTACGTGCAATATACTTTATACCTACTTGAAAATAATAAAAAGTAATGTTATTAAAAATCTTGTTTTTATTTATTTTTTACAACATGTGAAATCAAAATGAAGAAAATCGGAGTCTATAAATTTTTAATTTACTAAAACACTGCAAACATTCTTCATGTTTCTGAGTCTTTGCAGCATTAATACACTTTTAATATGGATTCTTACTCGAGCAATAGGTATCATAAGCTCTTTCGGTTTCCTCTTGCGAGTACTCATTTTGTTTTGCTCAAAATGGGGGCATAATAATTTTAACTTTTTTACACCTTTCATCTAAAACTTGCTTAATTGAAAAACCTTTTCCATTCAAAACTCTAATCTCCAGCTTCTAAAAGATCAGTTAAACCAGATGTAGTATCTGGTTTATCGTCATTTGTAAGTCACTGTTTCTTCCACCTGATTCTATGGATTTAAATGAAATATTCTATGAAACTATCACTGCAAGTTTTGTAGTCGGGTTTTGGAGACCATGGTGATCCATCAACACTAAAACAATAGTTAGGTACTCAATTAATATCTTTATAAAATGCAACTCAAATAAAATTTACTTGACTGATAATGCAATTTTAGGTTATATCGAATCACATACTTTTTCATTTTTACAGCAGCTATCCTTTTATATCTGATCTAATTTTCTAGTGGATTTAGGAAAAACATTAAATTTGTATACTGATTACCTATTTCTGCTGTTATTTTTGCAGTCTACGATACAAAAACAATTAAGACCAATTTATAAAAAATTCAAAACAAGATTGACAAGTTTATTTGACTATTAGCTGAGCCCTTCTGGTTGCATATTTTTGCCGCGGCAAGCGCGGCAATCGCTTTCTTTATCCCCTCCACCCACTTCGCACGCTCCGAATAATAATAATATGTCTGGGTGCACGGTAGCTAGTGCACCCGCCGAGACGAGCCAAGCGAAACGCAAGGGCACTACCTACCTTTTCTCGAAGTGAGCCATACATACTTACTGATATTATGTACAATTTGTTGGAGTTAGGGTCGAAAGAGTTAGGCCGCGTAGATTCAGAAGCTTGGCTCTACATCAGATCTGATGTCTTCTTCACAGGGCAAACCTTTTGTGGTCGTTGAGGTAACATTTTACATGAAATGTTTTTGGTGGGATTATAATATTATCCTAAGTATACGCTAAGCCTTAAAGCTTAACTTGTACGATTCAACCGAAAAAAATCATTTACTTTAAACCGCTGAAACGATATTGTTGTGGTTGGGTAACTCCAAACCAAATTTCATTTGAGTCTCGAAAAAGGAAACCTAGGATACTTTTTATCATAATTATTACTAAGGTCTTCCCTACGGAGAAAATTGAAAGTCTTATTTATACATATAATAAAATCGTAGGAAAGTCAATTCGGTACATTGAATATTTTTGAAAAATAATACCTGGGACGTGACCTACAATCGATATGGAAGCCAAAAATATAGTTTTTAGAATTTTTGTCTGTTTGTCTGTTTATCTGTTTGTCTGTTTGTCTGTATGTATGTCCGGGATAAACTCAGAAAGTACTGGATGGTTTTACTTCAAATTTTGCAAGAATATTACTTAGAGGTCGGGTCAACACATAGGCTATAAATTTTAACAATATCACCTAGGGAGGGGGGGGGGGGGCTCAATTTTCCATATTTTTAGTTTTTTGCTCATATCGCTAAAACGGTGTGTCGTAGAGAAAAAAGTTCAGTACATAATGAAAGCTCATAAGATTTCCTACACAGTCCTTTACACTTTGTTTCTATCTCCACTCCTTGCCTTGCTACGAGCTTTTATCTATCTTATCTTTACCGATTTCGAGTGTCGTTTGACTAATATGCGACGAGCTTCGGCATCGGTCGTTTCTTGGGGGGGGGGGGGGGGGTTTGCCCGCCCCAAACTTTATTAAAACCAATTTATTAAAATTCAAGCATTCATTCAGCGTCTCCTTAATTACTTTTACGAGTATTTGAAACACACGCCAATAGATCGTTTGCTCGGGGGACGGCCTTAAAGTCAATTTATATTTTTAAACTCAAAACAATATGGCATAAGCAGTCTTGGATACTAATAACTAATAGACATGCAAAGAGTCGGCTACTTTTTAAATGCCGATGCCCATTGCAATGCAATTTCTTGTCATGTATGCATAACGTGACCATTTATTTCTTTTTTCAGAGCGGGACAAAATACAGAATTCTTCCCCCCTCCCCACTTTGAAATATATAAATAATTATGTATTTCAATGTGCCTATCTTACATTATTATTATTAACTTTACTTTCTATACATCTATACATATTATAAAACAAAGTCGCTTTTTTTTCCCTCATGTCCCTTTGTTCCCTTTAATCTTTAAAACTACGCAACGGATTTTGATAATTCTTTCAGTGCTAGATAGCCCATTTATCGAGGAAGGCTATAGGCTATATTTTATCACGCTAAGACTAATAGGATAATGTGAAAAAACGGGGGAAATTTTTGAAAGGGCTTATCTCGCGAACTACTGGAGCAATTTTTGTTATTTGGCACAGATAAGAAGTAGACCACGTGAAGGATCATAGGCTATCGATTTTAATCATTTTTTCAGTGGTTATATATTTTATACCCGTGCGACGCCGGGGCGGGTCGCTAGTGATATTATAAAACAAAGTCGCTTTTTTTTCCCTCATGTCCTTTTGTTCCCTTTAATCTTTAAAACTACGCGACGGATTTTGATGATTCTTTCAGTGTTACATAGCCTATTTATTGAGGAAGGCTATAGGCTATATTTTATCACGCTAAGACTAATAGGAGCGAAGAAATAGAGGAAAATGTGGAAAAAATGGGGAAAATTATTTGAAAGGGCGTTTCTCACGAACTACTGGAGCAATTTCTATGTTATTTGGCACAATATGGCAGAATAATCACGTTTGTTGTATGTATGCGTCACTTCCAGGCATTGCACAGGCATTTCAAACTTAAAAATACTTTAAATTTATTGTCGTTTGGTCTGTTTGCAAAAGCGGGACAATTTCGGTCTCGCGGGGGACAGCGGGACAGATTGCCTGAAAGCGGGACTGTCCCGCCCAAAGCGGGACGTATGGTCACGTTATGTATGCAGTATGACCCACCTACTTGTAAATGATTATTCTGTTTTCCTAACCAAACTTGGAAACATTGCTTCAACGTGGGAATCGAACTCACGACCTTTGAAGATCTGAACTGTCAATGGAATGCAGAGGCAATATATTTCGCTTATAAGTAACACTAGCTATTTGACCGAGCCTTGCTCGGTATTCGATAAAACACGAAACGTTTAAAGATATAAAAAAACGTTTAAAGATATAAAAAAACGTTTAAAGATATAAAAGATGAAGTAAGCCGAAGAGAACAACTAGTATCGGATATAATCTAGATCCTCCGCGATACGGCGACCATGTTTATCAGTAGACAAATCTCTGAAGCCGTTCCGAACTACTCCCCGGGTTTTGCATAAAATTAATCAGGCACTATGGATCCTCTTAAAATGGAAACTAAATATTTACACGGCGTCTTGGAAGGGCCATATTGATTCAGGTGCCCTTTGAGAAAGTACAGCTGGCCCTCAATATAATGGGGGTATCAGTGACTTCAAGATTGTATGGTTTAATCTGAAAGATATTATTCGAAGGCAACCTTTCAGGCAGTTACTTGCCTTCACTAATAATGAGGTGATTTCTCTAACTACAATATATTTGCGCTTCAAAAACAACAATAATTTTTTTGTGAAAACGTCGATACAGATACGAACGGCCTTATGGTAACAGACCAACACACTTTCGCATTTATAATACATAATAGAATAATATAATAATAATATCTATGGACGCTTCACACCACGTCAGTCTGGCCCCGTGCTAAGTACCTGAAGGACTTGTGTGACGGGTACCAGACAACGGAAATATATTTAATACTTTTATGCTATACATATATTTAAGATTTTTATTATATGATACACATATTTAATACACATCCATGACCCAGGAACTTTGAAAACTTTTTGTTCCGTCGGCGGGATTCGAACCCGCCCACTGAGCCACAGAGGTCGTCGAGAGAATGGATGCAGTACACTATGCTTAGTGTTGTCAATCATAGGTTCTTATGTGTAGCTTGGTTCGTATTCGTATGATGAAAACTAATAACTTAATAAGTCATACAAGATATTCAATAAAGTACATAATATTATTATTATGGATAAAGTTAAAAAAAAAGTTGATAATACCTCTTAAAACATTTGTATCACAAATAAGGATATTGCCGTATCAAAATATATCCAACAGAAAACGTTACTCAAGATCAGGTTTAATATGAGAGATATTCCTCATATGTAGAGAAACATTCTGTCTGTCTCGGGCAACAAAAGGGACTTAATTTGGATCTGCATTAGGGCCACTCTTGTGTAAATCGCCTCCATTGTCCTCGTAACGATACGCCTAATAATAATTTCAATACGCTCACTGCCACGTAGAGTTATGAACATGTGATCGTATTATCATACCATTGTGAAAATCTATTAGTTTCATTGCTGTTGAGGAACTATTTATTTTATTGTTTCAATAAGTCAATTTAGAAAGAAATGACAATTAGCATTGAAACACGAAATAAATGTGAAACTCAGCAAAAAAAAAACTGAAAAAGTTTATTCTACTCTATCAGTCATCACAAGATGTAACAAACAAGTTTATAACAAACCTCTACTAATACTATTGGATCCGACCGTAAAATCCTGCATGAATCGTTTTTTTTTCGATCAAATATATTTTAAAATAATCTTTAGAATGTATAGAATGGATTTATGTTGGGTTGCCTTGTCAAAAGTAGCCGCAAGTACCTCTAATTAAGTTTAATGTTCATGAGATAAATGCATAAATTTGCATGTATCTTTTTTTCAATAAATTTTACATCATTTGAAAGAAAATGACGAGACAAAATAAGGTATAAATGGTTGCCAGCTCTAAGTCGGCTGCAACCTAGGGTTGCCAGCCCGTAAACAGACATGTAGTTCTTCATCAAAATTGAAGCATCGATTTTTTTAATAATTTTGATACAAAATTAAAGTTTTATGCATTTTGTACATGAATATCCATGGTTGCCAGTTGCACGATAGCCGCAAACTGGGGTTGCCATTACTTTTGTATATGACAAATATTCAGGCCTACAATTATGGCCGGATTTGAGGACGTCGAGAACCCGCAAGATTGCTATTTTTATTTAACAGGCGTTTTCATTTTTTGTGCGTAGTGTCCTGTCATTCCTCAATGTCATTGCTTCTTACTTATTACTTTTCTATTGAATACACGCAAGTTTGTATTATGGGCTTTCATTTTGCTCAACTAGAGGTACTTGCGGCTACTTTTAACAAGGCAACCCAACATTAATCCATTCTATACGTTTTAAAGATTATTTTAAAATATATTTGATCGAAAAAAACGATTCATGCAGGATTTTACGGTCGGATCTTAGGATATAATTAACCATCAAGTTCACATTGACCTATAACGAAACTAAATTTTGAATTACCAAATGCCGGAAAGATCATTTTCGTAATTTTCTCATGAGGTACGAACGAGCTAAAGCTTAATGAGGGCGACTAACGCAAAAAATCAAATATCGTCCTTCTCTCTTCACACTCACGCCCGTCTTTCATTTGCCAGATGAAAAAGGATGACGCGGA
This sequence comes from Polyommatus iphigenia, assembly GCA_963422495.1. Classification (NCBI taxonomy): domain Eukaryota; kingdom Metazoa; phylum Arthropoda; class Insecta; order Lepidoptera; family Lycaenidae; genus Polyommatus; species Polyommatus iphigenia. The sequence goes on from OY730186.1 coordinate 35,390,468, forward strand.
ATCACCGCCAAGATAGTTTTTTTCTTAATACTTAACTCGATAAATATACAACATTTTGAAAATCCGCCAGGGCAGTGTCTCAATAATAGAATTTTATACAATGTGTTAAAATATTAACTTAGTTTAATGCACGGTTATGACAATAAAGGAAAAATTCGTTAAAATTACTCAGATGAATCTTTGTTATTTTTTTCTATCGAGATCTTTTTAAGATATCGGTGTTTTCGATCAGATCATTTTTTTTTTAAATATAGTGTAGTATCTATGTTTAGAAAATGAAACAATTTGGGGCTTATTTTCAAGTATCTTATTTTCAAATTTGGGTTAGTCGCCCCCTTAAGTAGATCAAGAAAATGGAAAGTGCTCTCTCTATTTCATTCTTAACTCTGCTAGGAAGTAACCCATTCACTTGCTGAAGATATAAATCTTTTGTTAATAAACCTATCTGTTTAGGGTTGGGCCGTATTGGTTTTGTGACCAAACAATGTATTGCCCACAATACCCTGTGGCCTGCGTAAGAAATTCACAACAATGCCAGCCCTGAAACGGAAAAGTCTTTAGTGAAGACGATATTATCCTTTCGATATACCTATCTACATAGTACATAATTGAAAATGTATACTTACGTGTTATAAAAAAGTGGTCAGAGATTAAGTCAACAGGCCATTGTAAGATACATTTAACGATTACTTTAGTTTAATTTAATGTAGACTTTGACATAAACTCTACATACACAAATACATCTTTTAAACTGTTCATTAAATGAAAGTTAAGTTGAATGTTACTAATAGCAGCCATTTATAGACTTTTATAATGCCGCACTTTAAAATATTTTTTGTTATATTATTTATTTATTATTGACAAAAACATCGATATTAAAATAATTATGAGGACCTTGCAAGTACTATTCGTTATTTTCGATACTAAAAATTAATAAACAAATTGCAATTACCAAGGTTCCATTTAATTGTTAAACATTTTCTTGTATCGGTAGAGAAGTTTTCATCCCTTTCTAATCTTCAGGCGTACCCTGGAAAAGCGTTTCCCGTCTCGCTCCCCCGGCCGCTCGGCTGGCACAGGACAGATTCCTTATGTAAGTCAGTGCTGTCCCGAACCCCGCCACGGTCGGACCTGTGCGCCGCGCTCCAAAAAATGCATCGAAACGCCGATATGTGATTTATTTTCCGCGCGTACGTTGTGAAAATGAGAGTGCCAAGGGTCATGTGTGCTAAATTGACATTTTTATAAGCTCGAAACTTTTGACTCGCTTAGCTAATTTAAGAACATGTTAAGTTTGATCCCCAAAACTTATGTTGTGCGCGATACAAAAATAGGCCCGTAAAAGCTTATAATATACGACGCGACATTAATTTTAAAAGCTCCAAAGTTAATCGTTTGTCAACGGGTTTATTAGACTTAAATAGATGCCGACAGATTCGGCGGGGAGTTTCAGATGTTTGAAACGTTTTAGAGGCTGTAAATTAAAGATGATAGATTAATTTGTGACGATGAAACGACGAAGAGTGTAAACTAATTAAGTGCATAGAGATTTATAACAAAATGGCCTGCGACTTGAAGAGATTGCGATGGCATTCGTACATCTTGAATGCCATTCTGCTAATCGTGTCTACCACATACGGTAAGTGAATTTAGTTGTATTGTATCCAGGTTCGTGTGCTATAAAATTAGCTCTGAACATTGAGTTTTATGTAAACATGTATTTCAATTGAAATTGTACATAAATTATAATATTTTCTTCAATATTAATTATCAATACAATATGCTTTAACGACCACAATTATTAGGCCTTTGTATACGCTTTTTGGGTATTTGATGAAAAACAATTTTCTCAAACATTCCACGTGGGTGTGTGTGAAATGTGGAAAGTAATATGCCTACTTACAAGTTACACATAATAAGGTGCGTGGGTTTTGAAGTAGGTATTTTTTCGCTCTATTTATTTCAGATACCTCGTGCACTTAGCAGAAGCTTTTAAACTACTTTCAGAACTTACTCGGTGTGAATATTTATTATTTAGAAAGAGAATACTTTTGTTGCGCTTTTATTCTTTCTGGAGCTAGAGGTGGAGTCGAGCTTTTTAGTTAAGTTTACTTTTGAATATTTTAAAACTTTTTAGCACTCAGGTAGGTAGGTACTTGGTTTATTGTATTTTCTTAATGTTTATTTAAAAAATGAATTAATAATTAGTAGATGTTGCTTGCAACTTGCGCTGAAATTAGTTCATCGCGCCAAAACGCTTATAGGAATAAAAACTATCCTATGATTCCTTTTTCCATCGGAGGATAGTTATTATGAGAATTTATACTCATATAATCAAAATAAAATAAAAAATAGCTAATAGGTCTTTATAGAATACAATGCAAACTGAAGGACTTTAAGAGCCCCCGCAGACTACAGACTTAAGTTGGCCGATAGTTCAACCAAACTGGGTTTCAGTACATTATTATCGGCCGATACAATTCATTAGTGTGCGCACCTTCATACATCTTCGTACTGATTAAGCTTTCGATCAAACTATCGTTCGACTAAAAGTCTGCAGTTTGCGGGGGCTCTAACACAGCTTTTCTTTAAATATGACTTTATAAAGACACAGACACACTCAGACTCCCGCAACTCCGTTGCGCCGAATATCATTTGTTGGAACCGTACATTTTGTGCAACAAAAAACTGTCTTATATCCTTTCCTGGGATATTTAAGTCAGTTTTACCAAACACCAAACACATAATATATTATTACCTCAGCAAAATTGGTTTGGCGGTTTAAGCGTGAAGAGGAACAGACAGACAGACATACTTTCGCATTTATAATACTAGTAAAATATGAAAGTATGGAAGACTTTGAAGTATTCTCGTGAATGCCACGATCTTTTACTTGAGCAGAATAGAAAGATATGACTGATTGCTCATACAGATCAGAACTGTATCAGTGTAAATAGGTTACCATAAATAACGGCGCGGCGTCTCCATTGTTTCCATTTTTAACCGGCTTCCAAAAAGGAGAAGGTTATATGGCTATGGATATTTTTTTACAAGTTACAATACACTGGATATCTACAGTGTACTGTACTGTAACCTGGTTGATATTATGACTCTTAATTAATAGATTGAAGTAGATTAGTAAGTATTTCTTGTGAAAAATAAATTACTAAATTGATCTAAAATATAAGTTACAAATTATTATTAGTTTAATTGGTACTTACACTCGGATGAAAAATATTACTTTGATTATTTTCTGAGTTATTTCTCTTTTACGCTTAAATTTAAAATGTCTAATAGGTATATGCAATTCGTAACAAAAAACATAACATCACATAAGAATCAGACCAATTAGAACTATGTATTGACGACTAGATGACGCCCGCAACTCCGTTGCGCCAAATTTTGTGTATCGCGATTCGCGAAGGAATTTTTCTGGTATTAATATATTCTATGTCCTTCCCCGGGACTCAGAATCGGTGAAGCGGTTGGGGCGTGAAGAGGTAATAGACAGACAGAGACACTTTCACATTAATAATATTAGTATGGATTATTAAAATAAGTTAAATAATTTCGTGAATAATTAAGTTTTGTTTTGCTATAAGCTATTTTTGCTCCTGACTAATGTTTCAGTGCAATAAATTCCATTGTAGTTCTGGTTCTGGCAATCTCCACTGAAGTAGGTCGAGTTCTTGTTTTTAAGACAATCCGTATATTATCTAGTAATTAAGTTAATGAATTGAGGCTAACGATCCCGCTCGAGACGTCTTGATTCATTAGCAGATTTAACTTCAAATTAAGTACATAAATTCAAACCGGCTAATAAATTGTAGTGCATTTGGGTGCTATTCTCGGAGATCGTACTTCCGTGTTCCACAGGATGCGTTTTTACACTTTGATCTTAAAGTATATAGTAGTAGATGTCTTCCGGATATATCGTTTTTTATACGTCACAGACGTTCCAATCCATGTAAGACATTTTAAACTACTAAGAAAATATCAAGAACTCGGTAATGCGAAGTGTAAAGGCCTGTCCACATCTCCACGTCATGATGTGTTCAACGTGGTACGGTGCGGTAACGTGGCACGGTACGTTGTCGTGACGTGAAAATTTACGTCAACGTAGCAACATTACATGTGTATTTTTCTTAAATTTCTCTCTCTCCGTCTTCTAAATAATAGCAAAATCAGAATACGTTGACGTAAATTTTCATGTTACGTCAACGTACCGTGCCACGTTACCGCACCGTTTCACGTTGACGACGTTGTAACGTGGACATGTGGACAGGCCCTAATATAATGATGACAAGAAGAGCAAAATATAATTTGTGTTGCAAAGCAAAATGTACTTTTGGTTACCTCGTAACTTAAAAAAAATATTCTACAATTTGTAACATATTTCAAATAACTAATTAGGTACCTATAGCAAGCCGAAAGGATCGTTCTGAACAACTTTTGTCCTATGACTTTTGGAAATTCGCAAAAACAAATGTTGTTTTTCCATAGTAAAAAGTTAACAAAGTTTTTATGGAGAATCAATAGATATTGGTGGACACATTTGCGGACCTAGATTAAGACTAAGTAACTAGATGACGCTCGCAACTCCGTTGCGCCAAAATTCGATTATCGCACGGGAGCTGTACATTTTTGTAAGTTATAAAGTATCTTATATCCTTTCCTGGGTCTCAAAGTAGATATCTCTATACCTTTTAGGAAAATCGGTTCAGCGGTTTGGGCGTAAAGAGGTAACAGACATACAGACAGACTGTCGCATTTATAATATTAGTATGGATATACAATAGTTCCTAAGAAAAAGCATTTTAGTCTTAGCGGGCCTTAGACGAGAATTTTATTGCGCAATATCACGTATTGCGTAATATTATGATTGACCGTCTAGGGTTGATATTGAACATTGCGCGCCCTCAATCTAATTGTCAAATAAACTGTTCAATAAAATTGAATCGGTGATATTGCACAATACAATAATTGATCGTCTAAGAGCCGGCTAAGAATGACATGTCTATAAATGATGAGAACGTTTCACAAACGAATAGATAGCAATCACGGACAGTGTCAGTATTAGTAAGACGAAGCCTGTTGTTAGTTCAAATGGCTGTGTCTCTGTGCATTTATTTGCTTATGAAACGTTTGAGTCGGACGAGACAGTCGGATTTACAATCAGGACACAATGGCTTTTTGGTAGTAATTGCTCTGGGCCTGACAAGGAAATTGCTTATCAAATCTTGATTCATTTTAAGGGCCTACGTGCAGCAGCGGCACAATCGGAGATTAAAATACATTGAAATGTTATGTTTTTCTGTCTTATACTATTTTGATCAAAGAGAATACTATTATAAATGTGAAAGTGTGTCTGTCTGTCTGTCTGTTACCTCTTCACGCGCAAACTGCTGAACCGGTTTTGCTGGGCTTGGAGATACTTTGAGTCCCGGGGAAGGACATAGGATACTTTTTATGAGGCCATTGAAATTTAAAAAAACCCTAATTTTAACCGTGAAGATGGTTGGGTGCTGCCATCTAGTTGGGATCCAGTGATAAACAAACTAAAGCACAAATCTATGACACCTTGGCTTCAAGACACTGTGAGTTCGTTCTGCGTAGTTTGGAACGCAAACAAAAATTGATGAATCTTCGGGTAGTTGAATAACTTCAAGAAATTGGACACCTGTCACCTCAGTCCACCCGTGACCACGGCCGCTGTAAAGCAGCCGAAACGTCGGGATTAATATAAGTGCTCCGCGACAAAATCCGTAAGTGTTTAAACTTATAATATCATGAGTGATACTCGAGAAATCTTAAGAAATCATTATAGGATATTTTTTATCCCGGAAAAATGTACGATCCCCGCGCGATTAACTAATTTAGGCGCAAAGAAGTTGCGAACGTATCATTTGGCAACTAAAAATACTAAATAGGTACCTTAAAAGTTCCCATGTATAATTACCTACTCACGTAAGAAATACGTGTTACAAATGTTACGTCAAAAATGTGAATATCCAAAAATTTTGCTCTACAAAACTTATTTTTCATAACATTTGCTGCCGAATTGTACAAAACTTTTAATGGAAAGTCGTTAGGAGGTTCTTATCTTGAGATGTCTTGAAATTATTTGATGTCCACCACTTATAAATATAAAAGACTTTCGAGTCTATGGACCGAATTTGTAATAAACTTGGGTTTAGAAATCTTGTACTTGTTAACAAAAACAATTTTATTCAAGTCAGTAGTTTGGAAACAAAAAAAAACAAAATAAATATTTGAAAATTGAGTCATTAATTGACAATTGATAGGTAGATACTTTGTAATTGAGAAAATTTGATGATTTTTTTATGTTTTCAAGCTTGTTGTGTACAAAGTAAAAAAATATCTTGTTTTACTGAATTTCAAACATCTCTCACAAATATTTATTCTTTATGTACATTTTTTTAAAACTAGATTAATATACACAACAAGTTAATAGAGGTGTGCACATAGGTGTGCTTATCTCTAGAAGAAATCTCTGCCAGCAGGCCTACAACAAGACATTGAGTAATTATTATATTTTCTGATTAATAGTATCAGTCGTCATGTCTCACAAAATTAAGCACAAGAATAAAAATAACAAGCTAATGCCCGTTTTCACCAACAACACCTAAAATTTAGGTGTCCCTTATGCCAATATAAGGGGCACCTAACGCAAGTTTTGTTCTTGATGAATTGACAACCCCGTAACTCTTAGGTGACGTATAACACTACATAGTATAAAACAAAGTCGCTTTTTCTGTCCTCATGTCCCTTTGTTTCCTATATTTGCGGTTTTCTATAATAGATAGAGTGATTAAAGAGGAAGGCTTGTGATAAATATGTATATTTATGGCAGTTCGCTATTTTACAATATCAGACGGCCATTGTCAAGGCAACCGTCACCTAACGTCGTCGTCGTCGCCACATACGTCACCTAAGTGTACGGGGTCGTCAATTCATCCCGTAAATTATAACGTCACCTAATGGTTTGACGGATGAATCGCATAATAGGTTATTTTATTTCAAATAAACGTCACCTAAGAGTTACGGGGTTGTCAATTCATCCCGCAAATTATAATGGTTTAGGTGTCACTTAAACGTTGGTGAAAACGAAACTTGCGTTAGGTGTCCCTTATATTGACTTATGGGACACCTACATTTTAGGTGTTGTTGGTGAAAGCGGGCATTAGTTTGTTATTTTATTCTTGTGCTTAATTTTGTGAGACATGACGTCTGATACTATTAATCAGATAATATAATAATTTCTCAACTATGGAAAAAATGTTCATTGTCTAAAGTAAAATATTTGTTCAAAATTAGAATATTTCCTACAGTAAATTACATTACAAATTCTCGTATACAAGTTTAATACAAGCAAATTAGGCTAACAATTTAAATATAAAGTTGGCACTAATTTTATTCTTAGAATACCGTGTCTATTCAAGTCTGTCCAAATTCTCGTTTAATGAGCTGTCGTAACCAAAATGTACCCTGTTTTACTGTAATTCACAAAAGGCTTAATTTTAAATTTAGCTAAGCGTATAACACAGTCTCTTTTATTAAGTGTGTGTTTATTGTGGTATCTGGTGCTTAAGCACATGACGCCCGCAACTCTGCTGCGCCAAATTTCGATTATCGCGAAGGAACCGTACATTTTTCTGAGATATTAAAAATAGTCCTATGTCTTTTTCTTGGACTATCTTCGTACCAAATATCAAAATTAGTGCAGCTCTTTAAGTGTGAAGAGGTCACAGATAGACAGAAATTTACAGTGGACTTTTGAATTTGTTCTGCTATGTTTAAATTCATTTTGATCCAAGTGGGAACCGGCTTATTATGTGAGACTAATGCTGCAATATAACAGAATAATATAATCCCAACAAAAACATTTTATGCAAGATATTGCCAAGACGACCACATAAGGTTTGCCCTGTGAAAAATATATCAGATCCCATGTAGAGCCAAGCTTCTGAATACACACTCTACTGACTCTAACTTCAACAAATTCTACATAATATTATCATTAAATATGGCTTCGCCGTTTTGCTACCGTCGTGGAAGTGATGCGAGCATTTAGTTTCTGATCAGAAGTAACGAAACAGCCAAGCAATTTTTATTGACATCATATCCTGAGAATATATTAAAAACTGACTGGTACATCGGAAACCAATTCTATGAGGGTTCACAAAAACGAAGGAACACTCCTAAAAAAGGTAGTCAGTGCCCTTTCGTTTCACTTTGAAGTGAAGAGAAACTGGATTTTAACTAAATATTTGATTTTTTTCTGGATTTAAACTAGAATGTAATAAAATTAAGTTTAAATGATCACTAAAATTAACCTTTTCAATTTTCTTCATTGTGAAACCCCAGAGCTTTTCTATATTCTGTAAAAATGTAATAAATCAGGCAAAGTAACATAAGACGTGATACGTGAAAAATTATTGTCATCGTAAAGTAAAGATTCAAAGAGGTTTAAGCCTCTGAGATATTATCTAAGACATCACCTTTTTATCCGAGAATATATTCAATTTATAATGATAATGTAAAACCTCTATTTTCAAGGGTTTTATATTACCTAGCTTTTCGGTTTATCCCATGTTATTAGGAAAACCAATAAAGTAAGTTGGCATTAGGTTCTTCTTGGAAGGAACTAAATTATTTTAGCAATTGATGGTTCTTATTATGGAATAGTTATAGATGATGTCCATAAACGACAAACTTGATACCGCTCGATCTAGCCTAAGCTAGTAAGCCTGATTTCATTATTGTACAATGATATTATAATACAAAAAACTCAAAGCAGATATTATGTTACTACCGCGCGCGTTGTGAAGCTTCAAATACGACCCAATTGGGTCGTCTTTGAAGTCAAATTTGTTAATGTTGTTCGGAAGAGATTTAAGCCGGAAAATAGTATGAACCTAACAGATCTGTAGTAGAATATCATTGTTACTGTACCTTATTCTTAGATGACGCCCTCGCCCCGCAACACCATCGCGCAAAAAGTCGTTTATCGCTCAGGAACCACCCTTTTTGCCGGGATAAAAAGTATCTTATGCCCTGTCCTTGAAACTTAAAGTATCTTTTTATCTAGCGATTTTGCTAGTTAAAAAGATATAGATAAGTTCAACAGTTTGGGCGTGAAGATGTAACGGAGGGACAAACTTCCGCATATTTATAATATAAGTATGGATAACATTATGTATTTTCATCCAGAGATGTCCATACATCTAAGATTCCTTGGGACAGAAAAAAATAATGAGAAGTAAAGAAGACCTCAAATGCTTTGTGATAGGTTCTGTTGTCTTTATAATTATTTTTACGTACCCGCATTTAGGTGTCCGTTGTCTGAATGCTATAGAGTACAGACGAGGACGTTTTGAGACGGATCAGATTACTTTGGAGTTTTTGTCAGCGTTTAATATTTTTGATGTGGAGCGTCTTCAGGCGCGTTTCAAGTACTTTGTCCACATTATACAATTTCATCTTCAATTTTCGTCATCTTCTTTTTATTCAACTTTCGTTTGGCATATTCAATAATTGAATGCGTCGAAATCCACTCGCGTTGAAAGAAAAGTATCATAGCGAGCGCTACGATTTTAACGCGCGTCACGGGCATGCCTCACGTTCGCTGTTGACTGCGCTATAACGCATGCCCTTGATGAACAAAAAAAGGCCCAGTGTGGACAAAACTAATGAGAGCGTTATAACAGGAACACGCCATTTTTACCAGATTACTGTGAAGTCAAATGAAAGAGTAATGTTTTTGCCAGTCTATGTATGGTGCTCTTGTTGTAGCTTGAGAGCTGGATTTTAACAAATGAGGTGTCTATGACAAGCAATGATGCTGCGAGTAGCGCAATAGCATGAAGTTAAACTTTTCATTTTGTATTTTTGTAGTCAGGTTATAGTTTTTCAAACTTGTTACTTGTTAATTTTTCAGTTATTAACGCAGCAGAGTTTAAATATTATGCGTATTATGCAAAGTGCTACAAACTGATTCAAAAGAATTAAATGTTAAAATTTTACTTATTGCGAAAGTACCTTAAAGATAAATATAACTTCAACCTAATAATAAATTTCCAATCACTTTACTTAGGATAACAGACAAGACAGTATATAATTATGTATTCTAAAGACGCATACATAATACCTGTGTATAATTCGCCGAGAACTTATAGGTCGGCTTAAGATGGCTTAGCTCAGAGTCTGCAGCACAGATTACCAACTACGTACCTATTAGTTAGGAATTCTTCCCATTCAACTACTTAAGGATTAATATTTTATTGGAGTTATTCTACCGGCTTTCATATTTTCCTTCCGGGACGAGAATTTTCTTCTTGTTCTTTTCTTGGAAAGAGTCGTGGATTGAGAATTTTGAATTCTTTCTCAACATAAAGTCCATTTATAAACTTTTAGCTAGAATAATTTACTTATGGTTACTACTCAACATAAAGTCCATTTATAAACTTTTAGCTAGAATAATTTACTTACGAACGAGGTAATAAGATTAGGACGTTGATAACTGCAGGTATGCATAACCCTGTATTAATCCGATATATTATTAATTTAACACATTTTGCTGTTAGGAATCCGAATGAGATATCTTGCAAACACGATGTTTGCAAGATATCTCATTCAGATTCCTAACATTACATTAAAAAAATATATTTCTGAATAAGTCACACTTGATTCTCTATTTTACTCCAACTCACAAAGTTATTTTAACCAAACGAAGTCTTCTCGACGAGAATAAGACGTAGAATTATCTCTAATGACATGTCTGTCTCGTAAGTCAGCTTAAAATAGAAATAACATTAAAAGATAAAGGGATCGGAGGAGACCATAAAGAAATTGGAGTATGGACGACGAAGATAATGGCGGAGTTCGGAATACCGTCGCCACGAAATTATATACCCGAGACCTGCTTCCAGTGGAAAAGTGTCGGAAAATTACATCCAGCTTTGGCGGAATTATACACGCGCTTTTAGAGAAATTGTTAACAATGCTGCGAAATGAACACTGTATAAAGACGCATTTATTTCTGTCAAATGACGTCCGCTTGTAGTTAAGTGAAGAATTTTCTACTATTATATCTACGCTTAAATTACTTATATTATTAATGCGAAAGTGCCTCTGTTTGCCTTTTGGTCCTGCTATACCAATTTAGAAGAAAATTTATGTAGAAATACTTTGAGACCTGGAATATAATAACTTACAAACTCTTATATATATATCGAAAAAATGCACAGTATCCGCGCTATAAGTGAATTTAGTAGCGACGAAGTTGCGGGCTAAATCCAGTGCTAAGTAACTCAAAGTCAAAATATATACATTTTAAAACAATTTATACATTTTTAACAAATAAAAGTATCCAACGTAGACGTAATTGTTTTAATCAATTTAAAATTTACTTTTTATTCACACTAATGTAAACATTACATTTTCGTTAATATACAAACATTTGCGAAAAAGATTAATTAATCTAACGTGCTCCAAAATTAAGTCTGAAAATGTATTACAATCATAAAATATTAACTGAATTTTCGCAAATAATATTTTAAAGCTCGTAGTTTTTTGCCACTTCATGGAGGCTCTCCGTACATTACTTTTATTAAGAGCATATTTAATTAAAAACGTTTTTTATAGATAACATAAAATTTGTTTTAATGAAATTCATTTTTTTCTAATTATCTTTTATATTATGAAGGTCGACTGTGTCAAGTTTATATTTGAAATGCTTTAATTTACCATTCATGTTTATGAAAATGCATATTTCAAATATTTTTATGTCGATGAATACTGTCTAGACTTAAATGTATTTTTCACGTAGGAACTACACATAATATGATATTATTATACGTATTTTATTTCAGCTTTAAAAGTGTAATTCAATTCTTTTCTACCTCGGGATTGACTACTTAATACATCTTCATCAAATTATTTTTTGTTGACTATCTTCACCTCCTTCATTGTCTTTTATAGATTTAGTATCACCCGCATGAGTTAAAAATGATTAATTCTCGCTTTATATTCCAAGTAATTATAAACATTACAATCATTTTAAAAGAGTAGTTAAACACCTACTGCAATTATAACGATCAATATATTTTGGTATAAGTCTACTTACGTAGGTTGCTTACTAGAAGGGTAACAGGAATGATTTCAGAAAAATGCTTTTAAAATGAGGTATTGTTACTATGTCAGAATGCATTACTATTAAATTGGCAACTTTTTTTCTACTAAAAATTAATAAAAACTATGCAAGACGAGGCACAAAGATTGTTTGAAGACAAAAAAAAATCCACGAAGAATAGACAAGACGTCATTTTTGTGTATAATAATGTACCGACTTCTGTGCGGCCTATGCTGGACATACAGGCGATGTCGAACTTGTGAAACACATAATTCGTCTAAGATTACCCATGTTCGATATCGATTGTAAATGTAATATAGACAGCTTTGCACTTATGTTGGCAACTGGACTAATAAGTAATATAGGCGATGACGAACTTGTGAAACACATAATTATTCGTCTTAGATTATCCATGTTCGATATCGATTGTAAATGTAATAAAGACAGATTTGCTCTGGCAATGCTCGGCCTAACGTAGAGGCATAGTATAGAGTAGACTATAGAGGGACTCTCAGAATGAACCCTAAAAACAAAAGGATATAATCGTAAAGTTAAATCATCCGGGTTAATTAGCGCCGGCAGTAAAACTATCAATCCATTATTACATCACCCCACTTAACCGGAGTTTATTCCATGAGTTAACTACCGTGACAGCTAGATATAAAGTATATTCTTGTTGCGTCATTACTAAAACCGTTTTTGAGGTAGAGACCTCAGCAGTAACTTTATTGTGATGAAAGGTCTAACTTTCATAACAATAAGGCAAATGTTGAAGTATCTTAACTTAAAAAATCGTTTTAGTAATGATGTAACGAATATAACCTAATAGTAGTAACAAGGTTTGGAAATATGCATTTTTTTTGGATTCGAAGCTCTTTTAATTCCTCCTGCTATAGCGGTAAATCAAAACCATTTTACCCCAAATGAGATGCAAATCTAATTATTGTACCTATTTAACTAAACAATTGTCTAATTAATGACGCTAAATCAAAGATCAAAACGACTGCAAAACATCGACTGCTAAGCGTATAATAATTTGAGTTGGTTGTAAGTATATTATCATTAATAAATAAAACAGGTAGGGCACTGAGGGCGTACCACAGGGTTTCCGTTTCGTGAGGCCGACCCCAGGAGTGGGTTATGAATACAACTTTATATTAATCACGTCGAAAACACAAACTCTGCATTGTTGTATCTTCAAAATTTTGTTTTACTTAACCTCCCCGTTGTATCTTATTAATAACGTATTATGAAACGCAGAAAAATAATTACGGATGGTTAACTTTGTTTTTGTTCGCATCCTGTTTTAAGGGTCGCAACGTTATTTTTCTTATCCAAAAATTGTATTTATAAATGTATCTTTATATAATATTGTATTCCATCCACTTTTATATTTATCTGCAACCGAAATTACAAAGAAAACATCCTAACTTTATGAGCCTGTAGTAAATAAGTCGGTTACACTAGAACTAACTTTGGAGCAAATAAATTTTATAAAACAATTTTGGCAGCCCTACAACGAGTCAAAGTTATTCAATATACGACAAATAGATAAGAGAGACGCAACTTTCACGCAGCAGATGCCTCGAACACCGCCATATTGGATTTTTAGGTCCATATTGGGACGTTTTTCTTTCAAATCATAACTCTTGAGACTTTTAAAGTATATTTTTATGTCTGTAATTTTATAGTTATCATAATATTATGATTTAATGTTATTTATTACATTACTAGCTAAGCCGGCAAACGTTGTTTTGACATATATACGTAACAGGAATGAAAAATAGATGTTGGCCGATTCTTAAACTTACAAAATAGACATTTTTTTAATAGTGGTCCAGCCGTTTCGGAATATTTTGTATTCAGAAACACCGTGACACAAAAATTTTTCATAATATGAGATCCTGATTACTTTATAAAGGACGAATTGAGAGGCAACTTGCTTTAAGGAAACTACATTTGTTAAGTAATAGGTAAAACATACATACAAATAACATAAATATCAAGAAGAACAAAATACCGAGAAGAGCAAATATTAAATAGAGGATATAAGTGAAATATAAACAGCAATAACAGATCGCAGTAGAGCTCATACCGCCGTTTGCTCAATAACTCATATCTTGATCTTCCAAGCTCCTTAAAATTGTATCAGATAACCAATATTTCCTTTATATACGGCCGATACTTGCTGTACAAATTGCTCCAATAAAAATAATCACTGGAGGAGATGTTTGTTCGAGTGTAAATATTTTAATGATTTATCCATTATAATTGCGATAATGTGTCTGGTTCACCTTGGTTGCTACGAATACTCATCCACCGAGGAAATTCGTGGCACCAACCCCAACCACATCGTTCAATTTATGAGCAGCATTGGGTTGGGGACGGTACTCTAATGCGAAGGAGTCACAATAGATCCTCAAGGGTCGCAGTGACATCAGGGCTACTTGACATGCCTTCAGCAAAAAAAAAATGTGTCTGGTTGTCTGTCACCTATACCACTGAACCGATTTGTCCCGGGAAAGAACGTAGGATACTTCTAATCCCGGAAAATATCGGTTTCAATGTGATAAACGAATTTTGGCGCAAAGGAGTTGCGGGCATCGTCTAGTATGTTCTAAGCATTTGAATGCTAAATTCGTGACTGTCAAAAATAATGTGAGACAATAAGTGTCTAAACACACTAGGCTTCGGCCACTTCGGTTACGCGGCGTAAATTCCGCATGATCACGTCCGCAATGTCAAACGCATACAAAATACGGACGGAACGTGACGGAATAGTGTGTTCACTCGTCCTCATCGGTAATTTAAAATACATTGCGGGCGTAATCATGCGGAATTTACGCCGCGTTACTTCGGCCTAGTGTGTTTAGACACTAACCCTTTAAATACTATTATCTTAAGTAGTTTAATCAATCAACTATGTTTGGATTATGTTAAGAAATCACAATATTATGTTGTTGATTCATATTGTACGGACGGACATTCGTAATTCGTTCAGGTGACGCCAAGCCCACGCGACAGAACACTGTCTCATAATATTATAATTGACTTGGCATTACACGACGAAATAACACCAGTCTCTAATTTTTTTATTAAAAATAGTACATCCATTGCATGTTAATTGTTGATAATTTCGATTATTGTCACTTATTATTCTTTATTGTGGCCGGTTTACATAATTCCAATCCAGTAACCCAATTCAGCGTTGGATTGCTATTGGATTGGAATAATGTAAACCCGCTCTAACATGAAGTATGAACTAACATAATTTTATGAAAGAAAAATTATGAAAAATACGTTGCATATTAATTTAATATTATAAGAAACCTCTTTTGAAAAGAGTTAGAACAGCGCGCATTCATGGTCGATCACCATCCACCACTCGCCGGCTAAAGTAAAACGGTTGAATTCTTTCTAGAAAATATTATACATTTTAAAATAGAAACGACTTCTTAGAACATTACATCTACCCATACTTATATTATTATATACTTATATTCGACGACCTCCGTGGCGCAGTGGTGAGCGCGTTGGTAGCTCAAGCCGGAGGTCGCGGGTTCAAGTCCCGCCGACGGAACAAAAAGTTTATAAAGTTCCTGGGTCATGGATGTGTATTAAATATGTGTATCATATTATAATAAAAATCTTAAATATATGTATAGTATAAAAGTATTAAATATATTTCCGTTGTCTGGTACCTGTAACACAAGTTCTTCAGGTACTTACCACGGGGCCAGACTGACGTGGTGTGAAGCGTCCATAGATATTATTATTATTATTATTATATTAGAAATGTACAGATAGTTTCCTTTTTTCCTAGTACTTAGGTAATACAATGGTTGCTACAATATTTTCCACAGTTCTTTTACCTGTTCATGCGAAAACCATAATTATCGATCTAGAATCGATCTTGATGAAACTTGGTATAGAGATACTTAAAGTCCCGAAAAAGGTCTTAAGATAGTTTTTGTGTCCAAAATGTACATCTAAGGGCCAACCCACACGTACCACAACCACACGACAACCACAACCACACCACAACCACACCACGTGCTCGGGCGAATAATTATATTTCGTATTGTAATTGAACTGGACTATTCACACGTACCACATTTTGCAATCGTTGTCGACCACTTGTGTGATACCGACCACATCGCAACCACAAGCAAACTAGTGGCCGACGGCCGACCACATCGCAACTACAACGTTGCGTCGATGCTATGACAGTTCGCGCACACCACCCGCGCTCTTTCCCCCCTCCGTTTCATTAGCCGCGTACTGACCAAGCGAGCCGTCTCGCCGCGGCAGCCTCGCGCGCAGTTGCTCGGTCGGTCAGTACGTGTTAGTGCGCGGCAAACGTACCGAGGCGCCTTTGAGCATCGACAAAAACCGACAACTTTTGGCTCAGCCGCGGCACGCTCGGGCGAGGCAGCGAGGCTGCTCGCTTGGTCAGTACGCGGCTATTGACTTTCGTACGTAACCACATCGCAATTACTGGCGACAACGCAACCACGTCGACATTTTGTCGGTACCACAACGCAATTGCAAAAAGCTGCAGCGACACCACGTAACCACTGCTTGACGGCATTTTGTCGTTGCGACTTGGTGTAGTTGTAGTACGTGTGGGTTTGCCCTTAAGCGCGATAAACAAATTTTTGCGTGACGTATGAATCAGTTGTGTTATACGCCGCGCAAAAGTTTTAAAGATTCAAAAATATGTAAAATAAGACACAGGGATCCCGGTGTTTCTTCCTTGTGTTTGGAAAAGGAATAAAATGTTGGCCTCTGAAGTTATAATTAAACGCGACAGACTTGTAAAAAGAGAATCCCTCGAACTTCTGGGCTTACCGACTTGTAGCAAGTTTAATATGTAAGTGTCGAAAAGAAAGATTATCCCAAATTTTCTTGCGGTACCAACTTGTGACGCATTTTGGTATTAGTATTGGCAATAATAATCATGTTTATTTCTACCCAAGTTGGTCTAGTGTTAACGTTTTAACCCTAGTTATTCATCTATGACACAATCGAATCGAATCTGCATAAAATTTTGTGACTCGTTTCGGTTTTATCATATTTAATGTCATAACCACCATTCAACTCTTTTAGCCTCTATGATGGTCAATGGGCATTGTCGGTTGTTGAGTAAGAGAGACCAAGCGGGTACCTTTCATTTCTTATCAATAGAGTGAGCAATAATAGTAAAATTAGTCTCTAAAATATAATTACTCACAGCTGATAGAGTAAGTGCCTACTTAAATTCAATTTATAATAAATAAACGAAAATCTGTTTACCTGTAAAGTATACCCTTGACAGAGTAATTTAGATTATTAAGTGGTATTCGACAAATTCAATAATGTCGTATGTCTAGACGAGCCGAGTTTATCGACACTTCAGAAACCAGTACCTATTCAATAACCACAATGTGTCTTATGGGTGTATTAACTTGAAAATGACTCGAAATATTTATATTGCCAATACTACAGTTACGCTTACAACATACAAATATTGATAAACTAGAAAGATGACTTCGCAACTCCGTTGCGCCAGAATCCGTTTAAATCACACGGAAAATGAATTTTTTTTCGGGATGAAAAGTTTCAGCAAAATTGGTTTAGCATTTTGGGCGTGAATAGGTAACAGACATACACACACATTTTCACATTTATAATATTAGTAGATCGTAGTAGTATCGCATAAAAAAGCAAAGCATAAAAGCTTAACACTTGGCACGTACTTAAAACGTCTTTTATCAAACTAGCGTTATCCATGGCGCTCTGTGGTGACTACAAAAAGCCTTTTGCATCTAAAAGATAACCCAGTTTTCGTCATGTCTGAGATGACAAGTCCTATTTGTTGAGATCCATGAGAGCCGGGATAAAAATAAAATTTTGCGCGGCTTCCCGCTTAAGAAATGACTTTAAAAGTTTGCGATTAAATTAGCTTCGTATATCTGTTTATAAGCAAGCAGAGAACAATTTTAAATTCTATCCGTGTGTTCTTAGGTTTCTATGCATAGAAAACAAATGGTGGATAAAAATAAATATATTTTTTTACATTTAATATTATGATAAAGTAACTGCCCAACTCAATAATTTTATTATAAATAATCACATCGAAGATATTATCTCTCTAAAACCCTTAAAAATTTGAAAAGTATCGACGGATGCGTATTTCTCGAGCTAATAAGCCCTAATAAACATAATCATTATGGGGTGTAACAATGTAAACAATGTAAAAATAAATCAGATCAATGCTACATATAAACAATATAGGTATTATTATTTAAAAATATTTTTCTTTTTACTTTTGCAGTGGTCTTTTTTAAATATATTTTTACCAACTTTATTATTATTATTATTGTAGTTTTAAGTCTATATTATACAAATTTTATTGTTCTAATTAAGTAAGTCAACTTTTAAGTTCTAGCCATACAGAGCTTAATTTTCACTTTGCTTTAGTTACTATTTATATTTATTAGTGGAAACTAGTTATTGGCTCTTAGTTTTGTAATAGTTTTAGATAATATATAGTTATTATTATGTAGCTGTAAGTTTTTCTATAGAAAAAAAAATATTATATAATTATTTTGTTATGAAGTAATCTGATAGATCAGGTCAATGACCTAAACATAAGTGAAACAGCAATTTACAGCATTACCAACCGAAGCGGCAATAGTGAAAAAATTTAAAATTCCCAACAACGTA
The DNA here is from genome assembly GCA_963422495.1 of Polyommatus iphigenia. NCBI lineage: Eukaryota > Metazoa > Arthropoda > Insecta > Lepidoptera > Lycaenidae > Polyommatus > Polyommatus iphigenia. The sequence continues at coordinate 35,409,330 of OY730186.1, forward strand.
GCATTGGAAAAGATAACGAAATTTATCTAAAAGCAATTTCGAAGGCGTCCGGTGAAATAGAATCAGTATTAGTGAGGTCTAATGGACTCGCTGTGAATGCGGTTCTAACTACGTTAGGAGACGAACACGAAGACAAATTACTTGTCCGAGAGGTTTATGTTGGATCTGCACGTAATTGAGTTGGAAGGCATTAAGTTTCATGCAAATTGCATTCGAGATCACATTTTTGACCATCTAATTTCACTTACTCTACTTTCACTTACTTACCGCTCAGCGTAAGGACGTGTGACATATTTTGTTATTAATTACATGATACCTCTATTCGATATTGTTAACGAACTATTAACGTGCCTACAAGATGGTACAGTGTCGAAAGTGTAAGCTGTTTGTGTCGGTTAATAAAGATGACATTATTAAATGCAAAGGTGAATGCAGTGGAGTGTTTCATAAGAAATGCGTTAAGAATATGAAGCAGTTTTTACAAAGAGACTGTTGTGAGGACTGTGCAAGACGACTATTGTAAACTATTCCAGGAATGTGAAATTATACCAGTAAGTGAAAAAGTTAAATATTTAATAGCGATAGAAACATATTATAGTGATAAATTTAAAATAAAGATAATGCATAAATATAGTGTTAGAGAGTCAAAAAAGGGAAAATTAGAACAAATAAAAGTAAATAATTATTATGGAAAAAGAACTAGGAAGTATATAGTGCCTAAGTTATGTAATAAGTTTAAGCTATTAAGAGAGGAAAAAAAAATTAATTGTAAAAAGAAATTAAAACAAAAACTAAAAGAAATGCTTGGATATACTAAAAAAATGTAAAAAAAATGTAGTCTCATTATCACACGCAAACACACCGACGCACACACACACACACATACACACACACACACACAAATATCACACTTTTAGTTAGTTCGTAATTATTATTGTTAGTACCTATTATTTTTTGTGTAATTATCATTGTATTGCAATTGCATGAAAGTTGTGTTTGAGCGGAACGCCTACAAACTGCTAGTACAGTTTGGCGTATTAATGTATACTGTAAACCAATTGTAATAAAGTGAATAAAGTATTAAAAAAAAAAAAAAAATGCATGTAAGAGAATTTATATGGGCTAATTTAAATTATAATAAAGACAGGATAGGTAAAGCTTTAATTTGTACATGGTAATTTTTAAGGAAGTTATACTATGTACAGAAAATATTATTTGACAGTAAAACTTAAAAAAATACTGGTGAGTACAAATGTTACGTAATATGATAGAATTGAAACTTAGTAGACTTGTTCACAGAACACATGTACTTAGGTAATATAAACAGGCTCATATAAATTAAGTTAAAAAAAATGTAAGAGTTGGATCGTAAAACTGAATTCACTCTCGATAAAATAAGGCATTTCAAAGAAATTCATCAGCAAGCTTAATCGAGTTACAAAAGCATAAAAATGCAAAGTGAAACAAGCGAAATAAAAATTCATTGAAATATTGCATTACTCGAAGCTAGAATTTTCCACAAAATGTATTTCAACTACATTTTACAGAAGCATAAAAAGTAATACAATAAGATGCTATAAATATTTTTCACAAAAGAAATTGTAGCTAATTTTTCCGTGCATCAAGATCTGTTCTACACGAGGAATTATTATTAATTGCCGACATTAGTGAAACTACATTATGGAAAGTTTCCGCTCAAGTTCCTCTCATTGTCTCGTCTTTCTCTTTCCCTATCTTCGTGGAATATACCCATCCCACTCGTCCCAAATCTATTTTGAATTTCACATCCATTAAATTTATTTCTTCGAATGCTTCAGTAAACAGGTTGTTACTTTTCCTTGAACTGTATAAAAGATTTCGCAAATTTAAAACGGATTCCTTAATTTTGTGACATCTTAAGTATTTTGTAGGATTTAGAATCTCTTAATTCCAAACTTTTAGTAATTTATTTGAAAGTGTTATTTTTAAAATATATAAACCTGCTACATAGTAATAATGTACATACGATACTCGTAACTGTAACATAAAAGAAGGAAATTGGTGTATGTTGGCGACTGGCTGGATAGATAAGTGTTTTATAATTTTTTACTATTTTGAAATCTGTACTTTTCTATGTCATATTTTTGCTTATTGACATTTTATATTTTTGTTACACAATTTACTGAGACTCGAGTGAATACAGTTGTCGTTGCAGTTCGAGTGTATCATTAATTATTATAGTTATTAGTTATTTTCATCTTCGTACACAGTCCACCTCGCCCGTCGTTATCAGTGTATCCTACTATCCTACTAATATTATAAAGTCGAACGCAGAACGGATTTTAATGAAACTTTACGATAATATAACTTATACATCAGAATAACACAAAGGCTACAACTTTAACTGAGTTTCTAGATGCTATATTCATTTTTTTTATGTTCAACGATTACTCCGCCGTTTGTGAACCGATTATCAAAATTTTTCTTTCGTTGTTTAGGGTATCATCCCAATTTAGTACCACATTCATAAAAGTGGTGACCTGATGAAGGGATCTATAAGTTATCGAAGGAACTCCTCAAAATTTATATGGAAACATATAGTGGTGACTTCGGATTCGTGAGAAGTATTCTAAAAAAAAAAGATACAAGTTTGGGAGTTTCGACTTTGTTTTAAGAACGTAAAGCCTAGGTATGCTACTATGCAAATTACAGTCATCATTATCATCACTACCATCAACCACTATATAACTATAATATATCCTGAATTTTGAGTTTATCGTCCCATTTTGACCTAATTATTGGAACTTTTCATAGTTTGTTTTATAAAACACTTAAACCGCGGGTAACACCGCGGCAATTAATTTAGTACCAAGCCACCAAAATAATATTAAGTTCTTCCATTTTATTTTAATAGTCCATCCATTTCATGTAATACGTATTTATTTATGTAATTGTGCTTCCGCCTTCCGCTTATGAAAAATTTGATCATTACTCGCTCTTTTTAATATGTTTCATTCTCGCCTAATTTATAGCATCACACATTTAAATTCCGCCATAACCATTTTTTGTGTTCTAAAAAGATAGGATTACGAGATTCCACGAATTAATTGTAAGCAATATGTCGTGAAATATCGCGGGCAGACTTAAAATCATTAATGAGACGTCCATAAATAACGGTAGAGGCTTAATTACATGCTTTTTTAACGCACTCGCTAAATCACTTTGTACACGTGTTACCGATTTGGATAACGCCCGTTTCCCCAGTTTTATTTTGGTCTCGAACAAATCGCTTTGAGATTTTTTAATTAGTTCATTTACTTTTTTATTGACTTCATTTATGTTAAATTTTCGTGTGGCTTAATAATTTACTTTGTACGGTGTTCGATCAGGAAATCAATTTTAATGTCGGTCACAGATTTTAATCATCAATTTTGATAGACTAAGCTCAAAAACAAACACTTGTTGATAATTATTACCGATTCTTTTTTGCATTTAGACACTATACTCAATTAAAATATTTAAACGGTATATTACTAAGCAATCATATGAACAGCCGTTTCAAAGCTAGAGGAAAGCAGTTTATACGTTAAATATCCTTTGAGACGCTGTAAAAACTTGTCAAAGAAAGGAATCCCGAGGAGTTTTACAGCTAACTAAGTTAGAACTCATTACTATAGAAGCGTTGAACCTGGAAAGTGCAAAGTACGTTAACGTTTCTATTAGCTGCGAGTATTAAGTATAAGTTTGAAATATATTACTTTCCTAGTCATACTTTGTCGTTCGCTTTTTTCACAATTTACAGTATCAGAGGAACTTTCTTTATATGTGTTAAAAGTGTTCTATCGTTTCCACGTACAATACTTACTTAGTATTATAGTGGGTAGTTGGATTCCAAAATATACGTCATGAATGTGTAAAATAGTAGTTAAACGAAGATATTGATAGCGTCAGCCGTCAGTCATTATTATAGTTTGACCTGATGATAGACTACAAAATGTCAACATATAAAGAGATCTGCGGAGCTAAAATGGTCGCTTTGGAGAATCATAATGTATATTCCTAACTCTTTCATTTGTTAATTTATTAATTCATGTAACTTTAAGTAAAATAATATATTATGTAACCACAAGTAAATATTGGGGACCTGCAAGACAGGCTGCGCCTAGTGTAGGACCCAAAGTAGAAACTAAGTCTGATAATGTAAGATGGTATGAAAATAAATGAATTATTATTATATTATATATATGATTCATTAAAAAAAAACGCAAAATTGACACTCTGTTTGCAGTTTTCAGATGTCTTTATTTCGTACTAATTTGACATTCGTGAGTTTGACAGTTTTGACAATTCATTTTGTGAATTGATTGAGAGAAATTGCTAAATGTGACCATTTTAGCCCTGCTGAAATCACACAAAACTTCGTCTTTGACTACACATAATATTATTATGATACATGAGACAGAAAATAATTGAATCATTACTGCATAATTATGAAAATATTTTGATTCCACACCGAATTACGTTCCCCGGTAATGACATTGACGATGACATGATCAAAGCAGCATCAAGCCGTCATTTCGCCGCAGCCTGATAAATTGTCAACATCCCCCGTTCATTAGTAACCTCATACCTGATTGCTTATCTTGTATCTGGGGCTGGATAAACATTTGATTAACTATTGACATTCGACTTGCAATGAGATATTAGCTTGTACGAGGTAAGTAATTGCATGGTTACAGCTTTGATCTTATTTGCTTTGAATAATTATCACGGTGGTTAATTTAAAACTGCTGTTCGGTGATTTGTTTGTTTTTTGGAAGTGTGGGTACTAAAATGTTCAAGGTGCCTGATTCACAATGCGGTATTTGACTCTGTTTTGTGCGCGTCAGCCAATGAACGCGCGTTGCACCCGGCGTTGACCAATAACAACGCACGCGATAATAATATTTTTGAAGTCGAGTCAGACGGAAAATGTGAATAAGCTCATATTATGTGAGGCACGATTCCATTTAAAAACAAAAATAAGGCCATAAAGCAATTTTAAGATAATATTATTATATTTCGTTGGATCAAGATATCTCGATCGTGGAACATTCGAGGTATTATCGTGTTAGTGTACGTTGCCGGCGCTTGCTGACAAAAGGATTACTTCCAGGCAATTTACAACATTATAATATTATTTTAAGGCGAGATAGAGTAAACTTGATACTATTATTTATATCACAAATGATTTTATTTGCTGAAATTATGTTTTACTAATGTATGTTAAAAGCTAAATTTTGGATTTAGATCAAGTTTTGATTTAAAATTAGATTAGTATGCATTGTATGATAAACTGTATAATAAAGTAGGATCTTTATGTGAGAGTTTGCTATTATCGTTTAACTCATCAACGCTTGCATTTCAGCACCTCAAACTTGTAAAGCGAGCAACATCAAAGGATAGCAATAGCAAAAAGTCAATAAATATCTGTCAGCGGAGCAGCTGTTGTGCGAAGTTCGTGTTTCTTAGCGCACAAACAAATTACCATCACAATTTGCCGCAAGTCGAAAACTCTGTTTTGCCGCAAACTCGGATAGGTCTGAAGTGCGCCGCGTGTTGCAGCGGTTTTTGATGAGCGCCAACTTCACAGTTTAACCGTCACTTAGATATCCCCGCTGAAACTTGCATTGAAATGCTCTTGTGAACGTAAATCAGCGCCGTATCAACTAACAAGATATACCGAACTGGGGAATTTAGATAAGCGGTGAAACTCTATTAAGGAGTTTATCTTCTTTGCGTTGCATCCATAATTTTCGTTTTAGCGTTGCCGGAAGAAGCAACAAACACTCTTGATGTTGACGTAAATGCGAATAGGTACGTTGTGTGAATAAAAATTTAAAAATTTTGGTTGAATTAATTTTGTCTTCGAAATGTAGAATAAATTATAATACAAAACAAAGTGATTATACTTTAGGGTGCAGATGAGTTGACTGTGAAAGTAGCAGCTTTGGGAGTAACCTTTTTAACATTAATTGTATGGTCAAATTCTTGACTTTGGGCGCTTCATACAATTCACAAAAAATGCTCTCTTTCACAATGAACTCAATATATGGGTAATGGGACACATTGTATACACCCTAAAGTATTACTACTTTGATAAGTTACTTTGTAAAGTAGTGCTTTGAACTCGAAAGGCCTACCCAGATTAATTATTGGTTTTATAGTCGCCAGAGGTTTTAACCTCCGAAAATTGTAATAGTGAATGGATTTTTGTTTTTGAGGTGTCATTTTCTTTTTTACACTATAACTTTCAAAGTTCACCAAAAATTTTTTTGTGCTTTTAATTTTTTAGTTACTTAATTAAAAATTAATGTTTCACCATATACAACCGGTCCAGAAAAAAATGTTTTTTCTTGTTCCTGTTATTTAATAACTCTTATCCGATTGTTTACGTTGAAAATTAACCAAATACACAATTTTTAAAAAAGAAAGTTTGCTTTGCTAAGCTAAATACAACTATAAGGTTTTTGCAAAGTTTTTAGAGATTAACGCTCGTCGTAACCAAGATAAAAGGGTTTGGGTGGATTTAAGGGTTGTAAGAAAAGTGTGTTAAACTTACTTGTTGTGCGTATTTAATTTTTAAAGAAATGATAACTTTTAAGTACTTAAAAACGTTTCCAAAAATGTGTAAAATAGACCGAAAATTTATTTGTTGAAAATTTATTTAAGTGAGAGCTAAAACATTAAATGCATCGATAAATGAAATACTTTTTCTAGTCTTTGAAATATATTTAAACTTCCTACTTAAAGCAAGAAAAAAAATTGGGTGCTACAAATCTCACGTACATACTAAAGACGCATGCTGCGACCTATGTTTGGAAAATGCTAACCTGAATACAAAAAATATCAGTTCTTAACCTAATTTATATTTTTTTCCTTTATGTATGTTTTAGCAAATATAATTAGTGAAAAAAAAAAACAATTTTATTCTGTAAAAACCTAACCAAAAGAAATAAAATACAGATTTTCTTCGAAATATCCGTGAAAAGTTTGTGCTACATTTTCAGAAAATTTAATAAAATAAGAGCTAAAAAGATATACACATTAAGAAATAGAAGGCTTTGTTAAGCCTTAAAAAAAATTTTTAACTTCCTATTTAAAACCAATGATAAATAGGAACGCCATTTACCTGGCGAGGCACACAACAAGCACATTTGGAGGTATGCTCATCTACATACAAAAATATTAATTTTAAATCTAAATTATATATTTTTTCAACTTATTTTCTTTCTTTAATAATAATAATAATTCTTTCTTTGGAATATAAGCAACGATACAAATCAAAAAAATAATAATATATTTTATTATTTTGCTATATATTTAAAAGAAAGAAATATGCAAATTTTCTTCAAAATTTTACAGTTTATGAGTTTACTTGAAGTGGAAGAGAATAATTTAAAAATCAAAAGCACAACTTTTCAATAGGTAAACTTTATTTTTTATGTTATCAGCTACACATTCCTTTTTTTCTTTTCAATTTTCATCCACTATTGCAAAAATCGGAGGTTTGCACGATTTTTACGCTCTGGGAACTCCACTATTAATTGTTGTTAAATATTTCTCAACGGGAACTAAGCGGTTTTAGTAGTTTTAAACTGTGACAGTGTGGTTACAACATCCATAACAATATAATGTGCCTCATAGTCATAAAATCATTCCTGAGAATTTTAGTTTTGTACAGCATTTATGCTATTTTAAAACAATATTATATTTTATAATTTTGGACCACGTGAGTACGTCTGAAAATAAGAAAAAAGGTCGATACGTATATAATACATTTTTTTTAATTACCTACTATCTGATGCAGGCTACAGACAGTCTTTGGTATAGAATTAACGTGGTCTAGACAAAGCTTTGATCTTTACCCACAGACGACCAATGGCAACAAAGTGAGGCTAGTGTTTTGCTCCAGAATCCATTATTTTCTTGGGCCTGGGTCTATTTTGCACAAGAGACCGTAGTTAGATAATTTCAATACTTAACAGGATCGTCCAATTTCCAAGCAATTAATCCTTATCTTACCATGATTCCATAAGTCTATTTGTAGAATTAACTCAAACCACATAATATGAGTTATGATGCATATTATACCACTCATCCATTTCTATGACGGTGGTTAAAACCAGACCAGACACTAAAATATTTTTTTGGGCCAAGTATGTGCACAGTATCGTATGTACAGGTACATTTTGTTCCTACGGTTGTTGATGTTAGTTACCCAGGATGATGGACGACTGGACAGAGATGAGGCAGAAAATAGTAATTTTTACATGATATTTTTTATAAGGAAATCAGCTGATAATCCTGCAGGATTTATTCAACCACAGTGCCCTAATCAAAATTAAAAACAGCATTTATCTATCACGGCAATCGAACCTACGATCTTCTTCCAGAGTAAAGCTCTAAACCACGTAAGCGTTGTGAGATGGTAATATAAATGGACAGTTTGACGAAACTGCTAGTATATCCAGTAACCCACAACGTCTAGGTTCTCGGGTCCATTTGTGGAATTAACTCAAATCGCATGTATGTACATCATTAATAAAACGTATCAATGGATAATCGTAATAATGAAAAATATGATAATGGTGTACGTTGAATATTAAAAACTTGCTTCGAAATTATTGTGAATGCAAACACAGTATATTACTATATTACAAATCCTCTCTTTAATCCCCTGTATAAATTCATATCCATATAAATTTATTCCGACGAACGAACTGTTCCCGAGAGTAGGTAAAGTAAATATAATCTTCATAATGTAAGTCGGGAACAAAGGTTGTTGTAGGTTTCGGCGGGACTTTCGACTGCAGCTTTCATGTCGACGAATAAAGTCATTGAAATAATAATTATAACGTTGAGTATTGGCTGAATAATCAGCTAAATACCTACGTTTTTTACTTCTATCTCATTAGGCTCTATTACAAGTCCTTGCCTTAGCCAGGATACTTGGGGTGGCAGTGTGGGGACACCGCCACCCATTGCACCGAGTTCCAGAGAAAGCCGTGATGCGCATGGTGCTCCTGCACATCGCGGCCCCCGTGTGGGCTTTTCTAGTCCACTTCGCGAGGTGACCTAGAAAAGCCTGCATGTTTTGATGAGTCTGGCACAGACAACCGTTGGTAAAGTTGCGGTGGGTTAATCGTGCCCGTAACTTGGCCTAAGCGGTGAGTGGAACACCATGGGGTTTTAGTGGGTAGTTCCTCGGAGAGTACCACATACCCCGGCCGATGTCCCCAATCCGCCGGGGATGCGTAATGCATTTCCCCATGTAAAAAAAAAGGCTCTATTATAAGTATTGAAATAATTCTGAGCTGACACCGTAGTCAACCTGTGGCCTATCAATCTCACTTTGAGGCCTCAACTCATTACTTCAATATAGGTAACATAACATTCACAAGTATTATGAGAACACATACACTATTTATAAATTAGTACGAATGGAAACATAGAGTCAACCCAAAAAACACAAAGCAAATACTTCAATATCAAAAGTGATCCAACCGAAGTTTTCGATTATAATAAATATTAAATTAGGCGTAGGTATCTCAGAATTCGTCTTCTTAAATATTAAATTTAATCATCTGAAGTAATTTAGAATGAGAACGCCCCAAGTATGATGTAAATTAGTCTACTAAGATTGATGCAAAATTAATATCTCATTCCGATATCAAAGAGGTTTCATTTGGACTTTGTGAGTTGCTACACCTTTGTGAGCCTTCGTCTACCGAGGCGAAATGCTGCCTAAACAGGCATCATAATAGACGTTTTAATATTAAATCATTATAACAAACGGTATGTATAGTTTTAAAAAGGTACGACACATAGAAGCACTAATGGGAAACTATCTAATTGAAGATTTTTTACTAAGTGAGCCAGGTGATCCAAATCAAGCTGACGAACGAAGTCATGAATGACTTCGTTCAAGTCATGAAAATGTAAACTTTTAGCATCAGCTGTCTATTTTCTACAATTTTTTTTCTAAAACACACGTCTGTGTGATCTGATACCGTGAAAATGATGATACATTTTTCCGACATTATTTCCATACAATATTTTTAAGGACAAGGCCTTGGATTTAATACGCATAATACGGTACACTCCGCTGGAAGCAGACTCAGTGGGCATGAATTCCGACCCGTGCAAGAACCATTCGTGCTGAAATCTAGCTGTTCGACTCAACATTGCCTGCACAGAGGAGACATAATCTGAGTGTATACAAACAAGATATAATTACTTTTCACACACAACAAACAAGATATATTAACTTTTCAAAATCGAACCAAGCATGAGGACTATTGGGTAGGCTTTAAATACAATTCCAGATCCAAGGATTGGAAAACAACTTTTTTCGGACTTCAATATCATACATTTTTTATAGATTTTAAGTAAAGGCCTTAATTTTTATGTTCAAAAGTTATCATCTAAAGACGCAGCGCGACGCGATCTTAGTTTTATTTCGTGTAGTCCTGTTGGCTGTTAGGGTCAATTCAGACCGCAACGCGACGCGAATAGTAGATGCATTTACAAATTTGAATGGATTTGACAGACTTCAATTGCGTGAGACTTCAAGCAAAACTGTCGTCGCGCTGCGGTCTGAATTGACCCTAAGGGTCTACACTGACGGACTGCATTTTAACTGCAATCCAACTGCAAATTGCAGTTCAAGTGCAGTTTGAATGCAGTTGACACGACTGCAATGCGACTGCAATAGAACTGCAAACCAAACAGTTCACACCACTGCACGCCGACTGCACTGCAATCCGACTGCGCGCTTGGTTTGCAGTTCTATTGCAGTCGTATTGCAGTCGTGTCAACTGCATTCAAACTGCACTTGAACTGCAATCTGCAGTTGGATTGCAGTTGAAATGCGGTCCGTCTGTGTAGACCCTAAGGTTTAAACTAGACCGCAACGCGGCGCTGCATTTCTTGTATGAATTTGACAGATTTGCAAGACGTCTCATGCAATTGAAATCTGTCAATTCAGTACTTTAGCAATGCATCTGCGGGTCGCGTTGCGATCTGGATTAACCCTTAGACGTAAAATAATTCTGAACACACTGAAGCGCGCAGTCCCAGACTCGTGGCTGTTAGTTTGTCCACGCCTTGTATGACTTGTCTACTTTTGACGACATCTAAGGCACCACAGACATCAGTCATCTAATATGGGAGGGTAAACACGTACAAGCATTTAATTGAGCAAATATTCATAAGCAAAGTTTGAAGACCTCGAAGGACGTTACCCAGTAACAAGCTAATTTAATCCAAACTCCGCATGTTTATTCATTCAGACATAATGCTTGATAATAGTTCCATGAAAGGACTCGTTAGATCGTGTACTGTTCCTTCAAGTTATTTCTATACATACTGCGATCAGATCAAAATAATATTAACTTTTATATTATTTATTATGTTTCGTTTGCGTTTCACATAATATTATTGTTTATTAGTTAATATTATAACGAGCTGATCCTAGTGAAATATGGATTTAGAGAATCTTGAAGTAGTTTGATGGTATGTTAAGTGAATTCAAATATTATTGAAAAGGACACCAGCGATAATTGACAAAAGAGTGTAAGAGTGCGAGTGGAAAACAGCTGTCTTGTCTCATGAGAAAGCTAAACAATAAAATGGCGGCATTACTTACCATTTTGGCCACACGCTAAAAATCCTTGTGAAGGTGTGATCTTGTTGTTTCGCATGCTTAAAACAACCACCATTACAATTATTAGTTTTTCATGATATAAATAGTAATTTACTGGCAATTTTTAGAGATAAAACTTAAGATTTCTGCAAAGAACGAGTGAGAATTTTTCAGTATGACCATCATGAAAACGTTTTCATTATGGTCATACTGTAGTGCTATCATTGCGAAGGGGAAATCGGCCTCGCACAGTGATTACAGTATTATAAGTTCAATAGCCTCCTCGTTTTTGGAAGTCGGTTAAAAATGTAACACACCATACACTTAATTCACGAAATAACCCATACTTTTGATCAAATTTAAATATTGAATCCCAATTATGTGTAAATATTGCAAGCTATTTTCGTGGTTAAAATTTAAAATTGGCATATTAAAATATCTTATAAATAAAGTGGATACCATAATTATTAAAAACCTCATTTTCCTATAATAAAAGCTTAATAGACATGCATTAAATACGATCAGTTTATTATTTATATCGTTTAAGTTTACCTTATTTCAGCTTTTCTTTTAATTACCTTAACATTTTACAACACTACAGACTACAACACAACAACATTACGTTTATATGAAATAGCTGGTGCCCGCAACTTCGTCCGCGTGAATGTGTGTTATTATAATCGAGTTTTAGAAAATTTCATACCCATCAACATTATATTTTATTTGGATAAGGATTAATATTAGGTATATTGCACACGAAATTTTTAATTTACATTAAAGACCCAGGAACATTGAAAGCTCTTAAGTAATTTTCGTCGGCGGGGCTTGAACCACAGGGGCCTTACCATGAGCTCTTATAGCAGTATTATTTTAATATTACTTTTGAATTTCACATAAACAAACATGATCTCTATTTATATAAACATAGCTATGTTTTTTGTTTGTGCGAAATCTGAAAGTAATATTAAAGTAATACTGCTATAAGATGTCATGGTAGGGGGGCAGATAATAATTATCGTTTTGAAAAATCCTTTCTTCCAAGACCGCTTGGCGTGAACAACAGGGTACAGGAACATGTGACGGAGACAGAGGATAGACGACAGAAGACGGAATATTTAATATAGGCATCTTTTCTTTTTTTTTTAACATGGGAAATGCTTTACGCATTCCCGGCAACTTGGGAATATCGGCCGGGATATGTGGGACTCCTGCGTAGTCTACCCACTAAAACTCTACTCATCGCTTAAGAGGGCGACTAACCCAAAAAATCAAACATCTTCCTTCTCTCTTCACACTCACGCCCGTCTTTCATATGCCAAGTGAAAAAGGACGACGCAGATTTTATTTTATTAGTTAGTTAGTTTTTTCTCAATAACTCGATAAATATACAAAATTTTAAAAATCCGCTGGGTTGGTTTCTCAATGATAGAATTTTATACAATGTGTTAAAATATTAACTTAGTTCAATGCACGGTTATGGCAATAAATGAAATTCGTGAAAATTAGATGCATCTTTGTGATTTTTTTCTATAGAGAAAATTTTAAGGTATCGTGTTTTTGCTCAGATCGGATTCTTGGAAATGTAATTTAATAATTTAATTTATTTTAATTTTAAAAAGGCTAATTTTCAAGTATAAAAATGAATTATAAAATCTAAAATTTTGGGTTCCCATTAAAAGCGGAGATAGTACAAAGTTCCAGTGACTGAATGTCAAATCACTGAAGGGGCTCCCTCTTCCACGAATATAAACTATAATAATTGTGACTACTAAGCTATAGCTAAATTAATATTAGACCTTGTTGCCTTAGACTGCAGTTGCCAATAATAATTGTGACAAAAACGCTTGAAGGCGCGGAAATTCCTAGCGCTGTCCACGATATCACCGTAGTAAGCGACATTAAATTTACAATATTGTAGGTTGTGTTGCATTGTAGTTCTTTCGTCTTGGCAGAAAAAAAAAAACCTCCCAGAGAACATGATGAGTGGTTTGTTCAAATATAAGTTCATGCCTTCAGTCGACCACATAGGTGATGCTATCTACTAATTTAAGTACCTACTATAAAATTTCCATGACCGCTAAGGAATTGAGATACATACTTGGTCAATATCCATCCAGTGTTTGGATAATCGTTCATGAATATTAGGGAAAAATTATAAAGATGTCGACCTTTGCTGGATTTGATAATAATCACTTTGAGTGTCGTTGTAAATTTAAAGGAGTTTCTTTAATTCCATTACTCATAGATCCCATTAGGAAATTTTCACTTTCGCGACCATACTATCAAATACTAATTACATCCCTTAAATTAATAAAAGTATTTTAATAAACAGCACAGAAACGGCGAAATAATTATTAATTTGGTTTCCGATCCTTTCAATGCAAAATAATACAAAAAAACAACAAAAGCATCATAATGTGGTTATGGATGATGTTATGATGCTGGTGATATGGCGTGACGTGCTTCCAGTATTTTAAGCAACGCTGAAACCCCTACATAATAATCTATGAAAAAATCTATAAGGAACTCCTGAGTTCCGTTCAGCAACGGAACCTTCCGAAGCCCTAAACCCTGGGATATGGCTTGGTGCAAATCTTAATTTTTGGTAGCATATTATGTTAATTTTACTTAAAAGAAGTGAAAATTACTGTAATGTTTTTGTTGTAAAGGAGTTCCGGCGATACCCCTAGGATCCCGAGAGAATCATTATTTATCATCGTTTTTTTACATGATATCAAATTTGGGTTTACAATCTATACAACAATAAAATAATTTTGACAATCGGACCACAGACAGCAAAGTAAACATTTACTCCTCCTTTTTTGGAAGTCGGTTAAAATAAAGTATCTAAGATGTTGATCAGGGATGTAAGGTATCACCATGCCAAATTTCATTGAAATTGGTCCAGCGGATTCAGAGATTAGCCTGTACAAACAGACAAACAGACAAACAGACTGAGAAACAAAAATTTCAAAAACAGTTGACTATTTTTAAGTAGTCAGTCAGGGGCATGTTAGAAGTGTTAAGTATTACACTTCTAACATGCCCCTGACTCGTTTTTTCAAGTTTATTTTCAATGTACAAAAATTTTACCTCTACGATTTTATTATATGTATATAGATATAGACTAGAGTGATTCGATGGCAACATCTGCGTTTGCAGTGAAGTCTTCGAACTTCCTAGAGTCATGTTCACCGATTTCTTGATCTGATTTAAATCAGACTTGCATCTGTTCGCACGTCGTTGTGGTGTGAATAATATATTTAGTCTGGATCCTGGTGTTTCAGTCTAGCCAGCTCGGCGGCCGGGAATCTATTTTGGAGATGCTATCTTTACCTTCCTTTTGCATAGCGAAGTAACGTATTCTTAGGACGTAAGACAAAGAGCAACAGAATGTCTTTGATATTCAAAGTATCTTATATGCTAAACGTTTGACTTTAGGACTTATTTCCGGTTTCTGAGATTTAAAGCTATTGCAGGGTTTTGAGCGCGGTGGCTGAATATAGAAATTCTGTAACGAAAAAACCTAACACCCCAGTTAACATGCCCCTAACACGGTGTTGGCGTGTCGACTTCGGCACGATGTACGTGCATAAGTTAATAAAATGCAATGCTTTACCGCGGCAGTCCCTGAGTTTTCACCAACGACTTAGGCCCAATTTCACCAACGACTGTTAAAGTTAATGCTTGAAATAGTTAAATAAATAGTTAAATACGTTACCTCTTTCGTTTTTCATAATATGAATAAAAGAGAAGACGTGCCATTATAACAAGCTGTTAACACTAACAGACGTTGGTGAAATCGGGCCTTATTCAATAGATTAAGGCCCGATTTCACCATTCTTTTAAATAACCAGCCTTAATAGCCAAAAACTAGTTACGACTTTATGCGTCGCAGTCGATATAATATACTAATACGAAATAACTGCATAAACATCTAAGTTTAGATTGAAGAGATATTGCTGCTGACGTGTTTACTTGCAATGATTATTTTATTATCGACTCTACACAGAATAAATATCATTAGGATGTTTCAATATTTCGTTATTTACAATTTGTTGACTATATTGTATGTGTGTAAACAAAATTTTTTTGCGAAATCTTCACTTCTTTTGAATGTTTTTTTTATTTGATCATAATTCATAAACATATTTGAACTACAAAAATATTTCATATAATATTATAGTGCTGTAAAAAGGTTTTCTATTTAGCATAAAACGATGAAATGGATATGCGCTGTAACACGAATTATTACCTACTAATAAAACGTACGGTATCCAATTATTGTTTGTTTTGTTTTCAAAATTCGGTATCCAATTTTTTGGAGAAGGTGTAGATAATACAAAACTTGCACTAGATAACAATTTACTTGTCATGAGCTACCAAACTTTCCTTTACGTTATTTTATACAAAGAAATTGCAGACTGCAGCTACTTACTACGCTCGTCTGAAAGGTGTTTTATGCAACACATTTTTACTTGACATGTGCTACCACCTATAAATCTGGTCATTCACCATTAAAATCACTTACCATCATTCACATGACACTTTAATCCTATTTAATCCCTTGAAATATGACATAAACGTCACCATTAGTACTCGTATAAAATTAATACCGCTATAAAATATTTCTCCTCTTATCCGCCATTACTAGGAATAAATCTTTCTAGATTCATCGGCAAACGAGATTTACATTCTATGTCGTTAAATTTATGTCCGATTCCATTCACTTTGGTTATTACGCCGCATACATCACTAGCGGTGTAATTACTCCGGGTATAGAATTTTATTGCCTCGTCTCGTGTGGATGAAAATATGGTGGTCGCGACGAATCCCAAAAATTTATATTTTTTATCGCTTTTTTCGTGGTGTAGGTCAAATAGTAGATTCAATTTTTAAACGAAAATCTTCCTGGACTACTAGCCAAAAGCTTTGTAAAAATTAAAGTGAATTACTGTATAGTCATACAAAATAATTACTAGCTAAGGACCGAGCTTTGTAAGGGCTCGCGTCATCACACCTTGACTGACTGATGATAACACATCTACATATAAAAAAATACTATGTTAAAAGACAAATCAATAGGCGTGATTGTTTTTCCGAGTGTACCACAAAATGTTCAGGTTGTGGGTGGTTATACTAGAGCTCGCTTCGCTCGCCCTGAAAAGTGAAAACTAATTCCAAGCAGTATTCATAATATTTATAAATATAAATACGGAGAAATAAATAAAATATTGTTGTAGCATTCCTCAAGTTGAATATATTCATAATATATTCCACGCTCACCTTCACCTAATTACGATGTTCTCACGTGAAGGGCCATGAATTGGTCTGAATTGACTCAACAGTTGCACAATATTTTATGACCCACTTTCATAAATATTATTAGAGGGTTGAAAAACTTTTTCCTTAATGAACACTTGTTACACGAAACATAATTTTCTCGTTCCGAAATTCCAGAGGAACGCCCGGGGAATCACAAAGAAAATTTAAATTTAGAAACTCCGAAATAGCTCCCCGATGTTTCTAGAACAACACTTAGGAGGTACAATAAATGTGACAGGTCTGATTGCTTACACACGCTGCACCACAATGAAACTCCCGGTCTATTTTTATATCATGGAGGAGTCCTTATCAGTGGACGCATAGTTTGGGCACATTATGCCGTACCGCAATGTATCGGGCCGCTGCGCAAAATGCTAACCTACTAAAGTTTGTCAAATTTAGAATTATGCACCCCTCTCGTATTTACAGTATATATTTTATTATAATTATAAGCTACACAAGCTCTACATTGGTGACGGGCCGGGCCGTGGCGTATCGGAGCGATAGAGCCTGTCGAAATCGGCTTGCTTTGCAAATTGAAGGGGCGCAGCGGGCCGCGTCGCACGGGCCCAAATCCGCCTCGCAATAATGCACTATTTTCCGAGTCCTGACACAGTGTGCAACATATTTTCGTACAGATTATTGTATTCAAGCAATACAAACGGATTTTGGCGCTCCGCTACGCTGCGGCTCGACATAGTGTGTGTGAAGGCACACAATAGGGACTACTAGGGATGCCACATTACAGGTTAAAATATGGAAGTTCTAAAAGCTTCTCAGCATAAATGTAACTCGGTAATAAGTTGTGTTCGGACCGAAATAGCAAAATTATGCGCTTAATGCACCGCGGAGAATAATATTTTGATGCGTCGAAACGGCTACATAAGATTTAATCAAAACATCACGATTTAATGCTTTTCGGGATGACTAATGGCTATCAAGCCCAAGTAGTATAAGTAAAATGAGTTATACTCAACAAAATTACTTTTACAGTTGAGTTTTACGCTAAAACCAATGGTTATGTTAAAATTGGCGTCAGCATATCGAGCGAAGTCCAGTTTCGATATCATCTAGAGGGTAAGGCCAAATAATTAGCCTCGAAGAAGCTTGGTGTTCATAACAGAGCGAGACAGTAATTCAGTCCGGACCAACGCCTACAACTCTACAAGGCGCAGGTTCGGCCTCATATGGAATATTGTTCTCATCTCTGGGCAGGAGCGCCAAAATACCAACTGCTCCCTCTGGATCGTATCCAACAAAGGGCCGCTCGAATTGTTGACTGCCATAGTGTTTCAAACAGCTTGGACCCCTTGGTATTACGTCGAGATGTAGCTTCACTCTGCATCCTCTATCGGTTGTATCACGGGGAGTGCTCTGAGGAATTGTTCGGAATCATACCACCTGCAACTTTTCGCCATCGTCCTACGCGAGAAACATACCATCCTCATCACCTTGATGAGTGGCAGTCTTCCACAGTGCGTTTTTCGCGTAACTTTCTGCCGCGCACTGTAAAACTCTGGAACGAACTGTCACCAGCAGTATTTCCGGACCTATACGACCTGCAAACCTTCAAGAAAAGAGCGTATTCCCTCTTAATAGGCCGGCAACGCACCTGCAGCTCTTCTGGTGTTGCGAGTGTCCATGGGCGACGGTAGTTGCTTACCATCAGGTGACCCGTTTGCTCGTTTGCCCCCTTATTTAATTAAAAAAAAAACTGTATAAGTACTTAATACATACTGTGTATTTTTGTAGGATTTTATCACCATTATATACCTCAAGCTCACATTGTGTTCGCCTAAAAGTCTTAGCTGCAAAGAAAAAAAGAATAGATATTTCAACAAGGTTTGCTACGTAATAGGTTCCCAATTTCTCTCATACATGTACTTAACAACATTCGTGGTAGTTTATTTGGAAATAGAGAATAAACATTCTAGTACAGCGGTTCTCAACCATTTTATCACGGGCCGCAAACACATTTTAACCTTGGTGTTGCAGGCCGCCTCCTAATTAAGGATTAAAAAATAACGTTGTTTAAAATTACCGATTTAGTCGTGCAATTATTTTGCTACTTATTAAACAAGAGCTACACTGTTTTTGTTGGGCGCAATAAAATATTAAATTCCCACTTCACCCTGAAACAATCTATCTTTGACTTTAATTTTACACGGGCCACTGATAAAGTCCGGGCATGCCACATGCGGCCCGCGGGCCGCTGGTTGAATATAGCTGTTCTAGTTGTATACGCGACCGTAAGTGTTGGCACATAACAAATAGTTTAAATCTACGTAGCAATAACAGATATTTTATGTTGGCATCGACTCGGGTACGATGTTAAAACGCTTATTGAATATCTGTACTACATGTTCGGTTTTTCACTGTGATAAAATTGTAAATAATACTTACGCTCTTTGTTTGTTTGTGGTTAAAATAGATAACAACCATAATATATTATATTTTATTTACTACAGTGTTTTTATGTTTGCGTATGAATTCATAATAAAAAATTGTGCAAATTAAAATTAAGCTTTTAGATGACTCACATTGCATTTAAAACAACAGCTGATACAAGAAAAAATACTAAAAAAAGATATAAAATACTAAACTCTACTGCGTTAACAATAAACAAGCATATTATTCTTACTGTAACAGTAAATTTACGTTACAATATTTATCACTAAAATACAACAAAAACTAATCATTAACTAAAAGCATCGATTAAATAATGAGTCGAAACAAAACCCACATTACCCCACATACCCCAGAGATTAACATTATCTCTTAAGAACCTGTTCATAGGCTTTCAGCCGCAATTCTCGTTCACCCCATCTCGGAGCTCTGACCCACTTCGTAATTTGAAATTAAAACCCAAATATTATCTTTATAAATGGACAGAAAATATATCAGTGCCAGGCGCAGATATTACACATTTCATATGCCACGCGGACTCTGGCTGTATCAGTCAGCACTGAAATGCCAGCGCGGCCTCCCACATATATTTCCGGCATATTTGGAAATGAGGATGAGGTATTCAACCAGCTTAAAATAGCTTAGATTTTAAGTGTGGCTTTGAGTTCATTATTTAGGGCTATTATCAACTACGAAATAAGCATATTACTTTTCGCTACGAAAACTAAAGATTTTTTGGATACGTAATTCTATTGGGTTCTTCATTTTGCGTTGTTTCCCGGGACTTAAAGTTTGTCCATAATAAACATCAAAATAGGTTCATCGATGAAAGCGACGGAAACGAGTAAAGAACTAACAGACAAACACATTCGCATTTTAAATGCTTATATATAGCTTATATATATATATATAAGCATTATTATATTATATTTATATATATATATATATATATATATATATATATATATATATATATATATATATATATATATATATATATATATATATATATATATATATATATATATATATATATATATATATATATATATATATATATATATATATAATATAATATAATAATGCTTATATATATATATATAAGCTATATATAAGCATTTAAAATGCGAATGTGTTTGTCTGTTAGTTCTTTACTCGTTTCCATCGCTTTATATATATATATATAATGCTTATATATAAAATATTTTAAATATTAGTAATGCTAGTAGTGCGCACGTATACAAAAAGCAGGTCATTTACTAATGAATAGTAACCCTAGCTAAAATAAAAGAGATTCGATCGTAAATCACTTCAGTAATCGCCTTCCCCTTTTAACCTACACTAATCTAAATGCTTAGCTGCATTTTCGACGTGCTTTTAAAACTTAAAAAGATTCCGAATGATTTGTTGCTGAAGTATATTTGGAAAACAAAGACGAGCATTCCTCAGATCCGGTGATTTATGGCTACTTCGTGTGACTAATCCATATTGGAATTTTATAAACTGAGTGAAACTTTGTAATTTATTATCTGGATCAGAAGAGTACGAGCGTTCAAGTTTATGTCATTTTAATATCAGGTTCTAGAGGAAAGTGATTCATGAAGATTCTATTTGACGTAGGTCGTAGAGAGCAGAATCCAGGCAGTATTTATAAATGTGAAATTGTGTCTCTCTGTTACGTGCTCGTACTAAAACGATTAAACTTGTTTATATAATAAATTTTATGTTTGGTTTAAATACGTCCGGAAAATGACATGGCATAGTTGTTACGTTTACTATTACATGATATGTTTTCACAGTGATTGAGAAAAATCTAGTTTTCTACTAAACGAAAATTCGAGGGCCTCCATATTTATTATTGTTCCGATCAGAGACTCCCAAAACACCGATTTCGATTGTAATAATCCTGGCCGACGTTACTGGATTAGTTTTATGCATCCTGAGTCCGTCCGCCGGCCTAAGAACAGTCCGAATGGAAGGATCAGCCTCATCGTATAAGAAGGCCTGAAACTTGCGGTTAGTAAAACAAAGTATCCACTACCCATCTAATTTCGCCATTATCACTCAACAAAATTGCGGTTGCCTACTTCATAATCTAAACACATTAGCCGCGTTTGATGGCGGCTCAAACAAATAAACATTACTGGAATATCTGTTCCGCAATAGTCTTTGTGCGCTGATTTACGCTGTTACATACAATATTGATTTACGCCAACTATTTTGTTTAGAAAATTGGTTGGAATTGTTTGTTAGGCTAAGCGCAAAGTGCTATTAGTAAATGCTCCTACATTTTGAAATATTTTGAGTTGTCGCGCTTCACTATGCGATTTTGTTAAAAAAGCATTAACCAACTTTTGAAAATACAAAAGGAAAACAGTGTTCTAATTTTTTTACGATTTTATGTGCAATGTGCATATTATTATGCTCTGTTACTATTGAGCATCGCACCAAATTTTTCAAAAAATATTTATTGGGTTTTATCTTATTTTTCAATATAAGTTATGTATGTAGTCTTATTGAGTATACGCCAAAATTTCATTTGAAAACTACGGATATAAAATGAATATGACATTTTTTCTCGAAAACTTCCAATCAATTGTGAAAAGTGTTCCGAACTTGGAGCTTGAATATTTTAGCGTTATTTTCTCCCAAACTACAAACTTCAAACTTATAAGCTGTCATCGACAGTTTATGAATTTATATTTTAAATTTTTCTTCCAATTTTTATTAAACGCGGGAAAGGGTGAGGACGAACGACTTTGACATAGCATGTATAAATTGACTCTTGAAAATAACAAGAAACATTTATTTTCCAAGATTCACCGTTTTGACCAACTTTGTTGCATCCTCTTTGACCATTACTGACCCTGCCAAAATTTCAATATTTTACTTCAGTGATATATACCATTTATTTGTAGTCTGTACCACAAAATGTTTTGATACCTTTAATTATGCTTCGATATTCAAAACCCTACGGGAAAAGCAATCAAGTTTTTTTTTTTTCATTTCAATATTATTTGTATCGGGATTTTTGTTTGCGGCCGAGCGTGTTTTAAACTGTGTCAGTACCACTAAGTGCTGCACTCTTTAGTTTTAATAGCTCGCTTTAATGAACTAACATGTTTTTGGTCAAAAACAAATTGACTACAACTCACTAATTAATCGCGACTCACTGCCGAATTTATTGTGCAATTAACTTTAGTCGCACGCGGTTTTGTACGCGATTATTTGTTTTTATTTATTGTACAAATGTTTTAATAAAATACATTCAAAATTTTTGTTGCGAAAATCACAAAACACTTATTTTAGTGTCGCCATGATTTTGAATATTTTTCACATAAAGCAATTTAAACCTTCCTTGATCTACTACTGTTACTGAAGTCCAGGTATCAGATTGATGGAAATACGGCTTTTTGAACTACAACTTCCTGTCTCTTTAATTACGTAAAAATATTATAGACTATTTAGTTTCGAGCATTTTATGATATCGGATGCCTTTTTTTACACGAGCAAAGATATGCCAATCTACAAATATCTCTCTATCTGATGACTATACTTTACAATATAATATTTGGACTCAAGTTTTACTATAATTTCACCCCGTCACACTCCAATCAACAAACAACTTGACAAATATCTACATCCGAAAGTAATTATCTGCTTGAAATAGTTTTTGGATATGAGGAGTGTTGCTACATAAATTACTTTAAGCCCAGACCCGAGGAGCTGGGGTAAACCCCCCTCGGTTCCCCAGTGGGTCCCGTCGCTTTGAAATCTGAGAAACGCGGCACATAGCAATTCGTTTTATTACTGTCTATTTTATAATAAACAGCGAAACGTGATTTATGTTGCAAGTGTTTAGTGATTTGAAAATTCTTTGGTAAAGATAGTTTTTTAATTTTGTTTTGGTAGAAAGATAGAAAAATAATACTTATGTAGGTCGTGCATAGCATTAATGTCAAATGATTGATTGCGATCTACCAATAACAATCCGCCCCACCAAGGAGGCCTAAGATGCGCAGCTTAGATAGAAGCTATCCTAGGATATTATATTTTTGCCAAGCAATTCTATTATATTGCGTACTCTTTCATTTCAAATATATTTCTCTTTCATGTAAAAAAATATGAACATCTTCCTATTAATTCTCTTTATAGTTTGAATTTAACTGACACTAAATAAACTTAGCCCAGCTAGAATACATCATTACATACTCTGTGCTCTAACTAGATATAATTTGGGTACCGCAGTGTTACGTTGTTAGGAAGTCATTTCCGTACATCAGGCGAGTTAATTGGTCCCCGTGATATATGGGGTAAGATACCACCTGTATACCGCCTCTATGTAACAGAGGAACAATACCCTATGTGATGAGGAACTAATATGGAACGTTAGTCAAGTTGTATTTGAAGTAAGATAATAAATTTATGGAATTTTCAATACACATCTACACACACTCACGTCATTCATTAAAAGTACAACATTAGAACATGCATTCGAAAATTCGATTTTTAGTGTTCAATTTTTTTATAGAACATCAAGAGAAATATTACTTTATTATATTTTATTTTCAAATTCTTAATATTAAATATATTGTAATCATTAAAAGTCCTACAAGGGCAAAAAGCCCCACCAGGGCAATGTCGATAACATAACAAAAATGAAAAATAAATTATTATTGTTGACCACAACAAAAGTACAAATTCAAATAAGCATACTTTAAGTACCTTCGGGGTCTAAAAAGATATGTAAATGGGTCAGTGGCAGAAAATGAAGAACATTTGACCCTATTGCAAATATAATGTGTCCTTAACAAGGAATGCCAGTACGTGCCAGTAGTCACAGCATCGTGTCGTTTGATCGTCCGGGTCGAATTCATTTTATATCAAATATTGCAGCTCCTGTATGAATTCACACCATTCTACTCCAACCTTTACTGAATAGGAACATGGGAATATTCCGATACACAGTATTTAATATCTACCTCGTTTTGTCGAAGGACCAATATTCGATAAGCTGTTCTCCGTTTCTCCCTTTTCACTTGTTTACCTGACTATAGTTCCCCACTAATTTTATCGAAACAAAAACATGAATGCTAGAATTGTTTATTTAGTAGACACCCAAGTCCGCTATTGAAAAAGAACACTTAATTTTCTACGCTTACATAACTTAAGGCTAAAATAAAAAAAAAATGTTTTAACTGATACGAACGATATCGATTAAATCGTAAATATCTTGAAAATAGATGTAAAAAGTAAATATTTTTTGAAATTCAAGACACGCAGAAGATTAAAATAAAATGTATACGGGAATAGATTACTCAAGATGTTGTTCAAATTTTTTATTAATAAATTACGGGCGGAGATGTATAAAAATATAAATTCCCATATCTCAATCCAACCCAAGAACGAATAAATTATAAAATGAATAAACATTTCGAACGATGTGATACTTCTGTTCGCTACACAAAAACAAAGGGACCCCTTATCTTCGCGATCTGTTGAGTGACCAGTGGAATACACAGCTCAGTATTTTATTGGGTCAACAATCAATAATCTGGAGGAATTCTCGTCAATAAAGTCTTGAATTACCTAAAATTAATTACTTTCTTTGCAAAATAAATCAGATAATCACACGGGACTTGTACATTTCTTTCTAATAAATGATGCCTTCTTTTTAAACTCGAACTAAATCAAAATCGTTTCAGTAGCTGCGTGAAGGAAAAACAGATGCTTGACAGAGAGACATACGTCTTTTGCATTTATAATATTAATTTGAATCAACATTTTGTAGTCCTACTATAAAATAATTTTTAACAAAAAATTAAAACCGACTTCCAAGGCAAAAACAATAATAACATCCTTAAAATATGAACTAAAAAGTATTAAATAATTTTTCCTATCTAATAGTGCCTTTTTCCGAATTCGGCTGAACCTCAACAGCTATTTCTATACTCAATCTTCATCATTTTGAAGTCGGTACCAGATACAGCTGAATCTTCCTCTGCCAGAATATTTGAAACTTTTGGAACTGGTACCGACTTCAAAATGATGAAGATTGAGTACAGAAATAGCTGTTGAGGTTTGGCCGAATTCGGAAAAAGGCACTATTAGATAGGAAAAATTATTTAATACTTTTTATTTCATATTTTAAGGATGTTATTTTTGTTTTTACCTTGGAATTCAGCTTTAATTTTTTGTTAAAAATAATAATGTCAATCTTTTTAGTTACATAGTAAGCCATCGCGTATATTCTACTTATTACAATTTGTTAAGAGTCACACTCACAAATATCAAGTAAATAATTTTACACTATACATTTAAAAAAATCGAAGTGAACACGTGCTAGGTAATTTAAGGGAGAAGATGAATGTAATTGCATAGTAGCATATGCTGTCAGTTCTTAAAACAGCGCCTAAAACCTCAAACTTGTATCTATAAGGAATCCGGAGTTTTCTTAGTATCTTCGGAACCATAGTAGGTATACCTTGGTGCAAAATCTTGCGTTTTGGTAGCATATGCTTAGGATACTTCTCATAAAACTAAAATCACCATATGTTTCCATATCAATTTTGAGGAGTTCCCTCGATTCCTCGTGGATCCCATCATCAAGTCACCATGTTTGGGAATATGGTACCAAATTCAGACTATATCCTATACAACAAAAAAATAATTTTGAAAATCGGTTCACAAACGGCGGAGTAAGCCGCGAACAAACATAAAAAAAAGAACATATATACGGTCGAATTGAGAAACCTCCTACTTTTTGGAAGTCGGTTAAAAATGAAACAGATATACAACGAATAAAAAAATAGATACAAGTGGTAAAGTTTTCAAAATTAAATTATGATTTGTATGTTTTCTATGCAGAATTATTTAAAATTTGTAATATAAATCCGAACTCATGTTTAACGACGAGCATTTCAACACTCTACAATGACAAGGCATTACAGCGGCGTACAATACTCAAAATGGAATAACTATTGTAACAAGTTCCATTAACAATTGAAACAAAGAGTTACGCGGAACACAAGCCAAAACGGAGTTTAATAAACCGAATTTCCAGATAAAAACTTTAAACAACAGAATATTTTACGAAATCAAAATTGTGTTAAATAATGTTGACTATTATTGAGTTGCCAGAATACCGAAGCACTTCCAGGTAAAAAGTGTAAAGCATCGTACGCAATAGAATATTCTACAAACACAAAATTGGAGATAAAAATTGTTTAATAAAATATTGTCTATTATTTTGTGTTGCCAGAATATCGAACTACTCATAAAATAAAGTTTATGATACTACTGTATTTAAGTTTATTTACGGAACGCAGACCTATATATTATAATAATTCTTATAAGGTAAAATATTTAAATAATAATATAAATAAAGCTTTTATAATAACGTCAAAAAGAAAACACAAACATACATTAATTACAGTTATATTATGTAATGTTATATCATTTTCAGTAAAGGCTCAATAAAAGCTAAAACAAATTGAACAGCGAAATGAAATTTTCTTATAAGCATTGAGTGGATATTTCCATTGCTGTTCCGAGCGAAGTGAAGGAGTAAGATCTCCTTTTTAATTATTTTCCGAAGATATAACAACCCCTGTTCGACACGGTATTCAATTCAGCACAAGTCACAAGCGGCCTGGACAATATTTTATTTTAAACTTCAACCTATTTGAAATATTATATGGGTTCTACATTAAAATATTATTACAATAATAGATAATTTCACACTTATACTTTCGACTAATTCCAACATAGCCACAATTAGGTTTGGTTTTTCCAATAGTCTGTATGTAAGTCTGGACTAGGCATCTAACATACAGAATAAAAATGCACATGCGTAATGGTACGTAAACGTACATCATGTCCTTGTTATTCCAATTCGTCTAAAGTGGCAATCAAAATCGCATTTAATAATTATACCCTGAAAAACTATGTCGCTCACATAACTTGACACGAAGAACTAGCTTCAGCGTATGACTTGACACGGGGACCAAAAACAAGAAAACAGTGTGCAGAGGCAGCGAGAAATATTACGAGTCCGACGTCGCAGGTGCCCGGGACCAATAAGGAACTATATTGAATAAACTAATGGCTATTGCGACGATATTGGTCATTTACTTTATTCGATCCACTTTTTCCTTTATAAAACTTCATGATTATATTTTGGATCAGTAAAGTTGTAAGATTACTAAAGCCTATGTTCAACATTGGACGAATATAGGCTGATATGATGATGATGACAGCTGTAATATTACGTTACTGTGTATTCGACGTCTTATCTTGTTATCTCTGCGACCTGCAAGTTGCAATGGTTTGAAAAATCACCCATATAAAGTATATCTTCTTTATGTGTATTGCCTGCTATACACTGTATAATTATTATCCCTAAATACCGCTACTTTCTTGGGATTCGTAGTCTTTGTATCGTACCGTATCTATAATATTATAATGTTATGATACTCGTGTAACAAAGAACAAATTCCTCTAATGCAAATAAAAAATTTCTTTGTACTAATAGTCGAAGTAAACAGTTTAAGCAAACGTATTAGGTAGTGACTAGCGAACAGAAAGTTTTAAGGTCCCGAGTTTTCTAAAGCAGGTAATATGTCTAATAAGTCAGGAGCGATTCCTGTTCAAGGCGAAGTTTTAAGATGTTCCGATATCGTCAAAGACTTTAATCTCATCAGGTATCCGCATCACGTCGCCATGCAAGCGTGGAAATAGTGGGGCGGGGAAATTGAAAATATTTCGGAAGGAACGCTTGCGTCTTAGATTTTTAAGCCATTTTTTCTATATTGAACCTAAATTCAACCCTTTGGAGATGTGAATTTTGAAAAACTCAACCTCAGGGAGTGAATTTTCAAAAATATATCTCAAATAATAATTAGACACTTTACAATTTGAAATTAAGCGCAATCCGGTGGTGTACTCAGCTCTGTTTGAAAAGTACCACTGCCTCTTACACAAGATATTCAGAGAACAATTTTTATGGAAAAGGTTACAGAATGGTATGATTTATGTTTTCCGGCACTCTGCAAACCGGACGAAAGTGCGGCTCAAACCAGCTGCCTTTTCAATTTACACCCCGATATTTCGCCAGGGGAACATTTTCCTGGAGTATTTGAGCACTCCTTCCCTTCTGACATAATAATCCTTGATGCTTATTAAATAAAATGAGGAAACAGAATTAAAGAACACTTTACCTAAATTAAGATGGAACCTTGTATTAACACCTTCCGGTGAAATTCGCCAACAGACTGTTATGCAGTTTGGCGATTTGTATTGTATAAGATAAATTCTACATTTATTTTGAATAAATGAAGAAAAAAAAACAGAGTGATAGATTCAATATTGATTTGTCATAAAACCAAAAAGTTCTGCCACCTGTCTATGAATCAATTCCTCTTGAAGTACAACGGCTAGTACTTAAATAGGCCAACCTACATAAAGATAAGGATTGTACACAGCAAAATATTTTCTAATACCGTATTACAATTAGTAATGTAATCAAATTATCCTTGGTGCGAAAACCTATGATTGATAGCAAAAATAGGATTTGGGCAAACAGCCCATAGACGGCCCCAAATTGTCTAAACAAAAAAAAAATACCATATTGCTTAAAAAACCTAACCTACTTTTATTGCAGGTACTATTTAGATAAGGTCCAGTCAACGTAGCCCTTAAATTTGGCTCCACCGTAGCAACTTCTAAAATAGATAAAACAGCGAATTCGCTCCAAAACAAAATGTCTTCGTCAGTTATTTCCGGATTACGTGGCGTTTGAAAAATATAACACATAAATCATCAATTTGGAATTCAAAGTTTTTGAGAACGTGGCGCGATGTATTGGCAGCCTCCCAGCGAGCAGCCTGTACTTTATTTACTTCGAGACACTTTGAGCATTTGATTTCCATCGCATCAAGTTAAAAGTTGCGCCTGTCACGGTTCTCAGAACTTAATTTCTGGAGAATTTTAGACGAGTCATCAGGACGCTTATCGAAAAGGTCACAGATTAAAACATTCGAAATTTGAATATCATGATTATGAGTGTTAACTGTACGTTAGATCTACCTTAGTTATAATATTATGACAAATTCGTTTCCCACTGTCTGTCCCTATGTATGCTTACACCTTTATAACCACGTAACGAATTTTGGTACATTTTTTTTCAAGAGGAGTACATGCACTGTAAATTAGAGAAATGGCATTATTTAGCATCAGCTCTGCTGCCTTCGAAGCCGTTTGGATCGTTAGATTTCTAGTATAATATACAGTTTAATTAAGTAATCAACTAAAAACTGTAACCGACGAGACGGACAGCGGACTCCACAACACCCTAAGAGACTGTCCGCCCTGCTAATTACCCGACTGCCAGGAGGGTTATGTGTTTAGCGCGTATCTTCTATGTATGTAATATTCTTTATTACCTCGTATCTAAACGGATTTTCACATTTGAGGTATCGTTAGATTAGTCTTAATAGCCCGAGTGTTCTTAGATAGGTGACATTAAGAAAAAACCAAAATGGCGGATGTTTGACGCCATATCGTGAGGTAAACAAAAATAAAAATTTACCAAGCATATCGAGTGGGGTATCAAAATAAAGAATTTTAAACACTGATTCTAAATATGTATATAACTTGCAGTTTTAATATTAAATCGAACGATAAATCTACACTAATAGTACAAAGAGGAAAGATTTGATTTTTTGTTTGTTGGGCTCGGAAACTACTGGACCGATTTGAAAAATTCTTTCACATACATAACATAGGCTGAATTTTATTTTGGAAAAAATAAGGTTCCGTAGGATATTTGGGTTCTTCGGACGCAAGGTGTAAAAAATCAACCAGAAAAGTTACTTATTTTACGTACGCTGCCTAAACTATAAGAGATAGAACCATAAAATTCTAAGTAATTGTAGAACTTACAAATATCTACAAAAAAGTCCGCGACACACTATACCTATCTATGTCGAGTGAGGCACAATAACCATTTTTTTATTCAAAAATCTTGAATTTTTTTTTTACTACATTTAAACGCGTTTATTTTACTCATTCTTTTAATCCTTATCAAAATAAATTATTCCATTACTAAGTACAGTTTATGTAGATAATATTTGGTCTTTGAATTAATAAAATTGGACATTTGGTTTTGAAATTATGGCGAAATTAAAATATTACGATAGTTGGCGTCACCAAGGCGGACGTGCGCCGCGTGCGGGAGGAAGATAATCTGTGCAGGGTGCAGCCTGCGTATTATGACTGCGTCGTCGATGTTAGTGTCGGAGTCTGTGAATTGACCTGGGAATCATTTTGCTGACCGAGTCTTTCCTGGATATGCTTTTTGCAGAGCTCACCGGCATCCACGCGGGTGAAGCCGCGGCCGACCGCTAGTAATAAAATAAGAAAAAACCAAAATCCGCCTGCATGGATATATCCAATACCGTATTAATTAAAAATTAACTGACATTACTGAAACAAGATGAAAATTTAATGACAAAGTATAAAAAAAACAATGATTTGGTACTTAAAACATACATTGAAACAGTACCAAATCTTTGTAGGTACCTATTATAACGTATTGTAGGTACACTTTTCTAAGTGTACCTACGATATATGGTTATATCAGCATGGTAGTTTTTCAATTTTTTATTAGATTGATTGTCGAAATGGTTAGATGAATACAACTAAAAAGTCGCAAATAATATAAATTAATTAAAAATCAAAAAACCCGACTGCAAAAAATGTTAAGTTGTTAACTAAAAAGAACGAAACAAGACCTAATTCTGCCGGAGGCATCGAATCCATGTTTTAATTGATACGACTCTTGCTTACGAATTTCATGCCAGGATAAATAGAAGGTTAGATAGAAAAATGTAGAAGAAGAAAGTGGATAATAAAATGCAGTCGAAGGCATAATATTTTATGATTTATGAATTTATGTTAAACTTGGTGCGACATGCCTCCAACTGCATTTTATAATCCGCTTTCTTCATCTAGATTTTTCTATGTAACCTTCTATTTATCCTGGCATGAAATTCGTAAGCAAGAGTCGTATCAATTAAAACATGGATTCGATGCCTCCGGCAGAATTAGGTATTGTTTCGTTCTTTTTAGTTAACAACTTAACATTTTTTGCAGTCGGGTTTTTTGATTTTTAATTAATTTATTTTATTTTAACTGCGCGGTTTTATTAATATTTATCGTGAAATTTTTATCGCAAGTGCGGATACGCTCAAAAGACTCAATGTGTTACAGAAGTGCGAAGATATATCCTCGCGATTAAGATTCGCAGTACGGACACTCCCTTAACCTTAAATATTTCTAGCACCATTAAAATCTACCATTACCAATCAATATTCATAATCAATAACCTCATCAACTAATAAACTTACCTCTTTACAGAAGTCGGCGGGCTCCTCACCACAGAGTTGCACATAACCCCTCACGTGGCGCAGCGCGGTCGGAACGTCACCATGGCCTGCCTATACCGCATCCATGAGAGCGAGGTCTACTCCGTCAAGTGGTACCGCGGCTCGCAGGAGTTCTACCGGTACTCGCCGCTCGAGTCACCCACCACGAGGGTCATGCCTGTCAATGGGATTAAAGTTGACGTGAGTGTTTTGGGTTATTAGTTTATTGTAGTTAAGGGAGTGAACCTCTACTTGCCAGTTTAGAGTCTAGTATATTTTATCAAATATCAATGGTTCTTGTATAGCTGTTGCGGTAGAGTTTAGATCCTACGTATTATTACTTAATAGTGTGTAATATATTTAAAGTAAGAGGAAGAAAATTTCGCAAATGCCGTGACAGACGTGCCAATAAAAAAAAAAGATGGCTGGACAGTTGAGAGGCAAACAAAACAAGGCTCGTCAACGAATTCGTGAGTCAAAGTTCTAAGCCGCTGCTTAATTTTCCTATGCAATTTTAATGGAACTTAAAAAGACATTCCTCGCAACGCAGCTCCGGCGAAAACGCAGCGCAAGATCCGTCAACTCAATGTATTTGTTTGAAATTCTTTATGTGTTGTAAGTAAAGTTCAGTTTCGATTAGCTGTTTTTTTATAAAATTAGTAGGAAAACGAGCAAACGGGGCACTGATGGAAAGCAACTACCGTCGCCCATGGACACTCGCAACATTAGATGAGCTGCAGGTCCCTTGCCGGCCTTTTAAGAGGGAATACGCTCTCTTCTTGAAGTATGAAGTAGGCTGATGTAAAAATGCGTTGCCTTGTCACGTTTTATGTGAGCCGACCCTTCGCCAACAGAGGCTGCGGTCCAACGAGACGCACGTGGTGCTGACGCGCGTGACGCCGGCGCTGAGCGGCAACTACAGCTGCGAGGTCATACAGAACGCGCACTCCTTCCCGCACCACATAGCGCACGCACGACTTGATGTCGTTGGTAAGTGTTTTTTACGTTTCTTGAGGGATCATCCATAGATTACTTCATAACGTAAGTGGTGGTAACGAAATATGTTCAAGTACTATCAGAGAAATTAATTCATAGGCAGATGGCAGACTTACGTATTTTGGACGCGTTTTGTCAAACCCAGCCGATAGATGACAACTTATATTAAGATAACATTTTAAATTTTCGCGTTGCATTATAATTAAAAAATTTCGTGACCACGGCCATTGCAACACGGCCGAAACGTCGAGAAAAAGTATGTACTTCTTGTAGCATTACTATTAGAATAAGTCGCGTTAAGTCCCGATTAACAAGTTTTGACTTATATTAAGTTGAACTAATCCGACCAAATGACGTTGGTTTGTCAACTGCCTGTGAATCAATTTCTTCGATGGTACATCTAATAAAAAGGTAGAAATCGTAACTAAGAAATTATTACTTGTTTTATGATTATTTGTTAAAAAGGCTTCAAAGGGTCGAAAACTTTGCATGACGTAACATGTAGACTCCTCCGTAATTTGTAGAGACTTTTGACTACAGAATTTGAGATTTAACCCATCAGTCGTGGCAAAACGAGACACAATAGCTTTTTCATTGTTATCGCGGCCGGATGTGGCCGCTTGGGGCTTCATGAATTAATGACTAACATAACAGCCTTGGGCTAGAAAGACCCCTGAGCTATGGTCTTGCGATATCAAACACGGACTGACGGGTTGCTAAAGACATATTATCTTTCTCGGAAACACATATCAATAATGGTTATTATCACAACCACCAATATACAGGTATATTTACTTAATAGTATTGATACTCCCAGTAATATAATCCAGGAGTATACTGTACGTTAGTGGCCATTAAAACTAAACCGTTTATATAGAATTAAAGTTTCCAATTACTATGTGTAATTTTCTTCAAAGATAAATCGCTATTACTATCTTTATCAAGACATAGTAATATAGAAATTGATTCATAGACAGATATGCCGGGCCCAGGTCATATTTTAGGGAAGATCAAATTTTGGTCAGGAATTATGCCTACTTTACGCCATGTTCTGTTGGCTCGGTTTGATTGCCCGACCAAATTACGTAGGTTCATCATCTGCTTGTAATTCAATTCATACGATTGCACATACCAAAATATCGTCACATAAAACAACATTAAAAATGGATCAGTAATCAGCTTCTCTTGAAATGTAAAATCCGACCGTAATCCCTCCCTCCCCGTTTTAAATTATATAATAACGTACGTTTCAATCACATGTGGAATTTAAATGTTGTCAAAGGAATATAATGTATTCAGTTTTAAAATTAAATACAAAATTGGGTTACGTCGTGATATCGTGCGGTGTGTGATACGGCAATGATTATATTCAGGTGAATAATGACGAGTCATGGCAGAAATCAATTTGCATATTTTAATAAACTGTTATTATGACTGATAAAACTTCGTATGTTAAGCTATCTGAAAGTAAAGCGCCCTAAATTATGTAATTTAAAATACTTACTTTTATGAAAAAACATAAAATATTAAATAAAATATTCGCGCGTTGAAATCTTTTGCTTAATGATAATCAAACTTTAAAAATTTGAGAACAAATTGAAACCTATCAAATAATTTATTTTTTCAGGTGATTAACATGTTACTAAATTTTAATCAACGTTTACGTTACATTGCTTATAACAACAGTTTATACATTTTGTGTTAGTCCAATACTTTTTATGAGCTCAATTTTTGAAGTGAAAACTTCTTTAG
The DNA here is from genome assembly GCA_963422495.1 of Polyommatus iphigenia. Lineage (NCBI taxonomy): Eukaryota > Metazoa > Arthropoda > Insecta > Lepidoptera > Lycaenidae > Polyommatus > Polyommatus iphigenia. Next base: position 35,443,899 of record OY730186.1, read on the forward strand.
CGGCGTTGAGCACTTGTGGGATGGGTAAAAACTCGCGATAGATTTTCGTGTTGATCGAAAAACTATACAAAACGCGTAAGACGGTTGGAGAGTAGTGTTTTGTGTCGAACTCGAACTCGAACTCGAACTCAATTTGAAACTTGATCGATACTTGATCGAAACTTGATCGAAACTTTATCGAAACTTGATCGAAACTTGATGGAAACTTGATCGAAACTTGATCGAAACCTTGATCGAAACTTGATCGAAACTTGATCCAAACTTGATCGAAACCTTGATCGAAACTTGATCGAAACTTGATCGAAACTTGATCGAAACTTGATCGAAACTTGATCGAAACTTGATCGAAACTTGATCGAAACTTTATCGAAACTTTATCGAAACTTGATCGAAACTTGATCGAAACTTGATCGAAACTTGATCGAAACTTGATCGAAACTTGATCGAAACCTTGATCGAAACTTGATCGAAACTTGATCGAAACTTGATCGAAACTTGTTCAAAACTTGATCGAAACTTGATCGAAACTTGATCGAAACTTGATCGAAACCTTGATCGAAACCTTGATCGAAACAACTTGATTGACGATTTTTTAAAAATCCATTTTCATAAAAAATGAGTTAAAAAAATGCACAACGTTAATAATCAAGTTTTCACTTCTGCCGGCACTCCCGCACACTGGTCCCAAAGTAAAATAAATGGGACATTAAGAATTTTCGGATCGAAGGTCAACGGATCAGGCTGATTTTTTCTTTATAGACAGCTGATGCAATTACAAGTCACTTTTATAGATGTCGTTTTTTTCAAATATGCCGTATCTACAGAGATAAAAAATAATTAAAAAAAATTTGTATGGACGAAATCATAATTTTGTCATTTTAATCCAAGATTCAAACGTATTCAAAATAAATCATAGCACAGCTTATAGAGGGACTCTTGTCGTACATTTTTGTCATAGACACTCAACTGCGATTTTTGCGCCTTTTAGAGCTACAGGCACTTTAATTTTTTTTGTCAGCGGATGAGGCTGATTTTTTTGTAGCATCTGATGCAATTGCAAGTTACTTTTATAGATGTTGTTGTTTTCAAATATGCCTTATCTACAGAGAAAAAAAAATGAATTATTTTTTGTATGGACGAAATCATAATTTTGTAATTTTCTTCCAAGATTCAAACGTATTCAAAATAAATCATTGCACAGTTTTGTCATAGACACTTAACTGCGATTTTTGTGCCTTTAGGAGCTACAGGTACTTTAAATTTTATTGTTTTGTATAATTCATTTCTGAGTATTTCATATAGTTTTTAATAAATATTGTTAAGGATAGACAAATAATAATGTTTTCTTTATTGACAAGTAACTCTTTCTAATGTCTTATTCATAAAAAAGCCTATATATACTTAAACTAAACAAATTAAAGTAGAAATCTCAAAACATGTACGTACAGGTAAATTATTTTGTGACTCATCCAGTTTGCAAATTTTGTTTGGTAATGACTCATTGCCTAATTAGTTATTACCTCTATACTTGGAATTTGTGCTCTGTTTTGTTATTCAGCGCTAGCGAACGCTTCGAAAACGCTAAATAATATATAGGCACATAGATTGCAATTCAAATTTTCCCTTCGTACTTTTACGGGCTTAGGACCGTCAAAATACAAACTTGTATGATTATATAGGTTTGTTTGTTTGTACATGTAAATTATTCCTTCGATCGTGGAATAACGAGACACAATAAGGCTATTGTGAAAACCGATCATGAAAGCCTCATATTACTTCAAGTAGTGGGGGTAATTAGACAATGAGTTATAAAAAAATGCTTGCAATACGGATGACTCACGCAATAATCCTTCGAGCCCCAAGCAGTCGCATGCGACCGCGATTACAATAGTAAGGCTTCTATTGTTATCGCGGTCGCATGCGACCGCTTGGGGCTCGAAGGATTATTGCGTGAGTCATCCGTATTGCAAACATTTTTTTATAACTCATTGTCTAATTAAAAAACAATAAAATGGCTTTTTATTGTTATCGCGGTTGCATGCGACCGCTTGGGGCTCGAAACCCGGGCCTTTCTATTGCTATGCGACCGCGATAATAATAGTAAGGCTTCTATTGTTATCGCGGTTGAATGCGACCGCTTGGGGCTCGAAGGATTATTGCACGAGTCATCCGTATTGCAAGCATTTTTTTATAACTCATTGTCTAATTACCCCCACTACTTTAAGATGAGGCTTTTATGATCGGTTTTCACAATAGCCTTATTGTGTCTCGTTTTTCCACGATCGAAGGAATAATTTACATGTACAAACACGTTTTGAGATTTCCACTATTGTTAATACGTTACCTATAATTAAAATCATACAAGTTTGTATTTTGACGGTCCTAAGCCCGTAAAAGTACTCGGAAGGGAAAATTTGAATTGCAATCTATGTGCCTATTTATTATTTAGAGTTTTCGAAGCGTTCGCTAGCGCTGAATAACAAAACAGAGCACAAATTCCAAGTAAAGAGGTAATTACCAATTAGGCAATGAGTCATTACCAAACAATGTTTGCAAACTGGATGAGTCATAAAATAATTTACCTGTACGTACATGTTTTGAGATTTCTACTTTAATTTGTTTAGTTTTAGTATATATAGGCTTTTTTATGAATAAGACATTAGAAAGAGTTACTTGTCAATAAAGAAAACATTATTATTTGTCTATCCTTAACAATATTTATTAAAAACTATATGAAATACTCAGAAATGAATTATACAAAACAATAAAATTTAAAGTACCTGTAGCTCCTAAAGGCACAAAAATCGCAGTTAAGTGTCTATAACAAAACTGTGCAATGATTTATTTTGAATACGTTTGAATCTTGGAAGAAAATTACAAAATTATGATTTCGTCCATATAAAAAATAATTCATATTTTTTTTCTCTGTAGATAAGGCATATTTGAAAAAAACAACATCTATAAAAGTAACTTGCAATTGCATCAGATGCTACAAAAAAAATCAGCCTCATCCGCTGACAAAAAAAATTAAAGTGCCTGTAGCTCTAAAAGGCGCAAAAATCGCAGTTGAGTGTCTATGACAAAAATGTACGACAAGAGTCCCTCTATAAGCTGTGCTATGATTTATTTTGAATACGTTTGAATCTTGGATTAAAATGACAAAATTATGATTTCGTCCATACATTTTTTTTTAAATTATTTTTTATCTCTGTAGATACGGCATATTTGAAAAAAACGACATCTATAAAAGTGACTTGTAATTGCATCAGCTGTCTACAAAAAAAATCAGCCTGATCCGTTGACCTTCGATCCGAAAATTCTTAATGTCCCATTTATTTTACTTTGGGACCAGTGTGTCCCGGAGTGCAACCAGTTTTTTTTTTAAACTATATGAAAAAGTTTTGGAAACGATTCAAGGATAGATCATAGAATACAATAGCCAAGAATAAGGTTATACAAAATAATTAATACACAAGAAAAAAGCGATTTATACAACCCGTTATGTAGATCTTGCGTATTGAAAGTTTCGCACTCGTATTTATGGGCTTGTTTTGCGTGCGTTGCCAATAAGTTTCCCTATAACAGCTCAATCCCGCCCAGATAAAAGCCGTAACTGTTGAGACACGCAATTTTGGACCTTATCGCACGGTGATGTTTCTTTACGAGGCTTTGATTCAGATAAAAGTGGCGCTCGCAATCATTTGTTGTTTTTAGTGTCATTTGTGAAGATAAATTATTATACGTTTCTTTTTCTACGGCGATAACAAAATTGGTTATTTGGACACAAAAATATATCGACACCAATAAAATCAATACGGTATATTTTATTGCTCTACTTGATGACGCCCGCAACTCCATTGCGCCAAAATTCGATTATCGCACGAGAACCGTAAATTTTTCACCAAATATCAAAAGAATTATCCTATGTCCATTCCCGGGACACCAAGTATCTGCATATCAAATTTAAAAATCGATTCATAATTAGGTAACAGACAGACAGAATATAGACAGACACACCTTTCTATTTGTAATATTTTTAGATATAATATTAATATGGATAAGTAGGTATATTATGTAAAAAAAAAACTTGGAATAAAAATAATTTGATTTAGATTTTGATTATGAAAATTTAATTCTCACTTAGCTTCTTTGCAAGAACTATTGTCGTAACAAGCTAAGTTACGTATCTGATGCAGCTTTGATAGAGACAACCCTAATGCATTCAGTATGGATTCGTGTTCACATAACCTCTCATAACGATCCTAGGCTTGTATTTTGCACTGATGAGAATAGGCTCTGTCATCATTGAATTACCAGTAGCATTCCACTTAGCCATACAAAGCAGAATCACACTTTCATTTTACCTTGATGACGATAAAATTCCAGTGAGTTCATTGTTCCTCACGACACAAGGCCGAAGATTTTGACTGTGATCCATTTACATACCAACGCCGCATTTGCAACACAAAGTCTTTGAAAGAAATACATGGAGCCATTAAAATTACAACTTGCCGAGAACTATAGTCGTGTTTAGATTACCTTTGTACATTTTCAACTAAGTGAAGCGGTTCATAAAAATACTTATGATATTCTCTTTGTATTAAATAGATTAAGACTTAGAGAGCAATATGAAAGAGACTTGGAAAGTAAAGCGTAGCGTTTTGTCTTGCAGCATTATGATATTGGTAATTTACTATAGCGTCTAATACAACAAGAAGCAAAACATTTTAATGCAACATGTAATTTTGCTTGATTAAATCATTAGAATACTTTATAATGAACAGTATATTACGTGTGTGAAATACGAAATATCTAAATTCAAAGTAGTAAATTCGTTAATTCAACAATGCTGAAGGAAGAATTTCAGACTCCTTTTACGTGAAGAATATCTTATGACTACTTTGTTTCAAGTATCAATTTTTGGACTGTCAGTTACGTACTGTTCACCATTTGCGTTTGCATATTTTGGCTACCCCTAAACTAAGTGCGGAACACGACTCAGAGCAACGGGGCTTAGAGCACACTACCTTAACGAATATCTGCTGTGTAAAAACTGGCTGTTTTTTGTACTCATAACCTTTTTACCCCCAGGTGTAGGTGGCCTCCGGGCAACAGAGCTCCGCATCTCTCCCCCCGTGGTCCAGCGCGGCGCTGACGTGGTGCTGGCCTGCCTCTACGAGCTGACGGATGCTCCGCTCTACTCCGTCAAGTGGTATCGCGGTCGACACGAGTTCTACCGCTATTCCCCCACCGAGTCGCCCGCTACTAAGATCTTCCCGTTCGCTGGGATCAATGTTGACGTAAGTAGTCTTTATTTGTATGGTATCAAGAAAGTTGCTCATTTTCAAGCGAGAATTGAAAAGGCAGTAATCTCATTTCTCGAACTAAGAATTGAGCCGTCTCAATTATGAAAGGTTATAATAAGTGCGACATCGAACAATGAAATACAACATATTATTTGATGCATGTTTCCGTTTGTTCTAGGAAATAATTACCTAGAAAACAAAATGAATTGTCCAAAATTACCTTATCATATTATGACATATTATTATGATATTAATGTTATATTAATAGCATAATATTATATAAGATAGTTACTAGCACATAACACAATATATCTCTCGCAAAATACGCTACTTTTTCTCAATAAAAGTAAAACATTTTATCAAATAAAGCATCTTTATTTATCCTCTAAGCCTAATACATATAAATAAGTGACCTTTCTTCTATATTAGATTAGGTTCCATTTAATTAGTTAGCTATCCCCGCCATCGCCGTTTGGGACGAAAAATGTCTTTTTAGGAGCGGCACAAGACATTTGTTTTCATTATACATCGGGCGTGCAGCCGAGTGTAGCTGACTCAATATTTATTATACCACTTTATTTTTATACTTTTATAACTTTAGTACTACCTAGTGTAAGGATAGTTTGAACTTAGAATAATGACTCTTATCTCAAAATTGGTCATAGTTTGTAGATTATCTTTAAAGTCTGAAAAGCTGAAATGATAATAAACTGTCAAATATGATGATAATAAAAGCTGATATTTTTCATTTATTTTTTAGTATAATAAAATTTAAGAACATTTCTTACATATCAATAAGCAGGACCTCTCAAACCATTTACAACAATTTCATAAATTCTTATTTATCAATTATCACTCTCGATTCCAACCGATTTGTTCTCCATCACAATCGAATTATGCATCAATAGTAACCTTATTTCAGAGGTGATTTAAAATGCTGAAGCCTGAAGGCAAGTCGTCTGCGCGGCGTCTGGATCACAAAAATATCTGGAATATTTGATTACTTTAACTTCGTCTTCAGCTGCTACTTAGGTAACTTTTATCATGGCATGAACCAGAAAAAAAGACGTAGTTGCAATAATAGCCACCGCCCATGCACGTATCAGAGGGGTTTCAAGTGTAAATTCATCTGCATTGCGCGTTGCGATTCTGATCCTTAAAAATCCTCAACGCCTTAGACTTTGCTAAGACTTTTTGAGTTGAAGAAAATCAAAATCAAAATATTTATTTCTACATAGGTTACCAAATAACACTTTTAGAACGTCGAGTCGAGAAAACTTCCCTATTTATAATATGAACATTTTAACCATTATACTCGTAATATTATTAGGTTTTAACGCTATTTCGTATGTATCGTATTACTGTTCAAAAGTAAATTTCAACTGGACGCATGTCCAGTTGAAACTTACTTTTAAGTATATTTAACATTCCCATCCGTAAATGTACAAAACTTGATTGCCAATTAAACTTACTCAAACCTTTGATAACTTATTAAGAACTAATCCAATTTAATTTGCAATCACAAAAGTGGCCCCATAATCGGCTAATTTGTTATTGTGGAGCACTCTCATTTCGGTATAATAAGTAAAGGCGACCTCAAAAAATTAAAATTGCTTTGAGACGTTTAAGTCGGAAGCCCTACGCAGTAAGCCGCTTTGACGCGCAAGTTTTGACGTGAATAATTGGTTTCGAAATTTCACTTTACAAAGTTTTATAAGACTTAAAATCGCAGTCGCACTCGTGCTCATTTTGTTTTTAATTTGTTTCTATGTTTTTCTCTTTGATAAGGACTTTCTGAATATATTATGAGTAATAATTGGAGGCCTCGCTTCAAATTGCGCCAAGATGCAATACCATGATGGTCAATGGTCATATTACTAACGCAGCTATGATTGATTGATGATGAATGGTCATATTACTAACGCAGCTATGATTCTTAATTTCACTAAATAATAATTTATTAGAAACTTGTATGGTAAAAATTAAGAAATTTTTCGTTAAATGAATGACAAATGATGTCCAAAACATCCAATAAAACATCAGCTGAAGAAGTGACAAGTGACATTGTCAAGTTGTCGAACTGTCATCTTCTTCGACTTCTTTTTTTCATTATTATAATATGTATTTGGGATAATATTATCTTCATTTATCATTTCGCATTACAAGCTTTTTTAATGATTATCATTGGCAATCAACTAACTAAATACTATTCTTGTGTTGTGATTATCATAGTAGCGCTGCTCATTCTTTTTAATTTTTAATGTTTAAAAGTTATTGTACACTATTTTATGAGCTTGCGATAGTTTTAATTTGCTTTATTTGCTGGTAAGTATGCTACTAGCTTTTTTTTGTGTGCTTATTTGCTTCAATCAGCTTTATTTTCTAATTTATTGTGTTTTTGATTTTGTATTTTTTTTTGTTGTATTATTATTAGTTAGTAATTAGTCCTACAGGTTTAATGGTTGAATCTGATAGTAATGATGAGTTTTTCACGTGTTCATCCTCAGATGAGAGTTCCAGTGATGACAGTAATGTTAATAATTACACGTCTTTATGTACTGCTCTGCATGAGAGTTTAGACTCATCTCTGAAATCTTTTAACGTAGTCCACATAAACGCGCAAAGTATTCCTGCGCACTATCCTGAGCTGCTCAACTCTTTTGAATCAACTTGTGTTCATGCTATTTTAGTTTCCGAGTCATGGTTAAAACCATGCTTACCATCAACTAGCTATTCTCTACCTGGTTTCACATTAATCAGGAATGATCGCACAGGCAGGGGTGGTGGTGGGGTTGCCATTTACCTCCAATCTCACATTCCCTTTCGCTTAATTAGTGCTTCGCCACAACCACTTCCTGTGGATACGGCTGAGCACCTTCTTATTGATATCGAACTGCGTCATGTCAAATTACTCCTTGGTGTTTTTTACAGTCCCTCGTCACACGTAAATTTTTTCGCTTCTTTTGAGTCCCTTATGGAGTCCTATTCAACTTCATATGAACACACGATTATAATGGGTGACTTCAACACTTGTCTTCTAAAAAACGATAATAGAGCTAAGAAGTTACAGTCAAGTATTTAATATTGTAATCTCCATCTGCTATCCCTTAACCCAACTCACAATGTCCCATTATATACTCCCTCTCTACTGGACCTAATCATGGTATCTTCCTTAAATCACGTAACTAATCACGGTCAACTTGATTCCCACTCCTTTTCCTATCATGATCTCCTTTACCTTTCCTATAACATAAAACCCCCTAAATTTAAACCAAAAGTTATGATGCGGCGTAACTTTAAGAGGATGGATGTAGAGGCTCTAAAGCGTAATGCCAGAAATCTCGATTGGACAGAGCTCATACAGGTGCCTACAGTTGATGCAAAAGTGGATATACTTACGCAACAGCTCAATAAATTGTACGATGCGCATGCACCTATAAAACCTATAAAGCAAAAACACCTGCCAACCCCCTGGCTTACAGAAGAGATTAAGGCAATGATCAAAAAGAAGAATGCTGCCAAGCAAAAACTCAGATGCAATCCTTCTGAAGTAAATGTAGAAAAATATAAAACCTTGCGTAATGTATGCAACAGGCTTTGTAGAGACACGCAGAGGCGACATATTCACACCTCCATAGAGAACGGTGACACCAGTAAAGTATGGAAGTTCCTGAAAACAGTTGGAGTTGGGAGATCTCACCAACAGTCTACTGTCAAGACCGACGATATCGATAGTCTGAACCAGCATTTTAACTCAAATTCTATTAATTTTGATAAAAATATCAAGGCTAAGACTTTATCTGCTCTTAGATCGTTACCAACTCCTAATGTCGAACCGTTCTCAATTAATAGATTCGAAGACCTAGAGGCTAAGAGAGTAATTTTGTCCATAGCTTCGAATGCCGTCGGTGATGATTTAATTAGTCGTAATATGATTCTCCCTATATAAGACGAAATCTTACCTGTTATAACACACATATTTAATGCCTCCATTTCTTCTGGCAAATTTCCAGAAAAATGGAAGGATCTCTAATTATCCCAGTTCCCAAAAAAAGCAAGCCTGTAAATTTTTCAGATTATCGTCCTATATCAATTTTACCGTTTTTGTCTAAAGCTCTTGAAAAATTAGTACATCGTCAGTTAAATAATTATCTAATTAAAAACAATCTTCTTGTTCCTCTGCAGTCTGAATTTCGGAGGAGTCATAGTACTGTTACGGCTCTTACTAAAATCACCGACGACATTCGGTTAGCGATGGACAACAAAAAAGTTACATTTTTGATTCTCTTAGACTTCACTAACGCATTCAATTCTGTGGATTTTGACATCATGCTAGGTATTCTGCAGTCTCTAAATGTTTCAAGAGATGCTACAAGCTGGTTTCGGAGCTATCTATATGGTCGCCGACAAAAAGTCAAAATTGATGAACTTTCCTCAAACTGGTGCCGCAATTTAACTGGAGTACCACAAGGCGGTGTACTTTCCCCGTTATTTTTTCAATTTACATTAATTCTATTTGTAGCAACTTATCGTCTCTCTACCACATGTATGCCGATGACCTTCAAATATATTCGCATGCCACTTTAAACAATCTAGCTTCAGCTATTTCGAAATTAAATCAGGATTTGTCGAATATATTTGATTGGTCAACAAACCATGGCTTGCAACTCAATCCGTCTAAAACACAAGCCATTATTATTGGTAGTCAAGGAATCTTAAAAAGAATATTTTTTTCGGAACTGCCTCCTATCACGTTAAACAACGTCATAATTAACTACACTGATACAGTTAAAAATTTAGGGGTTATTTTTGACTCAACTCTATCTTGGTCGAGCCACATAAATTATGTCTGTAGAAGAGTTTTCGCTGCATTCAATTCATTAAAACGCCTCAAAAACTTTTTACCCATTCCGACTAAAGTTATGCTTGCACAGACCTTACTCCTTTCCATTGTTGACTATGCTGACGTCAGTTATATCAATTTGACAGAAGAACAATTAAATAAACTCGAACGCATCCAAAACCTTTGCATTCGATTTATTTTTGGGCTGCGTAAGTTTGACCATGTCTCGGAATATAGATCAACTCTGAAGTGGCTACCTATACGTCTGCGCAGGAATGCTCATGTGCTACACCTCTTATATAATATACTTTCTGACCCCGTGGCTCCCGCTTATCTAAAGCAAATGTTTACTTTCTCTGATAGTGACAGTGCGCGTCTCGCTTTGAAATTAAATATCCCTGTACAGAAAACAAAATTTTTTGGCAACTCCTTTTCGGCCCACGCAGTAAGGTTATGGAACTCTTTACCTAATCCTGTAAGACTGTCAGAAAATCTAAATTCATTTAAACGTCAACTTTATAATTATTATCTGTCTAAATCATTGAACGTTAATGGCACGGATGGAGCATTGTTCAGCCATGTCAATCATTAACCATGAACCAATAGTACCTAGTAGTTAATAGCTTTTCTCCATGTACTTTTGTTTTTTAATTGTTTTGTGTATGTGTTTAATGTTTATTAGCTTTAGTTTGTTATGCACATTATGCATCCACTCGTTTTAATTTATCATAATATCAATGTAGTAGTCTTAAGATGGTTGCCTGGAAGATATCACTATTTAGCGATAAGGCCGCCAGAATTGTATTGTCTTTCTCCGCTTTTACTATTTTCTTATGTATTTTGTGGAATGCAATAAAGTATATTATTATTATTATTATTATTAAAACATAATGACCTTTCCGAGTATTACCTTCAAAAACAGATGCAAATTTACATATTTTATCTTCCAAATTATCACAGAAAGTCCGCTTAAATAAATTCAGATATATTGTTTACAAGAATAAGACAAAAAACAGCATATGGCTTACTAGTTTTTTGGATTGGTGCCTTCTTCACATTAATATTTATGTTTTTAAATCAGAATTAGCATACTGAATACATTATTTACTTACGTTGTATAAGTATATACAAACATAGTCTTTTTTTTATAAATAAAAGTCTAATTTTTTAAACCGATTTTCATACCCAAATATTACATATCAATACGGCTGAATTCGATTTCAAGAAACATAAATTGTTCAACATTGTAGAGATACGTAAGTAAATTCTAATTATTATTATTATTATTATTTGCCCACTGTGTCCCACTGCTGGGCAAAGGCCTCCCCTCTTTTATTCCATAATTCGCGATCTTGTGATGTTACTGGCCACTCTTTGTCGAACGCATCCAATTCGTCGCGCCACCTTTTCCAAATTCTAATAATAAATAATTATCAATAAGGCAACGTGGATTAAGCTACATCGTTTTCTGGACTTGTTATCTTTAAACTTAACCCTTACTTAACCTGTTTCAAGGAAATCGCTGGCGCCTGTGCCTCAAAGTTTATTATAAGAGTTCACCCGAACGCGTCCAAACAATGTAATGTAATTGTTTGTTGAGTCCCCTTTGTTGCACTGACATCTCGGATTAAGCGATTAATTGGAATTCCATTCTCGATGTTTTGTATTCAAACTGATACGGGATAAATGTTATTGTAATAATATTTCTACACAAGTATAATTTGTAAAATTTTCATGTACCATCAGAGACATTCATTCATAGGAAAATGGCGGACCACGTAGGCCCGCCCCCGGCCCGTATCACGTATCTTGCGAGAGCAATGCGACAGCAATTATTGCGCGATAATTGCTACAAAATTGCTAATTCGTATCACGTATCAGCCAAAACAATACGATCGCAATCGATCACTATATATGACACCATTGTTTGTGACTTTCATGACACTCAGCAATCGCTCGCGCGATTATTGCTAGTGGATTGCTGATCGCTATTTTTACGTTATAGCCCTGCGGGTTACGTAAAACATTTGGTCGGGTTACGTAAAACCTATCTGATAATTGTTATCTCTACTGGACAATGGACATGGCCAAGTAACTCTACTACTGATGGTAGAGCTACGTTTTTAGGTCGTATTATGTCAGGTCTGCCCATGAGCCAATCAGCTGATGGGATATGGATCAAATGCATTTTTTAGAATTATTATAGTTTATGCAAAGACGTATATAATTAAAATATTTTACACAGCTTAAACTTCAATTATAGTTAAAGTATGCTCTCATATATTTAAAGTTTTACAAAATATATTAAAAGAGTGACATTTTTCTCTCAGTTTTGTAAAAAGTAATGTTATATTCATAAACATTTCCAAAATCAGAGCTTATTGTTCTGAGTCTAGAAGTTTCTGGCAAAACATTTGTTTAATGTTTGTTTGATAAGGGTCCCGAAGTTTCCCATTTAAATGGAAATTAACATTTGTGAGAATTTTTCACATCTTTAATTTTAACACTTTTACATTTTTTGGGAGACTGTTCATTTGTAACTTGTTACAAATGAACAGTCTCCCATTGGCATCCCATGTCCATTGTCATCCCATGGCATTTCGAAGAATTGTACACTAGTTTTGTGTGATTACCACGTGGATGACGTATAGTAATACAATATTAAAATATCTTTACTAAAATTGTACCACAATGATTTATATTTTGTGTATTATTTTATTTTCTAATTTCTACATGTTTATTGCAAGCGAAATTTGATGAAGATTTTGACATTTAAAACGCCCTACATTTTTTGAACGCAACAAACAATCAATTTTTTTGAAGTATCTTCATTTTGATAATATCCCAACTAGCAAATTAGTCCTTTAACAAAAAGCCTAAATGACATTTAGTCGTATAGAAATCTTATAGTTGTAATTAAAGTTTCTAACGTCGTGTAACGATATACTAAACGAATATGTCGTATAAGAGCTTAGTCATTTAATTTAGTCCTATAATCGTTAACACGACCAAATTATATGACTATCCCATAAATATCGCAGTTGTGACCTTTAAAATACATATTTGATGTTGTATAAAATTAATTTATATAACAATCATAATGTGGTTATAATGCCGACCATAACACTAATCTTTATCAGTAATAAGATTTCTACATGGCTATCATATAAGGTCCATATATTTGTTATGTGTGTAACTGTTATAAAATACATCTTTAAATAAACGTTTCTTACATGATTTCCAACTCTCTTTATACGACTATTATAAAATGTTTATAAGCCTAATCTTCATATTTTGCGAACTTAAATAACTTACTTAAGTTATGATTTTAAAATACTTTTAAAACTTACTGTTATAAAACATTTTAGTTATTTAATGATATTTTCTTGTTTCTCTTTTACGACTTCGGCCAAGAAATAATCGGCCAAGTGTGATTCGGACTGGCGCACGAGAGGTTCTATACCGTTATAGAGCAAAAGTTGGCCAAAAATTGTTTTTCTTATGGCACCCTTAAATATTTATTTTATTTTAATTGTATTATTAAATGACAAAATATATAATTGAATATTTTGTGAATATTTTATGCACCTACTTTTTACGATCTATTACTAATATTAAAAAGCTTAAGAGTTAGTTAGTTTGTTTGAACGCGCTAATCTCAGGAACCACTGAACGATTTTTTTTTCGACATCAGAAATTATCACCATAATTGAGAATTCGATAAAATGCATGGGTTTCCACTTTGTTACGGTACCCTAAAAATGGCGGATGATAAAATAAATAAATGGTAAGATATGCGACTTATAGTCATGAGACATCATATAAAAGTCATTCATCATTACCTAAAATCGTGTAATTGTAAAAGTACAATTAATCTTAAATTAAATTAAATTCATAAATATTATTTTGCAATTATTCGAAAGGGGCGTTTAGTATTTGTAAAAAAAAACGTATATACAATCGTCGAGAAATTTAATTTCCCTTGGAAATGTAGATATGGATACCGACTAACACCAAATACATTATAGTCAATAGCATTCATTCAATAATAAATATAGCAGACAAACTTTTTCTTTTATCTTACTTCAACAGAACTGTAAAATAATTAGTATCCGCAAAAAGGTAATGCTGATGACTACTTCCCAATGTTTATACAACGTCTACTGGATCACAATACGACGAAACGGTTATAAAATTATCACTTTACGACTGCTATACGAATATTTAGCCACTAAAACGACCATGACACGATCGTTATACAAATAAAAGTTATATATTTTGCGCCTATTTCGCGTAATATAAAGGTTATTACGAATGCTATATAACCAAAAAGGCCTGACCTCAAGTTATAACCAAAACGTTGTCTCGAAAATTATATGACCAAATTTTGCTAGGTGGGATACAAACAACTTTTTATCTGCGAAAAATCTTGAAAGTGGTAGCTAACAGAGATAGAAAGGATTTCATACTTTGATTGGATAGTCCTAAAATATGGATTGTTCTATTTTTAGGACAATGTTACTCTTAAATTATATAACTATTAACCTACCAATATACAAAAAATCAGCTGGTTAGGGTTTCGTTTTAGGGTTCTGTTATCAACAAAACTTGGTTGACTGGCCGCATTTAGAGACATTGTCTCTGAACGCGGCCAATATACAATAATTGACCATTAAAATAATATAAAACTTATATTTTATTACATAAAAGTAGTTACAACAACCAACAGTAAAAGACCTGCTACGACATTTTGTAGGCGCTTCGTAGCACATTCGTAGCAATTCGTAGCCCGTAGCGCAAACCATAAAATATGATTTCGTTTCTTATACATTGTATGACTTAAAATTACTGCAGTAATTCACATATTTGTACAGTGCAATATAAAATTTTATTATAATAAAAGTCACCTTTATAGCTTTGTCATTTTATTTTTACAGAGCTATTAAAACATCCACATGAGTTAGATACCATTTCGTTTCTCGTTCGTGGATGTAATTCTAGAGCAGACGAAAATAAATAACTTTTTTATTCTGTTGGTAGATCTTACGTCATTTAATTCAGAAATCTTTTAATACCACAACAGTTTCGGTGGCCGGTTTCATCGAAACCAAGCCAGGCAGGAGTGATTTTATAATGAGCAAGTGATAACGTATTAGACTAAAACAGTCTCTCTTTCTTTACTTTCATAACTTAATGACCAACACGACTAGTGAGGGATCCAGAGCAGGGCTAACTTTTTGCATGCCCATCCGACGCATGCTATATGCTGGCATGGATCATCTTTCTTGTCAGACATTCAGGTGATATCTGCATTGTCTTAACCAAACTTGAAAGCAATCTTTTTCCAACGCCGGTATCGAATCCACTACTTCCTAAAGAAACTCTATAAGCCAATCAATCGCCCAGGTTTTAATTATATTTCACCAGAAATCTAGCACACAATAAGCCCTAATTTAAGCTAAGATCAAG
Organism: Polyommatus iphigenia; assembly: GCA_963422495.1. NCBI lineage: Eukaryota > Metazoa > Arthropoda > Insecta > Lepidoptera > Lycaenidae > Polyommatus > Polyommatus iphigenia. The sequence goes on from OY730186.1 coordinate 35,459,517, forward strand.
ATTAATTAAGACGAAAAACAACATTAATTGTAAGGAAAGTATTATTCAAATCGCGTTTGGAAACAATAGTTTTAAATACATTTTCAAGGGTAAATAGCTCCTAAAATAAATGAAGTTGGTTCAATACAGTTGACTTTCTCTAGAATACTCTTGTTTTCGATACCTAAAAATACTACTCTGTTTTTTTTTTTCAAAATTTCCCTTTCTTTGGATATCGTTAGAATCTATGCCCAGATGCGGGTGTTAGTGTACCTGGATATCTTATATATAAAATTCTCGTATCATAATGTTAGTTACCGTTCCCCTCCGAAACGGCTTTACTGATTTTTACCAAATTTATATGCATTTTCAGTAGTTCTGAGAATCGGCTACTGGGTACTTTTTATATTGATAAGCGCATTTGTTAAATAAATAATTGTAAATTATTACAACTTGAGACTAACGGCGGCGACCATTGTTTGTGCTCTCTACTCTAGCTTCACAGCTAGAGTAGAGAGCACGCGAAGCGGGTCACGTGCGGACCAGTCCGCGTCACTGTGACACGATGTTCTAGCCGCTAGCGTCTCGTATTATATGCTCCCTCTCCGGGCGCCTGTAATGCCAGCCCGTACGGGTATCCCGACCAGCCTTACATGTGCACGACTCATGAACATTTAAAACTTATTATCAGCTCGGCGAAATTTCATTTCAAATCAAAGGTAGTCAAAAGTCTCCAGAAACACTTGAAACTCTTTGTCTGTCAACAGCTGGCGCGGTCGAACCAGAGTCAGGTAGTGCTGACGCGGGTGAGCTTCGGTCTGTCGGGGAACTTCAGCTGTGAGGTGACTGCCGACGCCCCCTCCTTCGCCACCTCCATCGTGTCCAGCAATATGGATGTCGTAGGTGAGTCAAGCGTTCCACACCAGTTTCAGTGACGGTGGCCAGATTTACTCTGTATAACTTTATGTTTTTCAATGTGTGGGTCGCCAGAGGTAAAGCGATATATTTCAGTAAAAAAGAATATACAAAAGATTGATAGATTAAATAAAAGAATTTTAATAAAAGAATTATCATGGGAGGATTATTAGGAGTATTATGTGTCAAAAAAGTAAAGGGAGAGGGAGTCGCGAAATATTTTTTCTTACCAAGAGGGTTGAGTCTTAAAAAATATTGAAAAACACTGCTCTATGGGATGGACGACAACCTTTTTTTTTCCAACTCGAAAATTTAACCCTCGATCTCCATCAATAAAGGTGCTAAGGGGATATATTAATTACACAAACTGTAATCATATTTTATTCAAATCAACACCTCTCTCGTCATATTATTCTGTCATACATAATATGGCACAATATTGTACTAGCTGTTGAAGTGACAGACAAGTCGGTCATCTATAATACAGCTATAACTGTACTACATCTTCATAAGATACTACGCAATCAGCATACTTGCGTGTTTTACATAATGTCACATAAAAAACGGGACACATGGATGAAACAAAGTTGCTTTCTATGAGAGGGAGAGAGACAGACAGAGAAACACTCGCAGGCCATGTGGCTTACAACAGCTATAGCAACAAAAAGGGTCGTTACAACTTTAATTGGTCTTATTTTTTTCCGTCTAGCCCCCTTTCGAAACGCGCGATAAGGAACTTCGTTCCAATATGCGCAGTGATCTATATTATGTAGCAGAAATTATAAGGGTAGCTGCAATTTTATGTGTAGCCTAGAACACGCTAGATCCTCTACAACATAACTGTTCAGTGTTCACCTAAGATGACTGTTACTGTGCGGTTGTAAACATGCACGTCTAAGAACATTAACTTCGGTGATAATTTTTTTTATTTCACGACGTTTTCTCTGCGGCATAATAGTCAGATAGATGAAACTGACTTTTTAACTGACTTCCAAAAAGGAGGTTATATGTTCGGCTGTGTATATATATTTTTTTATTTATACTTTGTTACCAAACCAAATAAGTTTATTGTATGAAGTATGTCTGTTAGCACGACCAAAAATAAAGATAAGAAATATCTAAGACCCTATTAACTCGACTATAAAGATGTTATGTTGCGATTTAAATACCTTAATTGACTTTTTTCTCCATAGTTCTCCCACCGAAGTCACCAGTGATCGACACCAACCAGCACTACTACGTGCCAGGGGACATTCTCAAGGCGAACTGCTCGGCCGGCCCGAGCCGCCCGCCTGCAGAGCTCACCTTCTACATCAACGATATACCTGTAAGTATGAGTCACGATATTTTTTTCGTCCTGAAGGCAGGCCATCGTCCCTGACGTTACTGCGACCCTTGAGGATCTACTGTGACTCCTTCGCATTAAAGTGCTGTCCGCAACTCAATGCTACTCAAAAATTAAACGGTGTGGTTTAGGTTGGTGCCATGAGTAACGATATACCTGTGAGAATAATTATGATCAGACGGACTGACTGTTTAAGATACAGTTGTCATTGCAAGGTGACGAGATGATGCATTTTCGAATTGCCAATGGCTATTTAAAATTAAAGTAGGCAGCCCAACAAGATAGCAAGTCTGTCAATTCAATGTGCATCTTTTGTGCTGTAAGCAAAGTTCTGTTTTGAATGACACATTTAGAAATGTATCGTATCAGCCAGTTGCAATGTGAACTAACTTTTATGCTGCCCAGAGACATAGATAAAAGACGAGACTTTATACCACACAAAGCAAACCACTCAAAGGATTACTTTTAATTATAAACTTGGAGTTATAGCAGTAACATCAGAAAAGGTGCCCGAAAATTCACTACCGAAGATAAATTTTGTACGGGCTAAGCTCGAGCTGCGGGTAAAATCTAGACCAAACATAAACAGATAGTTAAAATACCTGCGCCAAAATTCAATTTCTTAATCGCATTAAAACTTCGTTGCGTTTATTTTATGCGAAACAAGTTAACTAACTGCATTACCATCTGTATGGAGCTTCATTTCAACTTGTTCCTGGGATTCTACTAATAATATACTTAACACTTGTCGTGACGTGTCTACTGTCTAAGGGCCTGTATTCACTTTGATTAGTGCGAGGGCAGGTAATTAGTGCATGTGATTAGTGATTAGGAGAAAATAAAGGACTCTCATTAATCAGTCGCTGTCCACACTTACTTTCTCCTTCTTACTAATCACCTGCAATAATCAGTGCACTTAACACTAATCAAAGTGAATACAGGCCATAAGCGCCAATAGCTGGTAGTGTATGCAACTTTTAAGCTAGATGAATAGCTCATGAAATTTGCTGAATTTTCACGAACTTCTAATTGATTCCTATAGTATCGTTCATCAAATTAATTTACTGATATTTTTACCTCTACCGTATGAACCGTACCGTATCTACTTGTATACATAAGCAAAAATATATCAGTCACTTCACAATAACAAAACCTAACAATCTATAACGCCTAAAATATTTAGCAGGTTGTTAAAGAGCATCCGGTAAGAACATAAACGTAAATAACAAAAATAAAAATGACTTTCCCATAGATTTTCGCAGTTTGAGCCGATAAAATAAATAAAAGATATTTCAATTTCACGTGAAATAAAACTCCAAAACAAAACGCAATGCTTTAGTCAGGATTATATGTAGGTCACATAATATTATAAACTACGAACATTTTCATGTTAGTTTATACATAATAATGTTAATGTGTTCAAAATGTTGTTATATAATTAATATTTATTAAATTAACATAGCATTATAATGAATCTCGATTATTCATACTTCATTTAAACATAATTTATAATCATTAATATTTATGAATGAACTACAAGCTTTTTACCCATTAATTAAAATAATAATAGGCCAAATGAAATGAAAAGCGGAGTTTCAATAAAAGAAAAGGGTCAAATTATTATAATATTATTATGATCGACGACCTCTGTGGCTCAGTTGGTGGCGCGTTGGTAGCGCAAGCCGGGGGTCAAAGGTTCGAATCCCGCCGACGGAACAAAAAGTTTTCAAAGTTCCTGGGTCATGGATGTGTATTAAATATGTGTATCATAATATAATAAAAATCTTAAATATATTATGTTTAGTATAAAAGTATTAAATATATTTCCGTTGTCTGGTACCCGTAACACAAGTCGTGGTGTGATGCGTCCATAGATATTATACTCGTATTATTTATGTAGCCTTTTTTTGCATGAAATATAATAATTCTTTGATTTGGACTTAAATGACCAATAAAAAAGTGACTATGACCGAAGTACGATCTAATAACATTTAACGTGTAAAATAAGCTAATACACTTATCTGTTTCTAATTTGCAAGTCACCACAAACATTCGGTTTACCGAGCATAACAAACTACCTACTTTATGTTACAGCTTAAAATTCGTCGAAGTAAACAACATTGTTTGCTGTAAGTTCCTCTATAGATATTGTTGTTTTAAGCTACTCTGTGGCTACTTTATGGCTAGTAAGATAAGACATTTTCTATTGATTTACTTGTTAAACCGATTATTTTGAAAAGGAATATTTTTTTACTTAAATGTATAAAAAATCGAACGAAAGGCGTCTTGTTCAACTATGTTCATAATTAAATTGTTAATGAATAAAATAAGCGTAAATAATGTTGTTTTTCATCTAAACAATAACAAGGAAAACTGAGACAACAATGCAGAATAATTAATTGTTTAAATACAACTCAGAAAAACAGATATAAACTTTGATAGTCTAAAATTACAGCGCCATTATTATCCAGTAAATAATATAACAATTGGTGATGTTTATTTGGGAGAATTCTCAGAATTGCCTCCCTCTGCAGGTCCAAATGACAGTAAAGTAGAATAAATATTTATAAAGCTGCCCGTTGATGCAATTTGTTTCATTGCTTCCCTCGAAATGAAGTCGTAATACGGGATATTTTGATATGTCAAATTTTCTGGGAACCTCTAAATATTCATAACTAGATTTTGCCCGCGACCTTCCTCAAGTTTCATGTGATATCCCACAGGAACGAGACAAAAATATTCTATAGCCTTCAGAATCTAAGCTGTCTCCCAAAAAAAAATCAGCTGGCTTGGTTCGGCCGTACTTGAGATATAATTATAGTACATATAATAATAAATAATAGCTCCCACGACGACGATGGCCGGTTTCATTGAAACCAGGCCAGCTACGCAGGAGTAATGTTGTAGTGCCTAAGTGTGTGTGCAGTACACAAGAGCACTCTCTATTCCTTTACTCTCATAACCCAGTGGGATGGACGACCGACACGACTGGCGAGAGATCAGGCGCAGGACCGAATTTTTACATGCCCATCCGACGCATGGATCATCTTACTGGTCAGACAATCAGGTGATCAGCCTGCATTGTCCTAACCAAACTTGGAAATAACAATATGTTTCCAACGCGGGAATCGAACCCACGACCTCCGAGTCAAGAGCCGCGCTCTAATATACCACTAGACCACGGAGGCGTTCCGTATACTTATAGTATAATAACAATACTAACACGACCTTCCTTTACATTCTTAGATCTAGACACGTGGTAGCGTACCTTATAAATTAAATCCAACCTACTTTAAGATCTCACATATCATAATTGAAATAACAGCCAGTGTTATAGGTATCCAATAAAGCAAAGAAATATAGTTTAACACGTCTTGTTCATAATGACGTTGTTTTATTCCTATAAGTACATTATTTATTTTTATTTTCGTTTATTGGGGTCTCCAAACAGTCTTACATATTTTTGAAGTAAGGTTTAAGTACATTTAAAAGATTTACTAAATGTAAAACCAACGGCGGTGACCACAAATTAATAATTAGTACTTATAGGAAAAAATAGAGATGTAGAGAGCAGAGGGTAAATTATTATTATAGGAAAATATATGTAATTGTGTAAGTGTGTAATTTATATCTCAATTGTTTTTGCGAAGCGAAACTTGACTCTCCTTTTTTACATTTATGTTTTTGGTAGGATAGTAAATAAATAATATTATTTATTCTATTGCACAGGTGACTCCAGGGCTACACCAGGAGCCAACGGCACCCGAGGGGCTGTTCCGTGCTGAAGTCTTCATACAGATCCAGCTTTGGCCAGCGCACTACGAGCGAGGGGCCCCCATACTGAGATGTGAGGCCAAAGTGGGCGATCTATACAGGGACAACTCAGCCGTCGCGCTCTACTCCGCTAACAGCGACCCCAAAATTGAAAGAGGTTGGTTTACTTACAAAGCATTACTTATGTCTAGATATAATTAGTTAGCTTCTTCGTGAATATTAGGCTCGTATAAATAGTCAGTACTTAAGATGCGACCCGGTCTCAAGACGCGGTTCGGCTCTGTGTTTGGTCCAAATTTTGACAGCCAACCAATCACAGAGCCTGAACCGTGTCTTGAGACCGAGATGCATCTTGAGTACTGACTATTTATACCAGCCTAAGTATTGTAATCGAATCAAGAAGGCATACAACTATCTGAATTCATCTAATAATATTATTCCGTACAATTGCGAAAGCTCAACCGTTCTTAAATGCGTGGTGGCATTTTTCGTAGAGCTGTTATTTTAACGATTTAAATATTCCTCTATTCCTTCTTATCATTATTTCCCATCTAAAACATATTTCAATAAACTAATCAAAGCTTTATATTGATAAACTGTGACCAGGAAAACATAACTTTGAACGAAATAATTGATTTATACATCGCGCATTAATTTATTTAATAACAGACGATATTCGCACTTAACACAAAGATGTAAGTGTCATTATGGCCGATCGAATTCGCAGTACATCTGGCCAGGAAGCCGCAGTAATAAGATTAGAAAGAGGTCATTGAGAGTCGGTGAGTTATAGCTCTCCGCCTCATTTGGGAAGACAATTTCCTTTGGGCAACAGAGTGTCATTGTTCAACGGCTATAATTTTAGTTTGCTAGATGAAACTCTATGTTACATTGTCGCCTGTATAGTGAGGAACTTAAATAGTAAGAAGTGTAGTAGTTTAAAAACTTATTATTTAAAATGTTCTATTTACCTACTTAAAACTTCTTGATGATTAAAGTCGGGTGGTTTAAAATAACAATGTTCACTCAATGTCCATTAAAATTCTTTTCTATTTGTTTACCCGTAAAAAGTGTAACTAATATTTAATAATTAACTTCACAAAAATCAAATCAAGTGCACGTAAAATGATTGTTAACTTTTGATTGAAAATACACCGACATAACTCGGTCGATTAATGAAATTAGTGATCCCACCGCTGCCACCATTTTATTGATGAACGTTACGCAATTGAATCACGCAGTAATCGTATTATGACCATGAATCATACTTAAACACAACGGACTAAACAATTTCTGGGGCTGTCAGAATGTTTAGTCTACCCGTTTCCATTACGTACAATGTCAGGTTTGCCGAAAGCCGAAATCAAATAAAGCTAAATATTCGGAAACGTAACATTTTTGCTTTCATAATACAAATTGCGAGCCTAGATTACGTCTCTTGTTTCTTTGTTCGCTGACATGTTTGAGACTTCTTTGTAATACTAACTTTTATTAGTGTATGAATGTGTTGCTGCTTTTATTAGTGTCTCACAAGTATTATGTTTCGATTATTAAATTTCTCGCCTTTTAGATAAAATTTAGTATATTTTTGAAAATATCTTAGATTAATATCTTATAATTAGAAGACATAAAAATGCATAAAACTCTTTTATAAGATTCTAAAAACTTATTTATGCTAAAGTATCTTAATTGTGACAAAATACTCGGGCTATAAAAGATATTGTTTCTATCGCTATAAAACTTCACCTAATAGTTACGAAACTAGGCCGTCCTTGAAAAAATGTTTGAGAATTTTCTGTAGTAGCGATGTTAGAGCAAAAAGATCCTTTAGCGTTATAAATCCAAAGTGGCAAAAGTATTCACTCAGCGTACCTGTAGCAGGACCAAGAGTGAGCTCCACAGGCCGAGTTTAACAACTTTCATTGTAAAACTTGTCCGACATAGTGCTATAGTTGGGAACATTTGTTTGAAATAAAATATTGAAATTCTGAGTGCATTCCTAGAAACCATTAGTCTAGAGTCTAGACCGGCATCATCAAGTAATGGATTCATGGCTGCGAACTTTTCATTTAAATGTTTTGTCCGAATAGTTAATAATGTTTCAGTCTTATTCTATGCTTCTTGTTTATTTTATTCTCCTACACTTTTAAATTTTATTACGTTTTGAATTTTTTTTTTCAATTTTAACTATTTTAACATCTACATCAGTTGAAAGATTAACAAGCGTTATGTTTACTATTTGATCAATAATCCACAAAGCTTCACACTAACCTATTTACATTATTGCATCGTCCATTTCAAAACACATTTCTGACAGTCTACAGACAAGATGTACTGCATTAAGTACACAATTGAATAACCTCTAATGGCCGCCCATAAAGCTTCCATTCAATTTCCCCTTACAATTGCCCGCTCATTATTCAATGTATTCAATTTTTTTTCAGTGACGTCACCGGGTGCCGGCGCCAAACTGCAGTCGTGCCAAATCCTCCTCCTATTTCACATTATCGTGTGGGCTAACAACACATAGGCATTAATATAGGTCTACAATAGTCTATAGTCTATTTTACTAAGTCCGTTTAAATATAGCTGAATTTGTACAGATAAGTGCCGGAGAGACTATACGAAACGGTCTCGGTGAAATAGGATATGTATTCAATTCTGGTCAGGATGTGAATTTAATAGTTAAATGTAAAACGAGCTGACTATACCAAAGAATGTAAAATAAGATATTGTTGATTTAATACAAATTATATGTCGATGATGTGTTTCATTTCTGTTGAACCCTTTGATTTAATTGTAATTGGTTTTGATATTTAGCAAATGCTTACAAAATTTTAATTTTAAATGTTTAACATGCTTAGATGAATCAGTAGAATTTAAAATATTAAAATTGGCTTCGGAATGTGGTTAAAAAGGAAATATAATGTTACGCAAAACCAAAGCGCCCGACACCTTAATAATTACAAAGCAGTGAGCGAGTGTAGAAGATTACTCAATACAGTCATGTCACAGTGTATCATGACACACTCGTACAAAACAAATTCGTAATTGTAAATTCAACACGAGAAATTCCACGAAATCCCAACTTTCCTCCATTAGTATCATACTAATTGTATTTTGAAACAAAATAAAACACATAATTAAGTGTTTCAAAAAATGTAGCTAGATAGTTTATAATGAGTGTATCTTTGAAACTATGAATCTGTCACAAAATATTATTGATAACTAGATGATGCCAGCAACTCCATTGCGCCAAAAATCGATTATGGCGTGGGAACCGTACATTTTCCTAGGATTTATCCTTTGTATCCTTTGTCATTTCCCGTATCTGCATTATCAAATCTAAGCAAAATCTGTGTTGTGGTTTGGGCATGAAGAGGACAGACACACATTTGGATTTTTAATATTAGTAGGGATACAACTCAATTTAGGCTTTCTTAGTAATGTAAAAATAATAGTAATTTTTTTTAAATATCAGTCTGTCTCCAGCAAAATCAGTCAAATCATGTCAACAAAAAATAAACCTTAAAAATTAATTATACAACCTTAGCAATGATGATGATAAAACAGCAGACGCTGTAATCGATACTCTAGCTCAAACTGTTTTAGTTTAGAAATTAACAATCAAATTGCTAGCGTAGGACGTCGTAACGATTTCACACTACAGGAATTTGAGTTGTTGTGAACTTGGCTTTATCTTGAAATTAATGAGCAATGAAAACTTGTCTTAGCTCGCACTAACTTTGTACGACTTGCTTTACGCTAGACTCGGCGAACGCAATTCCGCTGAGATTGTATCGCTAACATTTCCAAAGTAAGGATGAGTCTTTCAACTTTATACAAATTCAAAGTTGCACAGTTTTGTTTTCAAAAACAATTTAAAATTTTGTTAGCATTATAAATGATGTTATTTGGATGATTTCTATTATAGTTATAATAATAGCTGCTGCTACTTAGATAATTTTTAAATTTCTAACCCCCGCTGTAGAAGTGCAGTTTTGTAAAATCCGTTGTGAGATAGGTGCGATAGTTTCTGAAACTTCATGATAAATTAGTGATACTTTGCTTTTAATCAAATACATAAGATAGAAATTGCTCGTTTTGTTAACGTTACAAGTGAACCGACTTATCAAGCTACAATCGCATGACCTTAGGGCTTAGACTGTTCTCCTATGGGGCGCACAAATTAGAAACGTTCACGACCTAGTTGTGACCTATCCTTTCAGCAGTAATGTACAAATCAATGTTGTATCGTGAATTCAGTCATCTCTCTCTGTTGAATTTAATTTGTAATTCAACCATAGTGGATCCTTATAAAGTAAGAGTAGTATGTTAAATGAATTCACAGGATTGCAAGTGAGTAAACATTACTTGGAAAGGTAAGTTAATGCAATGGAATTGTTTTATACGGCAAAAGAATTGCAAGAAAAATATCTTCAAGTAACCATTTTTATAAAGGTTAAATGAGGAACTTGCTGTAAACAATATTATGTTAGTTTGCGCTCCTGCTATAGTTAATTTTGTTGACTTATGCTTAAGTATGTCAGGTTTTTTTTTTTTACTTGAATTAATATTCTATTCAACAGTGTTGTTGATTGATTAATAATTTGGCATTAGATAGGTACTCAAAAACGCTTGTGAGTTTAACTTCAATCTAAAATCCCCCGAGGACTAGCCTTATATTTAGGACGTTTTAAAACGTATCAAAGGACCTTGCCAAAATAAACTGACGGACAATACAACGACAACAAAGACGCCAAAACAAGCGACAAAGGAAACGATGTTGGTGATGTATTTATAGAGCATAGTATTAAAATTAGTCCACCGTGAATGATTGAAGCTTTGATCATGAGACAGCTACAAGTCCAGGACTGTCACGTCTACATGCCACTCAGATAAGGCCTGACAGGGGACTAGCAACTGATTAAGAGGTACGAAGTATGTACTGAATGTCCCGGAATTGTATTATAATAGTGCGACGCGTGTGTGTTCGGACATTATCAGTGAGTATCCCTTTTGTGACCTAATTCTTAAGAACATCTCTATTCTGTTATTTTGTGCAAAATTAATGTTTATTAATGGCTTCGTTTTTTGTTCGATCTAGTCAGTTTCTTATCAAAGTGTACAAATATTTCTTTCGAGATAGACTTTCAAATCACAGTTAAAAATAACGCGTGTTTCATTTTTACATGAGAATACTTTTTGCAGTTTGACGGAAAACGCGGACTAGATCAGGAACGAAGTTGCATTATTGCATAAAATAGAATAATTGATGTATAGCTTTGTCCACACTGGGCCTTTTTTTGTTCATCAAGGGCATGCGTTATAGCGCAGTCAACAGCGAACGTGAGGCATGCCCGTGACGCGCGTTGAAATCATAGCGCTCGCTATGACACTTTTCTTTCAACGCGGGTGGATTTTGACGCATTCAATTATTGAATATGCCAAGCGAAAGTTGAATAAAAAGAAGATGACGAAAATTTAAGATGAAATTGCATAAAGGTGGGTTTACACCAAAAGAACATAGAGCAAGAACAGCACAAGAACATTATTTCGTATTCGTTTAGTGTAAACTATAATTCGTTACAACATACTTTAGATCGTTTACACCAATCGATCAACAAGAACATCAAGAATAAGAACTTTTGCTCTATAGATGAGAATCATATAGCTCCGTTTAGACCAAACGAGGGAATGCTCATTGCTCATTCGTCAACGATAAGTAGTTAATTTATTTTTATAGTCCTCAAAGGTTGGATCCCATAAACATCTTTTGTTATGGTATAATTCTATCATTTGTAAACATTTTTCATTACTCCAATCCATATTTACGAAATAACCTTTGATAAACTACCTAAAACCAGCCGCCAAAAAGTAAAAATATCAAGAACACTAGAATCCCTTTGAAGAGACCGCCTCGAAGAGCGAGCACGTCCGAACACGAAAGAACGCTCTAGGCAATTGCTCGAGCGCTCTTGCGTCGTTTACACCAAACGAGCGAGATTCTTAGAGCATTCTACCTATTTACCACCGAACACGTGGCGAACACACTAGAACAACGAAATAATGCTCGTTGTTAGTTTACATCAAAAGAGCTTTACTAGAATGAGCATTCGCTCGTTTGGTCTAAATCCGTTTAGACCAAACGAGCGATTTGCTCCACATTAAGCTTATGGTTAAGTAACCATAAGCTTAATGTGGACAAAGCTTATGGTTACTTAACCCATCAATCCCCAAGCGGCACCCGGCTGCTGCAGGACAATTGAAACTCTAATAATGTGTCTGCGAGTCCCACGATCGAGGTATTAAAATACAGACCAGCAGCCAATTTTCAACTTGGACCATATGAAAATAAAAGCGTTGTCGGAAATGGCGTAAATATTTGAATATTTGTAGGTGCCAACGGTCGCGGAAAACATTCCTCATCCAGGCCGTTCGCAAACAAAAGGCTAGCCAATACGCGCGCCCTACAAATTCACTAGCGATATGACTCAGTTTATTTAAATACTAAGTTTGTTGGAGCGTAACTCTCGAATGCGAAATAGAATTCAAATATGTATTCTATTGTTTCCGATAAAAAAGAAGTAGGTGACTAGGTGAATTCTAAAAATTACGGAAGGTATGCTTATGCTACTTATACAATATTTTAAATTATTAACGGTAATGAATCGTTATTGACGTGATTTCAGTACCGTCAAAATCTTACACTACAAGTTACAACAGCTATCACCTGTACTTTACAGTATCGATATGTACATTTATTTATTTTATTTTTTTAAAGAAACTCCTCCTCCCGTAGCCTACACCCCGTAAAAAATAGTTACACAATGGAGACATAATATTTTGTTAATAATATCAAGTGCGTTTTCTAACGTAGCAGACCAGAACAAAAAAATTGTACAGCTTTAAGGACTATTTATAGTTATATTTTATTTCATCATTTTTTGTGTCTAAAAGCTGTGTACTCTCACTACTAAGTCAATTGAATTGCTATCAATTAATACGTTTTATTCTATATATTTATTCATTTATAAAACGTATTTGTATGTGTGAATAAAATATTATCGTCCAAAAATTTTTTAATTAATAGTGTCTATTTATTTGGGTCAGATAGATACCGAGGTGAAGATTTTATTTTAACTTCTAAAATCTAACCTATATTATTCTGTTTTCCTTTTAAATATTAACCGCGCAAATGATAGTATAATAATAGTAGACGACCTCTGTGGCTCAGTGATGAGCGCGTTGGTAGCTCAAGCCGGCGGTCGCGGGTTCGAATCCCGCCGACGGAACAAAAAGTTTTCAATGTTCCCGGGTCTGGATGTATGTTAAATATGTGTATGATATAATAAAAATCTTAAATATATTTATAGTATAAAAGTATCAAATATATTTCCGTTGTCTGGTACCTGTAACACAAGTCCTTTACGTACTTAGCACGGGGCCAGACTGACGTGGTGTAAAGCGTCCATAGATATTATATTATTAATAGTCAGTAGTCAACAGTCACCACTTTCCAATTTTAAAAGCTGGAGAAAAAGTCTCTTTGATGTAATTGAAAAACAGCTGTCAGTTTCTTAGTCGTTTTGAATCGTTTAAACTTTTCTTACTTTGTACTTTGTGGGCTTAGCAGAAAGTATAATTGTCATGTTCCTGTAATAAAGGTGTTGATTTTTTTGTGGAAATAAATGAAACAGCCAAAAAAATTAAACGATATAATATTATATTGTATGGACTTGTACAGAGGGGCCAGAGCAGAGAGAGAGAGAGTACGCGAGCGCTGATATTTGACAACATATTAACACAGATTAAAAATGTTGCGCTCTATTTAATATTTTAACAAAAGGATATAATATTATTTACCCATGAAATAAATTTCAAACTACAGTGAGCTAGCGCGTGAAAAGTCCATCTCCCAGGGACACTGTCGTTTCCCATCTACATCGTTATAACAGAAATGGAAGAGGACACTAAAATCCGTTCTCATCCTTTCAATAAACGTCAAGCTAATAATACCGTCACAGTAAATACAGCTATGACAGTAAATGAACGTGATACGTTTCGAGCGAAACACGATTAAAAAGTTAATTTTCACCCAACGCTGCGACCGAATATATTGCTTTCGGCACAAACAAGCTTCGAACTCTGATCGGCTTTCGACGCATCGCTGCATACATTTTGCCAAGGTTTGTCAGTTGCGTAACTTTAAAATTCTGTATTACAAAAGCTTCGCTAAAATTTGTTTGGCAGCACTGACAGCTTTTAGATTCACTTTGTGTGGAGGTAAACTTGCACAATAAAAGTCTAGTAGCCGCCAAGAGTGGGGATGCTTTTGAAATACATCAAATTTTTGTTTCGTATACACATTTTTATAATAAACTAGCTGTTGCCCACGACTTCGTCCGCGTTAACATAGTATAATAATAAAGATGGATAGTTTTCCCCTCTTTGTGGTTCCTTATAAAAAGGGCAAAAACGGGACCCTATTTAAGCAAACGTCAAACGCAAACGGCAATAAACTTTCATGTTTCTAACTCAAGAAATGACGGACTTTCATTCAAACTCGCCGCCGCGAGTCGCGAGCCTGGGGGCATGATAATTCAGTGTGAGCGATTCTCGTGTGTCACTGACGCGAGCCGAGTAAGTTCGCGAACTTAAAACCCGCGTACTTTAAGTTCGCACCTGTGTCACCCCTTTTACAAGTTAAACACATCTAGGCTCATTTTATCCACAATAAAAAAATTCTGTCCCATAAAGAGGAGTACTTAGCGAGGACTAGTCTTAACTTTAATAAAAACGTGTGTACTTTTATAAGATACAATTAGGAGTGTATCCAGTTCCAAGGATACTCCCGACCTTACTGCATCTGCGGCCTAATTAGTGTTCCCTGCAGACCGCCCGCCATTACTGTCGCACTCATTTACCTCATATACGTTCAACGTTATACTTAAAGAGGTGTTGGTAAAATTATATTGCCTATAATAATCTTATAGTTATTATTGTAAGGCAGATTTAATTACCTTCCCTTTGTTAGGTTTCATAATAAATTGAGGAAAATGTTGATTAAAATCCGGTCTACGTCATAAATAACGCGACAAAAATGTTGAGTGGACCCCGGATGGAGTGGATAGATGTTTTCCAGATAGAAAGAAAAATGTACGTTTCTATTGGTGGTATAGTCTCTAAGTACATGCATTTAATATGCATAGACTAGTAATTAATATTTTAAAACTTTCTGTGACTACGAAATTAAAGTTAATAAAAAATAATACAAAAAAATCGGCCAAGTGCGAGTTGGACTCGCGCACGAAGGGTTCCGTACCGGCATAGAGCGAAAGTAGACAAAAAAGTGTGTTATAATTCATTTTATAATTTCTTAAAATTTTATTATTTATTATTAAAGTACAAATACAATTAAGTATTTTGTGAACATTTCAATTGCTTATGTGTTGCCGTTATTGATTAAGAGCCAAAAATAGCAAAAAAAATCACGTTTTTTGTATCTTTAATTTATTTTATTTTTAGTATTTGTTGTTATAGCGGCAACAGATATACATAATCTTTGAAAATTTCAGAAGTCTAGCTATAGCGGTTCTCGAGTTACAGCCTGGTGACAGACAGACGGACAGACATCGAAGTCTTAGTAATAGGGTCCCGTTTTTACCCTTTGGGTACGGAACCCTAAAAATGGTACAGAAAAACTCCTACTAATGATATGGGGCCCTAAACTTTTAATTAGCACAACTTTAAAAACACATCTCACCTCAGACATTCTAAATTCAAACTACAAAGTTTTTCCAATTTCAAATGTGTTTAATAAAACTGCCAAACTGTCAAAGTTAGAGAATGATTTAGTTCTAAATTAGAAACAAAATTTATATTAAGGTAAATCAGATCTGTCGCAAATCGCAAGTGCCCAATGCAATATTATAATAATTGTTCTGTGCCACTTACGACGGTGTTAACACAGCGTGCTGTTAAATACCGTCGTGTGTGGCACTACAAGTCAGCAGACTGGGATGGGATGCGATCGTTTTTTGCATCCTATCCTTGGGGGCACGTGTGCTTCTCGCCGGATGATCCCGACAACACTGCCAACTCTGTTGCCGATGTGGTGATGCAGGGGATGGAACTTTTCATTCCGTCCTCTGTAGTGCCAACTGGCGGCAGATTTCGTCCCTGGTTTGGTTCATCCCCCAAAAAAGCTTCTCGCCGGAAGCAGGAGGCTTACCAATCCTGGGCCAACGCAGTGTCTGCTCGGGATTTAAATACCAGCACGTATAAAAAGGAGTATAACCTTGCCAAGGGACCTAGAGGCAAGGTTGTACTCCTTTCCTTTCCCTCAAGAAAGAGATTACTCGGGCAAAGCAACAGCACGTCAGTAGAATTGGCAAGAGACTTGAGCGCCTCTCCTCGGGAACTCGTGCATTCTGGCCTCTGGCCAAAGCTATTGAAGGAAATTTCTGCAAGCCAACTCTACCATCCCTACACGTAGGAAATGGATCGTTGGCCCAGGACGCAAAAGACAAAGCCGATCTTCTGGGCAATCTCTTTGCGTCAAACTCGACCCTGGATGACGAGGGGCAGAATCCGCCGACCATACCGCGATGCACGAGCATAATATCGGATATTCGGTTTCATCAGCGCTCAGTGCGAAAAGCTCTCTGTTCCCTTGATATCCAAAAGTCGAGTGGGCCTGACGGAATCCTGCCTATTGTGTTGAAAAAGTGTGCTCCAGAGTTGGCACCGGTCTTGACGCGTCTTTTTCGGCTCTCCTATTCCACTGGCATCGTCTCGGATGCCAGTGGAATAGGAGAAGTTCGTGGTACGTAATACGTAGGTGTTACGTTCCTGGAAGACAGCCTTGGTGCACCCGATCCCCAAAAAAGGTGATCGCTCAAATCCTTCCAACTACAGACCAATCGCTATAACCTCTCTCTTCTCGAAGATAATGGAATCCATTATCAATAGCCAGCCAGATACTTGGACGGCCAGGGATTATTAAGCGACAAACAATACGGGTTCCGTAAAGGTCGCTCGGCTGGTGATCTCTTGGCGTACCTGACTCATCGTTGGGCTCAGGCAATTGAGTCGAAGGGAGAGGCATTGGCTGTTAGTTTGGACATTGCGAAGGCCTTTGATCGGGTTTGGCATAAAGCGCTGCTATCAAAGCTTCCATCATACGGGCTGCCCGAGAAATTATGTAAGTGGGTCACTAGTTTCTTAGCAGACAGAAGCATTAAGGTCGTAGTTGACGGCGAATGCTCGGAAACTCAATCTGTTGATGCTGGTGTCCCTCAGGGCTGTATGCTATCGCCTACTCTATTCACCAATGACATGTCACAGAGCAACGGCATTCATTGCTATGCGGATGATAGTACAGGTGATGCTGTATACACCGGCTCCCCCAATATTTCTCGGCAAAATGTCACCGAGAGTCGAAACGAACTTGTGTCTAAGGTGGAGAATTCATTGGAGAAGGTCTCTGAATGGGGTAGACGTAACTTGGTCCAATTCAACCCCGCCAAGACACAAGTCTGCGCGTTCACCATTAAAAAGTCGCCAATGGTCGTATATCCTCGTTTCGAGGGCACATCTTTAACCATCTTCCCTAGCATTGAGATACTTGGCGTCAACATATCGAGCGAAGTCCAGTTCCGATATCATCTAGAGGGTAAGGCCAAATTAGCCTCGAAGAAGCTTGGTGTTCTTAACAGAGCGAGACAGTACTTCAGTCCGGACCAACGCCTACAACTCTACAAGGCGCAGGTTCGGCCTCATATGGAATATTGTTCTCATCTCTGGGCAGGGGCGCCAAAATATTAACTGCTCCCTCAGGATCGTATCCAACGAAGGCCGCTCGAATTGTTGACTGCCATGGTGTTTCAAACAGCTTGGACCCCTTGGAATTATGCCGAGATGTAGCTTTACTCTGCATCCTCTATCGGTTGTATCACGGGGAGTGCTCTGAGGAATTGTTCGGAATCATACCACCTGCAACTTTTCGCCATCGTCCCACGCGAAAAACATACCATCCTCATCACCTTGATGAGTGGCAGTCTTCCACAGTGCGTTTTTCGCGTAACTTTCTGCCGCGCACTGTAAAACTCTGGAACGAACTGTCACCAGCAGTATTTCCGGACCTATACGACCTGCAAACTTTCAAGAAAAGAGCGTATTCCCTCTTAAAAGGCCGGCAACGGCGACGGTAGTTGCTTACCATCAGGTGACCCGTTTGCTCGTTTATTGCCCCTTATTTAATTAAAAAAAATAAAAAAAATTGCTTACCTGGCTTTACTGCAATGGAAATTTCTAATATAAGCCGGAGAGCTTATATTAGAAATTTCCATTGCAGTAACGCAACGCACTGTAAGATGCTACCTGTAAAAGACGCTGCTAAATACGAGAAGGTGTTGAAGGTATCATCACAGTATACAATTATACATACCATACATACGGTAGGTAAAAGTTTTTACGCCAAGTCATGAGGTTAAGGGGGCGACTAGCCCAAAATTGTCGATTTTATAATTCATTTTTATACTTGAAAATAAGCCCCGATTGTTTCATTTTTTAAACATAGACACTGCATTATATATTTCCTAGAATCCAATCTAGCGGAAACACGATATCTTAAAAATTTTTCTATAGAAAAAAATCACAAAGATGCATCTAATTTTCACGAATTTTTCATAATATATTGCCATAACCGTGCATTACACTAAGATAACCCATCAGTCGTGGCAAAACGAGACACAATAGCTTTTTCATTGTTATCGCGGCCGTATGTGGCCGCTTGGGGCTTCATGAATTAATGGGTTTATTGTCGTTACTAGTAAAATATTTATTATAATAGACAATATAATATAACAATCTAAACACTAAAAATACAATGTAAAATATAAAAATATATGCAAACTTAAAGTATAAAACTATAAAAAAGAAAAACTTCCCTAGGTCATCCCCATCTGGCAGAGTGCCTAGCAAGCTGACAGCATTGCCACGCTGGATGGCAATTGCTATCCGCTGTGCCAGGTAGCTTCCGGCTCTGTTCTCTTCAATAATCAACGTCTATAATTAGGCGACTAATCATGCATTCTGATGATGATAATTATTAGATTCGATATGCTAATTACTAAGAAGAGTTAACTTAATTGTATAGTAAGCAGGTTGTTAGTTGTGATAATTGAGTTAATGATAGGATAGTCTGAATTTAAGGAAGTCAGGAAGACAGACAGACAGTCAGTCTATATGACAACTGCAACGAAAAATGTTGAACAATCAACAAAAATAATTTCAATTCCGTAATTTAAAATTGTCTGCAAAAAAAGATATAATAAGATCTTGACTCTGTCACTAAAGGTGCTCCCAGACAGAAGTTATATAACGTTGTAAAACATTCTGTAACACGATAACATTTTATATTATCGTGTAACTTACGCTACAACATGCCAAAAAATGAATGTGACTTTTGTTATAATTTATTAAAAAATGTTATACAAAAATGTTATCTAACATTATATAACTTCTGTCTGGGAGCACCTTAATATGCGGTTTTAATTTCTAAATATTATAGCAACTTTAATAAGCACAAAAAATTTGCAAGACTATGTCTCTCCCCTCTCTCTTCCGCTCTTGACTGTGATCGTCGCTAATATGTGGGAAATTGAATATCAAATATTAATATCTCGGGAGTTTCTTTCGCATCATAAATCACAAACTGAAGTGTCACGGAAACCTGTTAAGGTACCAATTTGGGTCACGTGGGCCCCCTATTCCGACCGTTCACTATTATTTTGCCTCTTACAGGACCTTCATGCCTACTGCATAAGGCTCACTCTAGCGGTAAAATAACTTTGAACGATTACTAGTACGAATTTAAATATAGGGTACATTTTGCAGGCTAAAGAATCATGGCTTAATTTGCAGGTGCTACCGTTAAAATTCATTTGGATTCTTCAGAAAAATAGTTCAAATTTTTGCCAAAGTGTGTCTGTCTGAACGCACAAACAACTGAACCATATTGCTGAAATTTCGGTATGGAGATACTTTGAGGGAAAGGATATACATTACTTTTTATCCCGGAAAAATGTACGCATCCCACGAGATAAACAAATTCTGGCACAACGGAGTTGTGCGTCATCTAGTTATATACTTGACTTACTGAAATGTACTTTTCTCACCTCCGGGCGGAAAACGTCAACTTTCTTCCCGCTGCGCATACCGATGTTGCCGCTTTTCGCCTCCTTCGATGAGAAAAATAGTATGTGCACCATGGACAGTAAATAAGAAAGCCTCAGATCAATAATTACATGTGATCTGAGACATTTCTTATTTTCCTGCCCTAGGTGCGTAATGTACTATTTCTCAATAACATGATAGTTGATATTTTTGCGTTATTCAAGACTTTAAGCTCGTATCGCTTACGAAAACTTTCTTTTGATCTCAGCGCAATAAAAATGTATAAAGTGTAACCTATTTTACACGACGTCGTAGTTGACACAGGCTTACATGTACGCACAAAGAGTTTGTCGTGGTCGTATTTTGTTGGCTTTAAGTACGTTGTGGTTGTATTATTTAAAAATGACAATATTATATAGTATACGAAAAAAGAAAAATCCCACCAAAACATTTCATGTAAAATGTTGCCAAAACGACCATATAAGGTTTGCCCTATGAAAAAGATAAAATCAGAACTCATGTAGAGCCAAGCTTCTGAATCAACACGGCCTAACTCTACCAATCCTAACTATTTCAACAAATTCTACATATCAGCTAAGACGAGTCACGCGAAGCGCAAGGGCACTAAACAACCAATAGAAACAGTAAAATAGTAACAAACATAATATTATTATTATAATTCGACGATTCGATTCGACGATTGCCCATCACCATCATCGGTGGTGCATTCTTCGCAATATTGCTGGCAATCAACGTCATTCGTCAAGGTTCAACGTAGAGAGAGGCATTATCTCTACAGGATGTAACAAAACTAGACGATGATACTTTAGGGTGTGTATGGTCCCAGGAAAGTAGCAGCGCTAAAAGAGTATTTTTTTTATCACCTTTGATAGAAAAATCATTACGTGCGGGCGCTTGCCCATACAAATCACAAAAAATTGCTCTTTCAGCGCTGCTACTTTCACAGTGAACTCTGTATGAGGAACACATACACACCTTAAACTATTATCACTTGGTTTGTTACACCTTGTATGTAACTAGTTGAGGCCCGCAACTCCGTTGCGCCGAAATTCGTTTATCGCGCGGTTGATAGACAGACACACTTTCGCATTCTTGATATTAGTAAGTATGGATATGGGTTTACAATTTAAAAAAAAGATACCAATGCCCATAAAATTAACCAATAAATAATAGCTACTGCCGCAGCGGTTTCGGTGACGGTGGCCGGTGTCGTTGAAATAAGGCCAGTTGTACAGGAGTAACTCCATAGTGCCCAATAATGTGCGCAGTATACAAGAGCACTCTCTAATCTATGTTCCTTTACTCTCATAATCCAGTCCAACGGCCGACCGATACGACTGGCGAGAGATCAGACGCAGGACCGATTTTTTACATGTCTATACGATGCATGGATCATCTTTCTTGTTAGACAATCAGTTGATCATCCTGCATTGTCCTAATCAAAATTTAATTAAAATGTAGCCAACGCGGGGACCGAACCGACGTAACGTGCTCTACGCCACTGGACCCGAGGCGTTAATTATATAATGTTATACCTGCTATGTTCGCATTACTGGAAACGGAAACATTCCATTTGCAAACCACAGCTAGTTAATACAGTCTGTAAGTTAACAGTCTGTTAGTTAATCTCAGATCAAAGGTGAAGCAGTAGAATAATATTATTAGCTCGAACGAAGTAATTAGCTTCAGCCAAGCCGCGAGGTTCAGTTTAACTTAGAGTAGGGGAATAGAGGAACCTAGAGATTGTTAGCAGAACTTGCCTAATGTGTGTTTACTTTGTTCTGTTTTTGTTTATTAGGAACAACAACAGCTATCAATCTAAAACTAGCAATTATTAGAAACTAGTTATGAATGATACTTAAATATTATTTTGGCAAATAAAGTAGAGTCAATAACTTTAGTGGATAGTTAACATAAAAATATCTATATACTTTAATCATTTTAATAGCAGTATCTAGTATGTTATAATGTGTGATTTTGATGTCTTTTTTAAATGACATTATGTAACAGGAAAAGAAAATCTTGGCAAAAGACACGTGCGGGATCCAAGTATTCATTTTATCCTGCAAACGTGTTTTTTTCTTCTTTTAACAATTTTTTTCAAATTTTTCCTTTCGGAGATAATAATATGATCTACAGTTTATGTAGCTTACGAACTCACTAAAGCTGTGTGTGTAAAGTAAAGTCGTGGAAGTCTGCGTGAGTTTCTTACAATATTGTTTACATTTCATACTAATTCCTGCAATTTATTGCTGCAATAAATGTCATGCGAGAAGCTCGCGGATAATACTATACGAAACTAGACCTTATATCTGCGGTTACGCGCAGCAAGATCTGTCGCGAGTCCTCGCAGAAGTGTTTAGACATGCTGTCGCAATTACTCGTAGGAAGCGCTTGACAGATTGTCAACAAATTGTCAAGCGCTTCCTGCGAGTAGGTGATACGGGGTTTACACTTGCAAGCTGCTGTCAGACAGACTGTCAGACACTTCTCGCGACAGTTGTCTTGCAGGTGGGAACAAGGCCTTAGAGTCCTTTTAATTTAATTATTAATCCAGCAGTTATTCAATGAAATTTTAGACACAAAACGCATCAACGTTGACCAACCAACAACGCTGCTAAAAAGATATCTTCTGTCAAAAAAAGTTTACAAACCGCGCACAAGTTATCCTAATCTCCGATTGCGGCCGTTATTTACCTCTGTTTTAGTCTTACTCTTAGGCCATGGCCCTCGCGAGTCGCTGTCATTTGTAATTGATGTTAATATGCAAATTACAGCCAACTTTATACGGATCACTTTGATTACGCCGAACGAAAATTGTGATTTATATGATTCAACGCTGAAAGGAAATCGTAAGAAGTACGTATAATATATTTTTTGAACAATAATTTAATAGAGTAAAATGTTCTAAGCCATAGTTTTTAACCCATCAATCGTGGCAAAACGAGACACAATAGCTTTTTCATTGTTATCGCGGCCGGATGTGGCCGCTTGGGGCTTCATAAATTAATTAAAAAAGGTAAGGTAATAACCATACTTGTAGTATTTAATATTCATATTATTATGTATGATCTATGTAATATTAATAATACGTTCTTGAGTATTAGCGAGACTAACAAAATGTTTTTTTTTTTTATATAGAAGGTAGAAGGTATAATAATATATTTTTTCTTATAATTAGGAACAATGATTACACAAGGATGTTGAATGTGTGTGCTGGCCCTTACCCGTGAGGATTTAATGAGATTTCGGTAACAAATTCGTTATTGGAAAACGGTGGTTTGTCTTTACGATGTTGATTAACGGCTAACGATCCCTTTTGAAAAATATGCCGAATTTCACAAGCAAATTACGGAATCGTAATTAATATTCCTATAAATAATAAGAGTTTGTTTGCAGCGTGAAGGATAAGGCTGCGCTTCCACGAGAGATGTGTTGCGAGGGATGTGTTTTTGAGAACCAATACAATCGCTTCATTGACATGACCATGCCATGACATCGCTCAGCGCGGCGATGCTATTGGATCTTAAAAACACATTCCTCGCAACACATATCTGGTGGAAACACAGCCTAACTGTGGTAGACCCGCTTCCATCTGAACTCAATTCACATTCGTATTTCCAAAAATTTTATGAATAATAATAATGAATATGGTTGACTTTACCATTTTCTAAGTCGCCTTGCTGCAGGTCGTCTTGGTTTTTAGCGCCGCGTCCGGTAAGTTTGCCAATTTTATATAGAGCATCCCGTGTGGTAATAAAGTTCAATTTTAATAACTCACTAAGAAATACATGATACATAGCCTCGTCACATTGCAATGTAAACCCTCAAGCGGTATTTTTGCCCGTGTACAAAATCAACCCATATAAATCCCACGTTACACGCTTTAGGGTTAAAGGAGGAGCAAAAATTTCATTTTCACATTTTTCGCCGTTTATTTACTATGCGCTGACAAGTTGAAGATGCGGGGAATGCTTTAAATATAATCACGACCATACATCTTCAGGCACATGGTGACATTATGTAAAGTGCTTTCAAAGCCTCCAGTGCCTTTAGTGTTCATATTGCTTCATTAGCTGTAGGCTCTTACGATGTTCCACATTTTGTACAAAATGTATAAATAACTAGTAGCTTTCACGCGTCAATGTATACGAATTTGTTTTATCCTAAAGAGAAATGTTTTTTGTTTGTTCCTACAAAATACCAGATTACTTTTACCTGTAGATTAGAAGTTACGTGAAGGGGTGTGAAGATAAAAATTATTGCAAAATAAATATTTCTCGTAACATGTATTATGTAACTCCTATAATAGGCTATAATATTACGGGTTGCGCTACTATCACTTATAATCCCTAGCCTCCTTTAGCATAACTGCTTAAGAAAGCTATATTGTGTTATTATTTCCCTTTAGTTGTCCGAAACAAAAAAGTTGTTAAACGAACGTTTGTAAAGCCGGCCCATTTGTGCCGGGGCTTGCTGTCTCACATTTAATATAAACCTTTTCACGTTCTGTGAAATAAAAAAAAACTATCATTTTTACTTATCATAGGTGGGGCAGTGGCAGCATAATAAGAAAATATGCAGCATATTTCCTCGACTCATCAATCTATTGTATTCTGTTTAGCCGCTACCACAAGTTCCTGGAGCTCCCGCAGGTATGCTCTAGTGGTACTAATTAAACCCTTTACCGACGCATCGCTACTTATCCTGAGTTGAGGGTGCATTCCCCTTTTTGTGGCGCTTGTATTGTGTGTATAGCAAACAAAATGTGTACTCGTTTTATTAGCTACTCTCTTCTACGCGAAATAGGTTTAACAAATGACTGTAAAGTAAATGGATAATACTTTCAAAGACTTCAAACTATATTTAAATATAAATAATAGCATTGACTGCAAATGTGGTTAAGCTACTTGCACGTGGGTGTGTAAGCCAATTCAAAAGCGCTTAAAAACGTATTACAATCGGTTTAGCACTAATTTGCCAACAATATAATATGACATAAAATATAAATGATTTAATAAATCCTTTGAATAATTTTATAATTAAAATATTTATATGTTAGTTAAATATTATATGGAAATTTCGTTTAGTCATTTGTTTTACATCATGTCTGGAAGGGTACAAGCTTGGCAGGATCTTTAAAAACACTCCTTTATAGAAAAAAATAAGTTAGTTTTAGTCTTTAATTTATTATTTAAGTGTTCTTTATTCAGACAAAAGCTCATTCCTATGGGAAATGCAGTTGAAAGTACTAAAGTTAAGCGCTGAAGATTAATAATTAAGATATTTTCTTGAATTACATCGGCTAATAAATGTTTGTGTTGACTCAGTTCGGATTTAAAGTTAAATTAAAAACTTGTGTTTCGCCCGGGCCGGCTATTTAAGGCGTGCAGCTGAAGTTCCGTATTGGAAACACGTCAGGCTGCTTGGGTTTTTCTTGTTGCTTTCTCCAGCTTACCGTATTCGGCAAGTTTGTTTGTGGAGTTGGGAACGACAAGGTGAAACATGCAAAAATCTTAACGCAGATAAGCGGAGATTGGAAAAAGGGTAAATACGAAGAAATGAGAACGGGTTGTTTTAGATTTTCACTAGCTGCTGCCCGCGACTTCGTCCGCGTTAGCATAGTATTTTAAACTAGCTGTTACCCGCGACTTCGTACGCGTTAACATAGTATAATAACAAAGATGGATAGTTTTCCCCTTTTTGTGGTGGTCTCCCTTATTCAAAGGGTAAAAACGGGACCCTATTTAAGCAAACATCAAACGCAAACGTCAATAAACTTTCATGTTTCTAACTCAAGAAGTGACAGACTTTCATTGAAACTTTCTACCCCAATTTCACCCCCTTAATTCTACCCGAATTACCAGAAACGTACCCATTCATCACAAGAAATGACGGACTTTCATTTAAACTTTCAACCCCTATTTCACACCCCCTTGGGGGTAGAATTTCCAAAAACGCTTAAACACGTATCCAATCATTTTCGATCAGTAGCCCAAACATAAAATTTCAAGTTTCTAACTTAAGAAATAACGGACTTTCATTCAAACTTTCAACCCCAATTTCACCCCCTTGGGGGTAGAATTTCCAACGCTTAAATACGCATCCATTTATTTTTTATCAGTAACCCAAAAATAAAGTTTCATGTTTCTAACTCAAGAAATGACGGACTTTCATTCAAACTTTCAACCCCTATTTCACCCCCTTCGGGGTAAAATTTTCTAAATTCCCTTCCTTAGGTGGGTGTCTACTTAATAAAACAACCCTACTCACCAAATTTCATGGCTGTAACTTGAAATAATTCGTGGCTGCAAAATTTGAAGTAAATCCGTTCAGTGCTTCTGAGTTTATCCCGGACATACATACAGACAAACAGACAAACAGACAAAAATTCTAAAAACTATATTTTTGGCTTCCATGTCGATCGTAGATCACGTCCCAAGTATTATTTTTCAAAAATAGTCAATGTACAGAATTGACTTTTTTACGATTTTATTATATATATAGATGACTTACTTTGTTCTCAAAAAGGAGAAATAAGACGTGTCATGAGAGAGAAGGGTGGGGGGGGTTTGGGGGGGCGCAGCCCCCCCCCCCCCCCCCCCCCCCCCCCCCCAAGAAACGACCGGTGCCAAAGCTCACCGCATAGTAATAAAACGACACTCGAAATCTGTATTGATAAGATACATAAAAGCTGATAGCAAGGCAAGGAGTGGAGATAGATACATAGTGTAAAGGACGAATTTGTAGGAAATTTTATGAGCTTTCTTTTTGTACAGTACTTTTTTTTCTATACAACTAACCGTTTAAGCGATATGAGCAAAAAACTAAAAATATTGAAACTTGAGCCCCTTCTCCCCACCCTGGTGATATCGTTATAATTTATATCTTATGTGTTGATCCGACCTCTAAGTAATATACGTGCAAAATTTGAAGTAAATTCGTTCAGTACTTTTTGAGGTTATCCCGGACATACATACAGACAAACAGACAAAAATTCTAAAAACTATATTTTTGGCTTCCATGTCGATCGTAGATTACGTCCCAAGTATTATTTTTCAAAAATAGTCAATGTACAGAATTGACTTTTCTACGATTTTATTATATGTATAGATGACTTACTTTGTTCTTAAAAAGGAGAAATAAGACGTGTCATGAGAGAGAAGGGTGGGGGGGGGGGGCTGCGCCCCCCCCCCCCCCCCCCCCCCCTCCAAGAAACGACCGGTGCCAAAGCTCACCGCATAGTAATAAAACGACACCGAAATCTGTATAGATAAGATACATAAAAGCTGATAGCAAGGCAAGGAGTGGAGATAGATACATAGTGTAAAGGACGAATTTGTAGGAAATTTTATGAGCTTTCTTTTTGTACAGTCCTTTTTTTTCTCTACAACTAACCGTTTAAGCGATATGAGCAAAACTAAAAATATTGAAAATTGAGCCCCTTCTCCCCACCCTAGGTGATATCGTTATAATTTATATCCTATCTATTGACCCGACCTCTAAGTAATATTCGTGCAAAATTTGAAGTAAATCCGTTAAGTACTTTCTGAGTTTATCCCGGACATACATACAGACAAACAGACAAACAGACAAAAATTCTAAAAGCTATATTTTTGGCTTCCATGTCGATCGTAGATCACGTCCCAAGTATTATTTTTCAAAAATAGTCAATTATTTTTCAAAAATAGTGTATAGATGACTTACTTTGTTCTTTAAAAGGAGAAATAAGACGTGTCATGAGAGAGAAGGGTGGGGGGGGGGGGTAAGGGGGGGGGGCGCAGCCCCCTACCTAGAAACGACCGGTGCCAAAGCTCACCGCATAGTAATAAAACGACACTCGAAATCTGTATAGATAAGATACATAAAAGCTGATAGCAAGGCATGGAGTGGAGATAGACACATAGTGTAAAGGACGAATTTGTAGGAAATTTTATGAGCTTTCTTTTTGTACAGTCCTTTTTTCTCTACAACTAACCGTTTAAGCGATATGAGCAAAAAACTAAAAATATTGAAACTTGAGCCCCTTCTCCCCACCCTGGGTGATATCGTTATAATTTATAGCCTTTGTGTTGACCCGACCTCTAAGTAATACTCGTGCAAAATTTGAAGTAAATCCGTGCAGTAATTTCTGAGTTTATCCCGGACATACATACAGACAGACAAAAATTCTAAAAACTATATTTTTGGCTTCCATGTCGATCGTAGATCACGTCCCAAGTATTTCAAAAATAGTCAATGTACAGAATTGACTTTTCTACGATTTTATTATATGTATAGATATTACTTAGATTTTATTATATGTATAGATGACTTAGTTTGTTCCTAAAAAGGAGAAATGGTGGTGTCCTTTTTGGCACATAAGGCATTGCACTACCTACAATTTCATTTCAAGTTCTGTTTATTGGTATTTCTCATTGTTTTGTTATTGTGTCCGGTTCTATTCCGTGTTGTATTGTTAGCAAAATTTTCAGGGGGGGGGGGGTTTCAAGAAACGACCGGTGCCAAAGTTCCCCGCATATTAATCAAACGACACTCGAAAACTGTACGTTTAGTTTAGTTTTTAACTTTGTTCTTAAAAATTAGGAATATAACGCCGCGACACCGTTTTGTTTTTTGCTAAATTTCCAGGGGGTTGACCGGTGCCAAGGCTCCCCGCATTTTAATGAAATGAAATCTGTATAGATAAGATAGATAAAAGCTCATAGCAAGGCAAGGAGTGAAGATAGATACAAAGTGTAAGAGACTTTGTAGGAAATTTTCTGAGCTTTCATTACGTATCGGTCATTTTTTATCTACAACGCACCGTTTTAGTGATATGAGCAAAAAACTAAAAATATTGAAAATTGAGCCCCTCTTTTGAGATTTTAACGATATACCCTAGGTGATATCGTTAAAATTTATAGCCTATATGTTGACCCGACCTCTAAGTAATATTCGTGCAAAATTTGAAGTAAATCCATTCAGTACTTTCTGAGTTTATCCCGGACATACATACAGATAAACAGACAAACAGACAAAAATTCTAAAAACTATATTTTTGGCTTCCACATCGATTGTAGATCACGTCCCAAGTATTATTTTTCAAAAGTATTCAATGTACAGAATTGAGTTTCCTACGATTTTATTATATGTATAGATTAGTACTCACGACTTACAAAAATATGAATATGAATTAATAGGACTTTCAATATTTAAATTATTGGATTGGATGCCGCAGAATTTCTGCCACCTAAAATTCTGCGACTCACTACTCAGACATTAAGTTTTGACATTACGATAAACGTTGCAATTTATTTATTTATATCAGGCTACATAGGCCCATACAATATATACCTTAATGACTAACATACATATAAATTACTTAAATAACTACACTTTATCACGAGTTAAAAAACATCACAAAAACAAAGTATTTATTTGTAGCCCTAAAAACCGCATAAAATTCCAAGTCCACAACTTTCCAGCCCTCAACGAATTCCGAACGAGAGACACGTTCACAAACAAAACAACAAATCACCAGGTGCCGTTAAAGCAACAAGCGCGCAGTTTACATGCAAATCGGCAATTACAACAATTCCGCAAAAAACAATCGACGTATCTACTTACGGGAACTTGCGGGATAAACAATATTCCGCAAAGTTTTGGCATTAAAATTTTGCTATTCAGCGGGCGTGGAGTTTGACCGTCGCGTTAGGGATTCAGGCGGCGTACTCGCGCGTGTTTCAATTATACGTTACGTTTAAATTTTAACGCTCCCTTACATTCGTGATAACATGAAAAATGTGCATCATCATACAACGAGTTGTTTACAGATTTCTATAATTGAAGTAGACTTCTTTCGAGGATTTATTCTACATGCGAGTGACAAAGAGTGTGGCTGGGTGAGTGATACAAATCAAATGATCCGTAAATGCTAAGGTTCCGAGCTGTACTAGTATTATTTAAATTTTTAGTTTAGTATTCAATAATCTAATTTTGTTAACCGTTAAATTATGGAATAAATATACCAAGAAATTCTTTGTCATGATTATACGAAAGCCCTAATAATATAAAACACAAGACTCAATATTTAAAATAAATTGTGTGAGCAAACAAAAACAAGTCGTGTACGCCCGGTTCATAATGTTTTGCAATTCTAAGAGAGACAGTTAATTTCGAAGTCTCTCCGGCCCTTGTACAATATACGAAAAAATCCTAATTCCCACCCAGCATTCAATGTACGAGTAATGAATGAAATTCCCGCGGAAACCCGCCGGGATTCGTGTGTGATTCATTGTAAAAATGCTGAAACCTCTGCTGGTAATAATTCAAAGGAGGAGAGGAGTCCATTGCGCGGTGAACGTCACGAAGCGGGAAGACGATGAGACGTAACGTTATAGAAATATGATGATGATGTTATTTATTATGTTGGTTAGGCAATAATGAAGGAGTTTAATATCATGATACGAGTAAATTATTTTTTAACCGACTTCCAAAAAGGAGGAGGTTATATGTTTGTACAAATAAATAATGACTCTTTCTTCTTATTAATGTTATTGGTTCTAGCTTAAAAATTAACACAAAAAATGAACCCTGACTGTAATTGATTCCTAGGCAGTATAACTTTTTTAGTTTGTTAGGGCTACGTCAAATCGTGTCGACTGAGCTTTTTTTAATTTGGTAGTTTACCAACTGCCTATGAATCAGTTTCTCTGAATGTACAATCGCAGAAATTGATTCATAGGCTGTTGACGGACCATAAAGTTAATATACCTAGCGGAAAAGAGAAACAACGGCCTGAGCAGAGTAGACAGAGGAGTTATGTCTATTGTGGCCTGAGCAAGCGAGATGTCACTATCAGTAACACTGTGTGGTAAGAAGAGACGTGCGATACATGACAGCAGAACTATTTTTTTTCATCTGTTTGACGTCCAGTAGGCACTTACGGGCACGTTGACAATTTAATCTCTTAGAAAGATACTTGTGTAAGTGTATACGTATACAAATTTTTACACACAGACGTAAATCAATTTCGGATTCGTTTGACAGCTCGAGATTGTTGCTCTATTCCGCTAGGTATGTTAACTTAACGGTGCGTCCACATTTGTATCATTTGCGCGATCAGATCTCCGATCAGATCTCCGTCGCGTATCATCGAAGCGTGTCAAAATGATACGCGTATCATGATACGCCCGATCGCTACTAACCGCGTATCTGATACGTGTCGTATCAAATACGTGCATGATCGGCAGAATGATCTAATAGGCGTCCACACTATGATACGCATACTTGATACGGCGCGATGATCGCGACGGAGATCTGATCGGAGATCTGATCGCGCAAATGATACAAATGTGAACGAGCCTTTACGTAACGGACCTACCTCATTTGGTCAGATTATGTCAATTTATTAGCTGTCATATTATGGATTTGACATAACGCGATCGAACTACGTAGATCCACTTTCTTCTCTGATAGTACATCCAATGTTGCATAGACGTTTGTAGCATTAATTTTTTTGACGTACAAGTTATCCGGTAAAAGACGCGCTACAATGGGCACTCAGGAACTCGGCATACCCCCGAGCCTTATTAACACTCCTCAGATCTTGCGAGGATCCTTTCATTTTTGAATTCGTGAAAGTTTTTGATACTTTCTTTGCGGTTGCGCTCCTCAGTAAAATTATAAATTACGCTTATTATAATACAAAAAAATTACAGTTCTTTTTTTAATTTAACCACTCGACGATTCGCGAGGCGTTACGAATCTACGCTTTCTTTATGCAGAGCCTGTTTAAGTATTGTTGTTATCTTCTGAATTTAAAGGTTTTTTAAGAAGGTTGTATCTTATACGCGATTTTGTTGTATGAATATTGTGTAACGACCACAGACATAGATCAAGATAGATACCGCATGTCGCTCCATTTGTATGAAAACGAGCGTGTCACTTTTTTCCTACCACTGTGACGTACCGATGATAAGAAACGTGTCCATTATCAAAGCCAATGTTTCTATTTGAATTTCTACAGCTCAATGCGGCACTTTTAGGCATTTAGGCATTTTTAAAATTCCGATTTACATCCGATTCCGATAGCAGACTAAAGAACAGAATTTCGAAAGACGAGCATTGCTCGTCGTTTGGAAACGCGATATGGCACGCGAAGTACATATACATGTGGTATCTATCTTGATCTATGTCTGTGGTAACGACCAACACTGACATGAGCACAACGTGATTGCTGACGGCGGCGCGGCGCGGCTGTCGTCGAACGGAACGTAGCAATTCTACGTCATGAGCCATGAGTCATGACTCATGACGCATCGTAGTAAGCTCTATGGCACGGGCGAGACGTAGCACAGCTCTATGGCGTAGTGCATCTACACGCGTAGACCGGCTACGAGACTCTACGCACTCGTAGCAAGTCCTACACGAGTGTTTTTTTTTTACATTGCAACGTGTTTTTTTTACAGGCTATGCGATGGATTTTCAAATAAGCAATTTCAAAATTGGAATAAGCTGCGCAACACAGCGGACCGCAAGTTTGTTAATTTAATGTATTTCTTCTTGTGTTGTAAATAAAGTTCAGATTTGTATGGTTAATTTAAAATGCCTCGTCATATGCAATGTGAATTTAGAAAAAGTACTTACATTGGAATTTTTAATATAGTTTTTAGCATATTATCGCCATTTTTTATTTAAATTGCCACGCAATAATAATATTACCATAGCGGTAATAAAATTAAAGCCTCTTACTCACCTTATGAAAACCATCTCCATAACAAACTTCCGGGATGGTTAAATGAAGTACCCCGGGTAACCGCTAACCAAAAAACACAATCAGGAGTGTGGTCGTCAAATTCGAGTTTTCCGTGTTGGGATACATCTGAACCGATGATGCTACTAATTACAGCATTACGCCAAATGAAATCTCCGCACGCGAGCACGCGATCGCAGTACTATCGATTGTGAACTCTATCTCGATTGCGATAGGGTACATTATTCTGTAGTAACGAGAGTCTATCATGTTATCATACAATGATAGCACGTAATCGATTTTGAAACTTATGGCGATCGTGAAAGGGTATGTTTTAGTGTGCGGTAAAGATATGAAGTGGTGATGAAATTTTAACTATTTGCATTGGAGTATGATTAATAACTATTTTATAAACTGGTAGCTTAGAGTTTTCATTCGATAATTATTATGTAAACTATTCTCATTATTTACAAAAATACAACACAGAAGAGAAAATATTGTAAATAAAATAAATAATATGTGCTTTACACACCGGTTCGGTAACTGTAGTCGGTTTCATTGAAACCTGGTCGGCTACGCAGAAGTGATTTTATAGTGCCCAAGTATGTGCACAATACACATGGCTATTCGATAATCCAATTATGTCGAACAATCAATAATCGACCTGCATTTTCTTAGCCAAACCTGAAAACAACATTTCTTTAACCATTTTGAAACCACTGAACCACGGAGGCATTGGCACAATAAACATAATATTTTCATCAAATATTTTTGGTTCATATTTCCATACATCCATATCAATACTAATAATCGTAATCATAAATATAAATATGAAAGTGTATTTGTCTGTCTGTGTGTCAGTTACCTCTCCACGCCCAAGCCGCTGAACCGATTTTGCTGTAATTTAGTATAATATAATAGCTCCCACACCGGTTTCGGTGACGGTGGCCGGTTTCATTGAAACCAGGCCAGCTACGCAGGAGTAATTTTATAGTGCCCAAGTGTGTGCGCACTGCGCAGTACACAAGAGCACTCTCTATTCCTTTACTGTCATAAGCCAGTAAGACGGTGGACCGACACGATCGGCGAGAGATCAGGATCAGGATAATTTAGTATGGACATGCATTGAGTCCCAAGAAAAGTTATGGGATACTTTTTATCCCGGAAAAATGTACGGTTCCGACGCGATAAACGAATTTTCGCGCAACGTAGTTGCGGGCGTCATCTAGTGACCTATAGGGGACAAATTATATTTGACACTGCAAAGAAGTATCCTGGCTAATTAGAGGTCATTAATAGTGTAGGAAAGGTCCTACGGGGGTCACTTGGAGGTCACATTTGGGTCATGTGCAGAGCCATTAAGGGAGCCAACTGCCAAGGTAACGTCCGAAAAAATGTAAGGCAATGAGGACAAAAATACAATGTTATATTATAGTTTTCTTGTATGTTTTTGTATATCGTAAATAGAAAGTATTTTAAGTAATTCATAATTTGTAAAGTAGTAATTATTACAACTTTTTCATTTAAATTATAGCTATTAAATTCAATAATACGATGGTATTTGATAAAACACAAAGAAATATTGCTGTGAACTTGTTGTTATTAATATTTTGACATAAGTCCTATAAGTATACCAAGCATAAGCAACAAAACCTACTTTTTAGCGCAGTTAGGTATAAAACAATCATCAACAAACACAATCTACAAACAAAAGCTGATGATGACGTTGAATAAACGTGTAATGATTGCTCTCATACATTTATTCAGTTAAGCAATTCAAGAATTTACTGTAACACATGTAGGCAATATTCCCAAAATGTGTACCCGCATTCCGATTAGGGCGACCATACTGTTCGTGTTTCTACCGGAACTGTTTTAATAAATAAAAATTATATCATTTTGTGTTCGATGTAAAGATTTTGCGGTACATTTAAGTACTCGAATAACTTGTTCATTTTGTCGGTTGTTTAAAGATAGTGCATTAAAATGAATATTATATACAGTGTGCAATTAAACCTTCCTGCCAAATTTTGATATATTGATCCTTGTTAAAAATAAAAATACACGTATTTTTTCTATTATAATCACTCAGTACTAAAATGTTGAGAAAGAGCTTCCGAAAGTTATCCTAAAAAACCCTACAAATATTGGACACGACGCGTCGCCCGCGCGCGCGCCTCCCCTGCTCATTCGCCCGCGCTGCGAGTGACAGTTCTGCAACGATTTTAAATGGGATAAAATATGTCAGAAAAAAAATATCACCCAATTTTTTTTTTGGCAGGAAGGTTTAATTACACCCTGTATAATGAAATCTCAAACACTTTGGAATTATTATGCTTAAACATTTTGAATTTGAGCGTAACCTCAGAAGAAAGAAACAAAATAAGATTTTTCGGCTATCATGACGTGTAAGCCGCCGTACTTAGAAAACTTTGATTACGCGATTCAGAATATATGTATAACTAACGTTTCGATACAAAAGCATTAAATTATTGAAATGACAGTCTTGGTTGTTATCATGGTTACCGTAGCGCTAAAGCGCTCACCAAAGATCACCATCTTGAGCTGAATATCATCAGGCTGCGGGGTTTTGTATCAAACGCGACAAACACCTAAACGAGTAACTCATTTATTTATACGTGTATCATAAACGAGTGATAATATGCATTAGGGCCGATTCAGACCGCAACGCGACGCGTAGACGCATTTGTATGAATTTGACAGAATTGAGTGAGACGTCGAGAAGTTATGGGAAAAAATGTGATAGAGGTCGGAATAGATAATTCGGTATCTTTTGCGGTTACTGCTGACATAGTTTACAAAAATTATATTAACCACAATATTTTGATAGCAATAGCTTATCATCTATTTTGCACTCGTCGTGCGTGAGTAAATATACATAACATTGATATTAGTACGTATTTCATATCTAAAAAACCAGTATATAAGGGGAAGCAAATATCTTCAAATTGCACACTTCAGCGTGTATTTCATATTGAGTGACACTTATTTAAATTGGTTATTTCCATTAAAATGTCAACTTTCAACTGTACTAAGGGCGATTTCATCATTCCCTATATCGAGCGTGGCAGAACCTTGGAATCGTTGTCCATAGTTCTACAGCAAACATTAATAGTTTCTGAAAACAACTTGTGTTTTATAATTGGTGACATTCAAAGACATATTCTGCCTTCTTTCAATAAGCGCTGGGCTCAAGCATCACGGAAAAAGGACAAATTTATTCGGAATAATACAAGCTGGCTTGAGTCAGAATATTCAGTACAGTTTCCGGAGTCTGAAGCACATTCACTGCCATCAACTTCTGGTGAACGAGGAAGATAAGTGGAAACTCAAGTGATGGAAATACAGCACGAAGGTTCTTTTACAATTACACTTGCTTGGCGAACATAACAGATGAAACATTGATTAAAGGCTTGTATATTATTTTACAAGCTCTATCTTCTGGAATGATGATCGATCCCGAAAAATTTGGAGTTTATGCCTTAGAAACTGCGCGAATTTATGTTAGTAACTATGATTGGTACTACATGTCATCCTCCGTGCACAAATTACTTATACACGGAGAAAACGTGATCAAACATTTTTCTGTTCTTCCTATTGGGCAACTGTCGGAAGATGCACAAGAGTCGCGCAATAAAGACTACAGAAGTATGCTCCTGCACCATGCCAGAAAATGTTCCGCTATATTTAAAACGCTTCTATATACTTCAGATCCTGGATACATTTCAAGTTTAAGAAACCCTTATGTGAAAAATGTGAAGGATCTTGATGAAGAGGCACTTACACCCGGTTTCTGAAAGGCTGATCAACAGTAAAATTAACTAATTGCCTGTTAGATCTGTTGTCAAGTACCAATTGGGTTGCTAGAAGCATGATTAGTTAGTTTAATTTGATCAGCGCGTCAGTTGACACGGTTGTTCAATTTTACTCGAGAATCATATGTCAACCGCCATTATGGGTTTCCGAAATGCTTGTCAAGCCGTGATCATAGATTAATTGTTTGTCAAAAACTGTGTCAACTAATCGGTAAATGTGGGTGAATTAACTTATGAATTCAATTGATTTTTTATGTAAATCTACATTTTCTCTTTGAACCTACGTTACTATAAGGTTTGTAAACACATTTATTATGAAGTTTTAATAAAACTTCGTAATAAATACGTCGATAATGCAAATAAACTGTTTTATTTACAATACTTGTTTTATTTTCAAAAAATGTATATTATAATCAATTTCATTTCTATAATGAAGAAGAATTTAGGAATCGATAACGTCTGAAAAATTAAAAATCAAAATTCTGACAAATGAACGAAAATAAACAAATCGCATGTCAAATCAAAATGATCAAAGATTAGTTAATTTTCGTCTGATCAATGATTCAGAAAACATCAGATTTGAAATTCTTAGAACATTTTTGATAGCAATGACAGTCTGCAATTCCTTCTTTTGACATTTCATTGGCATTTTTGATAGTTAATAGTGAAGTAATGAACGAAAAATAACAAATCGCTAGTCAAATTAAAAATGATCATAGATTAGTTAATTTTCGGCTGATCAATGTATCAGAAACTCAAATTGATTTGACATCCATGCTAAATTAACAGCAGTGTTAGTTGATCAGTGATTTGACAGACCTTTCAGAAACCGGGTGTAAGTCCTTTAAAGGTGGTACCTGAAGGTGATCCTACATTTACACCGGAAGTAATTTTAGTTAGGAATAGCGAGGATAGTAACAATTAGATACAACGTTATAAGTAACTAAAACCTAGTTATATAAAACCAATAATATTATAAGATTTGTCTAATCTGAGATCAATTAGTTTGGTGTGAGGTATAGATAGGTAAGTACTATACGATTTTATAATTTTATGTATTTTATTATGCTTGTCTGATAAGTAATTGTTTAAGTTTTCTTAATTTTAATCATATTATTAGTACTTATTTATAAAAAATAAACATAATATAACTACTCGTATTACTTTTTTTCTCTTTTCTTTTTTTTAACCTAAATAAATATATATACATTGAAAAAATATACAAAAATTGATTGTTTTTAAAATCTTTAAATATCACTGTATACATGTGCCAAATCTCAATACAATACGATGAAAAACCTTGAAGTTACAGATTTTTGATCCGATACGGACTCAAATTTTCCACTGTGCAGCGGCTCGATGCGAGCCTTCGAGCTGTCAGTTTTGCGGTCCACACAGTATATTATTACTCGATTTGGAGTAAAACTATCGAGCAAAACCGTATGTCAGTACTTAGCAATAAAGAGAAATGTTATTTATATTTTTGTCGGTCACGATTGCGTGCCGCAAGCTACCTTTAATGTAACAATCTTTTCACAGCATTTCATAGCACTGCATCTTCACCACTGCATCTTTTATATCACATGTTTTTGTTTTTCATGTTTATGTTTAGAAGCTCAATATTCCCTCAAGCCCCGTAAGGCCCATATGGGCCGCGACAACAAAAGATTTCCTGGAATTGGTTGGTGATCGAGGGAATAAAATACGCACATTTTTATTTTTTGCAAACGTTTTTGATATCGTCACTGGAAAGGAAAAGTCGCTGAAGCGCCATTTTGCTCATATAGAGTTATACATATATTTAGAATCAGCAGATTTTTCTGCGTCGAATGATCGGGGTTTCAAAGCAATCAGAGTAATTTTGTGGTCAGTTAGCAAAATGAAAATTGGTATTATTTTATAAATCTTTTCGCTGAACGATGCTCAAAATGGTCTTTTTTACACATATGTTGCTTAAGTTATTTTTCCATTACTTATTTGGAGCATGAATAACACTTTAGCGATTATTCCATTAGCTCGTATTGTTTACTATGGCGCATCAGCAAATTTTGCTTTCTCTAAAAAGTTAAGCTATGGCAGTTAAGCGAAAAGGTCCTCTAGTCATTTCAATAAAGATATTGTTAAGTCAAAAGTGTCTACTGATAAGAGGAAAATGCTGCGTTTTAATCAATTTTACCTATATTTTTTTAATAGTTTCTGTGATGTCAGATATTTTAATCGAATAAAGATTGTTTAATCAAAGTGACAATAGCGAAAACAATGCTAAATTCAAGACTTTATAAATGGACTTCAGACATTGATTACTGTATCACCCAAGTAACAAAGTTCTCCTATAGTGCACAGTTTATAGGCTTGCAGCACTTGTAACTCTTTCTTAATGGTTCCAGGTTTTACTACTAAGCTTATAACAGGTTACACGGAGTTTGTTTGGGTTTGTAGTAGACCTGTTCTAGAACGATATTATAGGCGCAGTAAAGGCTAAGATGGCCTATACAAGTGTTTCACCGGTGTAAATATTAGGTACTTGAGAAGACTTGCTCCAGTTTTATAGTACAGTAGTAATTATAAATCCGCTATAAGGTCATACGACAGTAATAGTAATTAATAGAACGAAATGCACTTAGTACCATTTGACCTTGTTACTTGATGTGCCAATTATAAGTGAATTACTTAGTTCTATAGTAGTTTTGGTATTATTGCGGGCTCTCGAGTGTTGTTATAGTCTTAATTACTATATAAAGGTTTCTTGAAAACTATTTATTAGTGTCCAAAGTATTCTTCGTGATGTCCATCTGAGCTTTTAAAAATTTATCGCACCTTCCATTCAGGCCATTTTGAATGCTGTTAGGACTACATAATATTATTTTTAAGCACAACTTAGTAAAAACGCCGTGTTCAATGGGCGAACAAAAATTGAGATGTAAAACACAATATACTTCAACGGAAATAATTGCGCGTTTGCCGTTCAAAAAATTTATCGTACCTTCAAGGCCATTTTGAATGCTGTTAGGACTAATATTATTTTTAAGCACAACTTAGTAAATACGCCGTGTTCAATGGGCGAACAAAAATTGAGATGTAAAACACAATATACTTCAACGGAAATACTTGCGCGTTTGCCGTTCAAACATGTATGCACGTACACGTGCGAAATACTTACTTGTTAATACATTACATTTAATATAGATTAACTTACCTTTCATTTATTTTTTATTTTTTTCATCAACCTCACAATACAATTCACAAATGTTTAAAGTAAGTAGCTAGTGATAGAAGCATGGAGTACATAACAGGCCTGCCTGGTTCTATTGAATGCTCATAGTGAATTTCACGGGAGCAAATAGTTCTGCGTAGTCAAACAATAAGTGTATTATTGGTCTAAGTAGTGCTAGGCAAGTCTACTACGAGTGTATTATTAGCAAAAGTATGCGTATAGAATGTTCCCTTTTCCGTGGTTATAAACGTTTACTAGCCTGTTATAGTCCTGGCTCATGAACAACATGATTCTTAAGACTTTATTTCTGTGTTTACTACGTCTTATCGTTTTCATACATTTGAAGGCATCTCTCATCACAACAAAAAAAGTATCTGAAAGTAAATTTCAGCTTAAAAAAAACAAGGAATCGTCGAAACCTCATTTCAAATTAAACAATTCCTACAAAAAGTTAAGGAAATACTGATTCTTAGTTGATAGTAGTAGTTGTTTTTATTATTATAATATAACCGAAATATTTTTATCTAAGCTGTAGTACTGTCTATTTAAATTAACAGTAGGTTGCTACAAATAAAGGTACTATTTTTTTTCATTAATTAGAAAAGGATAGGTACGTAACATTAAATGAATATTCTGTCCATACTTTCATACTTCCATACTTACTCTACTTACTTAACTTATTACTTACTAAGTAACTAATATTATAAATGCAAAAATGTGTCTGTCTGTCTGTTATCTCTTCACGCTTAAACCGCTGAACCGATTTTGCCAAAATTTGTCACGAAGATACCTTGAGTCCCGGAAAAGGAGTTGCGAACGTCCTCTAGTCTATACCAATAACATAAAAAATAGAGGAAAGCTTTGTATTTTTGTATCTGTATTTTTGTAACGAATAAACTCAAAAACTACAAAACCGACTTTAAAGTTACATATTTCACCATTATATTGCTACATTATCCCTGAGTAACAAAGACTACTTTTTACCGCCAGAAACTAGCTTTTCCTAAGGGAAAATTTATTTTTTCCGGATGACGCAGCGACAGAAGGTCAGTTTTTAATAAATTACTTAAAATGGTAAACTAAATATCTTAATATGAGTGTATGTAATATGATAGATAAAAAATTTATATATTTTTATTAACCAAGTATATAAAGGTTTTCTAAACTATTACAACTGGAGCCTTCTCGCAAGCTTTGTTTCAGAAGGTTCCACTCTTACAATGATAACAAAGACAAACCTTAGGTAAAATTATAAATAAACATGTTTTACAAAATTTTTATTTCATTTGATTTGATTGAATTATGCAGTCAACTATTCTTCTCTTTTTTCTCTTCTATTCTCAAAAATTTCTTTGACTAAAAAAGTATGATTTAATAAATTATATTAAAAGGTGTTAAATGTTGTTTTGTTTTTACTTTCTGAAAAAATTGTTACCAAAGGACAGAGTCATGTACCAAAAGAAAATACTATAGCTGCCTAGGAAGAGTCAATTGAAGAGATTTGTGGTTATGCTAAAATATTGTCACCGGAAACATCTGCGAATCAATCATCTACCCCTTCAAAACCATCGTCACCTAAGCATAATATTACGAAAAGCACTGTTAACGAATCAGTGATGACGACAAGACTAAAACAGGAAATTATACGTCAAAAATTTCATTTGTTTTCAGGTCGCTAAGAAAAGAAACAGTTATTTAATATCACAAATTCATTACTAAAAATACAAACTAAAATAAAATATACAAATATATACGGTTATTTAACTGAATTGCTTGTACTTTAGTATTCGATTACTACATTTTAAAATATCTTAAACACTTTAGCTAATTTAACCAGGTCATGTTGGTTCATTTTGGACGTTAAGAATAAAATACCAGCTGATAAGAGACAATAATGGGTGGTAAGCAAAAATCACTGATAAGAAATATATAAAGTGATGGTAGTTCAGCAAAATTGCACTTTTCTTTTTTGGAGGTTAGCGACTTTTCCGGGCTCTAAATTTTTAAAGTTGGTACTAATATTCGCTGAAGCGCCACTTATCTTCTAAACTAATGCGATATTAGATTGTGTATTAGCTTCAAAAAATGATAAAAAAATCATCCATACAATAGGTTTTGGAATTTCCAAAATCGGTTAAAGGGTTGCAAAGATATGAAT
Source organism: Polyommatus iphigenia (assembly GCA_963422495.1). Lineage (NCBI taxonomy): Eukaryota > Metazoa > Arthropoda > Insecta > Lepidoptera > Lycaenidae > Polyommatus > Polyommatus iphigenia. The sequence goes on from OY730186.1 coordinate 35,501,676, forward strand.
TTTTTTACAAAAATTAAAACTTTAAAACGCTCTCTCCTAAAGTTGCCTATATGGAGGTTAGCGACTTTTCCATTCCAGTGACGATATTATTATATAATGTTGTAATTGTTCACAATTTTTAAGCAAACGCCTGCACAAGGTACTAGGTCTTTACTTACAATGTTTGTATATTAATTACTTAGTTTGCAAATAAAACCTTTGAATCTTTGAATCTATTTTAGTATTCCCTGCACTGCTAACCAAATCAACCCTTAGCATTGACTCCCATACATACATTCTCTGATTTACGACGACGTGAGGGAATGAGAAAATACTCCCATATCAGGGGAAGACATCACTTAGCGATAAAAACATGGTCACGGTTAATATATTTTTAAGTATCTGCACAAAACGCAGGTATCTTCGTAGATACGAATGTGCGTCTATCTGTCAAGTGTATGCTTCAAGTGCCGAAACGATTTTGATGAAGGTACCGTAAGTCCGGGGAACGGATAACGGATATATTCGTATTATAAATTAAAAAATACGTATGGCACTCGGGGACTGCCGCGAAATTTTTCTATCAACATATGCAATTACAATTCGCATACGTCTAGTTGGAAGCACACAAACACCGTGCCGAAGTATGGCAACGCTGCAGTGGCAACTGGCAACACACCCGCTGAGTGGGGGTGTTAGGTTTTTTCATTACATAATTTCATGATTCGGTCGCCGCGCTGAAAGCCAATAGCCGCGTACTGACCAAGCGAGCCGCCTCGCCGCGGCAGCCTCGCGCGCATTTTCTCGGTCGGTCAGTACGTGTTAGTGCGCGGCAAACGTCCGAGGCGCCTTTGAGCATCGACCAAAAACCGACAACTTTTGGCTCTGCCGCGGCACGCTCGGGCGAGGCAGCGAGGCGGCTCGCTTGGTCAGTACGCGGCTAATAACTAAAACATATGAACTATTACTTTAGTAATATCATATTTTATGTATAATTATTATTTTAATTCCAGTAGGTAGATATTTAAAATAAATATCTAGTAAATATCACATTGGATGCATTGTTGTGGGCCCCATTTTGACACAAGCTGGTATGAAAAATGCGGCCCACGCCGCTGCGCCATGTCAAAACGTGCACGTACCTTTAAAAGTCACTATATTTTAGTAAAATGTTTACAGAACGAAGGCCATTGCCCGCAGCGGGTTACAAAGTCCACAAAATATGTTAGTTTAGCACTTTTACTTTTAATAGCCACTAATAGTGATTATGTACTGCATTTGGTGTAAATTTTGTTGCAGTTTAAACTAGCTAGGTATTAGCTGAAGTTTACTTTTCTACTTTACTTTATTAACACTATGAATTAAATTGTAACTAGGTTTTATTCTAATATTTAAAAAATGAAAACTTGTGTAGATACCAAAGACGTTTGGACATTCCGACAGTTTTTATGTCTTTCTGTCGTTATGCTTAAGCCACTGATCTGGTTCATTGGCATAAAATTATAAAAATCAGTTTTCACAACGATACGAACGATAGATATTTTAATAAAACTTTAAGAATCATTTTTTTAATCAAGGATTAATTTCGACCACGAGTCGAACTCCAGTTTTCATAAACACAGTCGTTCTAGTTTAGAAAATCAATACTAAATACCAGTGTATCAAATTACTGAGTGCAATCAATCTCAATATCTAGAATATCATGTAGTGACCCCGTTATTGATAAATAGTGGGATTTGACAAATATACTGTATACTCTGAGATATTAGGTATAATATTAGAGTCAATAAAATACAGCGAACCATTCTAATATTATAAATTATACCAAATGTGTTAGTCTGTCCGTTTGTTACCTCTTCACGCCCAACCGCTGAACCGATTTTTCTGAAATGTGGGATAAAGATACTATGTGTCCCGGGAAAGGACATAGGATACTTTTGAACCCAGAAAAAGTACAGTTCCCGCGCGATAAATGAATTTTGGCGCAACGGAGTTGCGGGCGACATCTAGTTTAATATACTTTTGAAGCTACAAAAGGACAACTTTTTTATTATATTATATCAAGCTAGTAATAACTAGCTTGATATAATATTATAAATTCTTGCTAATAATAATATTAAAAACGACGCTGTAAAAGTCTAAAGTAATAATTAGGCGCGAAATTAAGATTTAAAGTAACGCTGCTATTTGTATAGTGTACTTCAAAGACAGAGCTGTTTTACACTGTCAATTATTTTAACCAAGACCCAAGTATAACTTTTGTGCGAATTTATGGTCAGAAACAACTGGTTTGCATCTGAATAGATGCAAACCAGTTGTTCCATTCCATCCTAGCACCACAATACCATCCACGCGTCAAAACAATCCTGTAGGGCCACAAAATGAAATAAATCCAGCATTAGTTATGCATACCAAATAACTAACCGGCATTTGAGCGGCTAAAACCACAGAATAAATTGTACGTATTTATAGTTGTACTCCACACCCGCAACCGACGTTTTAAATCAAAATTGTAAATGATATTCATCAAGAACCGCAGGCGGACGTAGCATGAAATCGCATTCATCAAAACTTGGGTATTAGCTCCTTCCCTAATTAAACCTGTCCGTTGTACTGCGACCCTGGTACCTCTCCCTCGGGCATCTTAGGGACGATTCATACTAGCGCAGAGAAGCACGACGGAGGAAAATTCTTTAATATATTCATTCTTATGATACTTATGAAAAATTCGTAAATAATAATAATGTGTCAAGAAGCAGATGTATTCTTTGTACATTTACTGAATATTGTCCATATTTTCATTCATGCTAAAATTCGCTCATAGCGTGCAAATCGCATTTTTACCGCAAAAAATTTACCCTTTCTTAGTTACTAAAATGTCTCTATACGAATAAAATTTAAACCAGTTCAGAGGTTCAATAGTGAGGAAAAACATACGATACATTCTGACGAATTTATAAAATTACTACACTTTATATAAGCTATGGACGTGTTTTGTATGGTACGAGTACACAACGTTTTATTCAAGTTACAGAATTTAGCTTTCTTTTTAATTTTGCACGCGTAGTGACGTCGACTTTGCGCTAGTATAAACTGATCCTTAGATCTGTCCGTGGTGTTCCCCCGGGCACGAATCTTCCGTAAATATTGAGTTTGAATAAAACTTTTATTATGGCTTTATTGGCTAATAATCGGCGGAGTTGATTTTGGCAATTTCAATTTGGCCGAGTTTTAAATTGTTGTGAAAGAAAGTCGATGGTCTTTTCCAGACCATCGACACCCAGTTCTAACATATTAAAAATCAAACTGGATTTCACTAGTAACAACACTGTACGGCGACATAATTCCAGTTTTACCACTTCCAAAATTTTGCGTTTGAGATAGGAAATTCACCACAAAATAATTTAAAAACACAAATAAATACCGCGTCGACTACAGTCCCGGTACCGAGACATTTCAAGGTGTGCGTACACCTGATTTAACGTTGCTTTTAAATACTGTATTTATCTGATCAAACGGTAACTTTGCCTGTTGGCAACAATATAAGATATCTCATCACAACTAAAATAATTATTGTTCAAACAATTATTGTGAAATTATTATCTTCACCAATTATAACATACTAGATGACGCCCGCAACTCCGTTGCGCCAAAACTCGTTTATCGCGTGGGAACCGCACATTTTTCCGGGATAAAAAGTATCCTATGTCCTTTCCCGGGACTCAAAGTATCTTCATGCCAAATTTCAGCGAAATCGGTTCAGGGGTTTGGGCGTGAAGAGGTAACAGACAGACAGACAGACACACTTTCGCATTTATAATATTAGTATGGATTAATTCATGAAGCCCCAAGCGGCCACATCCGGCCGCGATAACAATGAAAAAGCTATTGTGTCTCGTTTTGCCACGACTGATGGGTTAATTTATATTTACTGCATTTCTGACTGCTAACTGTTGTATTACCAATAAAATACTCGGTGCTAAGCCAATTAGTGTAACCGAACAATATCTAATTAGTTAATAAATTGGCGCCGCAGGCTCTAGACCGCTTATCAGACCATAAATCTAGCGCTCCCAGGTATAATCTGTTTCGTTTTATATAACGGTATAAGTTACTATATGTGTATTTACCAAATATTAAATAGTACTTTGCATTAAGCGACCTATCAGATAGAGAGCGGGCACGCGTTCAAGCGTTCTGCGTTGGCATTCGACGTTCGAGCTGTCAGTCACACAGGTGCTTGATGAGTATTTTTTTTTGTCTTAGTGGTAATTGAAAGACCCTTAAAAAATAGAAACATCGCTGAAAGAATGACTCTGATAGCTTGAAAATTCACCAAGATAATATGACAATTCAAACATCTCATAAAATAGCCCTGCCCGAAACGCTCCATACAAAGTGCTACGAAAGAATGACGTCAATCTTTCGTAGTTTGTATCGCATCGGGAGAGAACTTTGTTCGGTAGGTATATTAAATATTGCGTTTATGAAAGTGGTTTCATAACAACAGTTGCTTTTAATTGCATAAATTATCGAATGGTATACAAATATTAAGAAATTTAATTGAAAAAAAATCGACTTGATTATAAATCCAACTTTGAAGGCGCATAGCAAAAAAAAATACAAATGCCATCAAGCTGAAATTTTGGGAACACTTATTTTTTACCGTGATTTCTTTATTTTATTAACAAAATTCGCTAATCTTTGACCTTGTCATCATCCCTATTCTGATGCGGTCAGAACGCCCACTGTGTGAGCATAATAATTATATTATTGTCTACGTAACGTAATACAACACAAGGAACGCAAAACTGACCGCTTTAATGATTGACCGTGCGCTCTCTTAGCTGTCTGAAGGTTCTATATTATGTTATAAAATGTTAGTTGGGAAATTAATAATATGTACACCCAGTGTTATAAAGTCTTTAACCCTAGTTGGGGGTAAACAATACTTTGAAGTGATTTTAAAACGATTCTGTAGATGAGTATTGAGTATAACATTCCCAGTTTGAACCCTAAAACGACTAAAAAGGTCATTTGATGTAAACTCTGTTAAAAACTTTTTGAACATGCCTCTATTTGAGTACGCGACACTGCAAGAAAGTTTCCATATTTCGCTTTATGCATTTTTGGTTGTAACCAAAACGCTTTTCAGTAACTCATATTAAAGTTTTAAAATAAAAAATGTTTGAAGTGAATTTATGAAATACGTATTTCATGAAAGCTATTTTATTTTTAAAATGTAATAGGGATTATAATTTTACTATCTTTGCAATTATAATAATATTATAATTGCAACTGCAAATATTAATGATTTATTATTAACTATATTGAAATTATTTATAAAATAAATAATAAGGCAGATTAGAATTTCCGTTATTAATAATAAAGTTTTCTACGTAAAATGAACGTGAGATACTAAATTACGGGACAAGAAAAACAGTACCTTTTATAATAACAGTCTAAATATAGATCTTTTATAATTTCCACGGATAATTAATTCCAGGAAAGCAGACTGAAAATTCTAATTAGTTTATACTAACTAACATTGATTTTTTTCTATAAAATGAACCAGGAAACGACTTTTCAAATCACCTTATGGTAAGCGACAAAGACACTGGGAATACCAGAGAGCTATAAATCTAGTCCTAATTATTATTTTTAACTAAAAATTAAAACCGACTTCCAAGGTAAAAACAATAAGTAATAATATGAACTAAAAAGTATTAAATAATTCTTACTCTTTAATAGCGCCTCTTTCAGAATTCGTCTAAATCTCAACTATTTCTGTACATACTATAGTCTTCATTATTTCGAAGTCGGTAACTCTATTACTGAAGTGTAGTCACAAGTGCGTTATATTTCGTAGAATAGTTAATGGTGGTCAAGCGTCAAGTGGTGATATAAACCAGTTTAATCTTACACCAATTTGCATGTAATAGTCTCATCAAAATGCATAGCTGGTCTACCCCAAAATGTTAAATGCTGTTGTTTTACCTTCATGGATATTTTGAATCCTTTTAGTACAATAAGACATTATGTATGTATTTAATTTTCAATACGCCAAATTCGTCAACGCTTATTTAATAAAATTTATTGTGTGTCTAATAAACTAAGTGTTAGTATATTGTGTCTAATAAACTAAGTGTTAGTATCTGATATAACATGACTTATTACAATACAAAATAATAAAGAAATGTTAAATTAAACATAACTTTTTCTGTTACAAGATACTGAAAAACTCTAACTCCATTACAGAAATAGTGAATTTCTCCATAATTAATTTAACAGGGTCTTGAAAAAATATCCGCGGAGTAATGAGCTGAGAGTTAAAGTTAATATTTATACAAGAGCAATAGTTTCAAGAAAAGTTCAGTTTACTTAACTTTTACGTGCTAAGAGTCAAATGAATTATGTAAAGGTGCTACTTTGTAACTTAAAAATGCTTAGTTAAAGCTTGAGTTTAAAAAAAATTATAAAAACAAGAAGCTATCAGGAAAGAAGCATCTGTTTTGACCTGACTGATTGCTTGAAGTTTATGTTTAGTGTAGGTACTATTAATTTTCTTTGGCATGCTAAAGACTCACCAAGTTCTGGATTTATGTATAGGCAGTATAGGCCATGGCCTATGGCGTTCTAGGCGGTGGACAGCGTCCTAGGATTGCGGCAGAGTTCGTACATAGGATCGGCAAAATTAAAGTTGCCTTTACTCATAAAAAATATAAATCTAGCCGGACTCACCTAGTCCTAAGAATTAAACAAGGTGCATTCAAATGGTTGAGTTTTATGAAATAGCGAATAGTTTTGATACTTACTTCTCTCTTCTATAATTAAATAAAGGAAATTAGGCAGTATTTCTCCTCTTTAAGTTATCCAAATCTTATTATTAAATCCATAAGTAATGTTGTTTATGATTTTATATTTATAGTTAATTGATAGCGAATCAAAACATCTGCAAGTCGAGAGTGGCTTGTAAGGGGAGAGCTGTCAAAATGTGATTAATTTGATATTCAAGCTCAATGCTTGAAATGCCTCCGGATATTTCAGATAAGGAGCAATAATTTATGTATTGATACTATTTTATGCTTCATATTAAGTTATACTTGACTTGTTGTAAGTATGATAAGTAATAATAAATTATCAAGAGAAAAAAAAACACTTACAAAACTTTAAAAAACTTCAACCAAACTACGTATACCTAAAATACAAAAAAATATTAAAGCCTATGTCAACTTATTGACACCTAGTTTGTTTAAATATGACCAGTAGTACGAGGATTGAGGACACATGTATAAAAACATACATAATATTATATTGCCAAATTGGCAAAACCATTACCCTTCCTTTAAATACAGTTCCGCCGTAGTTGAGTAAAAAAGACTGGATGTTGAAATTAACTTTTCACATAATCGTCGTATCACGTTGGCGTTGAAAGTGTTGAAGCGTTATTATTTTAGGCGGTGAAAAAAAAGACGAACAAAAGTTTTACATCCGTTAATCCAGTGTTTTTCAACCTGTGGGTCGTGACTCCTTGGGGGGTCGCGAAGCTTTTGTAGAAGTCGCCAGAGACTATAAAAATTAAAAATATTGATTTATATTAAGTAGGAGAATTGTTAAATATTATTCATAAACATTACACTAGGGACGCGAAATATTTTTTCATACCAGAGGGGTTGCAACGTAAAAATGGTTGAGAAACACTGCGTTAATCCCATACGCCGCGCCGGAAACGCCCATGCGGAAGGATACCGTGGAAAAACGTAAAGCGTTTTAGTTGCGAGATAAAATGTTTGCCACAATGTACCTGAAAAGGTCGAGATATTCTATGAAACGCATTTATGAAGTGCTTTTCTAAAGAAAACCGATATAAGATATTAGATTTGTATTCAATATTATTTTTAGATGCATAACCTTAATATGGGGAACCTTAAATACAAAATTACAATAATTATTTTATCATGCTAAGGTGGACAGACAGATGGAAATTCGAATTGTGGACGGATATTATATTGCAGTCAAAACAAAATTGTAAACGTTCCTTGCAGTTACAATAATAATTAACCTATCAAGCCTCATAAGAGCACCGGCGATCGCGACAACAATAGAATAACAATAGATTTCCAAGAATTCTCCAAGTTTAAATAATATGTATCATGTAATAGTGACGCTGTCTAAATGTTTAATAGGTTGTTGTAATAACATGTTGGTCATGATTGAGTGGAGTTGACATAACACGACCAATTTACGTATGTCTGGCCTATCAATATTTTTTTCTTAGGCTGGATTTCAGTGCGCCCGCCTGAACGCGCGGTTTGGCGGCTACATCGCGAAATCACAACCAAATGTATGAAAATGGTAGCGCAACCACGCTGCTATCTAAATAAATGGTTACGTAATATTTGCTAGTATGTGTATTCTCACAGTGCGTGTAGCGATCAAACCGCGCGTTTCGCGCAACGCGATTCGCAAGACGTCTCACGCTCACAAAATCTGTCAATTCAGTACAAATTTAGTCTGAATTGACTCGGGTTGATACTCGATTCAGACCGCAACGCGACGCGTAGATGCATATTATCCAAAGGGGTACGAAGATTTTGGCCGACCTACTTGTCCGCCATTTTGATTTTTTTTTAATCGCGTTCACGAATAATTCTTTGAAAAATGGATAGCTAACATCAATACAAACAAAAAATAATCTTGAACAAAACCGCGTAAAGTGTCACATTTCAAAGATATGAGCTGCCAAAATTTTACCATTGGAAATAAATATTTTAGATATTGCAACTCTAAGGCATGGTTAAACCAAGTGGTTTCTCTTCTATGAAACAGTAGCCACTCTGTAACACGCCAATAATTTTTATCAACTACATACCTAATGAGAAACTCGCGACGGCGTGTTACAGAGTGGCTACTGTTTCATAGACGAGAAATCACTTGGAATAACCAGGCCTTAGAGTTGCAATATCTTAAATATTTATTTCCAATGGTAAAACTTCGGCAGCTCATATCTTCGAAATGTGACACTTTACGCGGTTTTGTCCAAGATTATTTTTTAGGGTTCCGTACCCAAAGGGTAAAAACGGGACCCTATTACTAAGACTTCGATGTCTGTCCGTCTGTCCGTCTGTCTGTCACCAGGCTGTAACTCAAGAACCGCTATAGCTAGACTTCTGAAATTTTCACAGATTGTGTATATTTGCTGCCGCTATAACAACAAATACTAAAAACAAGATAAACTAAATATTTAAGGATATCCCATACAACAAACGTGATTTTTTTGCTATTTTTTGCTCTTTATCAATAACGGCAACACATAGGCAATTGAAATGTTCACAAAATACTTAATAGTATTTGTACTTTAATAATTAATAATAACATTTAAATAAATTAAATAATAGAGGGGGCTCCCATACAAAAAATACAATTTTTTGCCTATTTTTGCTCTGTAGTGGTACGGAACCCTTCGTGCGCGAGTACAACTCGCACTTGGCCGATTATTGTTTGTATTGATGTTAGCTATCCATTTTTCAAAGAATTATTCGTGAACGCGATTTAAAAAAAATCAAAATGGCGGACATGTTGGTCGGCCAGGCTCCATACAAAAATCTTCATACCCCTTTAATATGGATTTGACAGATTCGCAAGACGTCTCACGCTATTGAAATTTTTCAAATCCATACAAATTTATGCCACGCCGCGCCTCGTCTCGCCTCGTCGCGTTGTGGTTTGAATTGACCCTTAGGGTTGATTCAGACCGCAACGCGACGAGTAGATGCATTTCTAAAATATTTGTATAGATTTGACAGATTTGCAAGACGTCTCACGCTCACAAAATCTGTCATATTCAGTACAGAAATGCATCTACGCGTCGCGTTGCGGTCTGAATCAACCCTTATAGTTTTTGAAATAATTTTGTCGCTATTTTATTTACTTATACCTATGAAATATCCAGTTTCTGGAGCATAATCACCATAAGACTACGGTGATAGGTTACTTAGACAACGTTACCAACTATAAAGTTTTCCAATGGCTTTCCGATACTAGGGTTCAGTACGATTACTGGGTTATTCATCGGGTCAAATGTAGCCATAGTTACATAATAGAGTCAAGCTGAAATTGCAACTTTGCCTTCCCTAATACTAGTCTCGATTAGCGTAAGCTTTACTGGTTGTAAGAGATTTCTTTTTCGCTTTTACACCTAAAATTGTTAGGTCAGAATAAAAATAGACTCAAAACAAAGTACTTACTTTTTAAGTAACTTCTACTAAGTTTTCTTCTAACGTGAATACTGAATACCCAAACCCTTAATTATTATCATATCGCTATCACAAAATTGTATGCATCTTCACAACTGCTATTTTTTTATTTAATCTTAAAGTTTGTTTTGATAGTCTAATTTAAAAGATCCACGACATTATTTAAAGGGTTGCTACGTCTTCCTTTGATACGTTATAAAAATAACATGATAGACAAGGAGAGCTTTTTTATGACGATGTGGAGTTAGTAAAGGGGTGTAACTATTAGCATTTTTAGTTGAATAGCCTATTGGTTTGAATTATTTCTGTACTATCTCTGCTTCAAATATATTTGGAGAACGTTCAATCTGGAAGTTTTTCCACGTTGGAGTGAAATATAAATCCCTGGGGGCCCGTCAAAGTGTGTCACGAGGTGGCACCGTGTCGTGTCGCAGTGCTGACTTACCCGAAGTGCGTGGGTACCTAAATGTCATCATAAGGATTATCATACCGGCTTCATTCGTATTTTTTTCCTGACCATTTAATTTTTTAACCATTTAAGGGGTCAAATTTCAAAAACTTTATTTATTAACACACGACAACACGACACGACAGGTGTGTGAATTTTTGCAGGGTTTGGCCTGTCAAATTTCATAATTATTTTAATTTATGTAATGACATAGGAAGATTCCTGTATTTTTTAAATTATTATAATAACTTTTTATATTACAACCCCTTAATTTATTAGCTCCTTATAATACCTATACTTCACTTAATCCTAGAGTACTAATCATCGCCTGACAGGCCGCGTATGGTCAGTTTTTTTCAATTATTTTAAAAACACGTTCGCGAGTCAAATTGTGCTTTCGCGCCAACTCCGCATACAATATCTTGCTGCAGACCTGAGACCAAACAGGGTTCGGCCCAGACTCCCCGTTTTCAAAATATAACCTACTCCATCGCCTGGGAGGCGATCATTAGTATTAACCGTAAATTTTTTTCGTTCGTAACATGTTTTTTATTGCGATTTTTACAGCTTGTAGCATATTATAATCTACCAAATGCTTATGAACACCAAGCGGCAGATCCTTCTTCTGTTCCATTCTGGCTGAAAGAAGATTTACAAAATAAAGCAGTAGATGACTATAAACCCTCGAATATTTCAGTACTGCATCAAACCATAAGTAATTCGTCAAGATCACTAGTTCTGATCGATCGATTGGTCTCCAAATAGTAAGAATTTAAAGGCTAACTTCAAATTAGTGTGTAGATAAAAGTATCTTGTTACCAAAAGTTAAATAATATGTTTTATAAAGTATGTATATTGAATAGTAATATTTATACCAAAAAAGTAAAAATCTAAGAGGACTTTTTATTCTACAAGACTTGTAAAAGACCTACTGCTACAAGAAAAACTAATGGTAAGCTTAAGATTTAAGTCTAATTTTAAGACTAATGCTATTCTTAAAGAAGAATTTGGGTTTTAGTTTTTAAAAAGCAAGGGGTTGGCCTTTTAATTTATGCTATAATTGTAAAAATGTAGCAAATAAATAATACAATAAACAAGTTTTTTTTCAAAAGTAGCCTCCCAGGCGATCTTTAGTATTAAGGGGTGGAAATTTTATATTGGTACTCTAGGGTTAATCAGCAACTCAAAAGCAAGGTTATACTAAGTTATTACAATTAACACCTGATTCATAGCCGTGAAACATAATTCAATAAACATTATACAAAGGCGACTATGCTAAATTATTTCCAGTCCATTTCTACAGGCACTATAGTTAGCACATTCAGGAACAATATACATTAGTTCCGCATCACTGAACATAGGTTTCTTGTGGGAGAACTAGAACATCTTAGTCGTTACCGATGAAAATAATACCATTGCTATTGTAAAAGAGATATAGCCAAGAAACTTGTCCCTGGCCTATATATTATGACTCTATTATACATTTATTGACATAGTATAATATGTTATTTTGGGTATGGAAAGTAGATTTTCAGATCCACCCAATACGCACATTAAATTACATCAAAATCGTTCCAGTCGTGTCAAAGAGGTTTTTTTTTTAACAAATACTGTGACACGAGAATTTAAACTAAGTAAGTAGATTATTATTTAAAATTTATTGTATCAATGATGACAACATAAGTTTAGAAAAATTCACATACTGTTTCATCACTTACCTTATAGGAATTGTTTTATGTATTTTTTTATAACTAAAGAAAAGTATTTTACGTCATTTCATGCAATTTTGGTGTATTTTTGTTTCATAAGTCGCTCCGGGTCGTATAAAAATTAAACTCAGCACAACAATTTACTTACTAAGCGCAAGGAAAGAAAATTACATTTAAATAAAATTCTTCCGACATAAGCTGGATACACACTGGGTAGTTGCATAATGAATAGACTTCAACTGGTGTTTCCTTAACGTATAAATATTTAACAGTCATGTAATCTAGGAGTTTTTTTCTACTTCGACTTGAAAACCGCTTTTAGCACCGTAGAAAGAAAATATTTTTAAATGTTTACTACGTTTTAGTTGTTGATTTCATCTCGATATATTTTTGTGTCGTGAAGCGTCAATTTCGAATTCGAAAAAGGCGAAGGAAAGCGTCGGCCTATCAAATACGATTTCATACATTTGACGACCTCCGTGGCTCAATGGTTAGAGTATGTGGCAACTCAAGCCGGGGGTCGCGGGTATCGAATCCCGCCGACGGAACAAAAAGTTTTTCAATGTTCCTGGGTCATGGATGTGTATTAAATATGTGTATGATATAATAAAAATCTTAAATATATGTATAGTATAAAAGTATTAAATATATTTCCGTTGTCTGGTACCTGTAACACAAGTCCTTCAGGTACTTAGCACGGGGCCAGACTGACGTGGTGTGAAGCGTCCATAGATATTATATTATATTATTTTACATTATTATATTATATTATTTTAGTACGCGTGGTCGCGTAGGTTTGTGCTAAGCATTATTATATGTTTATAAAAATATACAAATAATAATGCTTAGCACAAACCTACGCGACCACGCGACTGCGAAGCGGCAGCGTCAATACAAAACACGTGACATTTGACAACTTGTCAAATGTGTGTTTTGTATTGACGCTGCCGCTTCGCAGTCGCGTGGTCGCGTAGGTTTGTGCTCAGCATAAGGCCGTGCCGTATCGCGTCGCTCCGCTGCAATGTAACGTAGAGTCACATGCGGTCTCACCTAAGGGTAAATTCAGACCGCAACGTGACGCATTAGATGCATTTCTAAGTTTGTTTTGAATTGTCAGATTTCGTGAGCGTGAGACGTCATGCAAGTCTGTCTATACAATACTTTAGAAACGCATCTACGTGTCGCGTTGCAGTCTGAATTGGCCCTAAAGTATAAAAGTTTGCTACTGTTATTCATCAGTTTTATGTATCCAAGTGTGTCCCCAGCTTTACTCTCAATTTTCAAGAGCAGGGACACGAGACCGCGACCGATTTAATTTATATTATATATTATAATATTCTTTGAGACGTTTATTTAATTTATAATTCAATATAATATTATATTTATGGCATAAGAAAAATAAACATATTATTATGTAACATACGTAAAAAACGTTGATTCATAATATCTTTTACTTCTAAACGAGGCAGTTATATACATTTCTACACGGTTATAAACACGGCTGTGTTTTTATAAAAGAACAATGGCCAAATCGTACCAGGTGGGCGGTGGCGTCCCGATATGCCATTAGTAGCAAAAATTCCCTTATATTTTAAGGCATCGAAAATCATTAGAAATGTGTCTTTAAATAGCCACAAAAAAAAGATCAATATGTTTTAGTTTCGTTATGTTCTGACAGCCGGCGATCATTCGCATTCGTTCTATTTTTTGGGTAATATTCTAGGAAAAATTGAAATAATTAGAAACGAGATCGCCGAATATACACTTGTAGGCTACACCGCAGTCGGGAAAAATGTAGTTCTTAAGTCTAACCTCAAAATAATTGTAAACGTTATAAATTATTATAAAAAATCATGGCTATTTAGACATAAATCTCAAACGGAATTATGTTTAGAGCATAAGAACAACCAAATCTAACTATAGTTTATTTTAGGACATCAAAAATAAAAGTCGAGTCCAGCTCCTATACAAATTTGGCCATGATTCTTAAATATTGAATTCTGAGCAAAACTTAGTCTCTCAGGTATGATAATGAGTGATAATAAAAAAGTAACATCATAAACAACGCCATACAAAATAAGTAATCTCAACCAATACAATATTATCTTTAAGACTGCCTCTATTTTTATATTACTTCAGAAAATACCCACTTTAACATACTATTATTCTGTAAATATCACAGCGGTATATGATTTAGGCACACGATAAATTTTTCTTTACAGACCATTATCCTGTTTAGGCTTTATGTAAAATAAGGCTCAGGTGTTGGGATTACCAGGGTCTGAGTTAATTCATACGTTTCAAAATAACTGTCCTCAGCCTTCATTTAACTATAAGAAGTTAGGGTAAATGAAAATGAATCATCATTTACATA